>OW121702.1:6112899-6758316 GCA_933228785.1 Lasioglossum pauxillum
TTGACATCAGGGTGAGCAAGGCGAAATAATGTAACAACTTATAATACACGCGTGTATCATCATTGGAGATCTACGAGCACGAACAAATAGAACGTCCTCGGTAAACTCTAGCTTCCCGGTGTATGTTTGTATTCATTCTTCAATGAAATTATATAATAGACAAATGGAGACGATAAACGACTTGTATACAGGGTAATTTCAAAATTGTTATTTCTCGCGTGATAATCCAAGTTATTCGACATTTTTAAGCTGTATTGGATTCATGTTCCTAGATCTATATAGATAATAACAACTTTTACTGTATAATATATGAAGTTCGCTTTATTCCACGAGAGAATCGCGACTAAAAAGACGTCTTTATTATTTGCAACGAAGTAGTCTTTCTCTAGGGTTGTCAGAAATGTTTTATCCAAATATAGAAGAAGTAGTGAAAACTGCAATTATGTATACAGGGTGGATCGCCACATTCTGCCACCTCAAATATCTTTGTTGTTTTTAAAGATACGTCAAATGTCTGAAGCACAAAGTTGAATGGTAAAATGGGGCTTATACGATACCAAAAAAATGTTTGTTTTTATGTAATTTTTTTTAAAGATATGAAGGTGACCTTCATTTTTTTAAATGGAATGAGATATTTTTTAATACATCAATCGATGCAGCTGGACATTCGTTATAAATAGACTGCGGATTTTATGCATTTATGACAAAAATAGGCACGTACAATTTAAAGCAGTGAATATATGAAAAAGATTTAAGTGCATAGGTTTATTAGTTTCAACTGTATAAGATAAGTGGAAGAAGAAAAAATCTTCTAGGTGGCCCCTGTTTTTTGCAATTGATGTAGAAATTTTTTATTTTGCATAGAGATCCGCAGTCTAGTTACAAAAAAGTACTAACCTATGTATGTCGAAAAGTTATTAGTTCCGGAGATATTTCAATTTAAATAACTCTAAAATACCATTACTGTCGTGCTAAGTCATTAGCGTTTACTTGCTAGTGTAAATTGAAGAGCTGAAATTGAAATTGAAGATTTGAAATTGAAAAATTGACGTTGAAATTGAAAAATTGAAATTGAAGAGTTGAAGTTGAAGTTGACGGGTTGATATTGAAATTGAAAAATTGAAATTGAAGAGTTGAAGTTGAAGTTGACGGGTTGATATTGAAATTGAAAAATTGAAATTGAAGAGTTGAAATTGAAGTTGAAGGGTTGATATTGAAATTGATAAATTGATGTTGAAATTGAAGAGTTGAAGTTGAAGTTGACGGGTTGATATTGAAATTGAAAAATTGAAATTGAAGAGTTGAAGTTGAAGTTGACGGGTTGATATTGAAATTGAAAAATTGAAATTGAAGAGTTGAAATTGAAGTTGAAGGGTTGATATTGAAATTGATAAATTGACGTTGAAATTGAAGAGTTGAAATCAACTAAGTGAAATTTAAAAATTGAAGTTGAAATGGAAGAGTAGAAATTGAAGTTGAAATACAAGTGTAGAAATTGAAGTTGAAATGGAAGTGTAGAAATTGAAGTTGAAATGGAAGAGTTGTAATTGAAGTTGAAATGGAAGAGTTGTAATTGAAGTTGAAATGGGAGAGTTGTAATTGAAGTTGAAGGGTTGATATTGAAATTGATAAATTGACGTTGAAATTGAAGAGTTGAAGTTGAAGTTGACGGGTTGATATTGAAATTGAAAAATTGAAATTGAAGAGTTGAAGTTGAAGTTGACGGGTTGATATTGAAATTGAAAAATTGAAATTGAAGAGTTGAAATTGAAGTTGAAGGGTTGATATTGAAATTGATAAATTGACGTTGAAATTGAAGAGTTGAAATCAACGAAGTGAAATTTAAAAATTGAAGTTGAAATGGAAGAGTAGAAATTGAAGTTGAAATACAAGTGTAGAAATTGAAGTTGAAATGGAAGTGTAGAAATTGAAGTTGAAATGGAAGAGTTGTAATTGAAGTTGAAATGGAAGAGTTGTAATTGAAGTTGAAATGGAAGAGTTGTAATTGAAGTTGAAATGGGAGAGTTGTAATTGAAGTTGAAATGGGAGAGTTAAAATTGAAGTTGAAATGGGAGAGTTAAAATTGAAGTTGAAATTAAAGTTGAAAATAAAGTTGAAGAGTTGATATTGAAATTGAAGTTGAAATGGAAAATTTGATGTTGAAATTGAAGAGTTGAAATCAACGAAGTGAAATTTAAAAATTGAAGTTGAAATGGAAGAGTAGAAATTGAAGTTGAAATGGAAGTGTAGAAATTGAAGTTGAAATGGAAGAGTTGTAATTGAAGTTGAAATGGAAGAGTTGTAATTGAAGTTGAAATGGGAGAGTTGTAATTGAAGTTGAAATGGGAGAGTAAAAATTGAAATTGAAAATAAAGTTGAAGAGTTGATACTGAAATTGAAGTTGAAATGGAAAATTTGATGTTGAAATTGAAATTGATGTTAGCGTTTACTTACTTGTGTAACGTCTTAGTACGACAGTAATGGTATTTTAGAGTTATTTAAATTGAAATATCTCCTGAACTACTAACTTTTCGACACACATAGATTAGTACTTTTTTATAACAAATGTCCAGCATCGATTGATGTAATAAAAAAGACCTCATTCCATTTAAAAAAATGAAGGTCACCTTCATATCTCTAAAAAAAATTACATAAAAACAAACATTTTTTTGGAATCGTATAAGCCCCATTTTACCATTCAACTTTGTGCTTCAGAAATTTGACGTATCTTTAAAAACAACAAAGATATTTGAAGTGGCAAAATGTGGCGACCCACCCTGTATATGAGATAGGCTCAAACTATAGAAGTTCAAGTAAAAAAGGTACACAGCACATTTCAAACTTTTTTATTCAAACAAAGATTTTTGAAAATTCTATGCTATTCAAATATGATATAGAAGATCAAGTTCAAATATAGAAGACTCATATCAAATATAAAAGATCTGGCAACCCTATCGTTCTCCTACTTCCGAACTCCCAACAACATTCCGATTATTCCTAAGTTTCGTACTGCGTTGATACATTCTCGCATGAAGAAAATATACGAATGTAATTATTTCAGACGATGATTCGAATGAAATTCGAGCGCAGGCGACGCGTTCGCGTATTTCCGCGGCTGTTTATGAATTTCCCCGGGGTACGAAAGCGAAATAAACTTGGAAAAAAGTGGAGGGGAGTGACACCGCGAAATCCGGGGCTGGGTTCGAGAGTCAGCAGAAATAAACTTTCGAGATTACAATGGGGGGACAGGCAGACACGCACGCCGTGTTCCTCTTTCGCTTATCCTTCCCCGGAGCGTCTGAGGAACGTCGCAGCTCGTGAAATGAATTACTTAACCTTCGGCAGTGCCTCCACCATTCAAATGTCACTGCACGTCTTAACGTATTCTGATCCACGGCGTTCCGCATTAACGAGATGACATAATCGATGAAGAGAGTAGAGAAAACGAGAGAAAGAAAGATAAGTCGTGCCGCTCGACAAACCGGTGAACGAAGTTGTACGAACCGCCTTGACCGAGATGCAGGGAATCGAGATAAATCGATCTCTAAAGGGCGATCGGTTGTCGAACCTTTTTCGCCTAATGGCTGCGGGAACGACGATACGACGGCCGGGGCCGAAACCATTCGAACCGTAAATGCAAATGTCGATATCCTGAATTGCGATACACGGGATTCGAGAACAAGCTCGATTGCCTCTCGAATTTGTTTAAGAGGGTTGTTCTGTCGACGGACGCGCCGCTCCGAGTCGATTTCGAATACAGTTGCCTCTCCGCACCGCAATTCGACCTGTCTCCGCTAACAACGGGGAATCCTTTTTAATCAGAACCTGCTCTTTTATGCTTCTACCGACTGGTTCGACTCTCCTCCACAGCCTCGTTCAATTTTCTTAGGATTTTCAGGCGACTTTCGCTCGCTGAACTTGTCTCCGCATGAATTCTTCCACGCTTCTGGCCCAAAAACATCTTTAGGTCTACTCAAATCTTGACTGATCAGTTTCTCTTCAAAATTAAATTCTACAATGTAAGATTATTGATAAAAAGAAGATTCTGCACGAGTAGATGAAATGTAAACAGTATCAACGCTCGGAGAATTTCGAAATACCGCGGACATTTCATAATGTTGCAGACTTCAGAACTCGAATCTCCGCAGACCGGTTTCCGTGCAGCGGCGGCGTTGTTTATTTTTCGAGAACACCATAATTCAAGCACGGCCGCGATAAGGCGAGCAGACAAAGGCTGGAAATTAATTGTACACAGCCTTATTACGTATCGTTATCTTAATAACGCGGGGTATACGTCGCGATAACGTAATCTCTGGAAAGCTGGATCCGCCGTGACACGCAGCGAACGGCGCTATCGGCGAGATTTACATAATCGGCCAATTTCCAGATGCGTATTTTCGCTGGAGAACGCGCGCGCGTTGCAGCGCGGTCAATCTCTCTTTCGCCGTAATCCGGATAATCGATTCATCATTGTCCGGCAATCAAACGGTTGAGTAACGCTGGATAGGTTCATGAATCACGCGTGTGTACGCGGTCGTGTCTTCGGCCAGATTTTGATCGACGTACGTTGTTGCGTCGTCATTAAGGAGATAGCCCGGTGTGTGTATCGGGAGCGCACGTGTCTCCAGCAAGATCTCACGCGATTATGCGAGGGTGGTGCAGCCTGGCCGCATCCATTAGGATGCATTTTTGCGGCGAATATTATCGATTATGTAAAACGGAGTCGACCGAAGCCGAATATTATTTTTCGAGCCTGTTGATCGTCCACGATGAAGGTACAGCAAGACTTTAGAAATCGGGAAAATTTTCGCGGGAAACGAAGATTATTTCTGTGGTTGTCAGGAAAAACTCGAGTTTATGCATTAATTGAGCTTCAAGATAGAGGACCTACGCGTTTACCAGAAGAAAAGGCACGAAAATAAATTCAAGAGGCTCAAAAAAGAATGCAATTTAATCAAAGTCCTGCGTAAAACTTTAAACGTTCTTCCTGAACCGTCGGAGCAGGTTCGAGGAGCCTGTTGATCGTCTACGACGAAAGCAGGACTTGAAAAATCCGCAGAAAATCGGGATACTCTTCGCGGCCGCGGAAAACGAAGATTTATGGCGCCGGTTGTTTCCCGAGTCTCTCCATTTCGCGCAAGAGGCGAAACGCTTGCTTCTCGAGGGGTGCGAGGGGGTTGTAACCCGTGGGCGATGTGTATTTGGGTCGCGGGAGCCCTTGGGCTGGCTCGTCGCGCGGAAAGACGAATGCGTGGCCACGCGTGAGTTCTTTTTTTCCACGCATACTGCACCCTGCTGCACCCATGCACCTCTTTGCTCTGCACCCTCTCTCCGGGCCGAGCTGTAAATTCTCCGAGCGACGACATGGTCGTTTTGCGTTCCGCCGCGAAACTCGCGCGCCCGCTCTCCTTTTGTTCCGCCGTTCTCGTCTTCGGCCTCGCGCACAAAATGCGCGCGCTCTAAATTATTCTTACAGTCCGCGAAATTATTCTTCCTTTCTTGTCTTTGAATATAACCCGCTGCCGGCGCAGCGGTTCCGTTCCCGAGTCGCTCGTGCGCGATTAATCGCCGATGATTTCTTGAGATTTGTTAAAATCTCCTGCAGTTCCGTGTGCAAATTCCGTGCTCGATGATGGACGCTCCTTGGACATTTATGGCGGAGTAGTTAATCACGAGAACCGCGATACCACAATTTTTTTGATAATCATCGCCGGAAGAATTCGCAGAGTCCGCGCAGTCTCTCAAGTTCTGCGGCAGCATAATCGAGTTGAACTCGTCCTGGGCCTCCCGGGGCTGCGCAGAGGAGAGCTGGGGGTAACGTTATACTTTCTGAATGATAATGAGCCCAGGACTGCCGCGTAGGTCTGGCTCCCGAGTCCTGGAAGAGCGCGTGCATAGAAATTGGCAAGAATTCGTAGAAATAAATGGATATGAAGAAAATGTGGTAGAAAGAGAAAGAGAGAGATGGTGGGGGGGGGTGGTGGAATGTCATGAAATGGGAGGGAGGAATAGAGTCGTAGGATAAAACTGCGAAGGGGGTCCTCGTATTAACGGTAATGAATAGCGGCTGGGTACGGGAAGGAACGTTCGAGGAAGGAAAAACGCGGTGGAATTGCGGGGGTTGGAAAAAATAACAGCGACAGGGTGAATCGGCGGATGGAGAGATGGAAGCTTGGCAGGATTGCTACTGCAGAGACTGCAGGACCAGCAAAGAGAGGGGTAGGAATCGTGTGGCATTATCATCGCTAATGAATATTCAGTTCTGCTTGGTTCGGCCATTGGCGGGCTCAGGCCGATGTCGTGACTCTGGCTCTGCAGGTCGTGTGACGATTATCGCGATTACTCGCGGTAATCGTTCCATCCCCCTCGAAATTTCCTCCGGAGCCTTTCACTCTCGATCTTTATCTCCCTGTTTCCCGACGCTTCGCTGCGGATCATTTCTGCTTTTTTTCTTTCTTCAGTTATTTGATTTATACATCCCGCGCGAGATCAATTGGAATCGATACCTTTACAGTAGCTGTATTTCTTCCGAAAAATTTCCAGAAATTGTCTGTCACGTACCAAATCCTCCACTCGCATTTTCTCTCTCTGATTTCTCTCGGATCCGCATCGTGTCCAGCGCGCAGTTCGCGCCGGTGACGCGTAATGACGGCAAAAGCAGTGCTCGCTGCGAATCTAGCCAGAGAAAAAAAGGAAAACGAGAAAGCGTTCGCTCTCCATAATGTCGCCGTAAAAATTCCAGCCGAAGGCAATTACTTTTGGGGAGAGCACCGGCAGCAGCAGCCAGAACGCAGAGCGCAGAGCGTGCGCTCGGTGGTGGGCTCTCGCGACTGCTGAAATTGTGCCTCGTAATTAAGCGTAATTACCGGGGCCGGGGCTCGATCAGTCGTCAGCTCTCTGCGAGTGAGAGGACCAAGAGAGAGGAGAGCCAACGCGCGCGCGAGAGCGAAAATTAGGCCGAGCCCCGGAGTTTTGCATAATATTTCTTCGACTTTGTTTTTTCCACGGCAATTACCTACCCGCCCCACGTGCTCTTGTGTCGCGTTGCGTAATCTCGATGTCGACCCCCCTCTGCTAATGGTAACCTCACTTCTGACATAATCGCTCGAATATTAATTAATTAATCGCTCGCGGCGTTATTCGCTCGACCGTTTCGGTTTTCCACGTGCCTCTCTCGCCTGTCGCCTATTATTAATCGATGCTACATGCGCGATCCCGACGCGAAATTTCCGATTTGCATGCTGGGACGGCAGAAGAAACGATGCCAATATTGCCTTCGAGATACAAAATTTCAATCTGTACACTCGGAAATAGCTACTATGCATTTTTAAATTGATTTTAACCACCCAGAGAACACAATTCTAAAGAAACCAAGAAGTTTGTTGAATATTTGGCACAACTTGTACGGCTACACTTGTTACGAGAATTCCAGAAAGTTCTTTCGAACAAGGCAGCACGATTCGAAGCATTCCTTGTTCGCGAGAATCGAAAAGGCGCACTCCGACCGCGACAGAATCGAGCAACCAGCAGGGGAAACTTTATTACCGGACTCCCAACTCGTTATTCCCGATCTGCATTTGTTATTATAATTGGAAATAATCGATGCTGCCGCCGTATAACGAGCGGGAGTCCAGAGAGGGTTACCACGCCGCCGGATCGGGACAATTACTGCCGGGGAAACGAGCCGGCTCGATTCAACAAAGTTTTCCTCAACTTCGCAACGTCTTCCTTCTACCGGTTGCTCGACTCGTTCATCACCGTCCCTCTCACTTCTCGTTTCCCTCTTCGTTCCTTCGATAGAGAACGATTTTCACGCAGGCCGCTCGTAACTTTCCACCGAATATGATAAATTGCCGCTGTAATTGAGGTAATAACCGAAATTATTTATGCCTGTTTTCTTGCCCAACCTGTCGGGCCGCTTCTAATCACTTTCTGTTCCGTTACTTGCTTATTATATCTTTTTAATGTTGAAGGATATGATTGGAGTGAAGTTTTTTTCAATTAAAAGGCACATTGTAGCAGACACGACACCGCAACTTGGATTTTGAGCTTTCTCTAGAATTCTTTCTCTGTTTTGTTTTAACATTTGAAAAATCCGCTTTCTGCGAGAACTATAACGGAACCTTGCTCTGCAGAGCAACATCTGGTCAGACGAATTCTATTATAACTTTTCGAATTTTCACATCCACTTCGGTCGCGCAGTCCAAGATAAACCTGCGGCAAATGATTCACGCTCTATTAATATTAATGAACGGTGTCTTGGTGCGTTGCTGCATTCGCCAAGTGACAAATGTCTCTTCCCAGGAGACGCGGTGGCGACGCAGCAAACCCGAAACTGACATCGTTCCCACAATACTCGTCCTCGAGTCACAACAATCTATACGTTTCTTCCGTGGAGCGCGGATCCTCCCTGAACTACCACGCCTTTACTTTGCCTTGGCCTCGAAGGCGTCGCGACGCCACGTGCTCCGCTACCGACAAAGCGAATCCGCGAGTCATTTCTCACGGATTCCACACCGGGTTCGTCTACTTTTAGCTCTGGCCGCTGCTATTAACCGGTCCGGCTGGACTTTGCAAAAATTGGGATGAGATATTACACGGAAACCTTGTCTGATTATAAAATTGTTTACGAAAGAATTGTCCGATTACAATTATTAACCCTGTTACGGATGACGAACAGGTGTTCAATATCATCTCTGGCAGGAACCGTCCTAGATAAACGAACAGAGCTACCCTAGAAAAATCTACATAGCTGTTTAGTTTAGTTTAGGGCCCAAACATACGCACGATCAACTGGTCGTTGACAAAATACGAATGTTCACTTGAAGAGTACTGACAAGTACCACCCGTCATTGCAGGCCTATATAAGCCCTTACATTTCTACTCTCGTGGGCTAATACTGTCGTAATCACGAATCGTGTCGCGTCGTGCTGCATCTCGGAAGTCAACTACCAGTGAGATCGGGCGTTTGTTCCTTTCGAATCAAAAGTTTAACCGCATAGATTCCGTAAGTTCGGTATAACATCTATTAGGCAGTGATAAGGTTGTTCCGAGACCCCCGCATTGCCAGTGCGTCAACACCGTGCATCTTAGTTTAGGTAATACCATCTTTCAATTCTTTCTTTTCTAAATTCACTCAATTCGCGACAATTACACAACTGTAATACATACGAATTCTATAGTAAGAATATATTTGTGTTCTTTGATAATTAACACGAATTCATTAAACCCACAATTATTGTCCAATATCCTAATCAAGTAATTGAACGTCCCCACACGATACAATCTTACCGCTCGGATTGTATCAATTGAATTATACTAGTTACGAAGCTTACTAATTATCCTAGCGACTCCCTGATTTCGCATCAGGTTCATTCGCGACATTCCAATTGTCCAAACAGAGATTTATCCATCCTAGCGGCTCCCCAATTTCGCATTGGGTTTGTCCGCATTCTAACAGCTCCCTGGTTTCGCATCAGGTTCGTCTGTGCTCTTATACAACATCCTAGAGGCTCCCTGATTTCGCGTCAGGTTCGTCCTCGCTGTCTATAATCATAGCGGCTCCCCAATTTCGCATTGGGTTCTTCCGCATTCCTTAACTAACAAATTGATACCATATTCCTAGGGTAACAACCCTTCGCCGGCCACTCGTGCTGCTCGCGGCCCTGGCTCGTAACAGCCCTTAGCAAAATATTGTTTAGAGTATAGATATGTCGGTATCTAAACGATAGACTGCGGATGTTTATGCAATTTCAATTTTTATAGACAAATTTTAAGAAAGTGGCCTGAGATGAGATCCTATTTGTAATAGGAACAGCCTTTGTAGATCCAAAACAAATAAAAATCGCTCAATCCTATCGAATTTTATATTCTAGCATTTTTTTAACATTTTCATAAGCCGAAAATGCATAAAGATCCGCAGTGTACTAATCATTTATTAAACAGTTAAGTATCGTACGTGGTAAATTTAAAAAATCATTGAGGATGGAAATGTTCTAGGTCGGTAGAAATGCTTTAAGGGTTAAGAGAACGTTGAAGAACCTCTCCTTCCTAAACGAACTCAACTGTTTAATAATTGATTGGATACCGACATATCTAATACCGTAAGCAATATTTTGCTAAGGTTCAATAATTATAATCGGACAATTCGCATGCAGCAACCTAACGAATTCCAAATACGTCAATGGGATAGGATCCACTCTAAGTAAGAGCGTCGAGTCCATTGATAAAGTTTCGTGGCAGCGACCGACCGTAACGTCCCGGAAATCTTCTGGGGCTGATAGGAGTCAGTCGGACGACTTCTTCATCGTCTAGATCGATTCCTCTCGCGGCCAGAGTATTAAAAAATCATCGAAATCGGTGAGGTGGGACCTTTTATGCACAATTACCAAATTGTTTACGGAAGAATTGTCCGATTACAATTACTAACCCTGAGCAAAATATTGTCTAGAGTATAGATATGTCGGTATCTAAACGATAGACTGCGGATGTTTATGCAATTTTCAATTTTTATAGACAAATTTTAAGAAAGTGGCCTGAGATGAGATCCTATTTTTAATGGGAACAGCCTTTGTAGATCCAAAACAAATAAAAATCGCTCAATTCTATCGAATTTTATGTTCTAGCATTTTTTTAACATTTCCATAAGCCAAGAATGCATAAAGATCCGCAGTGTACTAATCAATTATCAAGCAGTTAAGTATCGTATGAGATAAATTTAAAAAAGTATTGAGAATGGAAAATGTTCTAGGTCGGTAGAAATGCTTTAAGGGTTAAGAGAACGTTGAAGAACCTCTCCTTCCTAAACGAACTCAACTGTTTAATAATTGATTGGATACCGACATATCTAATACCGTAAGCAATATTTTGCTAAGGTTCAATAATTATAATCGGACAATTCGCATGCAGCAACCTAACGAATTCCAAATACGTCAATGGGATAGGATCCACTCTAAGTAAGAGCGTCGAGTCCATTGATAAAGTTTCGTGGCAGCGTCCGACCGTGACGTCCCGGAAATCTTCTGGGGCTGATAGGAGTCAGTCGGACGACTTCTGCATCGTCTAGATCGATTCCTCTCGCGGCCAGAGTATTAAAAAATCATCGAAATCGGTGAGGTGGGACCTTTTATGCACAATTACCAAATTGTTTACGGAAGAATTGTCCGATTACAATTACTAACCCTTAGCAAAATATTGTCTAGAGTATAGATATGTCGGTATCTAAACGATAGACTGCGGATGTTTATGCAATTTTCAATTTTTATAGGCAAATTTTAAGAAAGTGGCCTGAGATGAGATCCTATTTTTAATGGGAACAGCCTTTGTAGATCCAAAACAAATAAAAATCGCTCAATCCTATCGAATTTTATGTTCTAGCATTTTTTTAACATTTCCATAAGCCAAGAATGCATAAAGATCCGCAGTGTACTAATCAATTATTAAGCAGTTAAGTATCGTATGAGATAAATTTAAAAAAGCATTGAGAATGGAAATGTCTAGGTCGGTAGAAATGCTTTAAGGGTTAAGAGGACGTTGAAGAACCTCTCCTTTCTAAACGAACTCAACTGTGTAGTAATTGATTAGATACCGACATATCTAATACTGTAAGCAATATTTTGCTAAGGTTCAATAATTATAATCGGACAATTCGCATGCAGCAACCTAACGAATTCCAAATACGTCAATGGGATAGGGTCCACTCTAAGTAAGAGCGTCGGTCCATTGATAAAGTTTCGTGGCAGCGACCGACCGTGACGTCCCGGAAATCTTCTGGGGCTGATAGGAGTCAGTCAGACGACTTCTTCATCGTCTAGATCAATTCCTCTCGCGGCCAGAGTATTAAAAAATCATCGAAATCGGTGAGGTGGGCCCTTTTATGCATAATTACCAAATTGTTTACGGATGAATTGTCCGATTACAATTACTAACCCTTAGCAAAATATTGTCTAGAGTATAGATATGTCGGTATCTAAACGATAGACTGCGGATGTTTATGCAATTTTCAATTTTTATAGACAAATTTTAAGAAAGTGGCCTGAGATGAGATCCTATTTTTAATGGGAACAGCCTTTGTAGATCCAAAACAAATAAAAATCGCTCAATCCTATCGAATTTTATATTCTAGCATTTTTTTAACATTTTTATAAGCCGAAAATGCATAAAGATCCGCAGTGTACTAATCATTTATTAAACAGTTAAGTATCGTATGAGATAAATTTAAAAAAGCATTGAGAATGGAAATGTCCAGGTCGGTAGAAATGCTTTAAGGGTTAAGAGAACGTTGAAGAACCTCTCCTTTCCAAACGAACTCAACTGTGTAGTAATTGATTAGATACCGACATATCTAATACTGTAAGCAATATTTTGCTAAGGTTCAATAATTATAATCGGACAATTCGCATGCAGCAACCTAACGAATTCCAAATACGTCAATGGGATAGGATCCACTCTAAGTAAGAGCGTCGTCCATTGATAAAGTTTCGTGGCAGCGACCGACCGTGACGTCCCGGAAATCTTCTGGGGCTGATAGGAGTCAGTCGGACGACTTCTTCATCGTCTAGATCGATTCCTCTCGCGACCAGAGTATAGATCCCTTTAAAGCGGAATTTCACCGACAGCAATAACCCGATTGCTCGCTGGTGCACGGCTTTCATCTTCTTCAGGGATGGCAATGCGGCTCGGTTAATAACCGCCGCTGAATATAGACACGCGTGCAACCAGAGGAGAATCTGGGGTGGTGACAAAAGGGTGAGAGAGGAGAGAGAGGTGTACCCCCCGTGTTCCCGTTGCATCTTTCGCGCCCACGTGGTGTAGGTGTTGTTGGTTACGGCGATACCGTAGATCGCAAGGAGCCCTGCGGCGGTTGCTCCAGTTAACGCGGCCGAGCACTTATCGGAAATTATCAGCGAGACGTAACCTCCATTACGTGGCGAACTGCAGCTCGTTAGGGCCTATCTTCGATGCAGGCTAACCGAACGCCTGGGTAGCTGGCGCCTAAGAGAGCCTCTCTCTCTCTTGATTCTTTTTCTTTCTTCTCTTCTCGCGGAGCAAGCTCCCTGATCGAAGTGTCGCCGATGTCCCAGGATGCGACATCGGCCTTCTTTTTGTCGATAGCCGAGAAATCGATGCTCGCAAAAACCGGCGAACGCCGTACCCTAGCGGCAATTAGCGAGAGCGACGTCCTTCCGGCCGAGCGATCGTTATCTCCGCGAAATCGCTGGTCCGGAGTAACTTTTTCGCCTGATTAGAACGGTGACTGCGTGGCGGCTACGTCTTGATTACCGCAGCTTCTGTGTTATCATCCAGATTGTTTACTTGAACTCGATAGTTTGTCCGGTGATGAACCACGAATTAACAATGAAATATGATCGCATTAAAACGAACGAATGCTAATCGAGAATTTTCTCTTTCTGTTCCAGGTAAAACTCACCCCTATTACGACCAGTCTCATACAAAAGTAGCGTGAGTAACTTGTACTGAGTAAAACTAATTGTAAGTGATACTTGTATAATGACTAGACGTCGGATTGAATGCAGTTTAATGAATTTGAAGAATTTTAAAATACTGTTGTATTATTCTCTCGGCCTATTGAACATATCAAGAAAGAAAATAAATGTCTATTTCATTTGGAATTTTGATGTTGCATAAAGATCCGCTGTGTAATAATTACCGCACGAATTGCACGGCGATCATTCGACCGAACGAAACGCCCGCTAAAACTCGCTCTTCCGGTTCTCGCAAAGATCTCCATCAGGTCCGGCAAACTCGTCGTGCAGCTCATAGGTCAGCTAACGACCCAATAGAAATTTCCTAAAAGGCCAATAAGCGGAATCGCCGTCGGCGGAGCGTGTCCATTCGCCGGCGCGCATTATAATTTCTGTGGACACAGCGTTGAACGAGCGAACAGGCAAATATGGGATTGTGTTTACCGTTTTCTACCAACAGTACGTTCACCATGTTATTTTCATTACCGTGTTCTCCCGTGGTCTCCTAAGACCGAGACCTTGGGAAATAATTACGTCGACCATTTCACGGACCATCGAGAACGGAAAGAAAGAGGCCCGGCTTCCCGACAAATTGAGTAATAAATCGCGATAGTTTCCTGTCCCGTGTTCTCTCTTCTCTCACCCCCCCCTCTCTGTCTTGTTCTTCCGTGGCTGTGTTTCGCGAAGGTGTGCGATTGCACACACGCGCGAAACAGCAGGAGCCGGGAGCTTCTTGCTGGCAGCGATTCTCGCTCGACTGATTCGAGCAGGTGCGTTAATTGGAAAGTTAAGTATCAGGAAGCGGCGGAGTGTGGGAAAACAAGGTACACAGAAACTCCCCCTCACGGTAATTGATGTTAGGCGTTTGCGACGCGGACGGATGCTCCCGTTTTTCGTCTGACCCACTTTTTATTTTCGCGGGTCTGCTTAGAGTAACTGAGGGGCTGAAGCGGAAAGGGGTTGTTTCTCGAGGGGTGCTTGAATAATTCGTCCCCCTTCGGGCCTCTTTATAACCCCGCAGAAGAGAAGAGAGACCTGTTGGCGGAGACCCGAGGCGCGATTCAGCTCTTTGAGCGCGAACTGCCACGGATTAGGCGAGTCGAGGAGGCCTCTGGTTATCCTACGATGTCCATTCAAGACCCATTCGAGATGAAAGCTCGATTACGGAACGCCGCTCGTTAGCGGCGAATTAAAACGACGCGTGACCCAGACGCCCATTATTCGCGGCACGTTTTTGTAAAGCAGTCGGGATTAAGACTTCTATTCTAATTTATAAATGAAGAGTGTCAGTATTTTTCTTGTCGAACGGTATGGTACGAAATTGATGCAACACCTCCTGCGATAAGGTGAAGTGCCCTATGCCTGGACAGCATGTTTTTCTATTTTAAATTTTATCACTTTAAATAAACAAAAACAATTTCTTAAGAGTTTTAACATACAGTTCAGAGTTTGTAAAGTAATTTAAAATAAAAAAATCACTGTTCAGGTTAATATCTTAATTGTATTAACAAGAATAATTCAAACCTATAGTTGGACATATTAAATCCAATCTAAGCTAGTACCTGGACAGAAGTAAAGCCTATATCGGGACAAATTCAATTTACGAGTTGATCGAGCGAACATAACCTAAAACGTTGGTTGGTGGCGCTGTTGCGCATGACGAATAGAAGATGCTTTGCGTAATATGTAGTATTCTTATCATAGATTATAGTATTGCATTATTTAAATAAATATATATTTATTTTCATTTACTGTTTTAATAAAACTTGTCATGATACAACTTTTAAGGTTAGGTAGTAATACTGATAGATTTAAGATGTAAACATAAAGTATTATTAACGTCACAACCGGAATACATTTTCTACATACGTTATTCAAGCTAATAGAAGACTAATTATACGTACATGTAGTTAAATAATTTGCAAACAATGCGTTGATTTTATTCACAAACACGTGTCCGGCTTCAGGCGTATGCACATTGCGTATAAGCTTAGAGTGGGACAGCTACTGTCATCGCGTCCCAGTATGTAGTACTTATATTTGAAAACAGTCCTAATCTTGGACATCTAATATTTGGATTAATAATTGTTATTTACGTTAAGTTTGATTGCCAATTTATTTTAAAATATCAATATTATTATGCGTGATAATTATTTTTTGTCTGAGGGCTTAAATTATATCTTTTTTTCTAACAAAAGTTCGAACTATAAATGCACATGATTTGCATGTAAATAGACTATTTTGTATACTGTTTTCAGATGAACTTTGAATTCGTTTTTAAATTTCAATTGATGTCTCAATGAAATAATATTCACACCTACTTGTAGCTAAGGCCTCAGAATATATAATATAACTATTTAATCTCTTAATTACTGATTTTAATATGAAAATTCAATTGTCCAGATTTAGGTATCACTTTTGCACTGTCCAGACTTAGGGCACTTCACCTTACTTAAATGCAAAATGAAAATTGCGAGAAATAGAAACTAAATTGAATGTTATTTCTTCCCCTAATGATTTTAATAGAGAAGTCATATATTTACATTTTAAATTTAAAGAATTTTTCAACAATTCTCAATTTCATCTACTCAATTTTGCTATAAATACATAAAGATCCTCAGTGTATTGATTAGACACCGACGTGTTTAATAATATAAACTATATTTCGAACAATGGTAAAATTGGTATGCGTAAACGCGTTAAAGATGTATAATTATTACCGGAGAATTTTGTCCAGCATATTTCCTCGCGTCCGGATCGATAAAAATAGCACGGTGACGCGCGAAGGAAAGATACCAACGAAAGTATGCTATTGAAAGCCAACTCATTCGAACAAACAGAGGGAGAGAGAGAGAACGTACGGTTGTTGCGTGAGCAGGATATTACACACGGTGTTATTCTGCAATCAAATTGTCCTGCCAGTTAACTTCGATAACTGGATTGCATCGCGATAAGTGCTCGCTTAGGACCAGCCCGGCAAGTTTCGTCCGCCTCATTGTTAGTCCGTTGCGTGTAGACCTTGTTCCTATTGTTTCGAGTGCGGCTGCCACTCGAAAACTCGTGCTCCCAAAGCCTCCGCTTAATTATTCCCCCGTAACGCGCCCGCGGTCGGATCAGGTTTAATTGATTGCTCAAGGCCACTTCCGGGGACGCGAATCACCTCTTCGCCCGTGTCGTTGTTCTAAAACGGAAGTTAGGCTGCTGCGCGTACTGCTCTTCGTTGTCTTCGAGAGCTTCAAATTTCCTTTCACTATTTTTTCTTCGGGATAGAATTAACATTCAGGATAGAATTAGTACTCCACTTTCTACATGACTACAATTTTATTCAATGAAATAATCACTTTGCAAAATGAATATTTGCCAGTGTGGTAGACACCTCTGTTTGTGCTTGAAACACTAAATTTCTAGTTTTGAGATTGTATTGACAAGAACTTTATTCAAGCGACGTATTTTAATCAATAAAATATTTTCTTGTTTGTTCTTTTTGGCAAATGATCACGCAACAAAAGAGAAAATATCTTATTCAATAAAGTTTATTGCTTGAATAAAAAGATTGGGCTCTATTTCTAATTAAAGGAATAATTAAAGGTTGAAATTGGTTTGAGATACTAAATGGAAAGACACTTGTCAGAACATTCCGAAAATTCGCAGCCCCAGAGATGCATAAAGATGCGCTGCAGCTCGTGCAGGTGCGCTAGACGTCTTGATACAACACCGAGCTAAACGATATCATTTTGCGAAGAAGTTGGGATAATGAGAGCCGACAGGGGTAGTTTTGCCAGCGCCGTCGGACAGCGAATTGATTCCGTTCGGAGGCTGTAATCTTCTCGGAAGCGGGTGGGGATCAAGCAAATTGCCTTCCGATGCATCCTTCTCGCGAATCCAACGTTGCACCGGAGCTAGAAGCAACGTCGGAATCGACGAAAGAGAGAAAGAGAGAGAGAGAGAGAAAGAGAGAGAGAGAGAGAGAGAGAGAGAGAGAGAGAGAGAGAGAGAGAGAGAGAGAGAGAGAGAGAGAGAGAGAGAGAGAGAGAGAGAGAGAGAGAGAGAGAGAGAGAGAGAGAGAGAGAGAGAGAGAGAGAGACCATCGGAGTCATTTTCATTTAGAAATTTCACGGTGGAAAGATCGCGGCGTCTATCTCGACGCGGTGTATTCCTTCGATTCGTGGATCGTTTGCCACGATCTTTCGTTGCCGGTGAGTAACGAGCGGAAAACGATCGAGTGTGCGAGATAAAACACTGTGCCACCCCCCTCACCTACCTACCTCACTCCCTATTCCCTCTTTGTTCGAGGAACAACCGAAGACCCGTAAATCGATGGTGAACCAGTTATCGACTTCAGAGCAGAGTGAAATGTTCGTTAGGTTCGTACAGTTTGGCAGCTCGAGTCGATCTTCATGCTGGAATATACGTTACTCTCGTTCCCTGGGTACTCGAGACATTCTCGATCTGTGATATATTTGGCCACTCGGAAATCCGAGGAAAACAGAGACCTTTACTCGGGAGCAATGGGAGCGCTTTCATCGAGGGCTGAGAGACACTTGGGCCTTTCAAGGTCCGGTCTAGAGCTTATTTCGAAGGACTGATGGAGGACGGTGGACAATCGCCAGCTTTTGAAAAAGGCGAATGCCATTGGGGGAGAATGAAACGTTAACGAACAGATATCAAGCATGGACCTCGCGAAAGGAACTTTTCGGACGACCTAATACAGCGGACCACACGCAAGTCTCGGCAGTCCGCGAGATAGCAAATGGAGCAGGAAGATCTAGAGATCGCGGGGAACGGAACAAGGTCGGCTAATTTCCTTTTCAGAAAAAACTCGATCGAGCAATCCACCGCTCCGGGAGCGGGTCCGTTCGAGCGGAGGCGAGCCGGCATAAAATTCTCATAATTCTTGCTCGTCAGCGTGGCGTCGCGCGCGCGCGCAAGAAGAAGGAGAAGAAGAGGAAGAAGGGAAACGGACAGACACCGCGGGACGCGTGGCACCGTAAATTCAGTTCTGTTTCCTCCTGCTCTTTCTCCTTTCTTCTCCCTCAGACGGCCTTGTCGCTGGGAGCCAGGCTGAGGGAAGGCAAAGAGAATTTCACGAATCGAAGCACGACGAGTGCACCTTCTTCCTCGGAGGCACAACGACGTCGCAAGCGACTACGACGACTACAACGACGGCGACGACGACTACCACGAAGAAAATCGATAGTCCGCCTCAGCCTCTCTTTGAGAGTTTCTTGCGATCGCTCGTCGAACTCTCACCTCCAACCACCGCACCGTCACCAACCCTCTCCTTCTTCTACTACCCTTCACCCTCGTTCTCTACCACCTCCATCGACGGCTCCCAACTTATCCCTGAGCCAACTTCGATACCTTCAGACTCGATCCATAACGGTTTTTGTCCGAAGCCTCCGACGAGGCAAAATAGTTCGAAACCCCGGGTCATCCATCAAACGAACGCGATTCCCCGGCTACCACCCCTCCCCCCCAAAGATCCCACGCCCCCGCACACCTCTCCTCGTCTCTTCTATTTACTCTGCCGGAGAACCGGTTCTCGAGGGTTCACAGCGTGCATGCGGCGCGCATAACGGATAAAATCTTGTACAAGGGCCACCGCAGTTTTATGACCATCAACGACCGAACCACCCCCGCTGGCTGAAACTTTTATCAATTTCGAGGAGACTCGGGGAGCACCCCCGCTCTCCCTCCCATCTCACCACCACTCGCCGTGACGCGTTTGCCAATATCAGACGCGTCGCTCGCCGGGCTGATCTTTAATTACCATTATGGGAACGGTTTTCGAGCGTGGCAGGGGCGGCCCTTGCCGAGGGACCTTTTCCCGATTCCTGTTCGAACCTCCAGTCGTTTTAAACTGAACGGCTCTCTGCTTCTTCAATTATCGACGCTGTTCACTGGCTACTAACATCTGTGCATTTGATGTATAATAATTGTAAAGAAACACAGTATTCAATCAATATGAATTGAAACTCGAGAAAAAATGAGGTTCAGTGAAACGCACGTATCGCAGAGAACCGAAGAGACCAAGTCGGAAGCTTCCAGCCCAATCAATTTCGCCTACAATAATTCTGGAAAGTCGCGGGGGTGGAATATTCCGGAACTCCATTTTTCGCCGGTGGTAGTCGCAGGTGTGTGCAGCCGCGTGTACATCAGTTTGCCGGGAGGCCTGCCTACGCGGAATGGACATGATAAAAAGAAATATCTCGAAGTTACGACGTCGCGCTGGGAGTTTCCCGGGGGGCGCGTCTCCTCGAGAGGGTGGCGTGTAACGCTGTCGCGTTCCGGGTGTCTCACCCTTTACGACTACCACGAATACGATAAAAACGTATTATCAATAAAATACTAAGACGTTTCCGGCGAGATACCGTGCCGCGACTCGGTTCTCTCTCGCGTTGGTAAATGTTATCGGCGTCGTTCTCCGGCGTATTTATCGACGCCGCGGCGATAAGTACGTCTTACCGACGATTACAACTGCTCTCGAGAGATATCGAACGACGACGACGAGGACGACGATTCCGACCGAGAAAGAAAGAAAATGAAAGAGAGACAGATCCGCGTATAGCTTTTTATTTTCGAATCGCGAGGTGACTCCGCGCGATGAAACCGCTCGGAAAGAGTCCTGGAAGCTCGTGCATCATCGCTTAAGTAAATGATAGCCGGGTAGAGAGGGAAGACAGACATCCCAGACGCATCCAGGGATGGAAACAGCCCTTCGCTACCGTTCCACAACCACCCGCATTTCCACGGTGTCGTCGTCGTCTCGCCCTTCGTTCCTCGTCGTCCTCCATGTCGGCTCTCTTTCCCGTCTCTCGGATCGTCCGGCTCGAGGTTCTTTCCTTCCCTTTCGTTCCCGGGAGCGGTTCCCGGAGCCCTCCGGTGTCATAATACGATATTCCCCGCGAGTTCAGGGGTCTCCTAATGGAGTTTGCGTGTAAGAATGAGACAAGCTCGGGCGGTAGACGCCGAGGGAACGCGCCGCGCCGGCATACTGGAGCAGACGATGCTACCGGGCCTGGAGCAGCAGCAGAAGAAGAAGAAGAAGTAGGATGAGGAGGACTTTCTCTCTCTCACTCTCACTCGGTCTTCTTTCCTCCCTCTTTTCCCGTCGTTTCGCGGGAGGGTGAACTATATAAAACGCGCGAAAGGTTAATTTTATCTCGCGCCGCTCTGGGAGCAGCCGCCTCGACGCTTCTTTCTGCCCATCTTTGATGTCCTCGCTGCTCTTTCTCTCCTTCTTCGTCTTCCTTCTCGGATGCGTGGAATCGATGCCCGAGAGAAAGCTCGGTAAACAATCCTGTCGCCGGCTCTCTCCCTTTCGGGGACGCCTGTAAGATTGATTCGGGAAGAAAGGGGAGACAGTACCGTCGATATTAACATCTTCGAGCGAACAAAACGAATTATTCACACGCGAGACGACGACGCCCGGCGCGTCGCCTTCCGAGAATAAAAGAGCGTCGAAAGAGCACGTCGTCGTCGCGACGGGACGGGAAAAGTTGCATCGGGTAGAAAGAGCATCGCCCATCTTAACCTCCCCTTTTTGCCGTGTCCCCGTTGATCCGACGGTGAAAAGCACGTCTGAGTAATCGTGCCGGCCGTCCCTATTGCGAATATCCAATTCCTTTCTTCTCGTCTAACGCACGTGACGCCGCTTTCCCGAGCTATTCTGTTCACGCCCAGCCCCGGACGATACACGTTCCCCGGTTTTTGCGAAACCTATACTTTCTGCGGAACAGCTCCCTCCGAGCTTCCACCGGGCTGTGGATCACGAAGATTTTCCGTTCGGCGGCGTCCTTTGTTTTTAGACCGCCCGCGATCTCGAATACTCGAACGAAACTGCCGCTATTTAGACCCCTGCCTATCCCGCCATTCATCCCTTAATCGACGAACACGGGTTATGCGATTTTAATGGAGCCTGCGGATGCTGACTCCTCTTTGTCTCGCGATTTTATATTACCGCGGTGATTCCTGCTCGAGCACTGGATTATTGTCTGCCAGTTTTATAAGCTCGTCGAGCTCTTATCGTTCTCAGGCTGCGCCTTAAATGTAGCTTCTTTTGTACCGTCGTTTGCAGAATTTGCGGGAAATTGGCGATTTTTAATTTCTTTTTAAAAAATCACACGTGCGCATCCAATACCGACAACTACGTGTGCGAAATCCCGGTCCGAACGGTGCGATAGTTTTCTTGAAAAATATTCCGAACACAAGTATGCCCCCTTCATTCTCAAAAGAGACATTTCCCCAGTCATAGCCATAAACGGAGCCGTCCGGAGCGAAACGCGAGCATAGCACCGATCGCGTTTTGTCCGGCAGACGACAGTGCCGGTCCTAATGGCCTCGCGTCCCGTCGTCGCGGTCCATTTCTCCGACCGTAAAAAATTGAGCTCGTTTCTCGATGGCACTCCGAATTACACATAAATCCCCCTTTAGTGCGCAACGAGCGCATTAAGGATACGAGGACTTTTGGCACGCGGAGTAGATTCCCTCGCGAAAACTCTCGGCGTCGCGCTTACATTCCTCCACGCTCGAAAATCGTATCCCGTCGCGAATCGATCCGCGAAACTCGGACAGAATCGCGGCTCTCGTTCGTCTTCCGAACAGCCGAATCACTCGGCGATTGTTGAAAAGACTCGGCTTTCGACCAGCAATGCTCGATAATGCGATTCATCGGTCCGTTTGCCCGCGCTACTTATCGTAAACGCGCATCGTTATGTTTTCGGAGTTGCGCGCTCGCGGTATCGCCGGCGCAATCGTCGATAAAACGCTCCACTATTCCGTACGCCACTTATCTGTACACACACCACGACGATCGAACATCGTAGCCGCATTATCGTTCAGGAATCGTCGATAAACCACCTTCGATCTACGCGGTCGATTCCACTGCGCGCTTTCAACGAAGACGATCCCCTATCGCAATTATTTCGTACTCGCTATCCCACTGTCCCATTGTACGTACTATTCGTGCCTCATAAGTAGATTGCCGATGTTTATGCAGTTTTCAATTTTTGGAGGCGAATCTTGAGAAAGTGGAATCATGTCAAATGCAATTCTAAAATAAATAAAAATTGTAGTGCCAGTGGAATGACTTTCGAATTCCTGCCAGACTTCTTGCGAGGCGCGTAGAATATTCATTTTTTTTTTGTAATTTGAAAGCTTATAGGATTAACATTAGGATTGACGTACGGGCTGATATACATCTGGATGATATGACATCTTACAGTTATGTAATTGTAGTGTAGGTACAACAAAAGCGACTTCGAAGAAACGCACTAAAAGTATGAAATAATTGCCATTTAATTTACGTGAATACACTGGAATTTAAATACAATACAATCTTTTTCGAGGCGGCGCAAAAATTAGAAATTTTCCGAATGACAGATGTTGCTGATTATGATTCCATTGGAATATGGTGAGCTTGGAAATCAGTAGGTGGGAAGAGAAGATACATTAATATGTGAAAGCATGTAGAAGAATTTAAGGATTTTCGTAATTTCCAGTGTCGAAAATTTTCAATTTTTCACCGCCTTCGAAAAGACTGTATTGTATTTAAGTTCGTGTGTATTCGCATAAATTAAATGGAAATTATTTCATACTTTTTAGTGCATTTTTTAGTGCGTTTTTTCGAAGATTTCGAACATTTTTTTATTTAACACTTTTTAGTGGAACGAGCAGAATTTGTAGAACACCGTAGGATGGTTTTTCGCTCTTATTGGTTATTTACAATAAAAACCGCAAAGAATGAAAAAATGAAAAATTTGTTTTCAAGGGACCAATTGGGCGACATACTCTACAAGATGTAAAAGGTTTCGTTTCGATTGGTCCATCCATCTCGGCGTAATCGGTGAACATACATAGAAAAAAAAATCGAAAAAAGGCACATACGGATCGAATTGAGTAACCTCCTCCTTTTTCGAAATCGGTTCAAAATAAAAATCGTCTGCTCTCACTGCAAGATACAGGAACCACTTAAGAATGTCTTCCTTCCCTTAATAATTTCAGAAGGTTGGAAATAATGTATTCACACTCCTCGATTTTTTCAATTTGGTCCTGTTTCAAATTGCAGGTAAGGTGAAGTGCCCTAAGTCTGGACAGTGCAAAAGTGATACCTAAATCTGGACAATTGAATTTTCATAGTAAAATCAGGAATTAAGAGATTAAATAATTATATTATATATTCTGAGGCCATAGCTACAAGTAGGTGTGAATATTATTTCATTAAGACATCAATTGAAATTTAAAAATGAATTCAAAGTTCATCTGAAAACAGTATACAAAATAGTCTATTTACATGCGAATCATGTGCATTTATAGTTCGAACTTTTGTTAGAAAAAAAGATATAATTTAAGCCCTCAGACAAAAAATAATTATCACGCATAATAATATTGATATTTTAAAATAAATTGGCAATCAAACTTAACGTAAATAATAATTATTAATCCAAATATCAGATGTCCAAGATTAGGACTGTTTTCAAATATAAGTACTCCATACTGGGACGCGATGACAGTAGCTGTCCCACTCTAAGCTTATACGCAATGTGCTTACTCCTGAAGCCGGACACGTGTTTGTGAATAAAATCAACGCATTGTTTGCAAATTATTTAACTACATGTACGTATAAATAGTCTTCTATTAGCTTGAATAACGTATGTAGAAAATGTATTCCGGTTGTGACGTTAATAATACTTTATGTTTACATCTTAAATCTATCAGTATTACTACCTAACTTTAAAAGTTGTATTATGACAAGTTTTATTAAAACAGTAAATGAAAATAAATATATATTTGGTTAAATAATACAATACTACAATCTATGATAAGAATACTACATATTACGCAAAGCATCTTCTATTCGTCATGCGCTACAGCGCAACCAACCAACGTTTTAGGTTATGTTCGCTCGATCAACTCGTAAATTGAATTTGTCCCGATATAGGCTTTACTTCTGTCCAGGTACTAGCTTAGATTGGATTTAATATGTCCAACTATAGGTTTGAATTATTCTTGTTAATACAATTGAGGTACTAACCTAAACAATGATTTTTTTATTTTAAATTACTTTACAAACTCTGAACTGTATGTTAAAACTCTTAAGAAATTGTTTTTAAAATTGTTTTTTGTTTATTTAAAGTGATAAAATTTAAAATAGAAAAACATGCTGTCCAGGCATAGGGCACTTCACCTTACCAATTATTGTCGTAAATGCATAAAGATCCGCAGTCTCCTCCTTTTTCGAAGTCGGTTAAAAACATAACGCATCAAATATCAGGTCGTTAAGTATAAAACTTCACAAATGCGTTTGAAATTTGTGTTTTATCGACCTGATACATAGCTTTAAATCTTTAAATATTCTTTAGTCAAAAGAGAGGGAAACATCAGCGCTGTAAAACGATTTAATCGCAACCACCATTCTCCGAATCTCTTCTACTCGAATAATCCAATTCGAGAAAGTTGGACACCAACCCGAGGTGATCCTCGTCGAACCCACGTCTAGCTTATCGCGACCATGTGTCTCCGCAGTCTATCGCGTGCAGGTCTAGGTTGATCCATCAGAAATTCTCTTCAATATACCGGGGGCGAGAGAAATCGGTGAAGATCGTCCCGGGTCGAATCCGTCAGAATCCCAGAAACGAATGGAGCGTGGCAGGATCGTTGGTTACCGGCGCGACAGCACGTGTCAGAAAAGCTCCGGCACTCCGCATGAATTTCGCATCGGAGCGGTCTGTGGAGCGTGTCGAGCCGAATGCATGTATGCTCGCTTTAACGTCAAGTCTCTTTCCGTGACGCGCGCATGCAGCGCTGCATCTTAACTGCGCCGGTCATTTCTTCTTCTGCGTTCGTTCTGTCAAAACAAACCGAGAAGAAACTGGACCACTATTTAACCTTGTTAGAATCTTGACAAGAGACTCATCTTGCTCCTTTTATTTTCGGTTCCCCGAGGAGGCGTGGCTTAGTGGCTCTTCACAAAGGCACACTGCCGCTCAAAAGTATGTGGACACTTACCATGTTCATGAAATTTGTGATATGTAATGTATATTTTTATTATCAAACAATATTTGTTGCTAAAGTCTATTATGAATATGTATGTAATGTATTCTAATAGTACCACAATAAACAATTTAGTTATTGAATTTTCTTAAATAAATAAAAGAAAAACTATGGGATCACATAGATAGATAAGTCCGAAAACGATGTCCCAAGTCTGAAAAACATTTGTGGGAAATATTATTAGAATCTGAGTGGGACCTTATTAAAAGTGAAGTAATGAAAAAGTTAATAGCCAGAATACCACGACTAGTAAACGCGGTCATGAAAGCACGCGGTGGATATGTAGACGAAAAGAAAATATAATTATTTTTTATCATTATCGGTGAGATATTTAATAAATTATTATTAAAATATGTTCTCCAATACTGTACGAACTGAAATACATACAAGATAATAAAATTTACCAAAGATATCATAACTTTTTTCAGGTAGTCATAAGAATTACGGAAGTGTCTACATTCTACATTCTTTTGAGTGGCAGTGTACATGCCCTTTAAAAATACAGCACCTAAATAATAACTGAATAAAACTTACAGTTCTACAGACAGTAGCTGATCGGAGAAAAGTCTCCAGTTTCAACGAGTTAAAATTGAATTTCAGGAATTAGAATAGAACAGTCGCGTTTCTGGATCCGCGGTTTATAAGTAAGATGTTCTTCAGCGTTATTTCGCGAGGCGGGTCCGTTTGCCAGCGGCGGGTATTTTTATGAGCGAGTATGGCTGGTGTCCCGGTGCCGTTGGCTCGGTTCTGTAATACGCGTTGCACGGGGATTCCCGTGTGTGTTCGAGCAACCGCGCTCGCCATCGGCGGGGTAGAGGGGAACCATCCCCTTTGCCACTCGTTCTGAGTTATGGTGGACCCGTTACGCTTCTACGTGCCGGCGCTGCTCTCGCGGACCCGCGTTTTCAACAGGGAAAACGCTGCGGAGAACCGTCCGGGAAAGTGGCCGTTCCGACGCACGTTACCCTGCCACCGGCGCCGCGTTACGATAGAAATTTAAGAGTCGCGGGTGGCGCGTTCCGGAAAATCGAATTTCGTGCGGAGAATAGCCGCGCGGCTGTTGCCATCTTCGATGCGCCATGTTTATAGAGCCACGTACCGTGCGCACGCACCGGCGAAATTCAATTTTAACGACGTCCCGCAAGGCCTTTTTACTTTCTACACCCACCCCTCCGCTCGTTCATTGATTCACGGTGATGGTAATCGATGATCGCCGCGTCTCCCTCCGACAGGAATTTTCGAGCCGTGCAGCCGCACCTTTTAGGCAAATGGTCCCGTTATTTGAATTCGAACAGCCCATGAAACAGAGAGGGAACGCCCGTTATCATGGATTATAAACTTTAAATTAAAACGTGAATTTCACCGGAAGAGTGTATCACAAATATAGGTTTTCTGTTTCTAGATAATATATTTTGCTCTCGTTGAATGGCGGTGCGCATCGATTTCGATGATTGAGGTTGCGTCGACTGTTTAATTTACAGTTACTTCCTGTAATAGATGATTACAGTTCCCCGCAATTATCGTAAATACCCGGATCACAGTTGCGGGGTCGTTACCAGCCAACGGAAACAACTCGTAATCGAATTAACATTACATTTTAACCGTCATCGGTAATGTGTAATCGGATTACATTTTGCCGGACCGGTGTGAATACGTAGAACCTGTGTCAACTGAGCGGCTTATCCGCTGACTATGACTGAATTCACTGTAGCCGAATAGGTGCGTCATGGCGAACACATCATTTTTGACTAGATTGCGGATCTACATATATGCATTCATAGTGAAACTGGGTAAATGAAATCACTCAAATTGAATAGATGAAAGCCCTCGCGATAAAAATCACAATGATTAACGTATTGATGTAGATTATATTTAAAATTTCACATGCACCAACCTATTTCGACCATCCAAAGTTACTGATGTGTATGGTATTCTAAAAATGACAAGATTGAATTTATTTATATTTTGTGCAATTTTTACTATGATATATACTGGAGTCGAAAAATTTATTCAATAAATTCCCATGGAAACACCTGACTGATGTGTATGGTATTCTAAAAATGACAAGATTGAATTTATTTATATTTTGTGCAATTTTTACTATAATATATACTGGAGTCAAAAAATGTATTCAATAAATTCCCATGGAAACACCTGACTGATGTGTATGGTATTCTAAAAATGACAAGATTGAATTTATTTATATTTTGTGCAATTTTTACTACAATATATACTGGAGTCAAAAAATTTATTCCATAAATTCCCATGGAAACACCTGATTGATGTGTATGGTATTCTAAAAATAACAAGATTGAATTTATTTATATTTTGTGCAATTTTTACGATAATATATACTGCAGTCAAAAAATTTATTCAATAAATTCCCATGGAAACACCTTTACAATTTCAATAATTGTCAAATAAAAAATCTGAAATGGGTCATTTCACCCCTCACAGTAGGTTCACTGTTAATCCTTACAATTAGACTGCGAATCTTAATGCAAAATCAAAATTGCCGCTCTAGGGACAGGCAATCCCGACATCTGTCCGGGGCGGCAAAATTTAGGGGCGCCATTTTGGCTGTAGGTGTGAGAAAAATATTGATGTGTTAAATACCCAATTCATAGAAAATTTGCTTTTATTAAAATTTAAATGAAATGATTTGATTTTTATTGAGAATAAAAAATATGTACCTTTATTTAAAAAATATATACAATATTCTTAAGGGGCGGCAATTTGTCTTTTCGTCCGGGGCGACGCACAGTGGAACCTTTCGTCCAAATCGGAGACAAAATCGATGAAATTTTTTAAAAATTATATCTGAAACTTGACAGAATATGAGAAAAATGGGGAGATTATGGTACGAACGTTTTATAAACTTGAGAAAATTTGTTAAACTCTCACAATTTCAAGAAAATTGCGGTTTTTTCAATAACACGGGCGGAAAAAATTTTTTTGAACATGCTGCACATCATTTCCTGTAGATTTTTTCACGCTGATTTTAAATCTGGTCTCAAAATTTGTCTACGACCTCAGGATTTTACAAGAAATCGATTTTTGTTAACGAATTGTTTAACGAATTTTCTCAAGGTTATAAAACGTTCGTACCATAATCTTCCTATTTTTCCCATATTCTGCCAAGTTTCAGCTTTAATTTAAAAAAATTTCATCGCTCTACATCATTTCTATCGAATGTTCTTTGATTTTGTCTCCGATTTGGACGAAAGGTTCCAGTGTGCGACTTAACGGCTAGAGTGGGCGCTGCTTGCAGGACACTGGAGCCAAATTAAAATTGTATTCTTCTCCTAATTTTCCTATTAAGCCGAAACTAATACGTTGATGTCCTTAAATATGTCTGACATGTCACTGCTTTAAATCGTACGTGTCCATTTTTGTGACCAATGCATAAAATCCGCAGTCTACTTATGATACACATCGGTACCTTTATTTTAAATTTGCTCAGGTTATCAACCTCCGAAATCCTACACACGATGGAAGAAGGGCTCTTTTTCGACAGTCTCTCGTATAAAATAATCATAGAATAAAGAACCAGCCGAAGGGAGAAAGGCTTCCACAGTCGCGAAGAAGCACGGATTAAAAATCGACGTTGAATCCGCCGCGGAAAAAATATGGCTCTCCAATCGGATTGCTGAGCCAGGACTACTAGAGGTGGGTTCTCGGGGAATCGTTTCGACGTTCTCTCGAAAAATTCCCGGGGAAATAATTTTTACTGGAAGTTGCGTTCTTGCCAGGCTCGGGTTTCCGCGTCGGAGGAAGGAACTGTGCGGGGTTCGCGGTTGCTAGAAATTTCCCTCCAGCTCGAGAAAAATCTCGAAGCGAACTGCTTCCTATCTTTCGCCTTTTCTCTTTCTTTTGGATCAGGTTGTATCTGGCTGGGCAAACAGCCGTGCGTCACGCGTTCTATCAGAGCGGTGCGTATGCGACGTTGTCGACGTTCGAGGGCTGTCCAGAAACACACTTCCGTTTATTCTCTTTTATTTTCAAATTTTCAATACGTTTGCCAAAAACTTCATTTCGATCTTGTTCATAAAATGTTCCAATGCATTTCGAAGCAGCTTCTAGTAGAAATGTTTAGTAAATAAAAAAAATAAAAGTTGATTGAATTACCAGTTTATTGTACAACTAAGGTTTTTGGTTAATTCTCATTTCTTTCCAACGAGCTTGCTAAAAACTGCAATGTGTTGCCCGTAAATACAGTTTCATTCATTCATAAAATGTTCGAACGAATTTCGAAGAGGTAACAACGAAAGTAGGGATAAAATATCACGGAAATAAAAGTTGATTGAAGAAAGAGTTGATTGGACATCTAAGGATTTGGTTCCGAAATAACAGTTCTATTATTCGAGCGCCCGCGTCCCTCGGATTAATTCTGACAACGGAGATTCTAGTATATTATGAGAAGGAAGTTTGGTAATCTTTTGTCGGAGGCAATGGTAGCTCGTTTCCCGGCCAGCCCTCGTAGATGGCTCGTGGAAAAGAACACGAAGATGAAAAGGAGGACGAGCACGTGTAACGCTCGACCCGGCGTGACCGATAAGTAGCGCTTCGTCCTCGGTTACCCGTAAAACACGTAGCCCGGAGCGAGTCGCCTTGACTAGCAGCCCTCTCCAAGCCGAAATGACCAGTCAGCTCCCTCTTCTGCCTTCTACCTGGCATGAATAACGTACCGGGGCACGTGTATCGAATGCCCGATTTCCACCGCGTCGATTCGACGCTCCGTAATCATGGGCCCGGCCGGGGAGGATTTACCGTACGCCCCGCGACGACCAACGAATATTTAGTTATTTATTCGTTCCGCGATGGCAAACGCCTGGAGGAACATTCCCGGGAAACGCGGGAAAGAATCGGAAGTTTCCGGATGTTCCCGGCGATGCACAGTGGCGCGGGAGCCCGATCTTCGTGGCCAAAATTATTGTAGCGTTACTTCGAGGTTTAATATCATGTTATTATAGGTCGTTGAATTCGTCTCGGTACCAGTTGAAATATCTTGGAGGAAAAATTTATGTTAACCCTTTGGAACACATTTAATATTTTGAGTAGCTACTAAAAGTTTTGTATGAGGTCAGAGTTGGGCAAAAATTTTATTTAAATAAAAATTTCAAATAAAGTAGGTTTTTCACAAGTGGGTTTTAAACCCACTTTATTTGAAATTTTTATTTAAATAAAATTTTTGCCCAACTCTGTATGAGGTTTTATACCAATTTTATATTGATAAAATTAAGAATCTGCTCGGAAAGTTATTTGGAAGATCTAATATTTTGAATTCCGAGGTTTTTCAAGGGTTCTTGTCTGAGAGAAAAAATTGTTGTTGTAATTTCAAAGTCGAAAAACAGAATTTCCAGGCTCCTGGACCATCTTGTTTGTATATCATTTCGTAAACCAATGCTTCTAATTGATTATAAAAAATCAGGTTGTTTGGTACAATTATAAAAATGTTATTAGTTTTGAAAAAGTGTACGAATACTTTGTACACCCACTGTATTTTGAATTTCGAGGTTTCCAAGGGTTCTTGTCTGAGAGAACAAATTGTTGTTGTAATTTCAAAGTCGAAAAATATAATCTCCAGACTCCTGGACCATCTTTTTTGTATATCATTTCGTAAACCAATGCTTCTAATTGATTATAAAAAATCAGGTTGTTTGGTACAATTATAAAAATGTTATTAGTTTTGAAAAAGTGTACGAATACTTTGTACACCCACTGTATTTTGAATTTCGAGGTTTCCAAGGGTTCTTATCTCAGAGAAAAAATTTTGTTGTAATTTCAAAGTCGAAAAACAGAATTTCCAGGCTCCTGGATCATCTTATTTGTATATCATTTCGTAAACCAATGCTTCTAATTGATTATAAAAAATCAGGTTGTTAGGTACAATTATAAAAATGTTATTAGTTTTGAAAAAGTGTACGAATACTTTGCACACCCACTGTATTTTGAATTTCGAGGTTTCCAAGGGTTCTTATCTCAGAGAAAAAATTTTTGTTGTAATTTCAAAGTCGAAAAACAGAATTTCCAGGCTCCTGGATCATCTTTTTTGTATATCATTTCGTAAACCAATGCTTCTAATTGATTATAAAAAATCAGGTTGTTTGGTACAACTATAAAAATGTTATTAGTTTTGAAAAAGTGTACGAATACTTTGTACACCCACTGTATTTTGAATTTCGAGGTTTCCAAGGGTTCTTATCTCAGAGAAAAAATTGTTGTAATTTCAAAGTCGAAAAACAGAATTTCCAGGCTCCTGGACCATCTTGTTTGTATATCATTTCGTAAACCAATGCTTCTAATTGATTATAAAAAATCAGGTTGTTTGGTACAATTATAAAAATGTTATTAGTTTTGAAAAAGTGTACGAATACTTTGTACACCCACTGTATTTTGAATTTCGAGGTTTCCAAGGGTTCTTGTCTGAGAGAACAAATTGTTGTTGTAATTTCAAAGTCGAAAAATATAATCTCCAGACTCCTGGACCATCTTTTTTGTATATCATTTCGTAAACCAATGCTTCTAATTGATTATAAAAAATCAGGTTGTTTGGTACAATTATAAAAATGTTATTAGTTTTGAAAAAGTGTACGAATACTTTGTACACCCACTGTATTTTGAATTTCGAGGTTTCCAAGGGTTCTTATCTCAGAGAAAAAATTTTGTTGTAATTTCAAAGTCGAAAAACAGAATTTCCAGGCTCCTGGATCATCTTATTTGTATATCATTTCGTAAACCAATGCTTCTAATTGATTATAAAAAATCAGGTTGTTAGGTACAATTATAAAAATGTTATTAGTTTTGAAAAAGTGTACGAATACTTTGCACACCCACTGTATTTTGAATTTCGAGGTTTCCAAGGGTTCTTATCTCAGAGAAAAAATTTTTGTTGTAATTTCAAAGTCGAAAAACAGAATTTCCAGGCTCCTGGATCATCTTTTTTGTATATCATTTCGTAAACCAATGCTTCTAATTGATTATAAAAAATCAGGTTGTTTGGTACAACTATAAAAATGTTATTAGTTTTGAAAAAGTGTACGAATACTTTGTACACCCACTGTATTTTGAATTTCGAGGTTTCCAAGGGTTCTTATCTCAGAGAAAAAATTGTTGTAATTTCAAAGTCGAAAAACAGAATTTCCAGGCTCCTGGACCATCTTGTTTGTATATCATTTCGTAAACCAATGCTTCTAATTGATTATAAAAAATCAGGTTGTTTGGTACAATTATAAAAATGTTATTAGTTTTGAAAAAGTGTACGAATACTTTGTACACCCACTGTATTTTGAATTTCGAGGTTTCCAAGGGTTCTTGTCTGAGAGAACAAATTGTTGTTGTAATTTCAAAGTCGAAAAATATAATCTCCAGACTCCTGGACCATCTTTTTTGTATATCATTTCGTAAACCAATGCTTCTAATTGATTATAAAAAATCAGGTTGTTTGGTACAATTATAAAAATGTTATTAGTTTTGAAAAAGTGTACGAATACTTTGTACACCCACTGTATTTTGAATTTCGAGGTTTCCAAGGGTTCTTATCTCAGAGAAAAAATTTTGTTGTAATTTCAAAGTCGAAAAACAGAATTTCCAGGCTCCTGGATCATCTTATTTGTATATCATTTCGTAAACCAATGCTTCTAATTGATTATAAAAAATCAGGTTGTTAGGTACAATTATAAAAATGTTATTAGTTTTGAAAAAGTGTACGAATACTTTGCACACCCACTGTATTTTGAATTTCGAGGTTTCCAAGGGTTCTTATCTCAGAGAAAAAATTTTTGTTGTAATTTCAAAGTCGAAAAACAGAATTTCCAGGCTCCTGGATCATCTTTTTTGTATATCATTTCGTAAACCAATGCTTCTAATTGATTATAAAAAATCAGGTTGTTTGGTACAATTATAAAAATGTTATTAGGTTTGGGAAAAGTGTACGAATACTTTGCACACCCACTGTATTTTGAATTTCGAGGTTTCCAAGGGTTCCTATCTGAGAGAACAAATTTTTGTTGTAATTTCAAAGTCGAAAAACAGAATTTCCAGGCTCCTGGATCATCTTGTTTGTATATCATTTCGTAAACCAATGCTTCTAATTGATTATAAAAAATCAGGTTGTTTGGTACAACTATAAAAATGTTATTAGTTTTGAAAAAGTGTACGAATACTTTGTACACCCACTGTATTTTGAATTTCGAGGTTTCCAAGGGTTCTTATCTCAGAGAAAAAATTGTTGTTGTAATTTCAAAGTCGAAAAATAGAATCTCCAGGCTCCCGGACCCTTTTGCGACGCGGGCGCGAAACGCGTGCCGATGTCTCGCGAAAAGTCCGACAGGCAGCGCGATTCTGTTCGGAACACGTGGCTGCCGGCGCGATAACAAGGTAATCTATTACAGGAATTTTCTGAGTCGCAGCGAACGTGTTACGACCCTTCTGCACGACGCCTGATAACCACTGCTCCACTTTTTCCCGCGGCAATCTCGTCCGTCTTGCAAAATCGACGGCGACGTTTGCGCTCGCGTTTAGGCTAGAGCAGTTCTCCGTTTGCAGGGCCCGCTTATCACGCAGATAAACATTCGCGACGTTGCTGATGTTATCTGTTGCGAATGTCGTATCTTCGGTACGAATCCCGTCGTCACCGGAGCGATACCAACTATCCGTTACGCCCACGCCGGAATTTCGGTATTTACGCTTCGCGAGCGCATTACTTGGCAGAGGGAAACAGTCCGGGCGATGTTAATCTCGACCAAATGTTCTTCGTCCACCTTCGTTCTTATCTTTTCTAATTGAAGCAATTTTTATCGAACTCTAACGACTAAAAGCGTTGGAAAGAAGTCGGACAGAAAAAATCGCTCACTCAACAGGCAGATACCAACAGAATCTCGATTCTAAACTATCTGGTACACACGGAAGAATTTGTACCGAGCGTTCAGCGAAGCTAATTCCATTTCGCGCACAATCACGGTCCATTGAACGCATCCTCCACAGTGCGACGGAGTTAAATAAACTCTTCTCTCTCGCAACCATTCCTATTCCTGTGATCATAAACGACAGTCGAGCAGGAAAATGCACTTTTTCTAAAAGCGTACGTAAACACTTTTAGATGTAAAGAAATAACCATTTTAATATTCCTACATTTATACAAACGATCATACAGTATATATATAGGGGCGACTTTCTCGTGGAAAATGGCGGCGCGAAATCGCAGTCGGAGTCGCGTGCTCCCCCGGGAGAGCGAGCCAACTTTCGTGGAAGGTTTTACAGTTTAAACAATCCTTGGGACCGGTCGCGCAATAAACCGCAGGAAAACAGATTTTCCAAGTTGGTGGTCTATAAACCCCGGAGCTCGCCGAACGCAAGAAACTCCTCGAGAAGAAACGGTGCTTCGGTCTTCTCTTCTCGGTGGTGTGGCGGAGGCCCGAGGTCGGGAGAACGAGCGTGGCTCGTTACCCATTTTTAAAACTGTTTTTAAAGAGCCCGACGCGGACGCGGCGAAATTTCGCAGCGTGAACCGCTGCAAGTTTCGCGAGGAACGTTTCCGCCCGGCTTGGACGGCTTCCGTTTCGAAGGAATCCATAAAACTGACGCAGAATGTCGGTTTATGGAACCGGGACTCGGCCCGGCACCCTTACGAACATTCCACCGGGACAACCACGTTTTCTTGTTCTTCTCCAGTTTTCATCCTCCCTCTCTCTTCCCGCGCATGCAAAACGCCCGTTCATAAAACCGTGGGCCGCTCGTAAAGAATAAACCCGGGGCTTTCGCCCGACTTTCGCTTATTAGGTTCGCTGGGCCGGGGATAAGTGAAAAATTGTATCGAGAGTCGATCCTGTCGCTGGTCGATGTTTGTAGAAAATGTTTCACACGTGATTCCCGTCGTTGCAGGGTGAAAAGTGAAAGCAGCAAGATTCCCGCCGAACCTGGACGGACAGGGAGCAAATTCCCGGCGAGAATAAGGTTCGCGATACACGCGGGGTGCTTGCAGAGCCTTAAATGCGAGAAACAAGCGCGGGAAGTAAATGGACGTCGAAAAGAAAACAATGCGCGACTCGGGTGGTCGGGGTTGGAGAAGCAATCCCACCCTCGGTTTCCTTTTGCCAGCCGACCCTCTACACCCATTCCGTGTGCCGGTCCACCCCCGCCTCGGCTCGTTTCCCCTGCTATTTTCCGTGTGGCGCGCGCTTGCGGAAAACGCGTACGAGGAACGCGACGCGGCAACCGAGCCGAGAGACGCGTTTTCGTCGACGGTCTCCGGGCGAATTTACATAAGCTTTCTTTCATTTCGATGACGTTCCAGCGAGACGTAAAACAGTCTCGAGTCCGAGGTAAAGACTGGAGTTTCTCGCGAACCTAATAAAATTGTTGTACGTCGCAAATATGAAGTTTCGTCGACTTGTTTGGAAAGTTTTCGAGTCGTAAATTAGCGATCGTAGATGATTCAGGTGATAGAAGTGTTAAAGGGGAGAGAAGTGTACACCATTCCCTATCCCTGTTTCTTTTACTGATTATTTTTGTGCCGACGATAAGACACCTTCCAACGGTGACGGATGACTCGGCGCGAAACGTTTTCCAGGAAACTCTGCTGCGATATCTGTGTTTGCCCTGGGCTTTCTTCGTAAGACCCGCTGACTTCACCGATAATGACGACGAGCACGTAATTGAACTTGTTTCTTTCGTTTCGAGGGTTTTTCCGCTGTTTCCTGCTGATTCGATTCGAGTTCCGAGCGATTTTTCTACTGCGGCGTCTCCTTTGTCTTCGTTGGTGTTCTTGTTGAGACAAAGTACCGGGGATGATTTTCTTATTTCTTATTTTGTTGAGTTCATCCTCGCAGAAAAACCGACAACAGGATCGATCGCAAGATTCCCGGAAAAAATGCAGAAAGAATCGGCGCGGCGCACAGTGGGGTATTTGGCCTGAAAAAGTGGAAAAAACTATTGTAGCGTTATTTATAGGCTCAAGGTTATAATATTATATATCGTTGGATTCGCCTTAAGATCAGCTACAACATTATGAAATCCAAAAAAAAATTTTAGTACTTGAAAAATCAAATTTACCTCAATTTTTTGAAAAAAAAAATTTTTTTTTAAACTTTTATATATTGAAATTTGTAGACGTCTGTATACTGTTCCTCTTTTGTTCGAAACATTTTTCCCTCAGATTATCGAGAACCCCTGAAAAAGCAAGGCGATAGTGGAATATTTGCACTATTATAACTTGAAAAATATTTAAGAAAAAAATATTTTAATATAGTGTTTTGGAAAGCTGTCAAAACAAGCTACAAGAATATGCAACAAAAAATAGGGAGTTCTATTTAAGAAATGGAAGATGACCTTCACGTGATTTTCAAACGACTATCCAAGGTCAAATCAATGACACCATTTTATGCCCCACTCTAAACCATACAACTTTTGTCTGAAACATTTTTCTCCAAAATAGTTTCATTTCACAGATATACGTCTGCTTCACGTTAAATGACTCACCCGGTATATTATAAGAATATTTTAAAATGATTACCATTAATTTTCATCGGAAAATACATAAGAAATTTCTTCCTCGGATAATGTTTCTTCTTTATTTGAGGCCAAGCGTAGCCGAACGTACGCGTACGCGAAGCGCTGCTAAACACTTAATTCTAAATTAGCTATAAAATTTGAATCCGGACATATCCGGAATCAAACTTTGTTGGCTTATAATCACGAATCTTTACCGAATGTAATGACACCAAAAAGAGCACTCAATACGGCTTTATACTATAACAAAATTGTCAATAAAGTTTTGTAATTTTTAAAAAGCTTACAGAATGATTGGTAATATTCAAATATTAATAACTATACTAATGTAGATGATAACAAAATAAAATCTATGCGAAAGTGCTCTGTATACCTACCTGAACAACTTTTGTAATACAAGAATTTACAGAATTTCCCTTCAAACACATGAAAATCGCCAATGAACAGACGCTGTCTTAGAGACTGTTTAAGAACGCCAAGCGCGCCTTAAAATCTCTCGACTTTCGATGAAGTTTACTACTTCACGGGTGTACAAATAGAAAAAAATAATATTGCAGCCTTATTGTTCAGACCTTTAACTACAACGAACAACAAAAATTTTATGCCATACGCAAAAATTTAGAAATTGAATTTTTTCCACTTTTTCGGGCCAACTACCCCACTGTGCGGCGTACGCGTCGGAACGTAGATCGCCGCTTTGAATCGCTTCTCCCCGATCTTCATCCCCAGCCCTTAAACCTTCATCCCCGTGAACCCTTCTCGGTAGTCTGGATGGTTTGCGGAAACGGAATCGACAATACGTTGACGTTGTGGGGTAGTGATTAACGACTGGCAAGAGAGCCGGGGTAAGTAAGAAGCAAGCGGTGGATGGTCCGGGGGTGCTGCTAAACGTTATCCAAGCATCCAGAAGGCACTGTATAAACAAAGACGGTGGATGCCGGTGCCGAGGAAGAAGAGAGGGGTGGCATTGCGAGGGGGTGGGGCCTCGGCGGGCATCTACACAAAGAAACTACCGGGCAACCCCAAGCAGCGACATCAAAGGCGGGCTGGGAGAACTGCAAATGCGCGAAAGAATGGGTTAAAAACCCGAGGCGGTGGCCGGCATCGTCGTCGCCGTCGTCTAGGTTGTCGATGGGGTGCGGGGCTGGGTTCTCCAGGGGGTGGGGTCGCCGAGAAAAGAATCGGGAGAAGGGGCTTCCAGTGGAAAGGCTCTGAAGGACGCTGAAGGACCTTAAAATGAAAACATCCCGCCCTCAAAGCGTCCCTCTGCCGACACGCGACTCTCACTTCTTCTTTCTCTCTCTCTCGATTACCGCACCCTCTGCAACCCCCGATGCAAGCCGGCGAGACGCATCGCGCTCTCTCCTTTTGCATCGTGCGCCACCGGGTCCTTGATGAGCACTGATTCGTCGAAAGCTCCCGTGTTCCAGAGGTGTCGCACCCACGACTCGAAAAATTGCTCCAGCCCCGTCGCGATTTTTTACCGACGCTCTTTTCGACGGACACCGAGGGGAGACTGTCTCTTATCTCCTTCTTGTTCTTCGTCGTCGTGGCGTCAGTCTTTTTCTATGAAATCGTTGCAGACAAAATGGTAATAAACTCGTTTATTAAGACGGCCGATAAACACGAACCCGGCCCTCCGCGGAAATTGATCTCCCGGATTAATATTCCCGAAGGAAGAGGCACTACGCTGATCGACAACAGCGTTATTATATTTTTAACACTTCCGTTCCACGGGAAACGAGCTCCGATCAGCTTCGGGCCCAGGAAGTGTTTGTTTCATCCTCGTTATCGGAAGTGACGTTCGAAAGATGTAGAGAAGGAGAGCGGACAGCTTGAATCGCGACGAAAAAGGAAATTGGAGCGTGTGGAATCGAGCAATTAGAGCAGACGCTCCGGAACCTCTTATAAAACGAACCAAAAGTACGATAGACGAATCAAACTGCAAATTTGTTATAAAAACGGAATTCTTTAATTTTATAATTGATCGAACCTATGCGCTGAAATCATCATTCTATTTAAAATCTTTTTCGATCGCAAAATCTATTCAATATGTACGATAGACGCTTTAACCTTTCGTAACGAGAGAGAATTTTGTTCAAAGTACCTCCCAAAGTTACTACAAAATTGTCCTTTACATTTTACATGAAACAAATTGTAAAATACCAGTGGAAAAAATCCGTTGCGAGGCGACGCGGAAATTCTGCCACTTTTCTGTCCAATATTTTTTCGCCGGTGGCTTCGCATTAAAGCGGACGTGGACGGTAACGAAGAAAGACGCCAGTTTCTGGAAAACGGTGGTTCACGGTAACGGGAAATCCAACTTTCCGTTGGCCGACGTGAAATTTCCAGTCGGTTCTCCGGGCAGCAGCTAACGGAACCGTCGGCGATCGTCCCGACGCGAGCACACACAGTCCGGCAAGAGTCTACGTTTCCCTCGGCCTCCTCTCCCTCCGCGAGAAGTACCGTGATCGATCGTGCCCGGAGTTCGTTCTTCCTGTTTCATCGTCAAAGTCCCAAAGGAATCGACAGGACTGTCCGACGGTGGATGCTCGCCGAGCATGACGCCGGACACGATACGTCGTTAATCTTTCGCGTCGCGGTTCTCACTGCCAACCGGAAGTCGATCGCGGGCAATGTCGCAATGTTGCCAGTCGTCATCTCGTCCGACTCTCGATGCAATCTTTGAAATTGCGCCGGGACTGGCTGCTGCCTCGGATAAAATCGCCTAGCCGAGAGCCGGGGGCCATTTTTGACGCGTAATTCCTCCCATCCGCCCCTATCAGCTTCTTTTCGCCGGGCGGGTTGTTACAGTACCGTGGACGACGCTGTTGCAAAATGGAACGGCGAAGACGGTCCTCGGAAACCTGAAACTGGAACGTCGAAAGTGCCATTTATACCAAAATTCCCTCCACTCGGAACAGTTGAAAACAGTGGTGGTTTTTCGACATGGCATTCGCCGTGGATGACGCTGCTGCAAAGTAAAATGGAAAAGACGAAAGCGCCATTTATTCGCAGGTGGACAACTTTCGGGCGAAATTTTTGCGAAGACGAGGAGGGATTTCATTAAGGGGATGTTTCGCGAAGTTCGCGTTCCGCACGGTTTTATTGTTTTCTCGGTGGCGGGCCGTGTTCAACGGTTCGCGCGAAGTGTGAACAACGGGACGCGCCGAAGGGGAATATTTAAATTGTGGTATGTAAACTGCGTTATGCAACGAGGCTGGGAAAACGCGACTGGCCGAGATAAGTTTCGCGATACGGCGGCCCGCTCGCGATTGTGTAACTTTGAACGAAGGGAGAGAGGGAGAGTGGTTCGGTATCTGCGGACGAGAAAGAAAGAGGGTTGTACTCGGTGCTTATTTGTCTTTCCCGTTTAAAGCGTTTATCTTGCAATTTTTGCGCTTCGAGTATCTCGACCGCTCCGTTTTTCTTTCTATCTCGCTCTTCCTCTCTCTCCGGTTTCGGTTTTAAGTGTTCTCGCAGGTTCGCGCGATTCCATCAGTTTCCTGGTAGCGGTTTCGCTCGGCGGCCGCCCCCGCTGGAAATGTTAGAGTTTATGCGTGTACACTTTCGTCATTTTTATTTTACGAAACGGGAAGAAACGAAAGATTTTCGCGAGGATTAAAACGAATGAAAAATAAGAAACAGAGCGGGTGCTGGCGCACACGCTGACTGACTTAGCACCGAGATACAGCTTCCACCAGCTCGTTCCGAAAACAATATCCGAAAAAACACGGTTGTTATTTCCGGGGCCGGCTCGCGAAATCAACGCCGGTAAAGGGGTTTGCCGGGTAAAATAAATATTTGCAGTTAGTAACGAACAAACGGTAATATTTTCACCCGGTTACAAGGTCGGTGGCAGGTAGAGCTAGGAGGTAGACGGTCAGGCACATATGTATGTAGCCGCGTTGGTAATGTCACGTATCTATCGTTCGTGTTTACCTATCGCATCGATAGCAGACGCGGATGGAGAGAGAAATAAAGAGAACGAGAGAGTAAGAGAACTAGAGCCAGAGAAGTTTTGCCGGGTCCGGAGTTTCGGAGCAATGGAACGATGGCGGTGGCCGATCTCTCCTCGTTTTTCATCGGTTCCAGTCAATAAAGCTCGTGGCTGTTGTTTTGCCTTCGGCTGACCACGCCGTCGCGGTCCCGTTCTTGTGCTTTGCAACTACCTCCGTCGTTTTTCTCATTCCGTTCGATTTCCTTCTTCGTTTCTCTGCGCGCCGCGGTTTCCTCCTCATCCTCCTCGTCGTTCTGATCCTCCTCATCCTCGTTCTTCTCTCTCTCTCTCTCCGTTCCCCTGGATAATCCCGCAGTTTGTCCCGTGTTTTTTCGCCCGGGGAAAAAATTTCCTACCCGGTGTTTACCGTTCCTTAAAGGGAACGCCGGAATACGGTTTTTCGTTTCGACGGTCGGTCGCAACAATGCGTTTTTCGATCCGCCACCGGCGGATACGTTGTTTATGGCCTTAAAAGGATGACGCGGGTTTGGATCAACCCCATCGTATCCCCCGAGTTCGCTGAAATCTTTTGCAGACGGGGGTGTGTTCGTTGCAATTTTCTTGCGACCTCCTCGGATGTAACAGCGGTTTTAACACTCGGTATACGTACAATGGCTCCCGTTAATATTCGGACACTCTTAAAAAAACGATAACTTTTTCAAGAACTTTTTCGAGAAGTTAGAGCAATTAGTTTACTACATGGTATGAAAAGAAATTTTTTGCAGGAATTGCAATTTGTCGGAATTGCAGAGGAAATACTAAAAGATGCATTTTACAATTTTTTCATGTGGGCCTATACCGAAAATATACATACAGTGGGTGTACAAAGTATTTATACACTTTTTAAAAACTAATAACATTTTTATAATTGTACCAAACAACCTGATTTTTTATAATCAATTCGAAGCATTGGTTTACGAAATGATATACAAAAAAGATTTTCCAAAAATTATAATTTACAAGGTTAAATGCAAAAATAAAACAGGCATTTTTTAAAAGTTTTTTATTTGGGTCCTTAATGAAAATTTAAAATGTATAATCACTAAATATATAATACAATTGTAACAAAGAAACTGATTTTTTATAATCAATTAGAAGCATTGGTTTGCGAAATGATATACAAAAAATATTTCCCAAAAATTATAATTTACAAGGTTAAATGCAAAAATAAAAAAGGCATTTTTTAAAACTTTTTTATTTGAGTCCTTAAAGAAAATTTAAAATGTATAATTACCAAATATATAATATAATTGTACAAAACAACCTGATTTTGTATAATCAATTAGAAGCATTGGTTTACGAAATGATATACAAAAAATATTTCCCAAAAATTATAATTTACAAGGTTAAATGCAAAAATAAAAAAGGCATGTTTTAAAACTTTTTTATTTGAGTCCTTAATGAAAATTTAAAATGTATAATTACCAAATATATAATATAATTGTACCAAACAACCTGATTTTTTGTTATCAATTAGAAGCATTGGTTTGCGAAACGATATGCAAGAAAGATTTTCCAAAAATTATAATTTACAAGGTTAAATGCAAAAATAAAAAAGGCATTTTTTAAAACTTTTTTATTTGGGTCCTTAATGAAAATTTAAAATGTATGTTTTGTAGATCTATGTTAGTCATACACATGTTGAAAATTTCATTGAAATCGATTAAGATACACACGAGCTACAAGCGGTTAAAAATGGTGAAAATCGTAGTTTTCCACGACTTTTGCTCAGTTTCTGTTTAAAATCCACAGAATCGTACATCTTTCGACGCCTGTTGTTTTTTCCTGCGTCAATCGATATCGATGAAATTTCCGACATGTGTATAAAGAACATGGATCTAGAAAACACATGTTTTAAATTTTCATTAAAGGCCCAAATAAAAAAGTTTTAAAAAATGCCTTTTATATTTTTACCTGTAACCTTGCACATTGTAATTTTTGGAAAATCTTCTTTGCATATCAGTTTGTAAACTAATGCTTCTAATTGATTATAAAAAATCAGATCGTTTGGTACAATTATAAAAAAGTTATTAGTCTTTAAAAGGTGTACGAATACTTCGTACACCCACTGTATATGTTTCGTAGAACTTCATATCTCTGGAAAAAAGGGGTGACAAGGAATTTGGTGTAATTAATTTAAATAAAAACATTTCCCATCGAACCGGTGGCAACAGAATAAGCTGGTGTAACTTCTCCTGAACTGATTAATAAAAGAAAATTGTCCACCTTCCCGTATCTAGTAGAGAGGCCTATTAATCCGGTAGATAAACCGTTTCAAGAAACTAGTTCAGATAAGCTCCGAACGTAGGGTCCGCGAGCGGACAGCATTCATAGTGAAACGTCATTCGTTAGAACAGTCCACATTCATGAGTTAATACGATTCATTTAGGTAAATAGTGGCGCATTATAGCCGACATAAATTTGCTCGGTGAATGGGGCTTGTGTTATCACCTTTATCAAATAAGTTCACACGGCTACCAGCCCGACTGATAACACTGCGCAGTTGGGATTAATCATTGAAACAAATTGCATTCTGATTGCGAGTCCACTTACTTAAATATGAGCCGGTGAATCGGTGACTGTTACGCGCTTACGCTAAACAGAACCGCGGAAAAGACGATGCTCGAATCGAATCAGGCTCGAGAAGATAGAAAAAGAATTTTTTTTAATATTTTCACTATTCGTCATCATCCCTGAAGAGTTCCTGAGTTTCCCTGAACTATTTTAATCAAGTATCGAGTTGGCAAATAAGTTCGTTCGGTTTTTTATAGTGGAATAAATCATAAAAACCGAACAAACTTATTTGCCAACCCAATACGATCTTGCAAACGGGCCAAATTTTAGTGCATTTTGCGACGCTGATATTTTCGTGTAAATCCCGGCCGTTTTACGGAAACGTCCGACAATTCGTCTCGCGAGCGTTGTTTTCGCGTCGCGAACAGGAAGAGGACTGTGTAGAGCGACTGCTACCGGATTCACAGTGGCTGCGTCCCGATACAAAGGTAGCTGGCTGGTCAGTCAGCGTGTGTCCACCTGGGAAACTCGGTGTGGCAGAGGCAGCAGCCCCGAAAGCTAGCAAAAGCCCTCGGTGTCCTCGGTAAGTCCTGCGAGGACGAGGACGAAGGATATCAGGCGCCGGTCCTCTCTGCGTGGGCGTTTATAACCAGTCCCTCAGGAAACGAGCACCGTCCAAACGGAGAGATAGTACGAAGAGGCAGAAAAGGGTGGAGAGGAGGACCACGGGAAAAGGAGTTCCCTTTGACCGCGAAAAGCGGATTTAAGTAAAAGGGACTGACTGGTAACAAGGTGCAACCCGCGCGCGCGTCCACTCGCCGGGATTCAATGGAATTATTCGATGCACATTAATGTGTGCTGGTCTCAAAGACACGGAATTGTAGAGAAAATTACGCACCGGAAGCAAGAGAATGTTCGGATCTCTTGCCGGGGTCGTTTTCCTCCTGCTTTCGAATAAACGGGACGAGATAAATGAATCTGTGCTTCAATCCTGCGGACGGACAAAATGCAATCTAAAATGTTCTTGGAATTTGTTGTCCTTCAGCTGCGACTGCTGCAATTATTTTTAATTAACGAGGGTGAAAATTTAACCGTGTCCCTTGCCAAGATACTATCGGGTTAAAGTTCTTTTTTATTTCACCTTAACCCTTTGCACTCGGAGCTATTTTAACTGGAAAATTAAGCATTTCTTCCGATCTAGAATATTACCATTCCCTATGATTTCTGAAATTTTATGGATATGAAATAGGTATAGGGGAGAGTCGTGCAGTACCGACCGCTCTAAGTTTTCTTGTTATTAGGTGGACTAGAATCGGTAAAAATTAAAATTAAAAAAAGGAATTTGTAACACAAAGGGAACTTAATAAAAGGCCAGAAATTAATTTTGTGAAATTTAATAATTAGTATTCATTATTTGTAAAAATAAAGATATTAGAATTTGAAGGAAACAAAGAATTGTCGTCCAGTACCGACCAATTACGTATTTAGTAGATTTTTCAGTCTAAATCATTAATAATGTTAAAAAAAGACATTTAGATGTTAGAATACGCATTTTTATTCAAATTTTATTTATACATATATTAAAATAATTATATATTTTTATATATTATGTCATTTTTTTGTTTAGTTTTTACATGTTTCCTTATTTCCTTTCCCTACTTGAGTTTCAACTTTTCTTTTTCCTGCTTCTTTGAATTTTTCGTTTCTTGCAGCTTTTCTTTTCTCCGCATTTATCTTTTTTCCTTCAGCCAGGTTCTTTTTTTTCTGAACTTCGTTTATAAAAACGGCCGAAGTTAAGATTTCGGATTGTTGCGTCCGTTGTCTTCTCTTTTTTGTTTGCAACTCTAATTGTCGTTTCCAGGAGAGATTGATTTCACTATTTCCATGAAATTTGAAGTTACACCAGGTAAAGAAGTTAATGAAAAATTATCGTTAATATTTAATGTGAGCGGTGATGATGGTTTTTTCTGCTTTGGAATTTCGGACATTTTTCTGTGGGAAAAGGTAAAAGAAAGATTAAATAAACATCTTCTAACTTCATTTCAAATGCTAACAGATTGAACTTACAGATAAGAAAAGTTTGGCTTATACTGGTCGACGATTGATTGGTCGGTACTGCACGACAGTTGGATGGTCGGTACTGGACGACAAACATGAGGAAACATTTTAGATTACGGTATATATATAATATACAAAGAGAATTCCAAAACAGGGCCCGTTAATTATACTTAATAGACTAGATATAATATACATAATTCAACAAAGTCGTTTACTTACCTGAGAAATGAATTATCAGATCTAAAAAATAACTCTTAACACTCGAAATATCAACGCCCACGCTAAATGTGTCAGAACTGCAAAAACAATCGAATTACCAATGTAGCAACGAAACACATTACCCACAATAGTTATATTCATTTGTTTTCGTAAAGGAAGTGTAGCCATTTGACCTGGAAAGTCATAAACTAATTTTGGTCGGTACAGTACGTCGGTCGGTACTGCACAACTCTCCCCTAATACCTCATACAATACCTAAATATTTAGTAATTGGTTAGATACCGATATATTTAATAATGTAAACAATATTTTGAATAATGGTACAGCAATTTTTAATGGTGCCTCAGGGGGGACAACCGAGCGCAAAGGGTTAAAATACCGAAATTATTTTCTCGCCAGTCCAATATAAATAAAATTTCTTCGAGCACGAGCATAGGAAGCTGCAAACGGAAATGTCGAGCGGCTAAAAAGGAAGAATGTCGCGGGATGATAGCAGCGAGCGAATGATAGAGTGAAAGAAAGTAAAATATGATGGGAAATAAATGGACTACAACGCGGAAGGGCGCAGCTCGGGCTGGCCGCGTTGTTAACAAGATTGGCGAAGGGAGTCAGTGGGTATCACGAATTCGTGACAAATTAGACACCGTCCGGGAATTAATTTATTGCCAGCCGAGGCTGCTGGGAAGGGTGAGACTCTGTTTCTCGAAGAAAAGGCAGCCACCTTTCTCTCTCTCTCCCTCTCTCTTGTTCCCCCTCGATTTGTCTGGAGTCTTTGCAGGAGGGCTGTCGCAATGACTGATCGACCGACTTCTATCTCGCCGGGAACAGACGAGATGAACACGACGGTGTGTCGTGTCACCCTCTCCCCGGGCTTTAGATTTATTTGCGCGGGGAAGAACCGGGGCTGGTGATGGTAGCGGTGCAGAAGGGGGTTGGAAAAGGCTGGTGAGACGGTAGGCTGCACGGTTGATCGAATGACTCCGGATCCGGGAGCAGTGATAATGAAATTGCCGTGAAAAACGAGGAAGACGCCCGGTGTAGCATCACCGGTACAAATGTACTTCCGCCCCGACGGCTTATAATTCAATATACCCGTCACGCCAGGAGCTGCGACAGAATTGGAAGTAAATTACAACCCTTTCGCGTGTTTGATTTCCAATGCAACGGGGCCACTTCGATATGGCTGCGCTTCGGATAGGACAGATATTTTTTGTTCGCCGGCGACTTGATAAGCCTTTGATCAACTATCGGAACAGACGCGAAATTGTACCTCGACGGACTTTTTAGACGCGTACTATCTTCGCGTTGAAGACAACTGCAATTTTCTCAAGGTGCACATGTTTTATCTGAATTATAATAACGAGCTACCCAATCGTCATCGTTGTTAATCGCGCACCGTGCTACAAATTTGCAAAAATTCCCGATCAAATTCGTCACTGGAGAATCGCCGGACGGCCGGTCATGCCGCGGATCATAAATCCTGATTGAAAAAACTGCGCAGCGTAATATGAAATTCCATCGCCTAAAACACGTCACTCGCAACTTCTTCTTAATTACTCAGCGGCGCGGCGGTCGTTCCGAGGAGCTGCAGCCCGGCGAACCTTTCTCTCTCTCTCTCGGAGCGACCCTTCATCAATATTAAATGCACGAAGTCGTGAAGGTGGGTAGAGAAGGTAGACGATGAGGAAGGGCTGATCCTAAACGTCGTTCCGGACACGGGAGGACCTGGAGGCTGCTTGGAGGGGGAAAAAAGGATCGAGATCTTGCGCGATCGTACGGGTACCTGCCAGGACGTGGGATAAGGGAAGATTAAACGAAACCTTAAGCGATCAGGTCGTTTTTAGCTTATAGGGGGCTGGGCTAGGGACGCGCGCGAATGTTCAGAGACATTTCCAGCAGGGGGTGGCACGCGCGTTTGTGTTTGTGCATCGACCGGGCCTCGCTCTCTTTCTCTCGCGCGTACACGCTCTTTCTGTGTGTATTCTGTAAAATACGAGCGTGCCGGAGTTAAGCCGGTCATAGATCGTGGAAAGCGGGAAGAGAAAGAGTGCTGGCCAAGGGAAACAGCCCGAGGGACGAAAGAGGGGGAGCCAGAAGAAGAAGGGAGCTTTCAACCTCACCTTTCGCGCCAGCTACAGGAGTCTGCTCTTTCGACTCTGGAATCTTCTTACGTTTCCCCGGGTCCGATTGTCTCCGTGGCTGCATCCACCCTCAACTCCAGCGCCGACCCCCTCGGCATCCCATCGCGCCACGAATTCCTTTGTGCGATCGGTAACGGGTTGGATATTGTTGCGAACCAGACGCTGGGTTCGCTGAAATTTCTGCGAATTTTGAACCTTCGCGCTCCTCTCGGTCAAACCCTTTCGAGAGTTCTTTCCACTAGACACTTTCTGCGCGGGTGATGGATAAAACTAGGAAAAATTGGGACGTTTCAAACTGTTTTTATTTCAAAACTTTAGAAAAATGTTCTCGGCGCCACGGATTCGATCAAATACTACACACTAGATAGCTAATGTTTGTAATACTCTTTGGATTACGCATAGCTTTTTGTGTTTTTCTATTGGAGGAACTGAAGGTGTTTTTAATTCGCACGAGAATCTGCAGTCCAGCGATTCATTTTAGCCGATTCGGTCCTATAATGAATTTTGAAGGTCCACTCGAGCGACTGAAAAATTGAGCATAGTCGAGCGAAATGAATATTTGAGCGAAGAGAAGACATTATGAATCGAAGGTGGGATAATGAAAGGACGAGTAGAAGCGAGAGGCTAGTTAATTGTCACCGTTTAGACGGGACCGAACGATCTCATTGAGTAAGACGTGGTCGTTCGATCGGTGGTTTGAAAGTTTTCAATCAAGCCTCGATTCTTTGCTATCGGCGGCGCGTCTCCTTTTTAACAGCGGCAATTAAGGAGCGTTGGTGGATCGTTACTCGCGGCGACGGATGCAGTAAAATCGAGCAGTTCCCGAACACTTTAGAATCTCGACGGGCGGACACCATAACCGTCAGCGGGGGTGGGTTCTTCGTGGTAAATACTCTCGGGGGTCGATCGGTCGAAGAAGAGCACAGCCGATCGGCCGAAAGTTACCTAATTACTCCATCAAATTTGCATAGAAGTCGCGGCGGAATGGTCAATTAAACGGGTAGGCGTCGAAGAAATTGAGCTGCTCCGCTTTATTGCCCGCGCTCTCGATAATAAAAGAGCCCACCGATACGACAGTTATAAAGCGTCTTTATAGAGCGTCCGATCGACGTCGCGCCGTGAATATATGAAACCTGGGAGAGGGGGAGGGAAGGTGGCGTCAATTTCGCTTGAAGAGCGCCGGCGTCACTTTTGCCTTCGTTCAATGCCATCCCCACGACTCGTTCCGCGATTAATGCACGGTTAGATTTACATCGGAGCGTTCTTCTTCTACGTGTAAATTCAACCGTGCACTACCGTACCTTGACGACGTAACGCACGCACGCAATTCGGTCGAAAACAGGGGTGGGCGGCAACGACCAACCCCCGCGCGCATCGGCAACCCCCTGCTTAAAATGGATATTAATGCACTTGGCGGCGGGGCCGCGACCTAACCTTAAACCCTGGCTTATGAATGCGTAATGACCGCGTGTGCAACCCCGCGCAATAAAATACATTGGCAGCAACGCAACCCTAATGGTCGCTCGGAACCGGAACGCGGCCAACTGGCGGCCAATCGCAGTCAATGTCGCTAATTTATCTCGTTTCTCGCGAGACCGTTCCGACGCCTTCAATTCACCATACTCGTCTTATAAAGTGTCTTTATTATAGTTGTAGTTTTATATTCAAAATTGTATACACATAGTGTTGTATTGTTTTGAACCCGCTAAACATATTAAGAAAGCGGCTGATGGATAAAATAGTCTAAAGCCGCATTTTCGATAAAGAAGAATATTAAGAAAGAAAATCAATTTCTTCAATTCAGCTAGAAGATGTCTTAATTACGTTAATGATCTTGGAAGTATTTTCTGATGCTTGTCGAACAGTGTTTCAATCGTGTTTTATTTTCTGTTGCAGGTAAGAGCATGATTGGATTTCGCCGGACTTTCTCGGGACTCGCTCGGCGAAAGAAATTTCTTTGACCATTCGTGAGTCGATTTTTTTTAAAAACCATCGAATGTTCTGCATATTTCACAGTTCACTCCCACTCGGTATAACAGACAGGGTTCTCGCGCAGCGAAGCGTTTATGCAGTATTTTCAATAATCCCAATGAAACTCGCCGCGTTCTATAGGGAACACCTTGCGCTTTTATTAAAACCGATCCACATTTTTCAATGAATTCCATCAACCGCTAAAATTCAGACCACAATATCCCCGACGCGGCATGCAGATATTAAATTGTAAAACGTTGAAATTTTCACCGTAAATTGACGAACGCCTGCATATATACATATTATATATATATATATATATATAGGGTGTCCCAAAAATCGTGAACTTCCCGAAAGGGGTGGTTCCTGAGACCATTTCAAGCGACATTTTCCTTCGCATAAATGTTTTCCGCGGCTTTGTTTAGGAGTTATTAACGAAATCAAAGAAGATTCAAGCTGCTGAGACCAATTTTGAAACATTTATTCGTTTTTAAAAGATTTACGAATACTTTGTACACCGACTGTATATATATACGTTCAGTGCACGATGGTGTCACGATTATAGGACACAATTTTTGGAACCGTCCGAAAAACCGAGAGACATTGAATCTCGGTACGCCGCTGATAATAAACACGTTTTAATTGACTCCACGGGTGACAGAGAACTGCATTTGAACAGAAACTGCCAGAAAATATTCCCCGAGAACGCTAAATAAACAAAAGAAGGAAAAGTATTTGTCTGAATTCAATAAAATGACATAAAATATCTGTGCAGCCTAGCTGTATAGCGTGATCCTGTGAGAAGTATTTCAATTAACATCCCAGCAATGGAAATGGAAATATCCTGTTGGCAGTGCATGAAAACTACGACGGTTTTGTAGGAGAGTGGAGTCCAGCGTGCCGGGAGTATCAGAAAATATGCTTCCAGAATAGCTGACGCGGCCCAGCGACGGATTTAAGAAAAATATTTAGCCGTAACATTTGATACCGTGGAAAAATGCGGCGCAGAAGTTGAGGTAGAGGAGGAACGAACCAGTCAGGGAGATAGGGAATTACGGTGCGCGGCCGGGGAATAAACCCGTCGAATATCATTATCGTGCAGGCACACGTGGGCATACATACTTCGGTATTGAATTTCATCGCGCGTGCAACGTTGCATCGGCGATATACGCCTGCCCAAACTATCCGGCCGCGTGCATTCTAAGAGCATTCCGTGCACGCACGTGATACGCGACGAGGACGCGAACGCGTGCGGAAAATCCGTCGGGTGCGATCGCTCGACCAAAAACACCGCGATCGACGTGCCATTCTATGTTTTCGTTAAGGTACAGTATTTTATCGATAATTGTCCCCAACACGGGTCTGCTCAGGGACAATTATCCGCCAGGGATACTATTCTTTGACTTTTGCCGAACGTAGAAAAGGACAGTGGAGATCGTGAGGCCTCGCTCGCCGAGAAGTGTAAACATAACTAATCCAATTACAAAACTTGTTTATTTTTCATTATTTGTTGGTGAGACTTTGACCAACATATTCGTGGCATTTCTCTAATGAAAATTATACCAAATATGATATAATTCCAATTATATTTACTTGTGTAATGAACGATGAAAGCTTTCGACGCATAGAAAGACAGCGTATTGGGAAAGAAAGCGACGCACAGTGGGGTATTTGGCCTGAAAAAGTGGAAAAAACTATTGTAGCGTTATTTATAGGCTCAAGGTTATAATATTATATATCGTTGGATTCGCCTTAAGAACAGCTACAACATGATGAAATCCAAAATACATTTTAGTACTTGAAAAATCAAATTTACCTCAATTTTTTGAAAAAAATAATTTTTTTTAACTTTTATATATTGAAATTTGTAGACGTCTGTATACTGTTCCTCTTTTGTTCGAAACATTTTTTCCTCAGATTATCGAGAACCCCTGAAAAAGCAAGGCGATAGTGGAATATTTGCACTATTATAACTTGAAAAATATTTAAGAAAAAAATATTTTAATATAGTGTTTTGGAAAGCTGTCAAAACAAGCTACAAGAATATGCAACAAAAAATAGGGAGTTCTATTTAAGAAATGGAAGATGACCTTCACGTGATTTTCAAACGACTATCCAAGGTCAAATCAATGACACCATTTTATGCCCCCCTTTAAACCATACAACTTTTGTCTGAAACATTTTTCTCCAAAATAGCTTCATTTCCCAGATATACGTCTGTTTCACGTTAAATGACTCACCCGGTATATTATAAGAATATTTAAAAATGATTACGATTAATTTCCATCGGAAAATACATAAGAAATTTCTTCCTCGGATAATGTTTCTTCTTTATTTGAGGCGAAGCGTAGCCGAACGTACGCGTACGCGAAACGCTGCTAAACACTTAATTCTAAATTAGCTATAAAATTTGAATACGGACATATCCGGGATCAAACTTTGTTGGCTTATAATCACGAATCTTTACCGAATGTAATGACACGAAAAAGAGCACTCAATACGGCTTTATACTATAACAAAATTGTCAATAAAGTTTTGTAATTTTTAAAAAGCTTACAGAATGATTGGTAATATTCAAATATTAATAACTATACTAATTTAGATGATAACAAAATAAAATCTATGCGAAAGTGCTCTGTATACCTACCTGAACAACTTTTGTAATACAAGAATTTACAGAATTTCCCTTCAAACACATGAAAATCGCCAATGAACAGACGCTGTCTTAGAGACTGTTTAAGAACGCCAAGCGCGCCTTAAAATCTCTCGACTTTCGATGAAGTTTACTACTTCACGGGTGTACAAATAGAACAAATAATATTGCAGCCTTATTCTTCAGACCTTTACCTACAACGAACAACAAAAATTTTATGCCATACGCAAAAATTTAGAAATTGAATTTTTTTCACTTTTTCGGGCCAAATACCCCACTGTGCGACGCGGAGAGTCGCAGCGCGCTGGCACAGTTCAAAGAACTTCCCATATGCTGTTCTTCTTTGTAAATATTCTTATATTCATTGTAAATATTATCCGAATTATATCATATTTGGTATCATTTTCATTTAAAAAATTCCACGAATATATTGGTCAAAATACCATAAAAAAATAATGAAGAATAAAGAAGTTTTGTCATTGGATTAGTGTGGTTTCACCGATATAACCGAGTCGTATGACGTCATACTTCTCGGCGACCGAGGCCTCTCGAGCTTCGCGCCTCTAAAGGGGGTACACCCCGCAGGAGTGGGGATAGTTCTGGGACAATTGTCAGACATTTGGGACATTTATCGATAAAATACTGTATAGCGTATAGTGTAGTAACAAAGGATAATGAATGAGCTGCAATGGCGTAACGTGGTCATCGGAAGGCAGGACAAAAATTCCGCAATTCCCGGGGGATGAAGTTTTGTGGACGATACGAGTCTCTCGCGAAGTTTATGGCGTCTCGGCCGAGACAATGGCCGCAGAGGTGGTTCGCTTATTAAGCGAGCTGACACCGTGCCGCGCGTGTCCAGAATGATCTTAATGAGACTGCCTCCGCGGGTTTTAATCGCGGTATTATTCGTTACTATAGAGGAAGTCTTTAAAGCCGACGCTTTGTCTGCCTCGTTTAGGAGATTTCCTTTTATGAACGTCCGTATGGGACCACCGTATAACCCCGTACAGATATGAGACAGTGAAAGTGAATGACGCTTTATGGCTGCTTGCCTCTACGTGTTGCGCAATTTCATCGACGTCGTATTAATTTTTATTGAAAGGGATCCCTTCGCTATGGTTTTAATCCTCGCGCGATCCTTTGGGATTGTTATTAACGGCCAAATGAATGAAATGAAATTAACCGGGGAGACAGAATGCGCCAGACGAGTCGAGCAAATAGCACCGTTTCAAGTAAATACCATAAACGAAACAAATGGAGGGAGGGATTTGACGAGCAAATAGTTAAACGTGGAAACTGAGCACATAATAGGATAGTCAACACGGGTTTGTATGTTTATTTGTTTATTATTGACACGAGAAAAATCTTCCTCTATAAACACAAGAGCCAGTTGACTGAGGATTAAAGGTAAAAACAGAAATATCAATCGTTGACCTCACAGTTCGTTTATTGTGTCCGCGATCTGGCGAACCGGTGCTCCAGCACGTCGACCGCCATTACCTAATGTCGCTCGAATCACCTCGCAAATTGATCGCGGCAATTTTCGGTCGGTCGACGAACTTGTAGATTGCAGCATCGGATTACCCGCGATAAACACAGTTTCAGGCCTCAGAAATTTCCTCCGAGGAGAGGGGCTTAGCATCTTGCGCGGCTTCTTCGCCGTGTAATTAATATTTCAAAGAGACGAGACGAGCCGGCGAACTCGTTCCCCAGGAAAAGAATCAACAACTTGCCAGTTCTCGGACCGCATTGTCCGAATGAGACGTTCAGACAATATCCTGATCGACACTGACTCTTAAACCACAGATGATCAAACACCTTCCACAAAAATCGCTGTATCTAATTTAACTCTGAAACGAATCTCCATCCTCCACAGTACCAAATGCAAAACGACTCTCGAGCATCTCTCCAGCGTCTCGCAACATCGCGCAGCCGGCGCTATGAAAACGTCCGTCACTGTCAGCTCGGGGTCTCTATCATCCGGACGACTATTTCGGATTAGATCGGATTAGTTTTCTCCGGAGGAACGCGTTTAATTCGAACGAGAATAGAGGCGAGAAACGAATGAGACGGAGAGGAAGAAAGAGAAAGAGGGAGAGAGGAAAGGTGTGGGCTCTATTCAGCAGGTGTGAGTGCCGGGTAATCGCGGCGCTCGATTAAACATAGCCACGCAATTAATTACGCGGCGGAGCAAAGTTTAGATAGCGTCGGTCTCTCGGCCGGATCGTTGTTTTTCCCTCCGACTCGTTACTTTTCTTCCTTCCTTTCCTCTCCCCGCGAACCACCATGTTTCTCTCCGTTTTTTCCCCGGTTGGTTCTCGTTTCTCCCTTGCGCGCGGTTATGTGTCTTTAACGGAGCTGAAAGCGGGGGTAACTGCCTCAAACGGATAACAGGGAGTGGAGTAACCAGATCTACCATCCCCCCTCGCATAGCAATTCACTTGCTCGCCAGCTCGCTCATCCGACCATCCACCCGTCCGTCTTTTCGGTCTTATCGACCGCAGCCTCCTATTACGCCGTCGCTGGCATAAAGTCGCGCTCGTGACCTCCTCCCCCATCTCCGATCATGCTCTTCTCCCTCTGATCCTACTCTTTTTCCGTCTCTGCCGCGTCCTCTCTCCTCCCCCTCCCCTCCTCAGTTTTATTTGTCGGGGAAAACCCGGTGTGATTCATCGCCGCGACGATCACCGAAACTTGTCCAACTTGTCGAATTTGTCCCGCCGATCCGAACCCATCCGCCGCTGTTTGTTTCGGGGAAATTGCCGATCGGACCCCCGCCATAAAACCACGCTCGCCCCGGATCACATTAAACCCCGTGGACTCGCGATATTTCTCTGTAATGGCTCCAACAACTTCCCGCACCCTGCCGATGCGTTTTGCGTGCACCGCTATGGGGTCGACGCTTCATCTGTGGGTCTTAGTGTTATCCCAGATCAACTTATTTTACTTCTTGCTTCGTAATCGTATAGAACGTTCCTTTTTATAATCATTGGTACCTTCAATCTGGTTTTTCTTGAGTCTGTGCTCTCTTTGAGGGTAGATGCACCCCTAACACCGCACTATGGATACAATACTTCTCGGTGTTAATACAGCATTCCTTTTTATAATCATTGGTACTTTCAATCTGGTTCTACTTGAGTCTGTGTTGTCTTTGGAGGGCAGTTTCAATCCTAACATCACACTATGGACGAAATAAAAAGCATTTGAATTACTACAATTTTCCAAGCTTTCTGAATTTATAATCATTTCTACATTCAATCTGGTTGTTTTGAGTCTGTGTTGTCTTTGGAGGGCAGTTTCAACCTTAACATCACACTAAGAACAAAATAAGAAGCATTTGAATTTCTACAATTTTCCAAGCTTTCTGAGTTTATAATCAGTCGTACCTTCAATCTGGTTTTTCCTTGAGTCTGAGCTCTCTTTGCAGGGTAGATGCAGCCCTAACACCGCACTATGGATAAAATACTTCTCGGCGTTAATACAGCATTCCTTTTTATAATTATTGGTACTTTCAATCTGGTTCTCCTCGAGTCTGTGTTGTCTTCGGAGGGCAGTTTCAACCCTAACATCACACTATGGACAAAATAAAAACCATTTGAATTTCTAAAATTTTCCAAGCTTTCTGAGTTTATAATCAGTCGTACCTTCAATCTGGTTTTTCCTTGAGTCTGTGCTCTCTTTGCAGGGTAGATGCAGCCCTAACACCGCACTATGGATAAAATACTTCTCGGCGTTAATACAGCATTCCTTTTTATAATTATTGGTACTTTCAATCTGGTTCTCCTCGAGTCTGTGTTGTCTTCGGAGGGCAGTTTCAACCCTAACATCACACTATGGACAAAATAAAAACCATTTGAATTTCTAAAATTTTCCAAGCTTTGTATGTTTATAATCATTCGTACCTTCAATCTGGTTTTTCCTTGAGTCTGTGCTCTCTTTGCAGGGTAGATGCAGCCCTAACACCGCACTATGAATAAAATACTTCTCGGTGTTAATACAACATTCCTTTTTATAATCATTGGTACTTTTAATCTGGTTCTCCTCGAGTCTGTGTTGTCTTTGGAGGGCAGTTTCAACCCTAACATCACACTCCGGACAAAATAAAAACCATTTGAATTTCTAAAATTTTCCAAGCTTTGTATGTTTATAATCATTCGTACCTTCAATCTGATTTTTCTTGAGTCTGTGCTCTCTTTGCAGGGTAGATGCACCCCTAACACCTCACTATGGATAAAATATTTCTCGGTATTAACACAGCATTCCTTTTTATAATCATTGGTACTTTCAATCTGGTTCTCCTCGAGTCTGTGTTGTCTTCGGAGGGCAGTTTCAACCCTAACATCACACTATGGACGAAATAAAAAGCATTTGAATTTCTACAATTTTCCAAGCTTTCTGAATTTATAATCATTTGTACCTTCAATCTGGTTTTTCTTGAGTCTGTGTTGTCTTTGGAGGGCAGTTTCAACCCTAACATCACACTATGGACAAAATAAGAAGCATTTGAATCTCTACAATTTTCCAAGCTTCCTCTGTTTATAATCATTCGTACCTTCAATCTGGTTTTTCCTTGAGTCTGTGCTCTCTTTGAGGGTAGATGCACCCCTAACTCCGCACTATGGATAAAATACTCCTCGGTGTTAATACAGCATTCTTTTTTATAATCATTGGTACTTTCAATCTTGTTCTCCTCGAGTCTGTGTTGTCTTTGTAGGGCAGTTTCAACCCACACTATGGACAAAATAAGAAGCATTTTAATTTCTACAATTTTCCAAGCTCTCTGAGTTAGATCTAGGTTAAGTCCCAGTCTTCTAAACCTTTCGTTTCGCAACCTCGTTTCCTATCAATCCGCTGCGCTCGATTATCAAGATCTTTTTCCGGCCCCATAATCGTTCACCGTGGAAATGGAGTGCTCTAGCTCGCAGCAATCGTCGATAACGCGTCGCTCTTCCGATTTCTGTTCCTTTAATAGCTCCTCGCGAGCATGGCTCGTCAATATTTATCCAGATAAACAAGACTTCACTTTGCCGTGACGCGAACGAATTACTCGACAGCTTCGACGCTTAAAATGTAATACTCGGTTTCCTTATAATCGGTGTACATATATCGATGTTTGTCTTCGTTGAAAGACGGCTGGCGCGATGTCGAACAGTCTTCACTCCCAATCAGCAATAAAGTGTCCGATAACCGGATAGTCCACAAGATATTCCCCGGGAAACTTTTTATTTTTAACGTTTACGTTTGTGGGATGATTATCGATCGTTATTTTTACTGTTCGGCGTACTATTCCATCGCAGGGGTATCGAGGAGAGAGACGAAGAGACCGTCGAGATTCTCGGGCGCCCTCGCGAATCGATAAACGAGGACCTACGCGATTGCCTGTCGATTATATCGTTGACAGTCTTGGTAACGGAAACTGTGAGTCAACGGGAATGTGACTGGCGTATCTATATACGGTCGTACGAGCAACGAAGTCTTTCGCACACGCGAATTTAACTCCTATTTAGTCAACCGGTTACCCATTTACTGTATTTCCCTCAACAATTTGTCCATGTTCCTCTAAAAATAATTACAAAATTTCTCTGAATGTCCATTGTTTGCTCGCTAATATATTCATTTACAGTTTTATAATGAGAATTTGTGCAAACATGTTAAATACGGAAAGGTTTTAAATAATTTTGGTTGACTACACAAGGGTTAAAAACACCTCAAAAAGAAATTCAACGAAAAAATAATTACTTCAACTCGTGCCAGGATGGAATTCAGTTGCAAATTTATATACTTATAAACAATTTACACATAGCAAACGCAAAACTCTCTTGAAGATGATCCATACTTGGATCGAAACGCCGAGAAAAATTGTTTAAATTGCAAAATTGCTTTGTCTTCATTTTGGATCGAACCTGTGCGCCAATAACATAAACTAATTTCTAAAAAACAATTGTCCAGATAAAAATTGTAGGATCGATCCGAGTGAAGATCACGATGTTACCAGGCACGGTATAAATCCAGGGAGCAGCGAGGTCGCCGCGGCTCCGTTTTTCTTTCAGTTTACCGCAAGACGAAAATAATATTACCTCGGTCGAACGGCCAGGAGATTTCGAGGGTCGAGTGGTATCGACTCGCGGCGGGGCGCAGGCCAATCTATTTAGCCGAAAGGATCGAGTATCGAAGGATCGAGTCCCCGGGGCAGCGAGGACACGCAGGATCCGGTTGGTCGACGTGTCCCCTCCCCCCGCCGCTCTCCTGCCCCCACGAAATCCCTTTTACGGCGTGTCCTTCGACCCCCCTCGTGGCTATAAACCTCACAAATTACGTCCCAAAGGGCGAGACCGAAAACTCGCCGGGGAGCAGGTGCGTGAATGCCAATGTGTACGTACGTGCATGCACACAGTCGCCACGACACATTCACCTCTACACGCATATTATTATCTTAGTCGACTCCCTTCCGCATTCCCTGCGCCCCTGTCCCCGCCCTTTACCTTCTACCTCGTGCCTTTCCCTTTCGGTTCGCTCCCCTGTTCGTCCCCCTCTCTCTTCTCTTCTTGCTCTTGACTCTGAAATCATTCATTTTTCAGAATATCTTTCGCAGATTATTGTAGAATGAGAAATTCGAGATCTTTTGAGGTGCAAGAACGCAACTCGCAGCTCGATGTCCAAGTGCTACAAGATTGCGGAGTGATTCTCTTTTCCCCTGTTGCCGTGTGTCGCAGGCGGAGGACCGGCACACAGGACGAGAAGACTATTAAATTAGCATAATATCGGCACCCGATGCTTTTGAATACATCGGCGAGTTTCATGCGAGCGGTTATTTACCAGTGTCGAGTTTTCAACGTGGCTTCCCTTATTTCCTATTAACCGGATGTCGGAAGGGGCGATGTGTGCGTGCGTCTGTTTTTGCGAGGGCTGCTCAAAGGTAGAACGGTAGACTCGCGTGTTCAACGGCGATTCGTCTGCACCCCGTTGAAATGAGATTCTACCCGATCGTGGTACGACTATCCTACCCCCCAGAGTAGATTTGAAATATCGCGGCCTAGAACTTAACACGTGCGTCCCCCAGCCCCCTTCTGGTCTACCTGGGCTGATTCACTTAATTACCTTTCGACCCCCACAAGCTGGAATATTTAAGTCGAAAATTGCACCGAGAACTGGCCCGGTGATTCCGAGAGCTAAAAAGTTGCTGAAATTGTTGGAATAGTTGCGATTTCGGGCCCGGGAGATTATCGAACGTTGGCCTTGGTCCATGCTGAACCCGTTAGTATCCTGGAAAATTTAGGATAATTATATTTGGTCGTTCGGAAAGTAATCTCGTTTTTAAGTGAGCGTGAGTTAGAGCCTATTTTTACTGGAAATGAACAAATTATCAACTGACATTACACACAGTCAAGTAAATTTTTTTGTTTGCGCGTACTTGTAAATTGCTTTTTTTTGTTTGTTAATTGGAAACTGAAGTTTACCTGGCCGATACCCATAAATCGAGCGCAGACTTTCCAATTGCATTTTAATAACAAACTGGAGAATTTATGTGCGAACGGTATCGGCAAAGTATCGAACAGGTGAGTAATGGTCGCACAAAATACATAGTAGGAAACGCGCTCCAGATTAATTTAAAAATCAGCTTATCGCGTCTTATCGTGTACCGATTAAAAAGAGACGAGGGAACATCGTTTACCCGAGTGTCTATATTGGTTTGTTCTCCAAGCGTGGTAGTGGAACGAATAACTGAAATTGTCCTTAGTATTTCCACGTGTCAATTGAGGAAGAACAATCCGATTTAACCCTTAGCACAAATGTGTAATTTTCTAGTTACAATTGCTCCGAGTTGAAAGGGTTAATTATGGATCGATCATCAACCGATCAACCATTTTTACTAGCGCATATACAAGCCGGTTCCCTTCAGGATAGGAAGTGGTTCGTAGGTCTGGGAATCGTTGCTGGATTTTACAGTTCCCAGATCCTCGCCGGTATTTATATATTTACTGTTTGCCGTGTCGGCGAGGAACGGCCGGAATGCTGCAAGATTACCGCGGAAACGCGTAGGTTTTGCCGATCGAACACCGTTATTGTAGTTGCTGCAGAGCGATTGTCGGCGTGTCATTCACCTTGCTGTTTTCTGCGCCGACGTATCGACATTTTCCTCGCTCCTTGGTGGCGGCTGCCGCGCTATTTTCGATGCGTCCGCCGATCGTTCCCGCCGATTAATCTCAATATTGTGCGTCCTCCGTGTTTCCGCGGCCGATCGATGAATCCGCGAGGCTGCGCCGGCTCGATCAAACGCTAGAACGTGTCCGGCTTTCCTGCCGCCGTGAAATCCGTTTATTAAACTCCCGAACGGAAAAGCCGAGACCAAAAAAAATCACGCGTGAATTTCGAAACTGTGAGTATTCATACCGGGTGTCCACTAGGGCTGTTACTTTCCTTCGAAGGTTCCGAAGCTTCGAAGATTCGACTTCGGAAACTTCGAAGGTGATGAGAATCGAAGTTTTTCCAAGTGTCGAATCTCGAACCTGCAGTAAATTATTAGAAGATTAAAAGATCTACTACTTTGTTTTATCTTGTGTTCCTTCGTTTTCATGGAATCTTGTTTACAATTTATTTACACGATAAATATATTTTTACAACTGCATTGTATTTGTATTCACGAAAATGATGACATAACATGAAACTCGTAAGTTACAACTTCATACGATTCGTAGACTTCAAAATTTATAATTTTCATCAATGATTTGACTACTATTTTTCAATATTGTAAGTACCTACTATTCGCAGACGATTTAAAAACCTTCAGCAGCATCTCGTCCTACGATGATGCCTCCAGATTACAGGCAGACCTAGATCGTTTTAGTGAGTGGTGTTGCAAGAATGGTATGGAAGTCAATATTGTAAAATGCCATGTTATGCGGTCTTCCCGTCGCTCTGTACCATTCATCTATCCCTACCGTCTCAATGACTGTCTTCTCTCCTCAAAAAGTGAGGTAAAGGACTTAGGTATTCATTTCTCCTCAACCTTGAACTTTTCCAAACATATTCATAACATTGTTAATTCCGCCTCAAGAACACTCGGGTTTATACTACGCTTTTCTACTGATTTCACTGTCCAACAAATTTCAACTTTTTTTATGTTCCCTAATTACTGTTGGGTCCTTCTTATAGAGTTTTTTAATTTTAAACAAATATTGTGATGTTATTATAAAAGATATAGAATTGTTCTTTGCAGCAAACGATACTGTAGACTTTCCCGAATAAAGTGATATACAATATTAATACATTATGAGTATTTAAACAGGTTTAAACAATCATTAAAGACGGATAGACACCACTCTTGCACCAATTTTTGAGGATATTTTTCAATTTTGTGTCAAAAAATAAGGGTCCAGCGGAAAATCGAACTATACCACTCTATAGACCAGACTTTTATCTTGAGAAACCACCCTGTCAAGTTTGGATCGTCGACGTTTTTTTCGAACCAGAAAGCAAAATATCTTCGCCCGACATGAGTTGTAGTGGTGAGCGCCACTGGCGGCAACTCGTGTCGGGCGAAGATATTTTGCTTTCTGGTTCGAAAAAAGCGTCGACGTTTGAAACTTCAAAGCGGGGTTTCTCAAGATAAAAGTCTGCTCTATCGCATGGTATAGTTCGATTTTCCGCTGGACCCTTATTTTTTGAGATAAATTGAAAAATATCCTCAAAAATTGGTGCAAAAGTGGTGTCACTCCGCCTTTAGTGATTATTTAAACATGTTTAAACAATCATAATGTATTAATATTTGATATCGCTGTATTCGGGAAAGTCTACAGAATCTTTCGCTATAAAGAACAATTCAATATCTTTTATAATAACACTACAATATTTGTTTAAAGTTGAGAAATATGTTTTTTTTCAAGGTCATGTTCCTCAAAAACTGTGCGTATAGGGGAAAAATTAAAAACAGATTCGGAATCAGTGCAAAAAACTCTATACGAAGGACCCAACAGTAATTCGGGAACAAATTTGATGTTGGACAGTGTTTTCACTCAATACACACAATTAGATTGCTATATATTACCCTCGTCCGTCCCCAGTTGGAATTTGCTTCAGTTATATGGTCTCCGAATAGCGTAAATTACGAATTCATGCTAGAAAGAGTGCAGCATAAATTTCTTAGGTTTTGTTCTTATAAGATTAATCATCCTATGTCATTCCTTGATCATGATTACTCCACAATATTAAACATAGTCAACCTGCAAACATTGTCAGCTTGCAGAAGAGTATCCGACCAGAGCTTTATTTTTAATTTAATTAATAACCATATAGATTGTCCCTCTCTCCTTATGCAAATCAATTTTTACGCACCTGAACGTGCTCTGAGATCTCGAGCAGGTTTTCAAACCCTTAAAGCCAGATCTACCTATGGATTAATTAATCCAATAAATCGCATTATTGCAGACTCTACACTCTGTATAATCGTATGGATTTTTTCATTGAGTCTTTGCATATGTTTAAAAAACAATTACGCAGAGTTATAGGATGATACCATATACAATAGCGGACAACAATTTAAGACCGCTCTAAAGAAGATAATAACTTTTTAAATATTGTACTATACAATTTGAATTTTTTTGAGAAACTAGAGTACTTAGTTTACTAAAGGATGTGAAAAGAAATTTTTTCAAAAATTGCAATTGATCGGAATTGTTGAAAAAATACTAAAAGTTGATTTTTTAACTTTTTTATGTGGGCCTATATTGAAAATTTAAAAAATACGTTTTGTAGATCTGTGTCAATTAAACATATTCTGAAAATTTCGTCAAAATCGGTCGACGTTGCAATGAGCTACAAACGTTTAAAGACGGTAAAAATTGCAGATTTTCACGATTTATTGCCGAAAATCTCAAAAACCTGCAATTTTTACCGTCTTTAAACGTTTGTAGCTCATTGCAACGTCGACCGATTTTGACGAAATTTTCAGAATATGTTTAATTGACACAGATCTACAAAACGTATTTTTTAAATTTTCAATATAGGCCCACATAAAAAAGTTAAAAAATCAACTTTTAGTATTTTTTCAACAATTCCGATCAATTGCAATTTTTGAAAAAATTTCTTTTCACATCCTTTAGTAAACTAATTGCTCTAGCTTTCCCAAAAAAGTTCAAATTGTAAAGTACAATATTAAAAAAGTTATCGTCTTCTTTAGAGCGATCTTAAACTTTTGTCCGCTACTGTAGTTAGTACCATTAGTGTTTGTGCATGTCCCTTCTATGTTACTATACGAGTAATCCTTTATTGTTTTCTATTGTAAACATTTATGTAAAAGGGCTTCGGTCCGTTTATAATAATAATAATAATAATAAAACATCGGACACTTCAAAGGCGTCCAAGCTTCAATACTTCGAAATTTCGTACACTTCGAAGTTCCCTTCGAATCTTTGAAGCTAGTGTTCACTCGGACCTGGAATCTGAGAATACGTTTGGCCAGCAACGTAATTTCGATAGGATCGTTACACGCGTCCTCCTTTTCCGCAACCGGGAATGGCGAATGTTCAGGTCGCGTGCAGCCGCCACAGAGTCGATGGCTTCCGGTGTCCCTGTGGGCCAGGTTCACGACGACGACGACGACGAGATTCTCCTTTGTGGCTGACGAGGACAGGTCCATGGTCAAACAGAGCGCGTGCACGCGAGACTCGCGCGCTGTAATTTCGCGTGGGAATCCATTTAAACCGATTGAAGCGGGAGGGATCGCGAGAGCCCCGTTCATATATACACGCGTACACAGAGACACAGGCTATGTAGGAGAGGGAACAGAGGGAAAAAAAACTATTCGAATCGTGGAATCGCAAACGTTTTATCGCGCGATCGCGACGGCGGATTTAAATTTACCCGATTTCAGGCAATCCAATTTGGCTAATGAAACGCTCCGAGCGACGCTGTTTGTCGGTACACGTATCCAAATCTCTCTCTCTCACTCTCCCTTTTCGCTCCCGTTCCTCGGCCAACCTCTGCCCTCTCGCTTCGGTAATATACAGTCTGAACGCCGAGGTAATTAAGTTGTAATTGATAAGCGTGTTATTTCGACGGGCCCTCCCGCGGAAAAGGAAAATTACGCCGATCCCCGACCCGACTACGATAACGCGCGCAACCTGAAGTGGAAAGGGTCGAGTCTGTGTCCTGATGCTGCTGGCATCGTTCTCGACACGATCATGCTCCCGGTTCTTTCAAAAGAATAAGCGGAATTTAGTTTTCACTCGGTGCTGCGTCTGACTGAATTTTAATTTTCTGCCCGCTTGTTTAAATTACTGGCTTTTTACGTTCTGCCGAGCGGCAGGATCTACGTTGATATATGGAGAACACTTAAACGTTAGGTTGGAGGGAAAATGCTGTCGTTTTTCAAAGGAAACATTTGAATCAATTTCGAAAAATACATGTTAATTTGAAAAATGTATGATGATTTACAAGCAAAATTACCTGCTCATTTCGAATACGACAGAGCTGCCCCTCCAACCTAATTAACACTAGATTTACCAGACCAGTCATTTTGGTTCCAGATTTTTTCTTTTAGAAATATTGATATTATAAATATATTTTTCTGAAAATTTTTTAGTGAACTTCTTTACTGAAGCACATATTTAAACGAAACTCGAACGAGATCTAAATACAGTGAGTGTACAAAGTATTCGTACACTTTTTAAAAACTAATAACTTTTTTATAATTGTACCAAACGACCTGATTTTTTGTAATCAATTAGAAGTATTGGTTTACGAAATGATATACGAAAAAGATTTTCCAAAAATTATAATTTACAAGGTTAAATACAAAAATAAAAAGAAATCTTTTTAAACTTTTTTATTTGGGTCCTTAATGAAAATTTAAAATATATGTTTAGTAGATCTATGTTACATTTAACCTTATAAATTATAATTTTTGGAAAATCTTTTTTGCATATCATTTCGTAAACCAATACTTCTAATTGATCACAAAAAATCAGGTCGTTTGGTACAATTATAAGAAAGTTATTAGTTTTTAAAAAGTGTACAAATACTTTGTACACTCACTGTACATGCAATTTTGTCATTAATATAAGGCAATGCATGCCAATTGCGTTTAGTGCTCGGTAGATCTAGCGTTAAGATCTGCGTTTCACGCAATTAGTATTGGAATATGGGTATACAATGAACCACTCACGATTAAATATGAAATAGAATTTATTCTATATAATATATATGAAGGCACGTTGTAAGGCACGTCTTTACTATTTGACAAACACGTCAGAAGTGAGGATCGCTGCATAAAATAACAGACGTCGATCTAAGAAACAAGTGAGATATAATAGATACAATGTTCATTTGTATAGGTACTTGGGAGTCAAACAAACTGAATTAGCCTGCTAAATAACAGTAGATTATATTTGTCAATTTGTTTCTTAAATAAATACTGACAATTACAGTCCCTGCTCACTTTATTAGACTCACCTCTATAATCATGATATTTTTAGTTTTACCATGAATAATGGGTATAGCAGCCTTATGCAAATATCACTTAATGATGACCAATGAATTTTCCATATATTTATTTTACAAAAACAATGGATACAAACACAAATAGATCAATATAATTCTTAAAACACTAATATTTCGTTAATCCGCCCTCAGCTGCTCTTAAAGCCGCAACTCTTTTGGACATGCTATCTATGCAAGTTTGTGCAATTTCTTTTAATGCAACGTTATGGTGCCAGTGATAGATTATTCTCTCTATCAACTTGGTCTTTGTTGTTATATTTTCTTTGGCCAGTTCTCTCTTCAGGCACTGCCAGACATTTTCAATCGGATTCATGTCCGGTGAGTTGCCGGGCCATGGTAAAAGGGGGATTTTTTTTTCTTGCAAGAAAATTTTACACTTGGATAGGCAACCCATAAGGCAACCTTGTAGTACGAAATCATTATCCCATAGGTTGAAAACAGCGTTGCATTCCTTATAGGAATTCAAAAAGCACCAATTCTTCAGGTGAGTCTAATAAAGTGAGCAGGGACTGTAGATCCTGATGATTCTACTAGGAAAAGAATGAAAATATTGCTCCCTAATGTACGAGTACCAAAAATATCGTCCACTTTAAAAATCGCAGGCCCATAAATAAATACGGAATGCCAGGCTATTTCCATGCCGGCTAATTGCGTAAAGAAGCCAAAAACACGTCGCTGGCCGAAGAAAGAAAATTGACTGTGCCGTGCCAAGAGCCGCGTAATGGCAAAGAAATTGCCCGTGGCTCCCGATTCCGGCAATCAACGTGGCCGTTTGCACTTTAATGCCCGAAACTCTTTTTCAGAAGGTTGCATACTGCACACGCGAGCCCGAAAATAACGTTTCGTGCAACAATTCAGTCACCTCTATTCCTGGCGCCAGTTTCGAGCGTCGGTTCGGCGTCGTCTCTATACATAAAAAAAGATTGCGCGTTGCATCACGTGCGCAAATTACCAAATCCTACTCAACTGTAGAAATTGTTGAAATTAAAACAATTTCGCATCCATAAAATTTCAAAAATCACAGGGAATGGAAATATTCTAGGTCGGAAAGGATGTTTAATTTCCGAGTTAATGGGTCCGAAGAACGGATTCCAGTTCCGCGAACGCGATGATAATTCGCGGCGACTTCGCGAACCGCCGAGTACGTGTGACAGGGACCGACAAGGCGAGCGCAGAAAGTCATCGCGACGAGGAGAAAGTTTCCGTGGAAACGGACACGGAGAATACCAGCGGGATACGCGAGTCAGATAAAATAATAGAATAATAGAAACCGAGGAGGCGGCGCGTCCGGGCGAGACAAAGAGGGGGTGGCTGCAGAAAAGAGGGAGAGAGAGAGATACAAGGAATTGTGGAAAACAGAGAGACAAGGAGGGTACGAAAGAGAGGGGCAGCAGCGGACGATAAAATTTAGGCGTTAATCAGAATCTTGTTTCCATGCCGGGGACGATCTCTCTAACGAGGGACCGTCGGCCATTGTAACATTTACACAATTACACGTTTCCATTCCCTTCGGACGTTTCCGCGTTTATATATCGGCGTTGCCCAGGTGGCTGGTGTGTACATACACGTCCACGTGCACAGTGCAATTTCTGCGTGCATCGTCGCGTTCCTCGTGAAAAAGCGAATATGAATTGCGAGATACGATTTTCTCGATGCTTACTTAGTCTTCGCGAAAATTATTAACGTCGATTCTGGTTGTCTGTGCGTGGCTGACCGTTTCTACTTACTCGAGGCGCTCGCGCTAGAGTCACTTTGAGATGCGATTTTCTCGAGAATGCTTGACTGGGTGAAAGAATATTGTCCTACAGTTTTTGCGCGGTTTTTAACGAGGAAGCTTCCTGTGATATTGTCGAGACCCAAAAGTTTGTGGTCACGTTCTTAGGCTAGTTGAATGTTTTCGCGAAAGCATTATTTTCTGGAAAGAGTACACAGCATAAGCACATTTGCCGAAAACACGATCCACACAGAGTCCGCGTACTTTTTAGCGAGTCCTCGTAAAAGCGGAAACGAGAGGCTCGCGAAACGCAATTCCTGGTGCGCGTCTGAGTCGGAAGAGAACGAGGAAAAGGTGTAGAAGGTGAGGCAAGGTAGCGACGAGGATAAGGGGATGTGCGGGGTGGTTTGCGGAGTTGGTGGCGACGGTGGTCGTGGCGGTGGTGGTTGTGGATCGGTCGGGGGTGCCAGAGCCCACACACACACGCACATACACGAACGTACACGTCTAAAGCCTCTCGCTCGCTCTCTCTCTCTCTCTCTCTCGGTGTGTAAAAGTGCGTGCGGCGCCGGTGTTTGTGCGCGCGCGTGTGCGCGTGTCGGTGCGTACACACGTGTTATTGATCGCGGCGAGCGCTGCTGGCTGCCTACCGGCCCTACCGGCCCTACCGGCGACGTAACAGAAACGCCAACCGCATTTTCCCGCTAACTCCATTCTCTTAGAAACCACTTTGCGCGGGCCGCGACAAGAGGCGACGCCGGTCGACGAGGCTCCGATACCAGCACGCTTCGGAAATTTCTCGATGGACCGTGGGATATACCACGGCACCCACGGACCCTGCCTGCAAGCTGTTGCTTCCAGGAGAAGCTGCGAGGGACCTTCATTCCCGGATAATTGCGTTTTTCGAGCTCGGGGAACCATATGGCCGTCGCGTCGCGCGGAAATGCGACTTGCCCGAGCAACTTTGCTGTTTGCAATCGGTAAACACGGCAATCTTTTCAATCTTTTTACCAAAGCATTTTTCTTCGGACCCCAATGAATGGTAAAAAGCCATCAGTTTATTAAAACGATGCACTAGAAACGTCGCGAATGGGGAACGCTCAGGTCAAAAACAGAAGAGGTCGTCTTATGGACACCCGAGGGTCGAGGGTTCCATGCCGAGGACAATGTACAATGTATATTGACTGTAGACACAATGTGTATACAGGTCAGCAGTCGATTCAATCGATCCTTCCTTCTAAAGAAATAATAGAGTATGTATACTGTTCTTTGTTTCTGAAATGAATTCCTACAGCCCCTGGGACGTCCCACATAATTCATTTAGCTAAGGAAATCAAAGATAGCATTTTTAACCCTTAGCACTAGAGTGATGAGAGAGAGAGATTCAGAGTCACCATTAAGAATCGCTGTACCATTATTCACAATGTTGTTTACATTAAATAAGAAATTATTCTCGATCGTACATTTTTAAATAAATTTGGGGTTATATTCGTCGCGAACATAACCCCAAAGTTGTTTACATTGTTAAATATGTTGGTATCTAATCAGTAGACTGCGGATTTTATGCATTTATGACAAAAATAGAATCGCTGTACCACTATTCACAATGTTGTTTACATTGTTAAATATGTTGGCATCTAATCACTAGACTGCGGATTTTATGCATTTATGACAAAAATAGGCACGTACAATTTAAAGCAGTGAATATATTAAAAAGATTTAAGGGCATCGGTTTATTAGTTTCAACTGTATAAGATAATTAGAAGAAGAAAAAATCTTCTAGGTGGTCCCTGTTTTTTGCAATTGATGTAGAAATTTTTTATTTTGCATAAAGATCCGCAGCCTACTAATCAGTTACTACACATTTATGTAGTGTATGAGGTATTATAGCAATTTTATATTCGCACAAAGAAAAAGATTAATATACAATGAAATTATTCTATGTCGGAAGAAATGTGTAATTTTCAAGTTGAAGTAGCTACGAGTGCAAAGAGTTGAATGTTCCACACCACCCGTGCTCGAAATGGTATGCAAATATATAATTATCATCAACGAATGAATCAAACGAACTGCAAGCTTTGAGGCGGAAGGTAGAATCATTATATCCGGGAAATATAATGTACACTAATTACAAAAGCAAGTGGCTAGTATACATTATTAAATATGTTGGTATCTAATCAGTTACTACTTATTTATCTATTGAATGAGGTATTATATCGATTTCATATCCATAAGTCGAAAAAAATTAATATGGAATGGAATTGTTCTAGTTCGGAAGAAATGTTCAATTTTAAAGTAGGTCCAAGTGCAAAGGTTTTTTATTATAATGTTGGCTACCTCGATCATTTGAGAATCTTCTAATTTTTGCTGGCTCTTAATAGTCTGCTCCGATAACAAAACCAGTTCCTGATAAACACGCTGCGTGTTTGGAAAACCAGAGAGTGCAGGGACACATACGTAATATCGCGTTTGAAAGGATCAGGAATTAATTATGTGTATACACATCGAATTTCACTGCTACGTAATACAATATTTATTAATGCCTATAATTTATTTATAATCTCCGGGTGGAACGTTGTACGGGCGAAGCCAATGTATGCGGAGATTTACCGGTATCGTACAAACGGACGAATATTCCGGGAGCCGCAGCCGGCCGACTTAAAAGTATATCACTGCGCGTCCACCAGCGGCCCGGGAATCGTAAACACATTTTACCCGGCTTGTGGACGTGCCATTTCATTTTAACGCTAGGACAAATAAACACGACCCATTTCTGATTCTTTATTCCGCGATCAGCGAAACCGGTAAATCCGGTACATAATCCCATCCTGTGGAAAATTTTCATATATCGCTCGGGGATTACACACAATAAATTTGCCGATTCTGTGTAAATCTCGGTTAATCTACTTCAGCGATTTTTGCGAGCGAAACTTGAGTTATTGGGCTCGTGAAAATAATATGTCAATTATAGCGATTTGTGTTTTTCGTTACAAATCGTTCATAATTAATATTATTTGGGTAATTGTTCGCATTATTGCGCGAGTGTTGTTGATCATCGACTGTTCAGTAATATTCCAGTGCCCGTGATATTAAAAAAGATAATATTTTTGATATGAAGAACATCGTTTTGGCGTAGAACGGGGATAATTACGGGTGGTAGGACGTCAACGGTGCAATTATTAGCGATATCATTGGATCCTCGAAATTTGAGGGCAGCGTATCGCTTGTCCAGGCTCCCTATTGTAATATTTCCATATTTGTAATGTTCGCGTTGCGGGCAAATCCGTGGGATCCGAATAATACGAGTATCCAGCGACCGGTCGGCAATATCCATGCTACCCGAATAATGCGAATATTCGTATAAGCCGGATCATACGGGTGTCCGCCGATTTATAAATTTGGCATTGTCGCTGGGGCCTGCGCACGCAAATTTCACCTCTTCCCTCCTCTCCTCTCTTCTCTCTATTCCCGATGAAAATAAGTGTAACCCCGAGTTTCCCGAGCGTTTTTGATTAACGTTCGCATTCGACTGTTTCATTAGTTTGTCGCCGCGTAATAACGTTAAATTCTCCCCGCGGATAAACCCCGCTCATCGATCCTGCAACCGGGACCAATATTTGTTTCGCAACGGCCGTTCAACAGCGAATTCATCGGCAGCTCGAACAATTTTCGGGAATTGTTGAAACATTTTTCGCGGATACAATCATTCTTCCGCGGACAAATGGCCGCCGCCAATTTCGGCCCCTTAATTTCCCCCCCGCTTTACATCCCCCTTCAATCTTTACTTCGAAACACGCCTGTCGCTTGAATTATGGCCTCGTAAACAGCGGTTCGCCATTAATTCCCACAATGAACCGCCTAAGTTTAGTACTAAACCTGCTCAGCCTTAAAAGTAACTTGTATTTGCATGTTCCCTTATTAAAATGGCAATATTGCTTTTATTTAGACTTTGAATAAATTCTTTTAGCAAAATCAGATACTCTCCACGAAGCGAGGACAGTTTCAAGGCCGATGAGAAGGAATTTCGTAAATTTCGGGAACGCACTCGCCGTAACCGGGTCGGGGAAAGATGCCCGAGAGCCCGATTTGATTAGGCTCCCCCACAGGCGAGTTTTTTCGCGTTCACGGGAACAGCCATGAGCGTAAAGCTCCCTTCGCCGTCGTCACCCGTTCTCATGCAAATGGGAACGCGTACCAGCGGCGGTGCACGCGCGATTTCGTGTCTCGTTTCAGCTTGTTTACCGAGGGAAACGTGACGCCCGCCGTTACAGACTCCAATAACATCGCTCACAATAAACTGTAGAACGAACGCGGACCGTGGCAACTTGCCTACTGCTACCGTCGATGAAACCTAAGGCCCGTAACGACACGCATTCTTTCGAGCCTTGGTCTCTATTAACGCGTTCACCACCGGCCGTCACGCATTTCCTCTCAGACGTAAAAACGACGGGATTGAATTTGTTCAGGCCTCTCGCGAGTCTTCGAAAATCAAAATAAAAATTACGATTTTCACCATTTTTAACCGCTTGGAGCTCGTGTGTATGTTAATCGATTTCAATGAAATTTTCAACATGTGTATGACTAACATAGATCTACAAAACATACATTTTAAATTTTCATTAAGGACCCAAATAAAAAAGTTTTAAAAATGCCTGTTTTATTTTTGCATTTAACCTTGTAAATTATAATTTTTGGAAAATCTTTTTTGCATATCATTTCGTAAACCAATATTTCTAATTGATTACAAAAAAATCAGGTTGTTTGGTACAATTATATTATATATTTGGTAATTATACATTTTAAATTTTCTTTAAGGACTCAAATAAAAAAGTTTTAAAAAATGCCTTTTCATTTTTGCATTTAACCTTGCAAATTATAATTTTTGGAAAATCTTTTTTGCATATCATTTCGTAAACCAATATTTCTAATTGATTACAAAAAAATCAGGTTGTTTGGTACAATTATATTATATATTTGGTAATTATACATTTTAAATTTTCTTTAAGGACTCATATGAAAAAGTTTTAAAAAATGCCTTTTTTATTTTTGCATTTAACCTTGAAAATTATAATTTTTGGAAAATCTTTTTTGTATATCATTTCGTAAACCAATGCTTCTAATTGATTATAAAAAATCAGGTTGTTTGGTACAATTATAAAAACGTTATTAGTTTTGAAAAAGTGTACGAATACTTTGTACACCCACTGTATTTTCAAGATACGCTCAGAACAAAACCACGAGACTTCGCGTGGCGGTATCGAAGATCGAAGTTCGCCGAGAAAAATCCGCAGCATCCTCGTCGTTATAATGGGCGGATTGTGGGCAGGAGAAAGAAAGCCGAGGTCGATTTCGCGGGGCAGCGTTTCGAGAGTAATCGTCGGCCGGTGTTTTAAATCATGTTTCTTCCGAGTTTCGTGTCGATCTAAAAGAGGTAACACCCTCCCGGCCGCTCGGAATTCCCACGAAGCTGTCCGTCGAAGCCAAATGCAGACCCTTTGAAGCCCCTGTAATTACCGTCCGACTTCCTGGCGAACGGGGGCAACGGGGGACTGGGGAAATAGAAGCAGAAAAGCGAGAGATAGAGAGAGAAATTGGTAGCCCCGGGTCTTAATGACCGGTACGTTTTGTGCGTGCATATCGGGAGACGGGAAGATCACGCGACTTCCACGGAAAAAGCTAGGACAAACCCCCCGTGTGGGTGGCATTCGTTGCTGCTGATTTTTCTAACGACACGGGACGCCTTTCTGTTAAATTGCCTAATGGATACGTTTCTCTCCGCGTTGACGTGTAACGCTTTATCGAGGTAAACTGGGGAAATTGAAATTACAATCGCGTGCCGGACGTCGCGACGCTGAATTATTCGTCTCGGTGCCTCGCCGAGGAGTCTTGCGGGGTTTATTGCTGCTGGATTTCTGCTAAATGATTCTGCGACCGTGCCTTTCACCCAGTGGACGCCGATCATGTTCGGGATCACGTTTATTTTCGGTGGAATCTTTGGGGATGGCTGAATATTGTAGTTCGAAATGATTTAAAAAATTATTTGCCGATTCTTGTGTAAATGGCACTCGACAGACTTTCCGAAATGATTCATGGTAAATCACACATTCATGGATGAAATTGGATATTCCGAGATAAGATCCACCAGGTGGACGCCCTACGCTCTTTCATACAATAAAATGTGACGCTACATTGTATCTAATCGTTGCATCTAATCTCGTGTCTAACGATATCAATTACGTTGGAGTTGTTTTAATTTATGAGTAGACTGCGGATTTTATGCATTTACGACAAAAACTGTAATTTAAAACAGTAACAACATCGGAAGAATTTAAAAATACTGTTATATTATTTTCAACCTATTAAACGCAGTAACAAAGAAAATAAATTTCTATGTCGCTTCAGTTAGTTACAGTTCAGGTAGAAAATTTTTATGAGCGACGTGGACTACACAACGATATTACGCAGTCGTGAAGTTGATTATTTCTGTAATCCTGTAAAAGTGGTGCACGGTTTATACAAACCTTCTACGCTTACCCAGAAAATTTCGAAACCCATCTAGAAGGGTAGAAAGGGATCCGATATTCTACCGCACCCGCCATAAATTCGTCCGGATGACCGTCGAAATCGAAGACGCGTGAACCGCGGGTATTTTCGAGCGGTCATTGCGGATCGGTTCGAAAGTTTCCCGGCTCGGATCCATTGCGTGCCGGACCCGAGGACTATGAATCACGCGAAAGGCTCCATTTCCTTTCGATCGGATACCCGCCACTACATCCCCCAACGGCGATAAGGTACGGAGAGGTCGACTGCGGAGGGTCAAAGGCCCTTGTCGTTCCCGCAGTACACGTCAGCCTCCCTATCGCGACATCGTCCGACTGCAACACTCTGTTGTCCCCGGGTCTCCTTTGTCTGTCTGTTACCGTCACCCGCCACTCGTTGCCTACCCGCCGCAGCATGCCCTGCACACTTTTACCTACCTGCTCCGCGCGAAAACATATATATTTGATAAGCAAAACACAACCGCGAATCCGCCGGGACGCGACCCGCACAAAGCGCTTTCGCAAATCGCGTTTCCGGAACGAGCTAATAAAATTCAGTCCGCCAGCTAATCAACCCGCGACCACGTAGTATGAGGCTGGTGGGCTGCCTTGTGACACGGAGTTGCCGGCCAACTGCTATTCGCTTCCGGTTCCTCCTGATTCTAATCATTAGACTGTGGATTTTCATGCGTTTATAGCGAAACTGAATAGATGAAACTCAAAGTTGTTGGAAAATTGAAAAAATTGAAAAAATTGAAAATTCCAGTATATAAGGTGAAGTGCCCTAAGTCTGGACAGTCCAAAAGTGATACCTAAATCTGGACAATTGAATTTTCATAGTAAAATCAGTAATTAAGAGATTAAATAATTATATTATATATTCTGAGGCCTTAGCTACAAGTAGGTGTGAATATTATTTCATTGAGACATCAATTGAAATTTAAAAATGAATTCAAAGTTCATCTGAAAACAGTATACAAAATAGTCTATTTACATGCGAATCATGTGCATTTATAGTTCGAACTCTTGTTACAAAAAAAAGATATAATTTAAGCCCTCAGACAAAAAATAATTATCACGCATAATAATATTGATATTTTAAAATAAATTGGCAATCAAACTTAACGTAAATAATAATTATTAATCTAAATATTAGATGTCCAAGATTAGGACTGTTTTCAAATATAAGTACTCCATACTGGGACGCGATGACAGTAGCTGTCCCACTCTGAGCTTATACGCAATGTGCTTACGCCTGAAGCCGGACACGTGTTTGTGAATAAAATCAACGCATTGTTTACAAATTATTTAACTACATGTACGTATAAATAGTCTTCTATTAGCTTGAATAACGTATGTAGAAAATGTATTCCGGTTGTGACGTTAATAATACTTTATGTTTGCATCTTAAATCTATCAGTATTACTACCTAACCTTAAAAGTTGTATCATGACAAGTTTTATTAAAACAGTAAATGAAAATAAATATATATTTGGTTAAATAATACAATACTATAATCTATGATAAGAATACTACATATTACGCAAAGCATCTTCTATTCGTCATGCGCAACAGCGCCACCAACCAACGTTTTAGGTTACGTTCGCTCGATCAACTCGTAAATTGAATTTGTCACGATATAGGCTTTACTTCTGTCCAGGTACTAGCTTAGATTGGATTTAATATGTCCAACTATAGGTTTGAATTAACTCTTGTTAATACAATTAAGATATTAACCTAAACAATGATTTTTTTTATTTTAAATCACTTTACAAACTCTGAACTGTATGTTAAAACTCTTAAGAAATTGTTCTTGTTTATTTAAAGTGATAAAATTTAAAATAGAAAAATATGCTGTCCAGGCATAGGGCACTTCACCTTAATTTCTCCTCTATTAAAATCATTAAGGCAAAAAATAACATTCAATTTGGTTTCTATTTCTTATAATCCGCAAGAAAAGATCCGCTGTCTACTAATCATTTTTATCGATAAATTAACACTGAAACTACTACCCCCGGACAAAAGGACCGGTACCAAATTTTTTATTTTACAATTATTGAAGTAATAAAAATGATTTATTGAACTGAGAAGTATACTCCACATATAGTATAGTTTCTATTCGCCGTTCCCATTCGCAATACAGTTTAGTTTAAAGTTACCAATTTCACTAGGCTGTATCTTTTAATTGTAAAAGAAATCAACAAACCGGACTAAACTACTGAAGCTCCGACACGATTAGAGGATGCGGCAAGTGAAACGTAAGAGAAACGACAGAACCAGAACTCGTTCAGTCGAAAAGGAGAAGCAGAGGATGGTCAGTGGTGAAAGTAGACTGTCGAAGGAAAGCAGAATGATCGGAGACCATGGTGGATGATTCGAGAACATTAGGGAAGGTGTAGGAACGGCCGTTCGGGTTCGTTTGCTCGGAACAAAGCAGTGAAAAGGGAGCCGTGAACGTAAGCGCTGCCGCGCAGCGCGGCCATATTTGTATAGACGGAACGGCGACGGCAGCAGCCCTTTATCCCCTGCGAGACTGGTTTCTGGAACGTGGAAACCGGGAAACGCGGGAAAAGAGAGAAAGCGAGTCGAACGAGCTCGCTGATTCGATAGCACCGTTTCACCTTATTCCTCCGAACAATCGCGATCTTCGATTGGACCGTAGGGAAAGGAGGACTGCGGGAATTATCGAGCGATTCCTGGCGAACAGATTTCCTCGCTATAGAAATGTCCCGGCACCAAGAAACCTGGCACTGTGAGACAATCGATGTAGAAAACCGGCGTGGCCTGTAAGGAAATGGCCTCCACGCTCTGGATCGTTATGCAGTCACAGAAAAATTGTAAAATATAAACTAAATTGTAAAGCACGTCTTCGATTGCAAAGATATTAACCCTTTGCACTCGAGTGGTGACTCAGAGTCGCCACTAAACACTGTAACAGTATTCAATATATTATTTACATTATTAAATATGTTGCTATCTAATAAATTCCTAAACATTTGAGCAACGTTCAAGGTATTATATCAATTTCATATCCATAAATCGATAAAAATCATGTAGAATGGAATTATTCTAGGTCGGAAGAAATGTTTAATTTTCAAGTGAAAATAGCTCCGAGTGCAAAGGGTTAAAAATATTTTGTACGCATTCGATCATCGGCTCTTCTTTCGCAGCTTGGGTACCTCTCGCGCGGGTATCTCGAACAATGTAAACTGTAAACTCATAAATCGTTATCAAGCCTGTGGGACATGTTTGTCTGATAAGAGCGCAACACGAGCGACGAAATGTTTTCGAAACAGAACTCCAAGAAAGGGCGAGCCCAGCGATAATCGATAGCCCTTCCGGGGCCAAAGAGTTACGAGTTTGTTTTCTTCGGGGGCCACGTTCAACCTACTTTCCGAAATTCTATTTCACGTTATTACAATTAGGAGAGAAGTTCCGACGACTCTGTTCCTGCTCTATATCCGGCGTGAAATCGACCGCGAACTCGGCCACCGGCAACAGAGGAGGAGGAGGAGGAGAAGAAGGAGATACAGAAGCAACGAAGGAAGTTACGATCGGACGCGTAAGCCTCGGAAGAAGTAGCCTAATAGGTGTCGTAAGTAACAATGTTGCCTTAATATTCGCCGTCGTTAAAAATACAAGTTTTAACTACCTACCGTCGCGGCTCGTTAGGAACTACTAAATAACTGATTCCCCAGCCCCGAGACGACTTTTCCCGGACTACCCTGAATGCGCCTAACTGCGGTTAGAATAAAGACCTTTGTTCCATCAACTTTTCCCGATAAATTGCGGCCCCTCCGTCGAACTTTTCCTAACTCTTTTGCGAAAATATGGAACAATATTTGCCGGGAAAATTGCTCGATCTCTTCAGAAGCCCCCGGATCAAAGTTGTCGATAGTTGATTTGTTAGCCACGGCGAATATAATAATTGTTAAAGAATATTCAGATATTCCGAAGTTGAAATTTCGCTGGTATAATCACGACGAATTCGATGATCATTGTTTGGTTGAAACTTGTCATGCAAAAAATCAGTAAAAATCAGAGTCACGGAGGAAATATAAGCTCACCTCGTGACCTCGCCTTATAACCAACACTTCGGGTTACGAAGCGAGGCAACTCTGTCCCGCTAAGTAACCTATCTTTATAATTCCTAGCTTGAAGTTGTCAGAAACTTAACAGATAGTCGAGAAAGTTCGAGCTCAAGACACCAGACCGCGCACGTGAACATAGTTTGCGATATAAACGAAACCTTATTACGAAAAGGTATAAATAATGACTTAGCATATGTTCCCCTATCTTTATAACCACACTTTAGGTCGTAGTAAGTAGACGCAACTTTCCCTCGCTAACAAAGTAACCTATCTTTATAATTCCTAGCTTGAAGTTGTCAGAAACTTGCCGGATAGTCCCTGAAAGTTTCACCTTAACACCTCGTGTTCCATAGTTTTGGATACAAGCCCTTTATATTAAATATTAAACTGCGGGCCCCCAATCGACGCTTCGAACAATTTTATTTTAAGATGTTCTCTTTAGACTGGACTCTTTGCATGGAGATTTCGTTGTTACACGACTGAAAAATTTGTAGTCCTTGCTGAAATGTAACTGAAAAGGTACGCTAAAGTCCCATGACGAAAGACAGTCTACTTTCGTCGTAAAAAATATCGAAGCCAGCAAAAGGTGGTGTTCCAAATAGAAACGTCCCCTGGAGCGGAGTATGAAATATTCGCGGAAGAAATGCATAATTGCGGGGGCAGATGCGAGCGGCAGCGAGTGGACAGTCTAACGGCGGCTATGCGAGGCCGCGTAAATCCCGGATCGGGCTGTACCAACGAATAACAGGAAATCTCATTAACAATTCGCGGGCGGCGTGCGTGCGCGTTCGTCGAACGCGGCCGAATATAAAGCCTTCGGTAATATCTAAACGACAAATAGCCCGAAATCTCATTAATAAATCGCTCGCGTGTACCTCGGGACAGTACGGGCCGTTCATCGAATATACGATTCGTACTCGGTAAACCACGACAATCCCATCGCGATGTTATTGCGTGCACGCGCTCTGCCAACTACCATGCCGTGCGCCGCACCCAGCGACATTATCTCGTGGTGGACAGTGATTCTTCCACCATGTGCCCACCATGGAACGTCCTTAAAGCGGAACAACATGGGGATCTATTATACTTAGGGGTTGGGAATGCTGCGGTCGTCTCCTTGGCTCGCGATTCTCATCCCACTTACAGTTAATAATGATAGACTGAAGTGGGTTCGTGTTGACGTTCGACCAATCGTCCATACTTTCACAGCTGCGAAAGCATTTATGTAGGTCTCCCTTATTTTTGCATGTCTTATAAAGACATCGAGTACGTTCGAGAGCTCTCGGGCCTGGGACTATTGTGTTAGGTTAGGATCTAAGGAAAGTACTCTAATTTTAGCCAGATTGGACCGGGAGGTTCTCTGATTGTTTATGTTAACCCTTGCGTTACGTCATTCCAAGAAAGTTCTTTCTCAACAGGAACCGAAATATATACTATTAGGTTGTTGCAAATGAAATGACCGTTTTGAATCTTTAAGATAAACTTTTATTTTACAAGCTTTATTCATATTCCATTAATTGAAATAATTTCCATCGGCATCGATGCACTTCTTCCATCGTGATACAAGTTCCTCAATGCCCTTCTGGTAGAAATCTAATAAACGTGAGGCGATCAATTCACCAATTGCAGTTTTTACAGCACGGTCTTCTTTGAATATTTTTCCATTCAAAGAGCCATCTCTTTGGATGTTTTTTCTTATGAATAAATAGATTAGTTTTTTTAATCAAATAACTTTATTTATGCGAGTACTATTTATTGTTGGCAAGAAAATATTTTGTGGCTCTTTAAAAACTTTGAAATTTTGTAAATTGTAATTTTTGACTCTTCCGACTCAAAAGGTTGCCGACCCCTGATCTAGGTGCTTGAAAAAGTGGTAACCAGTAGGTGACAGCTCAGGCGAATAATGAGGGTGAGGAAGAACTTCTCACTTCAACTTTGCTAATTTTTTTACTGTTTCTTTCGCAAAATGTGGCCGAGCATTATCGTGAAGCAATATTACACCACGTCTATTGACTAATGCCGACTGTTGAACACGCAGTTTTCGTCCATTATATCAATTTCCTGACAGTATTTATCAGCAATTATGGTTTCACGTAAATCTCTTTCAAGTATCTGTTTTAAATCTAAATCTTTATTAGCTGCTGGTATATGACAGCTCATTTTCCAGATTTGTATCTTCGGAACGAAATTTTTCAAACCAACGCCTTCTGGTCCGATCACTTGCTATGCATACCTTCACCGAAAGCGGCATTTATGTTTTTCGCTGCTTCAGGCGCAGTATGTCCAAGTTTGAACTCGTACAAGTAAATTATACGAATTTCCTTTTTCCCATGGTGAACGAAAATCGATTTCGAATCATGTATACTACACAATTTTAATAATCTTATACACGAAAATTCATGTACGAGATATATACTTTTCAAATTGTATAACTTCAACCCCATCTGTCGTGAAAAAACTAAATTACAAAGGCGGGAAGTTTCATATGTGAAAAACGGTCATTTCAATTGCAACAATCTAATAGAATATACCAGAATATATTAGACTTTACAAGAATACAGGATGTCCCAAAATTCGTGAACTTCCCGAAAGGGGGTGGTTCCTGAGACCATTTCAAGCGACATTTTCCTTTGCAAAAATGTTATCCGCGGCTTTGTTTAGGAGTTATTAACGAAAAACACGGACCAATCAGAGCGCGACCTAGACGCGAGTTGGCACAGTCGGCCCGGCGCGCAAACTGTCTATTGGCCGACTGTGTCAACTCGCGTCTAGATCGCGCTCTGATTGGTCCGTGTATTTCGTTAATAACTCCTAAACAAAGCCGCGGATAACATTTTTGCAAAGGAAAATGTCGCTTGAAATGGTCTCAGAAACCACCCCCTTTCGGGAACTTCACTAGCCCAACACCTAACCCAGCCGATCGCCACCGCCCCCTTCCTTTTTCAGCCGATTACGCCGATATAAACGTCGCGGGAAATATAATGACAATTTCACCCTCGGTTTCGCGCGCAGCTTTTCGCCGTGGAGCTTCGCGTCGGAAATTCGGCGGGCTTTCGGTTGATTCCTCTGACGGGGAATATTTTTTCCGGGACACCCTGTGCAGCGAACGTAATCCTGCGTCGCGTCGTAGGCAACGGTGCAGACAGCCGGTTGTACGCGCACGCACACGCTTCATGCGTGTTTATACGCGGCGCGCGTATAAAGCAGCGGCCGCTCGAGTCGCCTCGCAGTCCGTTCTCGCGCGTTAAATTAATTACGGGCGTCGCTATCATTTATTTTCATTTCCCCCCGCCAGCGAATCGCCCCCGGGCCACCGTCCCATTCGTCTGCCATCCCCTTTTCACTGGCAACCGTTGCCCCATAGTCAGGCTGGCCGAAACGCAGCCTGCAGACTGCTTATACGAGGCCGCGACTATTATCGACCGAATTATCGCCATCTGACCCCTGGCCCCGGCGTCTACCTTAAATGAAAATAGACACCTCGCTAATGCCCCGGATGCGTTCTCGCTTTTAGCCAGCAATTCGAGCCCCTTTCACCCTTTCCCTCTCTCTCTCTCTCCATCTCTCGTTCTCCCTTTCTCTCTATCTCGCTCGCTGCTGATGCTCTTCTCTGCAGACCACCGGACGAACCGTGATTTAGGGGGCCACTGGCCTTTGCCATCAAATTTCCAATGAATTTCGAGCTTGCTCGGCTAGCTGCTCCAGGATACTCCTCTCCACTGCGACAATGCGCCGCTCTATTGTACACCCAGCATTTCCAGAATCGTTCTCAACCAGTTTCCTGGTACATTAGAGACTTCCAGACTCTCTCTCTCTCACTCTCTGATTAGCGAAACTCTAACTAGACCAATGGCTGGGATCGTTCCAATCGCGTTTAGTTTAGCTCTCTTCTAACTTGCGTCGAGAATCCATTCGCTGCTTTTGGAGCCGCGGGCTCTCGGAGATTGCGGTTGGGGCCGGTCCGCTCTGTAGCTTAATGAACCGCGATGTTGAAAGTGCCGGCTCTGAAATGTTAGAACATGTTCAGTCTTTTAAAAATTTAGGCTCCATTGATCCTCTGGGTTCAACCTCAACGCTCAAAGATCTATCATTCAGTCTCCAAGCTGCAGCCTTCTGACTCCAGGTTGCTCTTCGAGTACCTTGATCCGCAGTTAGGCCAGAGCTTAACGCTCAGCTATTAGATCTCTGATTAGTGAGATCGAGGCAGACCATTCTGGATCAGGGGAACCATATTTGGGATCTCCAGGGTCCAAGACTGGATTTTCGCATCCTTGAACCCAAGACTGAGAATAGGATCCCCATGGACTCTGGATCTGTACTCGTGTAGCTTTGATCGTCGACTCTAAAGGTTTCCCGACCCAGTTCCCGGACTCTAGCAGCTAGTACCTTCACCCTCGGCCAGTCCAGGCCTCATTCTAACATTCCGTGCTCCTTTGGCTTCCATTCGGATCAACATCGTCACTCTGTGGACGTTTCGAGTTCTTGCTTCGCAGCAATAACAGTGCAGAGCTAATTATTTAGGATTAACGCTAATCAAATTTCCACCATCTGATCCTGCCGGTAATTCCGTTGTATATAGCAAAACGTGTTCGGCCCGGTAATGGCGTTCGCTTCCCCAAACTCGCCATGTGCGCATTGGATTTTCGGCTTCGCTGAACTAGGGGAAAGAGAGGGGCTCAGATAGAATTCAAATGCCGTTCGATACGCTAGGATTACCGAGTTGTAAGGAAAGAACTCGCGGACGGCCCCCCTCTCGATCGATTCGTTGTTTGCTCCCGCGAGCCCTCCCGATGCCGATCGATCGTCGACGGGATCCGATTTCTATCGATCCACAGGCTCGTTCTCGAGAATGAGAGAGAGTTGCCAGCTTCGTCGAGCTCGAATCCCGCTCATTGTGATCGGAAGAGCCCTTTTCAAATTGTAACGCCCTGTTGTTTGCCCGCGTGCGCAATCTGCTTCGCGCGAATCGATGCGTCCATTATGTTCGCACCTTCCAGGCATACCGTAGGAAAATGTATTGACCGTAGGAATTGATTCTGCACCCCTTCTAATTGTAGAAAAGAACGGTGACTATATAATTGATTAATGAGTAGACTGATTTGATGCATTTATGACAAAAAATGGGTGAGCTTAATTCCAAACAATAAAGAGATTACAAGAATGTAAGAGTATCAATAACTTTCCTACACCTTAATAAAATCACTAAAGCGAGAAATACATTCCTACTTGGTCCTATGTCTTGCAATTCATGCATACAATTTTTATTTTGCTTAAAGATCCGCAGTCTCTTAATAAAGCTGTATTCTTTAAAATTTAACCACTGAATTGTAAGGTGAAGTGCCCTATGCCTGGACAGCATGTTTTTCTATTTTAAATTTTATCACTTTAAATAAACAAAAACTTAAGAGTTTTAACATACAGTTCAGAGTTTGTAAAGTAATTTAAAATAAAAAAATCATTGTTTAGGTTAATATCTTAATTGTATTAACAAGAATAATTCAAACCTATAGTTGGACATACTAAATCCAATCTAAGCTAGTACCTGGACAGAAGTAAAGCCTATATCGTGACAAATTCAATTTACGAGTTGATCGAGCGAACATAACCTAAAACGTTGGTTGGTGGCGCTGTTGCGCATGACGAATAGAAGATGCTTTGCGTAATATGTAGTATTCTTATCATAGATTATAGTATTGTATTATTTAACCAAATATATATTTATTTTCATTTACTGTTTTAATAAAACTTGTCATAATACAACTTTTAAGGTTAGGTAGTAATACTGATAGATTTAAGATGTAAACATAAAGTATTATTAACGTCACAACCGGAATACATTTTCTACATACGTTATTCAAGCTAATAGAAGACTAATTATACGTACATGTAGTTAAATAATTTGTAAACAATGCGTTGATTTTATTCACAAACACGTGTCCGGCTTCAGGCGTAAGCACATTGCGTATAAGCTTAGAGTGGGACAGCTACTGTCATCGCGTCCCAGTATGGAGTACTTATATTTGAAAACAGTCCTAATCTTGGACATCTAATATTTGGATTAATAACTATTATTTACGTTAAGTTTGATTGCCAATTTATTTTAAAATATCAATATTATTATGCGTGATAATTATTTTTTGTCTGAGGGCTTAAATTATATCTTTTTTTCTAATAAAAGTTCGAACTATAAATGCACATTAAGCAAAATTAAAATGTTTTCGGCGCATTGGTTCGATCAAATGTTTTGATCGAACCAATGCGCCGAAAACATTTTAATTTTGCTTAAAGCTTCATACGATCGCTATACTTTAACGGCTATAAATGCACATGTTTCGCATGTAAATAGACTATTTTGTATACTGTTTTCAGATGAACTTTGAATTCATTTTTAAATTTCAATTGATGTCTCAATGAAATAATATTCACGCCTACTTGTAGCTAAGGCCTCAGAATATGTAATATAATTATCTAATCTCTTAATTACTGATTTTACTATGAAAATTCAATTGTCCAGATTTAGGTATCACTTTTGGACTGTCCAGACTTAGGGCACTTCACCTTACTTTCAAATGGGGCACGAACTTGTGCAAATATCTGATGTTTTCGTGACCGATTTGATGACATTGAATTACTTCAGTTTGAAGGGACGACTGATGCTGTTCTCGCTGATCACCCGGTGCATGCCTCAGCGATACAGCACGTCCAATGAGAGGCATTTGTCGTCGGAATGTGCGTGTGCGTGGCTCGTAACGCGACGCGTTTTACTTCTGGCGAGCAGGCTCGAGTGCTCCGGGAATCGTAACGCGCTTATGCTGAACTCGGCTGTCACCTGACAATGGCCGTCGCATCAAACCCGACGTTACTTCTAGGAGCTACTTTTCCCCGCCATCCGCATTCCCTTATCCCTCGTCATGGTCCCCCATAGCTGTGTCATGTCCTTTTGTAGCGACTGCTGCTGCGAATATCCAAAACGCTGCATCAAACCCGCACCCCGTTCTCGAATATAAAAATTCGTTTTGAAAATTCGAATCAGCTTTTGCACTCGGTTCTTGAACATTTTTGCGGTCGTTAGAAGTACGTAGTTTTTAATAGGACAGCGAACGACTCTTCTTCTAGCCCTTCTTCAACGACTTCAGGTATATCATCGCACTGTTCTTTAATTCCCGAGAACGAGGGAATAATGACGCACGGACTGTGACTGGCAATTCCAGATCGTTTAGGGATACCAACCTAGCATTACGAAGAAGTATTTCATTGTAAGATAGACACGTTTAAAGAAAGATCAGTAGACTGGAGCGAAAGCGATCGCAAATTACTGCTCCACGTTCCTTTCACAAAAGCACTTTTTCACGAACAGTGAACGATGAACGGAAAGAAACATTTCCATCGTACGTACTAAAAGAGAACTACAGAAATACAGTGTACATAGAATCTTGAGCAAGAAGAAGGGACATTTAAGGGCTGCTTGAAAAGCTGCACCGGGATAATGAGTCAAAGCGAATTCAGAGCAAAAGTGAAAAGAAGGGTGCATTGACAGAAAGCAAAACCCCAACGAAACAAAGAACCACAACATTAATTATTGTACTGCAAAGATGAATAGTAGAATGCTTAAATGTTTTCAAGAAACACGAACAATCCTTACAAAAGACGCGCACTACGCTGAAACCTGGAAACTTTTTCGTTCAATATTTTTTACTATCGGCAGATTCTATGATAGCGACTTCTAACAATAACTTCGTAATCCTCAGACAGCGATAGCTTATCGGAAGTCAACGTCGGCGCCTCTATTCGTGCAAAAAAAGGCTTACTCAACGCTCAGACAACTATCACTTTTAATGATTTCATAGATAACACAGTACAGTTCAATTCTTTCATTCGCATTCTTATAAAAACCTTCCGTAGATTTATGAAGAACATTCATGAAGAAGTTCGCTGGGTGAAATATAAAACAGTAAAAGATCAGAAAAATTTTGAAAATATTGTTACTAAAAGTATTGATCTAAAAACATTTTCATTTTGCATAAATGTTCGCACGTCAAGATTCGCGAATTGCTCAGCAACGGGGAAGACTGGCGAGTTTTCCGCGCAACACGTGGCGACCGTTTGAGCCACGACATAATTAAAGGCTTCGGGAATTATAAGCGGTCGTTAATGGGCTGCCGTCTATCCCACTCTGGAGCGTTTGCTTTAGCGTGCATGTGGCTGAACCGAGCAAAGGCAATTGTCGAGTTGTTCGTTAACGATAAAATATTCAGTGGCGGTTAAAGTCGCGCGACTTTTCCGTGCGCGAAGTTTTCGGTCGTCTAGCGGACTCTGTGTACGGGTTTTTCGCGAACCCACCGGGCACAGAACGATAACGCTAATTAAATACGAGTCCCGCCGACACCGGGACGAGCTTGTCCGCCTAACGAGGCCGGTAATTACGCGACGGCTTCATCTTCCCGAGGCCGTGGCAAAAACCGCGACGCCGACGTCCTGGCCCATTACTCGCGGAATAATCGCCGCCGTGAAACGCTGTTTGATGACGAGGATACACCCACGCACGTATTGAGACATCGATTGGCTCCGCGGCGAGAAAAGGATACCGCAGTTTTATTCGCCATTGTTCCTCGGGTGGGACGATAATCAAAAAAGTTCTCTTTTCGCAGTGGTTTTATATCGCGACAAAAATTTACTGAGAAAAATCTCGAAGTGAATTTGTGAAAAATTCTCTTTCCGATTGTGAGCATATTCTAAATACAGTGTTTGCTCGTGAATGATTAAAATACGTATTTGCGTGCACTTGTGATATCATATTTTGATTATCAAACATAACATGTTACTGCAAGATATTAAATATCATAAATAAGCAAATGTGGAGACGGTGAAACCGTACAGAAAATGTACGGAATACATACGTGGTTATGCAATAAAATTTAATCGAATAAAATGAAGATTGTGCTTTTCTTTAAATGTAAAGCAATGTGTAAAGGATATCTCTCGAAACAGTAGACGTACGCACGTACAGAAACCAGAGAAATGATTCGAGGATTGTATTCCTAGGAGAGTTGTAACTTTTTCTTGGGAACGTTTAAGCATTAATTTCATATTCCACTGTGAGCGGTGCAATAAAGGGATGCCAGGAAATACAGAATTGTGTCGGCGACAGAAGCTGTATGAATGTGAATTCGTGTGCTTTGTCATACTTTGGGGTGGTCCTGGGTTAGGGGATGTCGCGGACCCACGCTTCCCTCTATGCATACCGTAATCACATTTGTTTCCCCTCTTCAAATTCACCGGAAATATCGGAGACAGATTTCTTCATACAAATAACTCTGCATTCACGGGCGAAAATAGTTTTTGCGCGACGGATTTGCATTCTCATGTATTCGTCGCGCACGCTATTTTTAAGGGACATGAGTAAGATACATTTTCGCGTCTTTCAGGATCTATTGATAGAGAACATTTATGTTTTGTACGATAAATCCATTAAGCAAACAGAAATCAATTTAGCGATCGGGCGAAAAATTTGTCAATTTACCAAAAATCTCTCGGATATTAACGGTCCATGACTCACGCCTCTAGATCCCCGTTATCGCGCTAAATTCGTTGAAATTCTGCGCGGACCGGGTTACGTGTCAATTCTCAGAAACCGTAGTGTCACCAGGTACCGGTATCAGCCTTGGGCGATCGTGCTTGCCAAGTGATCGATGCCTCCGCGAGGATTTCGCAATACAGAGATAATGGATACCGTGATGCGATGGATCAAGAAGCTCGACCATGACACGCCGGTTTCATATCGGATATTCTGCTAAATCGTGAAAAGGAAATAATATCCGTAGGCACTTTATAGCTACAGTGGAAGGTTGTAAATCATCCTCTATCACTAACTAATCCCTCCACAAATTGAAAGTTGAATTTGAATTTACATTTAAATATAATGATTGAAATCAGAGATTTGAGGCTTTCACGGCCCGGCATCATAAAGTTATTTCTGTTGAGGTTTTCGGGTGTAAGCCGTGTCCTAAAGGAAGAGATTTCCCAACGTTTCGCAAGCATTGCAGCTAGCTTCATCAGGGGGTCGGAAGACACACTGATACTCAGTAACCTCAACAGAAATAACTGTATAATGATTCAAAGTTGAATTTGAATTCAGATCTAAATATAATGATTAGAACACTTGTGCGAAGATTTCAAGTGCTACCAATGAAAGTTGATTTTCTGATTTTTGTCGATTGAGGAACGCCGCGCGGTGCGGCGGTCAGGTGCAAAGGGTTCTAGGCAGAGCAGCTTACGGAGTCAGGCTTTTCTTCTGTTCATTGAACGGGCCATTAGCGGGCTAACTGGTTGATTGCGCTCGAGGAGCGTTCGGTGCTTGACCCACAAAACTGCTTCACCTTTGCGCCTCCGCCGGCGGCGACATTGTCCGCGCGTGCCTGAAGGGTGAACAAATGATTCTAAACATCGGATGGCTGGGAGAAAAACGTCGTGGCTGCAAGCGGGCCGCTGTTGTACAGGGTCGAGATCGATGCACGAGGGAGAATTCGAATGCACTTGAACGGGGCTCTCTCGTTCACCTCGAGAAAGGCCCTCGAACCAGCCGGAGCCTGAACTTTCCGCCGCAATGCGACGAGCGGGACGAGTAACTTTCTCGCCTCGGAGGTGCTGCCCGAAAAAAGGGGTAAGGTGAAAAGGGAAGGACATTTACACGAATAAGAGGGAACAGGCTGCGCCCGAGGCAAACTTAAGTGACCGCTCGAGGCCATCGAGGGGTGGGTTCAACCCCCGGCGCTATCTTCTTCTTTCTCTCTATTTCTCTTCTACACCCTTTGCTTCTCTTTCTCTCTCGGTTTTCTGTTCAACTATTTTTACCCCGTGTCTTTTCTCTCGCCGCCCTCGATACCCTTCTCTTCGAAAGCAATTACAAAAAAATTAGGGTCACTGGCTCCGCTCTGCTTTTCTTTCCTGAGTCCGCTCTTATAAATATCATGCCACTTTCCTGGATCAACCCTTCGATCACGCTGCTCCGACCACGGACATCGTTTTTACCGGGGTCCTCTTTATTCTTCTCGGTGTTGTATAAGTAGACCGCGGAGTTTATGCATTTCTGACAAAATGAAATAGATGATCGAAGAATGTCAATTTGTCAAGAGGCAGGGCCCGTCGCGCAAGCATGCGGTAGTGTGCATTTTTCGGTGCAACACCGTGCACGCCGGCCTCGTTCTTGACCTTACGGAACCGCTTGCAATTATTTCTAGCGCGCAGTATGCATTACGCAACGGCGTTCCCCGTCGCGTTCGATCCGAAACTGCTCCGGTGGCCGACGTGTAATTAATCGCACGGTCGTGTTGCAATATCGCGAGAGAGAAAGAGAGAGAGACGGAGAGCGATGCGGTCACACGCCGCCACTTCGCAGCCATATGCACCGCTCGAAAGAGCTGGTCCTTTTGATGTCGACCCTCTGATGTCATTAACATTATTCCCAATCCCCACCCCTCTCTCTCTCGCTCTTTGCTACCGTTACTTCCTTCTCCTCTCTTCTCGCCCCTAAACGTATTTATTTACGCGACCGCCCTCGCCTATGTCCGCCTTTCAAACGACGTGACGCGACGGCACGCTAATATCGATGCACCGGATCGATTCCAGAACCGGTTCCGCCACCTTTCAGCATTCTGCTCGGTCTAAAAGGCCCCGTAAATCTTTTTCTGATCCTCGATTTGCCTGTTGGACCAGTTACCGATAATTATGGCGACTTCCGTGACGTTGTCGAATCACATTTTTAAATTTCCAGCTGTGTGGTATGTAGTTGCTAAACGGTGCCTGCAATGATCAACTAACCGATCGTTTACACGATAATATTTCGTTGAAAATGATCTTATTGCGGGAACGCTGCAGCGAAGTCTTAAAGTCCCATTAGAAGAGGATGTTTCGGGCGCGCACCCTCCGCGCGACAACCCCTATACGCGCAGACTATAGCCACAGTATTTCACGATCGCGGACGACGTTCAGTGGCCCCTAACCGATAAATACGAGCTGCAATTCTGCCGCCAGTTTCTCGCACCGCGCCAGGTTCCGAAACCTGACGAACGGAGAACTCTCCTGAGGAGAACTAAAGGGACGGGGAACGGCCCTTCCCGATCGAATTAGATTCACGGCAGTGTCGTTCGGGCGAACGAGAATGGACGTCGCTATCCAGACGTCTCAATTTCTGCGAACTGCGGAACAGGGAGAACATACAACGCACGATCGAAGCGGTGAAGCAAGCAGAAAAGTCGAAACCTGATTTAATACGACCCTTATGTTAACCCGTTGCACTCGGAGCCATTTTAACATTTCTTCCTACCTAGAATTTATTCCTACAGTATTCAAATCTCTATCAACTTATTAAGTACGAAGAAATTGTACAATAGTGGCACCTCAGAGTCGCCATTTCAGTGCAGGGTTAACATACCTACCGAGCGCTAAAAGCGATTAAAATGTTTTAGCTTACAAAAATGACTAGGCTAAATTATTCAAACTTGGCGTACTTAGGCAGCGGCCGAGTTTGAATAATTTAGCCCTGCATGTAACTCTTTAAAAATTAAATAGTGTTCTTTTAAACTAATTTCTACAGGCGCTTTTTTCAGTATTGCAAGAGGTATTTCTAAGCTAACGAACTTGGCCGTATTCTGTTTGATCTCACAACTTTTTACGGCCATAGGAACTTGGCTCCTGTTTACAGGATGTTTTTGTTGGGATTTATTCCTACAGTATTCAAATCTCTATCAACTTATTAAGTACGAAAAAATTGTACAATAGTGGCACCTCAGAGTCGCCGTTCCAGTGTAGGGTTAACATTATACCTACCGAGCGCATAAAAGCGACTAAAATGTTTTAGCTTACAAAAATGAGAAGGCAAAATTGTTCAAACTTGGCGTACTTAGGTAGCGGCCGAGTTTGAATAATCTAGCCCTGCATGTAACTCTTTAAAAATTAAATAGTGTTCTTTTAAACTAATTTCTACAAACTCTTTTTTCAGTATTGCAAGAGGTATTTCTAAGCTAACGAACTTGGCCGTATTCTGTTTGATCTCACAACTTTTTACGGCCATAGAAACTTGGCTCCTGTTTACAGGATGTTTTTGTTGGGATTTATTCCTACAGTATTCAAATCTCTATCAACTTATTAAGTACGAAAAAATTGTATCATAGTGGCACCTCAGAGTCGCCGTTCCAGTGTAGGGTTAACATTATACCTACCGAGCGCATAAAAGCGACTAAAATGTTTCAGCTTACAAAAATGACAAGGCTAAATTATTCAAACTTGGCGTACTTAGGCAGCGGCCGAGTTTGAATAATTTAGCCCTGCATGTAACTCTTTAAAAATTAAATAGTGTTCTTTTAAACTAATTTCTACAAACGCTTTTTTCTGTATTGCAAGAGGTATTTCTAAGCTAACGAACTTGGCCGTATTCTGTTTGATCTCACAACTTTTTACGGCCATAGAAACTTGGCTCCTGTTTCAGGATGTTTTTGTTGGGATTTGTTCCTACAGTATTCAAATCTCCATCAACTTATTAAGTACGAAAAAATTGTATAATAGTGGCAGCTCAGAATCGCCATTCCAGTGCAGAGTTAACATACCTATCGAGCGCTAAAAGCGATTAAAATGTTTTAGCTTACAAAAATTACAAGGCGAAATTATTCGAACTTGGTGAACTTAGGTAGCGGCCGAGTTTGAAGAATCTAGCCCTGCATGTAACTCTTTAAAAATTAAATAGTATTCTTTTAAACTAATTTCTACAGACGCTTTTTTCAGTACTGCAAGAGGTATTTCTAAGCTAACGAACTTGGCCGTATTCTGTTTGATCTCACAACTTTTTACGGCCATAGGAACTTGGCTCCTTTTTACAGGATGTTTTTGTTCGGATTTATTTCTACAGTATTCAAATCTCTATCAACTTATTAAGTACGAAAAAATTGTATAATAGTGGCATCTTAGAATCGCCATTCCAGTGCAGGGTTAACATTATACCTACCGAGCGCTAAAAGCGATTAAAATGTTTTAGCTTACAAAAATGACAAGGCTAAATTATTCAAACTTGGCGTACTTAGGCAGCGGCCGGGTTTGAAGAATCTAGCCCTGCATGTAACTCTTTAAAAATTAAATAGTGTTCTTTTAAACTAATTTCTACAAACGCTTTTTTCAGTATTGCAAGAGGTATTTTTAAGCTAACGAACTTGGCCGTATTGTGTTTGGTCTCACAACTTTTTACGGCCATAGGAACTTGGCTCCTTTTTACAGGATGTTTTTGTTCGGATTTATTCTTACAGTATTCAAATCTCTATCAACTTATTAGGTACGACAAAATTGTATCATAGTGGCACCTCAGTGTCGCCATTCCAGTGTAGGGTGAACATACCTACCGATCGCTAAAAGCGATTAAATGTTTTAGCTTACAAAAATAACAAGGCTCTATTTATTCTGACTCTGAGCAATTTTTATTACAACACATGCTTAAACGAAGATATTTATCGAATTAGTTTCTTCGTCATTTCAATAATTGGACCGTTTATTTTGAAAGTGCTGTAAGTACATTTTTTTTAGAAAATGAGATATCACGTAATTCATGCTTAATGTAATGTAAATTTTTTATGTATAATAAAAATGGACTTACACCACTTTCAAAATAAACCAATTGTAAGATGAAGAATATACAATCGGTCATTTGACGTTAATGTTCGTGCACTTGCGTATCTGCCTTTTATTCAGCGTAAAAATTCCCGGGCGCCACAATTTTCCTTGAAGCACCCACTACGTTAAATTCGATGAATTTCGAGGTGTCGACTGACCACTCGAAAATCGTCGATTTCGCGAACAGGCGTTAGAATTGCGAAACCGGCTACAAGTGCCCGAGATTACGGAGTGTATACGTTGAACAAACGTTTCCCTTTGTATCTCGCGGTCGCGATAACTGGGTGTACATAGTGTTCCATTGATTCATGCGACTTACATGCACGACCAGCAAGAATCGCCGCTGTTTACACACGACCTGCAGTACACGCGAGTGAGTTCACAATCGGGTTTTTTCTACGGCCACGTAACGACGTTTCGCGACGTTATCACTTGCCCGGCGATACCGTAACGTTACCCAGGTATCAGTTATCCGAGATATCGATTAAATTAACGGAATGTGTACTCTCCGTTACGTGGCGAGGGGATAAGCAGTTGGTTAACGATACGATACACCGTACCGGTGCGAAATGATTGCGGGAACCTGTGCACGAACGATTTTCGTTCGCTATGCAGAGGATAGACGAGTCGTTTGACGATTCTATTATACTTCGCGCAATAGTCACCCTGACACAGTTTCGTACCACCTGTCCTCGATATTTCCAACGTATCGATGTCCTGTCACCACGCGAATTCATATTATTCTACTTTTACCCCGTGACAGGACCTTTGCCAAGGAATTGACTGGCTCTCGAGACTGGAAAAGACGTTTTAATCAAAAAATCCTTTTCCCAACAGTGAGATTTCCAATGATTTTAATGTTCCGGGTCGAGGCTGTGCGAGATAATTGGTCTAAACGTTTTCAGATAACGCGTGTTCCACAACTCGCGTGACGATCCTTTGGAATATGCTTCGCATGCGGGGATAATAGAGCTCGCTCGTAAAAGAAGATATATCCGGAACGATAATCGCAATCGGCCGATGTCGTTTTATTAACGCTATCGTTAAGAGCGAGCTCGCACTCGCGAATAGTTAATTAATTTTACGAGCGAGATCGCCCGGCAAACGATGTTTCGACGGTCCGCTCCGCGCTACAATATTTCAAGCTTCGTGCAATCGGAGACGCTATATTAATTGCACTGGCAAATATAATTCTGAAAAATTCAGAAACACTATTTTCCGATGTTCTTCCGCTAACTTTCGTTTTCTTTCTGTTGCAGGTAAGAGCGCCGATCAAAGATCGAATATGGAAGACATAGATCGAGTCTCGATCGTTCGATTTCTCTATTTCCCGATGGGTCATGGCAATGGAGACGCGTATGGACGCAAGGATGCGGAAACCCGTGTGAGTTATTATCGCGAATTGATTACTCAATGCTACCCGCAATCGCGTTATTGGATCGACGAAGCGGATTAAAGTTTCAATTCGATTTAATGCGCTCCTTGGGAGTAATGCCTGGGTCCGTCGGTAATATTTCTATCAATGATTCAACAGCTAATTCCATACGCTCGCAGTCGTCTGTGCGGTTTTATTTATTGAAATCGTTCTTGCGGTGCGTTTTATTCGCTCGACGGAACGGGTGTTTCAGGAATCTCGATTTTTATGGGCACGAGACACTCTCGAACCTGTTGTGGACAGTTGCCTCCGCGCGGGATCGATATTAAATCAGTTTCTTATTCCCCGATGGCTTTTATGGTGGACGGGTTACGCAGTCGCTTTAGATAGAAAATTTATTGCTAATTCTTCCTTGTGTATGTTTTTATTGCTGGGGAATGTTCTCTGCTCTTCCTCGTGATGTCATAATGCTGACGCGACGAAGCACAATTTTTCTGAATCATTCTCGACAAATTATTTCCATTCAGATTTTGTCTTTGCTTAGTCCCACGCAAAATTGGACACAATACCTCATTCCCCGAATCGAAATAAAAACTGTACAGGTCCCCAGTACAAGCTGCATAATTGATTACAGTAAAATCTCCGGGTGTTGCGGTGGCTGCCTCGTTAATTGTCCTGCGGTTGGCCTCACCGCTTTTGGACCAGCTTCAAAAGCAGACGCAGGGAGATCTTTTCGCGCCCATTGGATCAATACGCCGTGGTCCATTCGCTTTAATAATTTTTCTCCACCTACGAGGCTCGTCCTCGCAGATTATCGCTGGTCCGAGACACATTGATTCAGATAGGACATTTTTATTTTGCACAATCACACCTCGTATATCCTATTAAAATTTGATTCACAGTCTAATGCACTAATTTCCGCCGTTGTTCGCACAGAATCCTTAGTCAATTAATCACGGTAGCTCAATATGACCTAACAGTGGAGAATAAAATAGCCCGGGCCAGTTTTCGCCGACAAAGGGTTAAACGTTACTTTGTTGCACCGTCTCCTTAATGCCTTCCGGCTCTGTTTAATGCGCGGCCACCCCCGTTCCGCGGGTCACGCCGGCGTATAATAATAAATTACCGCGGGGGCCGCTCGTAACGAAAGATATTTATTTTACGGGGATCCGGCGCTTTGAAAGGGGCCGTGTGGCTTTCATCGGAGCTACTTTATCTGCCAATATTCCTCGGGCCCGGGGTAAACTCGCCAAGAAACTGGACGGCGTGTGTTCCAGGGTCGGCAACGGAGCCAGCCGCACCGGGCGAAATATATATCGGCAATTTTCATGCGCGCCCGCAAACACAATAGAATTGCGACGCGCCATTGTCCCGAGCGGATCGTCACGCCGCGAAGGCCACCGACCCGCGGAAATAACGTGTTTTCGGACTTGTCCGAGAGAGTCTAGCCGCACCTGGCGCTTTAACGCTGCTCCACGCTCCCCTCGGACTTGCCTGATTTATTATTAATCCTGCATCCAGGTTCGTTAACGCCATCGTACCCGACTCGCCACGTACACGGTGTCCCCTTTCAAAATTCGCACCCAATTATTCCTCAAACCCGTCCACACTTCAACAAACAATTTTTTAAACCAAAACTACCCTCTTTGGAGAAAAACATCTCCTGATGGCCACGAGTCCTCTCTGAAGATACTTGTTTTGAAAATTTGAAGGTGAACTTTGAACTCATTGATACGTAGTAGGTTGTTCTTCGAAGATCACTCAAGGTTATTCACTGAGGTTTAATGTTTACATTCGTTGGATGTTCTGGATTTATTAAACATTTTTTAAAACAGTTGATTTGGACCATTTGGATTACGATTCCCACCCAATTATTCCTCTAACCCATCTACACTTCGTCATAAACAATTTTTTAAACCAATCCTACCTCTTTAGAGAAAAACATCTCCTGATGGCCACGAGTCTTCTCTCAAAATACTTGTTTTGAAAATTTGAAGGCGAACTTTGGACTCATTGATACGTAGTAGGTTGTTCTTCGAAGATCACTCAAGGTTATTCACTAAGGTTTAATGTTTACATTCGTTGGATGTTCTGGATTTATTAGAATTTGTTTAAAACAGCTGATATGGACCACTTGGATTACGATTCCCACGCAATTATTCCTCTAACCCATCTACACTTCGTCATAAATAACTTTTTAAACAAATCCTATCCTCTTTAGGGAAAAACATCTCCTGATGGCCACGAGTCCTCTCTGAAAATACTTGTTTTGAAAATTTGAAGGTGAACTTTGGACTCATTGATATATAGTAAGTCATTCTTCGAAGATCACTCAAGGTTATTCACTGAGGTTTAATGTTTACATTCGTTGGATGTCCTGGATTTATTAGAATTTGTTTAAAACAGCTGATCTGGACCACTTGCATTGCGATTCCCACCCAATTATTCCTCTAACCCATCTACACTTCGTCGTAAACAATTTTTTAAACCAAACCTACCCTCTTTGGAGAAAAACATCTCCTGATGGCCACGAGTCCTCTCTGAAGATACTTGTTTTGAAAATTTGAAGGTGAACTTTGAACTCATTGATACATAGTAGGTTGTTCTTCGAAGATCACTCAAAGTTATTCACTGAGGTTTAATGTTTACATTCGTTCGATGTTCTGGATTTATTAGAATTTTTTTAAAACAGCTGATTTGGACCACTTGGATTACGATTCCCACCCAATTATTCCTCTAACCCATCTACACTTCGTCATGAACAACTTTTTAAACAAATCCTACCCTCTTTAGGGAAAAACATCTCCTGATGGCCACGAGTCCTCTCTGAAAATACTTGTTTTGAAAATTTGAAGGTGAACTTTGGACTCATTGATATATAGTAAGTCATTCTTCGAAGATCACTCAAGGTTATTCACTGAGGTTTAATGTTTACATTCGTTGGATGTTCTGGATTTATTAAACATTTTTTAAAACAGCTGATTTAGACCACTTAGATTACGATTCCCACCCAATTATTCCTCTACCCCAGCTACACTTCGTCATAAACAATTTTTTAAACCAAACCTACCCTCTTTAGAGAAAAACATCTCCTGATGGCCACGAATCTTCTCTGAAAAAACTTGTTTTGAAAATTTGAAGGTGAACTTTGGACTCATCGATACATAGTAGGTTGTTCTTCGAAGATCACTCAAGGTTATTCACCGAGGTTTAATGTTTACATTCGTTGGATGTTCTGGATTTATTAGAATTTGTTTAAAACAGCTGATCTGGACCACTTGCATTGGGATTCCCACCCAATTATTCCTCTAACCCATCTACACTTCGTCGTAAACAATTTTTTAAACAAATCCTACCCTCTTTAAAAAAAGACGTCTCATGATGGCCACAAGTCTTTAAGGTAACCTTTGGATTTATTGATGTATATATGTCCTGTTGTTTCTCGAAGGTCACCCAAGGTTTTTCATTGTTTACTTCTTCTGTAGGTCGTGAAACAATTATACGTCCAATTTCGAATAGGACACCGTGTACGTGTGTACCTTTCTCTCTTTCTCCTCGATCTGTTTCTCGTTTTCTCTCTCTCTCTGCGGGTACTTTGATCCCAGGGCCTAGCCCACGGCTAATTTATTATTGAGCGTAAGCAGGTTTTTTTAAAACAGCTGATCTGGACCACTTGGATTACGATTTCCACCCAATTATTCCTCTAACCCATCTACACTTCGTCATAAACAACTTTTTAAACAAATCCTACCCTCTTTAGAAAAAGGCGTCTCATGATGGTCACAAGTCTTTAAGGTAACCTTTGGATTTATTGATGTATATATGTCCTGTTGTTTCTCGAAGGTCACCCAAGGTTTTTCATTGTTTACTTCTTCTGTAGGTCGTGAAACAATTGTACGTCCAATTTCGAATAGGACACCGTGTACGTGTGTACCTTTCTCTCTTTCTCCTCGATCTGTTTCTCGTCTTCTCTCTCTCTCTGCGGGTACTTTGATCCCAGAGCCTAGCCCACGGCTAATTTATTATTGAGCGTAAGCAGGTTTTCCTTTTCGGGGTTGAACGAGGATTAGTCGATAGAAAGACGCCAGCTGACGCACGCTCCCGAAGCGTGTTTGGTAAAGGAGACTACACTCGCCTCCAGCAGCCTCTATGGATTTCATATCGTGGGGGCTAGTATTGTCACTGTTCCGCCGGGGAAAAGGTTAAGAGAGATTAAATTGGAACCGAATAGCTCCGCTTCGGCTCCTGAGGCCACTGACGCGACGTTCCTTCTATGTAGTCCCCATGTTGGTCGAAGCGATTAATTTTTAATTATTTCAACGATTTACTGTTTCAATTTTTCCTGTTTTATTTAATAGATTGTAGCACAAATTGATTTTCACATTACCAATTTGTCGCAGTAATTTATTTATGGATTTCGGAAATCATATATGTACATCCCTGAGTATGATATAATTACGGCAAATATGAATAAACATAATGTAATAATTCAAATAAAGTGGAATATGTCCAGGTTTCATTTCGTGTTAATTTCCAAAATTTAGTGCTTTCATTTCGGAACTCTCTATTAATTAAAATAACGTTCCACAGTGATGGAACGTCTGTCAAACATCAATCAATATCAGCCTACCGATACGTCCATTTCAAACGTCCGACCGGCTTCGAACATCACCCCGGTAGAACCTTGATCAGCTATCAGTGTAGAATACTAGTCATTCCACCCTTCATCCAGCAAATTTTTCACGTCCTTCGATATTCGTTTGTATTCCGGAACCGTCGGATTTCATCGGGCCTCCCCTTTCTACGCTATTATCGATACTTCCTCCACGGTTCGTCAAAGTGATCGCAGGGGATGATCGGTTAGGGGTGGGTTAACCCTTTGCGGTTCGGAGTCTGACTCGATATCACAGTTTGTTTCGCCTAAGCGTCATTCGCCGTTTATATTTTCTATTACCACTGCAACTGGACTGTGAATTTTATACGCATTTTGTAAATATATTGCGCAGATGAAATGCTCATTCTTCACATCATTCTTTCTTCAACGATATCAACAAAAATTGAAAGTAATGGTCAGACTTGTTGGAAAATTTAAAAAATTGAAAATGCTGATTCTCTCTATTAAAATCATTAAATAAAGAAAGAACATTCAGTTGCTTAAAAATACGCAGTAATCGTCGTTCTTAAATTCCTGCGATCCGTTCGGTCTTCTAGATCTCACCTACTACACCGTAATTGTGGATAATGCTGGATCAGTAACGAAAAGATAAAGGGTCCCAGGGGCGAGAGGGTGGAAAGCAGGTGCGTGTAATTCGCTAGTGCGAAAATGGAAACGGTTGGATCATTAGAAATCAATAAGGGGGACACACTCGGGGACCGTGACGCTAAAACGGGGTTACGGTGGATTCCAATGGACGGTAACCATCCAGTTCACGGGAACCGCAGGACTTATCGCGCATTATCCGAAGGATTACCGGCCCGTGATCCCGACGCTTTCGAACTTTTAGTCGGCCCCCTTGGTCTTAGCCGCAGTAAAACTCGGTAAACGGTACCGAGGGGGGAATTTAAGTAACTCCTGGACCGGTGGGAAACGTGTCCGCGCAATCAGAGGTCAGGTGCAATCGATGCCATCGTTTAAATCCGTCGAACATTTCTCCTGCACCGGTGCAAGCCTGGTGCACTCTTACTGAACATTTATTTCTCCTAAGTGCCTTTCACCCCTCAAAACTCGGCAAAGTAATATTATTTGTTAAGAAGGTAATGCGTTTATATTATTAGTAGTCTGCGAATCTTTATGCAAAATAAAAAATGTTTGCATTGACTGCAAGCAGAGTTGGGCAGGAATTAATTACATGAGTAATTAATTACATCTTCAATTACATGTGCAAAAGTGAACTATAATTACAATAAGAAAACGGTGAAATGGTCCAAAACATAAAAATTAGTGGTTTAAAAGAACAATTACACTAGAGTAATTGTTAGACTCAATTACACTAGAGTAATTGTTAGACTCAATTACACTAGAGTAAGTGTTAGACTCAATTACAATTACTGTAATTGTGTTAAGTAATTGCAATTACTTCTTTCGCAATTACTGTAATTGTAATTGTGGTCCGCAATTACAATTACTGGTTGAGCCAAAGTAATTGCACTTACAATTACAATTACATGTAACAATTACAATTACAATTACATGTAATTGTAAGTGATTCGTCAAGTAATTGCAATTACCAATTACATGTAATTGTAATTGTATTTCTGCAATTCCAAATTACAGTAATTGGTAAGTAATTGTAATTGTAATTGAAATTACATTTTGCCCAACTCTAATTGCAAGATACAGGAGCCAAATGAAAATTTCTTTCTACTTTTAATCATCTTATTCAGGTGAAACTAATACACTGGTGGTCCTAAATCTTTTTAACATGTCCACTGTTTTAAATTGTGCGTACCCCTTTTTGTCATAAATGCATAAAACCCACACTCTAATTGTTAGGTATGCAAATATATTATAGTAAAACATGTAGTAAATATACTTATATTAACAGGAGAAACGCAGTCAGTCATTTCTACATTATTAGAAATATTTATGCGGGAAGTTATACGTTATAACAAAGCAGTATTCCTATCGCCGATTTTGCTCAGGATATTCTCGATCAATTGATCTCACAAACTCCTTTTGATCATCCAACGAAGAAGTGGATCTCGAAGAGTCCTCAGAACTTCTCGAAGAGGTTCTTCGCTTTTCCGTGACTTCAAAGTTCCCAGCACACAGCGGAGACTATAAAGGTGCTAATGCAATTCGAAACGGAAGGTGAAGACTATGCAGGTGCTAACATCGTTCAAAACGCGAAGAGGAAAACGTACAAAGCCGCGCGTTGTGGATGAGCCAGTCGAATTTTTCTAGCGCTTCCACTTCATCAAAGGTTCAAACACCGTTTTTCCGGAGGAACAGTCGTCGGCAATTCTCAGCAAATGTTGAACGGTGTTCAGCCGATTGGCTGGTCCGCGCGTCGAATACCTAGAACTCTTTCGTCGGCCATAAATTTCCGCCGGGGTCTATCGGCGTTCCGAGACACGTAGACCGTTCGACGCCACGTGTGCAGGTATCATAAACTGGAGACCAGCCACGATTCGCCGAGTTTTAAGGCGATTTATCGGCGGATTATGAGCTAGGCGTTTCATGTCACGGAGTCGGATATCCGACACGGTCAAGGGAGCAACCGGCTAGGAGTACCTTTTGCCAGTGAACCGGGGAGTAAATGTACCGATAAATTCTCTAAGAAAAATGGACGTTTAGAGGCTTACGCGGCGACGGTGCTGCTACCCGTGAAAAATCGACGGCGAACGAGCTCTGTTCCGGCGTAGCGATACTAATGATTCCTTGATCTTTATCGGATATCGTCCGTCGTTTGGATTTCGAGAGTTAATGGACCCGTGCCCCGTCTGATGAAGTTGCACATTTCTGGCCCCCCTCGTTTTATTCTTTTTATTGTTTTCCACAATGATCTCCCACAACAGAAATTCTGAAAAAAATGTGACATATTTTGGTTCCCGAGGCGCATTTTTGTGGATCTTTTCAGACTTTCCGATTTTTAGATTTTCTAATCCAGGTAAAACTCTCTAAAAATCTCTAAAATCAGGCCTTTTCCCTGAAATTTTGAAAACCCATTTGGTTACACCCATTTTCAAGAACGGCGACAAATCTAATGTCGAAAACTTTAGACCTATAAGCATCATTAGTGTTAGGCCCAAAGTCTTTGAAGAAATTGTGACTAATAAGTTATGCGGCTCTCTCTCTCTCTCTCTCTCTCTCTCTCTCTCTCTCTCTCTCTCAATATGTGAACAGCAACATGATTTTGTAAATGAGCGATCGATAACCACAAACCTAGCAATGTACTGCAACTACAGTGGGTGTACAAAGTATTCGTACACCTTTTAAAAACTAATAACTTTTTTATAATTGTACCAAACGACCTGAATTTGTATAATAAGCATTGGTTTACGAAATGATATGAAAAAAAATTTTCCACAAATTATAATTTACAAGGTTACATGCAAAAATAAAAAAGGCATTTTTTAAAACTTTTTTATTTAGGTCCTTAATGAAAATTTAAAATATATATTTTGTAGATCTATGTTAGTTACACACACAAATTTCATTAAAATCGATTAACATACACACGAGCTACAAGTGGTTCAAAATGGTGAAAATCGTAGTTTTACACAACTTTTGATCAGTTTCTGCTTAAAATCCACAGAAATTCTCAACATGTATATAAATAACACAGATCTACAAAACATCCTATATTTTGAATTTTCATTAAGGACCTAAATTAAAAGTTTTAAACTGATCAAAAGTTGTGTAAAACTACAATTTTCACCATTTTGAACCACATGTAGCTCGTGTGTATGTTAATCGATTTCAATGAAATTTTCAGCATGTGTAACTAACATAGATCTACAAAACATATATTTTAATTTTTCATTAAGGACCTAAATTAAAAAGTTTTAAAAAATGCTTTTTTTATTTTTGCATGTAACCTTGTAAATTATAATTTTTGGAAAATCTTTTTTGCATATCATTTCGTAAACCAATGCTTCTAATTGATTATACAAATTCAGGTCGTTTGGTACAATTATAAAAAAGTTATTAGTTTTTAAAAGGTGTACGAATACTTTGCACACCCACTGTATGTCTCATCTTCTTTGGATGCCAATCTACAAGTTGACACAATATTTACTGATTTCTATAAAGCTTTTGACACTGTAAATCATTCCCTTCTAATTGAGAAGCTTTCTGCTTTGGGCTACAAGGGTAATCTATTGGCATGGCTAGAAAGTTACCTTAATAACCGGTTACAAATTGTACGTATAGGCAGTTGCCTATCATCCCCGGTAAATGTTGTATCCGGAGTACCTCAAGGCTCCCACCTGGGTCCTCTACTATTTATAATGTTCATTAATGATTTAACCACCATTTTCCAACATTGTAAGTATCTCCTATTCACAGATGATTTAAACATCTTCAGCATCATCTCGTCCCGGGATGATGCTTCCAGATTACAGGCAGTCCTGGATCGTTTCTGCGACTGGTGTCACAGGAACGGTATGGATCTCAATATTAAAAAATGCCACATTATGCGGTCCTCCCGTCGGTCTGTACCTCTTATTCTGAACATGTTTTGAGAACGAGAGCAGGATTTCAAACAATGAAATCCAAATCCATATATGGAGTAATAAATCCTTTAAATCGCATTATTGCAAGCTCAAACATATTGTATAATAATATTGATTTTTTTCAATGGCACGTTACAGGAATTCAAAAGAAAATTACTAGGGGTGTGCGAGAACCCGATATATCGGGTCGGGTCGGGAACACGAAATTTTTTCGCGATCAGGACGGGTACCCAAAAATTTCGAGATTCTCGAATTTATCGGGATTCCCGAAAATTTCGAGAACCCAGCAATCATTTATATTCGTTTTAATGAATACATTCATAGTTTCGGATTTTTTATTCTAGATGTTTTCGAGATTGAAAGAATGTTGTCCATCACGAATTCTTTTCAAGAGTGTCTTATGTCATATTCTCGAAATTTTCGGGAACCCGATTTCTTCGGGAATCTCGAAATTTTCGGGAATCTCGAAATTTTCGGGAACCCGACCCGACTCGACCTCTTCTCGACTCGTCCCGACCATCGGGTTCCCGATATTTCGGGTTCTCGCACACCCCTAAAAATTACGCACGACTGTTTGTTAATATCGTACCTGTATTTGTTTAGTTCCGCGCTTGTCCCTTTTTATGTAAATTTTAGGTTAAGATTTCTTTTTGTTATGTTTCTTTTTGTTTTTATCAGTTCTACTGTAAACAACTGAAAACATTTGTATAAAAGGACCTCGGTCCGTATATAATAATAATAATAAAACAGTTTTATTTTGCATAGAGACCCGCTGTTTAGCAGTAACACATAAACTGAAAAAGGGATGTCCGCAAAGGTTCACGAATCTGAAAACTTTCCCGGTGGATTTTCATTGACCCATTTGAGCTGTCGCGGACGGTTGTGCTAATGAACCGCGTGCAGCCTGAACAGCGAATCAATTAATCGGTAGTGGAGCCATTGTCCGCGAGAAGAAACTTTTATTTCGGAATTGACAAGTCTCTGCATATTCAACGGTTCCAGATGCATTCGGTAGCAGAACCCGCGATTCTTCCGAGGGGAAGGGAGGGCTGAGAGTAGCCTCGATGCATATAATTGTTGCGGGAGACACCGGGGCTAATTAACGTAATGATTATCGGACTCGGTTTTGCCGGCTTGGCGGCGGGAATCGATTGGAAACGCGAGAGCCTCGAACCCGCGGCATCGTTTCGCGTCTCGACCTGATATCGGTCCCGGGGATGAACGAGTTCCACGGCCTCGTTAATTACCCGGGTTACCGCGAAACTTCTCTTGCGATTCGATGAAAAGAGCTTTAGAGGTCTCTAATGGGTCCCGTAATGGCTTCACACAGGTCGGCCGGGGGATTCGCGGCCGGAGTCGACTTTTGCACCTCGATAAATAGACCGCGCGGCTCAGCTAAGCCTGAAACATCCGGCTACATCTGAACTGAAACGCCTGATTAATCGGACGCTGTTATTTCATTACCTGCTCTCCGCCGGATTCAATCGAACGTAACGTAAAGTTCGCATCGCTGATATCTCAGTGATCAGAATGTCGCTTAACCGCGAGCGACACTGACGCGTAATGCCCATTTTGCAAAGGCCATTTGAATTTACAATGTAATTCGCGCGAAGGTGTATATATGTAATAGCTATTACAAGGGACGCTTTCGGGACGCGTTCACCGCCGTTCCATTTCGTAGTTCGATGTGCCGGTTCTTGTTATGACGTATTAGCATCTTAAGGGATGACTGATGAATATGTTTTAGCCGAGATCGTTGACTCGAGTTTCGCTAACAAGCCGCATACATTATCAACCGACGTAGTCTGTTGTCAGCTGATTTCATTCCTTGTCGACTCTCGAATGCATTACAACGTCTTCTTCAATTTCCATCTTAATGACAACATCGTCTCTCTGTGCTGTTGTCGACTTTACACGCGAACCGCCTATCCGTCCCTCTAGGTTTCGCTTCTAGGTTTTCCTTTGACAACGATCTCTAACAACAATTATGAAACTCGGAGAGCTGGTTGAACAAAGGTTAGGTAAACCTGTCTCTTGGTGTTTAAGACAATCCTTGTGTTCCTTTTAAAGGATTCTGGAAGTCCTAATTGATCTGTAGGTCCTAGTGCGGATAGAGGATCACCTAAAATTTGAGAGTAGATTGTTTATCCGGGGTCGGTAGCCAGCCAGAATGGTTCCGGGCAGGTTCAAGGCTCGACTCGATCGCAGCAAGGTCGCAGTTCGAGTGGCTGCGGAGGTCACGGTCTGTTTGACCCGTTTGCCGGGCGAAGCGATCTCGGCGATCGTAATTCCGCTCGCCGTCCCGGCGCACGTTAGTCAGATTTACCGAGGGGTGAACGGCACCCGGCCGGTCGGTGGCTGACTGGTGGGCTGCGGGGGCGGGCAGCAGCTTCCAAGGAAACCGAACTACCCTGTCCGTCTTCCTCTAAGATACCACGAGATCGTAAAGTCGCTTAATCGGATGAGGCTCCGCGGGGGCGGAACCTAAGCCGAGAAATTGAAACGCTCGTAAAGTCGTAATTCCTGAAGTGAGCTTCCCGCCGTGCAACCCTTGTTTGCACGCCCCCGAGAGCTTCCTTGCTCCCGGTTTGTCTCGCTCCAGTGTATCGGCTCCTGTCTCACTGGAGACGCAACGGATCCTGTCTGTAGCTCGGGTTCGTCGATCATGCAGCTTCCATTGGCTCCTGGCGCTCGCAGAATTTTCTAGGATCTCCTACTAGTCATTCGAAAATATTCATTTATTTATCGATGTACTGTTCTTCAATTGGTCGTTGCTTCGCTGGTTTTCTCGCGTTTATCGCTGCGGACGATTTTCTGCGAAGAATTCGCGTGCTCGCATAAAGGAAAATCGGAGTGGTGTGTTGTACGAGGTGAGCACAAAGCGGCGGACACCACTTCCGTCGTCTGTGGCGTGGGCGTTGAGTCATTGTCCTATCTGGCTGAGCCCACGTGCTCTCCGGCGTTATGTAAACACGTGTTCTTTAAGCTGGGAACAAAGCACGCCTGGACAGTTCAGATATTCGGATGTTGAAAGCGGGAACGGCGCACAGTGGTGCCGAACGCGAATCTAGCTGGACAAAATGATTCTAGCATTATTTTAAGACTTAAAGCCGTGGTTAAGTAGGTTATTGGATTCGTCTTGACATCAGCTACAACAATATGTAATCAAAAATACTTAGTGACATTTAAAAAATTAACATGATCATATTTTTTATTAAAAAAGAAAGTTTTGTTAAATTGTTTTATTGGGATTTATAGATGACTGTGTATCGAGTAACTTTTGTTGGAAACATTTTCTTGTCAGATTATCCGGAATGTTCAAAACATCGTGGTGACAATTGGACATTTGCACAGAGAAGCTTCCGAACCTTTTCATTGATTTAGCTGGCCAAAATGATTTATAATGTTTAATTTAGTTTTCAAATCACATATAATATCATTTTGTATTTGTTTAAGTATTATATATGTAGTTTCAGCTGCAAATATTAGTTCTTCACTGCTAATATCCTTCGCAAATGTATCGATCATTCTTTTCTTATTCTTGTCAGAACATTCATCAAATTGTTTCATTGGACGTCCTCTACCAGAAGATTTTGCATCTACTGTTTGTATACTTGTATTTGGATATTGCACTTTATCGTCCAACCACTGTCCACTTTTTTTTAGAAATTTGGTTACACTATAGTAACTTTTCTGCCACCTGTTCTTTAAATTTACGCAGAAACTATCACACACTTTTTTCATACATTCCTTTTCATCAGCACTATTGTCTTTTAAATTAAAATAGTGTCCTACATAATTATATACACAAGTACTTCTTTCAGTAACGTTCACCTCACTGCGCCAAACATGAAATAGCTACGCGCAAGAAATTTCAGCAGACGCCACTAAAATGTAAAAAACAAAGAAGATTGATACACGCCGACGATAATTTTTTGTACGATGATTCTACCATATTTAATCTACGATTTGAGAGTGAAAGTATAACAAAAGATCGCAAAGCTTTTTTTGTAGCTCTACCTAAAGGTAAAGCAACTTGCTAAGACAGAAAATGTAATACTTTACAAATAATGATACAGAACTCAATTATTTACGTAGATATTACTGGTTTTTCTATGAAATATATAAGTACACACCTTTCTTAGAATTATCCATATTCAACAAACTAAAATAGGCACGTAAAAAATCGAAGGCAATGTTCGTTCGGAACCCTTGAAACACGACTGGCGCGTGCAATGGTTTGACACCCGCAAAAGCTCATTTTCTACCTGCTTTAAAAGCATTTTACAACACTTCTTCGAGTAAATGATCATTGACCCTTACCAACCGTTTCATTAGAAAGAAGTCCCAACATGTTCCGTGCTCTTTTGCGAAAATGTGATTTTGATTTTTGTCCAGCTAGATTCGCGTTCGGCACCACTGTGCTGCCGAGAAACTTGAGAAAATTCGTTAAACAATTCGTTCACAAAAATCGATTTCTTGTAAAATCCTGAGGTCGTAGACAAATTTTGAGACCAGATTTAAAATCAGGGTGAAAAAATCTACAGGAAATGATGTGCAGCATCTTAAAAAAATTTTTTTTCCGCCCGTGTTATTGAAAAAACCGCAATTTTCTTGAAATTGTGAGAGTTTACCGAATTTTTTCAAGTTTATAAAACGTTTCGTACCATAATCTCCCTATTTTTCCCATATTCTGCCAAGTTTCAGCTATAATTTTAAAAAAATTTAATCGCTCTACCTCATTTCTATCGAAAGTTCTTTGATTTTGTCTCCGATTTGGACGAAAGGTCCCACTGTGCGGCGTCTTGCGAACCCTGCGGAAGTCTCGATGTGACGAGTTACGAGTTGCGGTGCGAATTAACAGTGTTGACGAAGGTTTATCCTTCAACTTTAATGGAACATTAAAGTTCCTCACAATCCTCAATATTGTGTAGAGCTCATCTGATAATGTCGCTAAAACTTAACATCTCATTGCGTTCATCCTTCTCTCATTGAAGAAATTCTTAGAAAGTCGCCACGTCGATCGCGAGCAAAAGTTTGGCAATCCAGATATCCGGCGATCGATCGCCGGGATCCAGAGAGGGGTGAGTTTGTATTCCGCAGTTTTCAGGCGTGTTTGCTCCCCGCGGCGCAGCTTAGCCTCGACGAGAAAACGCGGGCTCGCCGCGCCGTCTCCCTATAAACAATGTCAAGCATCCTATTCCACGTCGAGACGTCGCTTTTACATCGCACTCGTTAAGAGGGACTTTTTAACAAGGTAGCTCGCCGTGGCTCGTTGCCTTTTTGTCGCGTCGTTGTAAGTCTCCGCTCTCTCTCCCCCTTCGCTCCCTCTGTCTTTCTTTCGCTCGGCCTCGCCTCGTATACGCTTCTCCTCTCGCACCCCCTCACTGGGTTTCGCTTTGATAACCTTATCCCCGCTCGACAGATACCCTTTGTAATACGCCGATTAAGACCTCACCGGGCGGGCACGGTGATCCGGGAGCAGGTTCATTACCGAGTTTGGATTTTATGGTGGAAGTTGTGGTGCACTGTGCGGTGCGTGTTTCGACTACCGGCGTTCACCATGGAATAAACCGATCTCCATTCCCGGCCCGACGCCTACAATCTGCGCTCAGATGAACCGTTTAATGGCCGACACCCTTCGAACACCCTTCTTTTATTGTACGCCGTCTTTGTTCTTTTATTGTGAGTTGATTGCTCAAAAAGTTCCCAAAATTGGAAATAGCTTTGGTCGATTGAGACCTTCCTTAAGTGTAAAGGTACGTTTACGTGAAATTAGAGCCGACATCTATTGTAGTAAGAGAAGTTGTTGTACTATCGTTACGTTAGATAAACGCCATTTTTTACCAACCTTCATTGTCGCCACGCTGAACATCGTCTTTCGGCGATTACCGTCGCAGAGCCGTGTGCCCCGAGTCTTTGATTAAGGGGTACGTCAGAGGGGTCGACAGATAGATTTTCTTCATGGCGAGATGGCTGCTCAGGTGCACGGGCTTTCAAAGGCAGATGTCAGACACCGTAACGAAGCACGTAGCTACTAGGTTCTAGGCTACGTGAGGAGACACGGAGCACTCGCCTAAAGCCAGCTAGGGTGAGGTTTTTGGCAGCAGCTGCATGTTTCTTCTTCATCAGGCGCTCGCCACTCTGTGCTTGGCTGTTTGGGGCGAGAGAGAAAGAGGGAGGGTGTGAGAGAAAAAGGATGGGGAAGGATGAGATTAGTCTAGGGCTAGGGCCCACTAATAGACTCCTCGTTAAGGCTGTCTAACAGACCGTGCCTTAGAACGCAGAGGAAGATTCGGCGGTATAGTCGGCGAAGCGTGCTCTGACCAAGGAGATAGTTGTTTATTCGTGCATTTATTACCACGTTTTTATTAGCTCGCTTTCTTGTCTGTCTGTCTGTCTGTTTGTCTGTTTGTCTGTCTGTTTGTCTGTCTGTCTGTTTGTCTGTCTGTTTGTCTGTCTGTTTGTCTGTCTGTTTGTCTGTCTGTTTGTCTGTCTGTTTGTCTGTCTGTTTGTCTGTCTGTTTGTCTGTCTGTTTGTCTGTCTGTTTGTCTGTCTGTTTGTCTGTCTGTTTGTCTGTCTGTTTGTCTGTCTGTTTGTCTGTCTGTTTGTCTGTCTGTTTGTCTGTCTGTTTGTCTGTCTGTCTGTTTGTCTGTCTGTTTGTCTGTCTGTTTGTCTGTCTGTTTGTCTGTCTGTTTGTCTGTCTGTTTGTCTGTCTGTTTGTCTGTCTGTTTGTCTGTCTGTTTGTCTGTCTGTTTGTCTGTCTGTTTGTCTGTCTGTTTGTCTGTCTGTTTGTCTGTCTGTTTGTCTGTCTGTTTGTCTGTCTGTTTGTCTGTCTGTTTGTCTGTCTGTTTGTCTGTCTGTTTGTCTGTCTGTTTGTCTGTCTGTTTGTCTGTCTGTTTGTCTGTCTGTTTGTCTGTCTGTTTGTCTGTCTGTTTGTCTGTCTGTTTGTCTGTCTGTTTGTCTGTCTGTTTGTCTGTCTGTTTGTCTGTCTGTTTGTTCGATACAAATTTTGCAATTGATTTTAAAATAACTTACCGATGAGCTAGAGACTTGAAATTTTAAACACAGCTCAGAACTGGATGACAATGCAATATTTAAAAAAGTTTTTTTAAAAAAGCCTCTGCGTTCAGGAGATATAAATTATTAATAATTTGAACCTTTGTACCCCCCGCCGCGTGACGTAGTACGTCTTCGCGTTCAGCGTCCCCACTCTACTACGTGTTCCCATTCTGATTCATCCCCACTCCACTGACCCGCTTCACGCCGAAGGAGCTCAGTGTGCGTCAGTGTGCGTTCGAGCTCCGTGCGGTGTTTACAAAGTTACTACGTATTATTATAGTATAATGTTTGTTTACCAAGCGAAAGAACAGTTACACCGAAATTCTCCGTCGAACCTTTATCTTTTACATTTTACCACGGCGTTCGTTTTCGATATGACGCGTCGCAATACCGTCTGAAATTTACTACATGTCTCTGTTATAATCTCATCAAAATGTTCAAAATCGATTGTAAAATTTCACACATGTAAGGCTTAGAAGCAGAAAATAATTATTTAAATAAAAATAAATTTGTAAAAAATACCACGTTTTTAAAACGGACTAAAAAGTATAAAATAAAATTTTTAAAAACGCCACGTTTAAAAACGGACTAAAAAGTATAAAATAATTTTTTCAGATAGTCCTGAAAATTTGTGATTGTGAATTTTGAATAGCTATGGAAATACTTGTAAGATTTAAAACGAAAAACGTGGGGCGCATGCAATAGACAATTGATGCATGAACACCTAAATCACTAACAATTTTATTGCATTGCAAATGATATGAACTGTTTTGCGAGTTTTCGCAGCGGCAGCTACTCTCTACACTCCTTACTATGTATTATCTCGCGCCCCACGTTTTTCGTTTTAAATCTTACAAGTATTTTCATAGCTATTCAAAATTCACAATCACAAATTTTCAGGACTATCTGTACGGGGTTAGGAATCTGTATGGGGCTAGAAAAAATTATTTTATACTTTTTAGTCCGTTTTTAAACGTGGCGTTTTTTAAAATTTTCTTTTATACTTTTTAGTCCGTTTTAAAAACGTGGTATTTTTAAAAATTTATTTTTATTTCAATAATTTTCATGCGAAGTTTCAATGTTAACACGGAATGCAGATATCTCGGAAAGGAAGCGTTTCCGGGCCATTCATGTATTATCTTCTGTTGTTTCTCGTTGATAAAGAGCTTTCTTGATAATGACACGTCATTGTGTGCAGTCTACGTTATTCTGTGTATTTACAACTTTCTTTACTTTCTATTTCCTGCCGTCAATCACCGTGAAAGTTACCGAAAAATCACGATCAGAATCTGCTGCGAGGATAATCGTTCTCCGACAGCCAAGATGTTAATCGAGGCTCGCGTTCGCTGATCGTTCCGCGATTCTCGCGGCGCGCCGGGCTAATTACATGGTCCACTAGCGTTTTTAATGAAATTAGAATCTCCGATGCTTGATACCCGGTTCCTGGGGTTCTCAGGTGGCAGGAGCGGTGGCGGTCGTTAATCACCAACGGCGGGAGGCGCGCGCCAGAGAGTGAGAGAGCTACAGAGTTTCATTTCCGCGTCGCTGCGTCTCGTTACCCCATCCTCCGTGCTTTCATCCCCCTTCCTAGTCCGTTCTACCCCCTTGGAACCGGTGCGCGTCCTTTCGTTCGAACCCCCGGAACCGATTTCACCCGCCTCCTTACCACTCGTTCCACCCGGCCGACAATGATGCACCTGTCAAACGCACCAGGCACGAGCGCACACCTGCCAGATTCGGTCTGAGAGCGCCATCGTCGTCGGTGCTATTTAACAGGCCATTCCACTGTGGCGGGTGTTTTTTCAGCCCCCGTACGAATTTTGCATAAAAATTCGCCCCTATTCACGTGTACACGTGCAATTAATATAATCCGTGCAGAAATCCGGATACTATTGGGTTGGCAAGAAAGTAATTTCGGCATTTTAAGGTGAAATACAGCCCAACTTTTTTTATTCAAGCAATGAATTTTAATGAATAAGATGTTTTCTCTTTTGTTAGATAATCTTTTTGCCGGAAAGAAAACAAGTCCAAAACCGCGATCTGTACTTCGAAGGGTGACCACGAATTGTCGGAACGGCGAGAGACAAAAAATTATTCGGGGCATACGTTTAAAATGTACTTTCGACGCACCACCTTAATTTGCGGGTGCGTAAAGAGAGGGGTGGAGAGCAAGCGTCAATTCGGCCCGGTGTTTACACCGACGGGCCGTACCATTAATTGCATCGTTACACCGGGCGAACTCCAATAAAACGTCACTCGTCCCCGGCAATCTGATATTGTTTATTACGTCGTTCGTCATAATTAGGGGGCCGCCGTTGAAGCGGAAGCGCGTAATTAAACTGCCGTGACGATAAGCGTGGAATACTTACGAATTAATTACGAGATAAACGGGAACGCGGGCTAGACACGCGTTCCGCGGGGTGCGGGAATAGGCATCTCACGACTTATCCGCCTTCCTCAGTGTGTTCGGCGTCGGAAAACTTCCCTTTAGGCTTTCAGGCTTGGATCCACGCGGAGGATCCCTGGGAATTGCCTGCGAATTCGATAATTGTTTCCTGTATGTCATATTTGCGGGGACGTCTCTGCGCGAACTTCGCTGTTGCGGATTAGCCAGAAACCTCCCCTTCGTGTGATTATCTTATTCATTCTGCCTCAAGCTTGTTTAACGACGCTTAGGAATTTAATGGCGTGCTGTGTTTCTATCTGGACTGTGTTGGCAGGTGGAAACGTCTTTAAGACGTCTTTGTGCTATCTGGTTGTCAAAAAAAAAAAGGTTAGGGAACATCTACTTTACGTTTGCGATCTTAACAGCATCCTTGAAGCCACCCCTGGAAAACGCAGGCACCCAGAGGACCAATTGCACAACAAAATCGAGGTCTGAACTCGGCTCAAAGTGATAGTATAACGTCGAGTGCATCCAGTCCGCAAGGGGTTGATTCAACGTCCCGGAAATGCAAGCCAGTGCAGTTGGACAGGGGCTTGCCGAGCGGTGGTGGTCGGGAAAACCCGATTCGGTGGATATACAGAGCGAGAAAAGCGTGGCGATGGTGGTGGCTGGAGGGTGTAGGGGGATGGAAACAGTCCAGTCAGTCACTCGGACATTCACAATATGGATCCTCCCTTTGGTGTAATCGCGACGTGGAAGCCCCTTGTTTCTGTGCCCCCAGCGAGAGCCCTGACAGCCACCCCCGCACTCGGACAGACTCTCGCCCCATATTCTCTGTCTAATTTGCCAAGCTAAGCCGTCGGGACCGGTCGGGCAGAGAGCGCGAGCGAGAGGGAACGAGAGAGGAAGGGGGAGAGACGGCAGCGACGGTAGCTCAACTTCATTATTCTCCCATTGTATCAGCACCCCCGCGGACATAAATCATGGAGGGTCCACTCTCTCTCTCTCCCTTACTCGACCCGTCGCCAGCACAGGGATTTAGTTTGATTTTCCGTCCCCGGCGATCCCGCGACAACACCCCCTCTAACCGCCCCTGGCCAACGATTTCTACTCCAATTTCCGCTTTTTCGGCCACTTACCAAAGCGCCACGGCAACTTGTCTGTCCTCCGGCATTTTGCTTGGCCGCCACACCGTCCCTTCCGCTCCCGGTTTCCGACCGAACTGTCGCGAATGCGGTTTTTTCACCGTGATGCCGGTCGGTCCACGTGCACTTTCAAAAAGGGTGCAGCATTCCAAATATTTGCCCTTCTCTCCCGGACACGTTCCGTTCTTGTATTTTCATTTCTACTTGCGGATTTTTCCTTTTGTTTGCCGAGTGCCTGGTGGTTCTATAAATTCGCACTGAATCCCAAAGACTTCGACCACTCGATTAAAGGTAATGCAATGCGCGACACGCAGATTTTAACGAAATTTTAATACGGTATAGAACTCGAAAAAATATTCGACGCGTATATTTTTATAGCTGCCGACATTCATGCTAAGAGGATGACAATAGCCCTCAAAGTTACGAATATCTCCGAAACTAGTAGGCCCAGACGAAAATTTCAAAATCCAATTTGCGCGTCTTTGAATGTCGAGTGTTTTAGTGATCATCGAGTGGCAGATGCGGGAAAAATCATTTAACCGTTCATTTCCATCTACGCAGGTGCAAATCTGCTGAAACCCCCGCTTGGGTCTATCTAGCTTTAGAAGTATACTATAGTTACGCGGAAATCCCGGCGTAAAATCGAGAATCGCGTAAACGCCGGCAGTGTATTAGCCGGACTGGATTACGGGGTGAACTATCGCCGACGGATTATGCCATTTATTTATTAAACAGCTCGGGCGCATTGTATCGTTGAAGATAGCGAAACATAGCGGCGGCTTAGCCGCAGATTGAGCGTGGATACATGCTGGGAAACATACTTGCTTGAAGGGGGTGAAAATCGATATTGATTCACCGGAGGGGGGCACGGTGTACGAGAGAAAGAGAAAGACAGAGAGCTAGATAGTGGGAGAAAGCGTTGCGTGGCGAGCATTGTTAAGACGCGAGCGGCTGGAGCGGAGTTGCGCGAAACTTATAGCCGGTGATCAAATTTAACACGTGTAATAACATTGTACCGTTAATGCAGCCGGATTATATTACACACTTAAGCGTAACTCGCGCTGCCACGCGTAATTATGTCCAGGGCCCCCTGGCAACCCAGGATACAATGTAATATAGACGCCAGTGTCTTATGTTCACGATCCCTTCCCTCGGAAGCCTCCTACCTACCCAGAAGGTTGTTCGAACACCAAGGAAGAAAAAGGTTATACGGTAGACGATAAGGTGGAAAACTGCGAAAACTTCTACCGAGAGGGATCCCTTCCAGATGAATTTTAATGCTGACCTAACCGTGAGATGCATCCAGGTTCGTTCCACCTTGAGGACCGGGAGCTATTCAGGCTGTACACGTAATTTTAATTGCGAAGTAAAAAATCTGGATCCAGTCGATGGACTAGTACTCTCCTGGTAGGAATTCGGAAGAAATGCGGCGGAATTATTGGCTAAAATGTGTGGATGACCCCCTGGATGCGACGACCCTCTTTGCTCCTGTGCCGTCTCGAAGGACTTCTTGTGAGGCACGGAGAGCACAGAGCCGGCCAACTTCTTCCCCGACGTCGCTGCGCGACCCCCATCAAGGTTTGCGGGTTCTCCCACTCCTCACTTCTGACTTGAAGAAGTTTGCGGGCCGTATACTGTTTCTTTCGTAAGTCCGAATGGTGGGGGACGCTGTAGGCCAGGCATGCACCGATGTACGATTTGGGAGCCGGAGCCCTCGACCCGGCTCATGAGCCGGGTCGGAGCCGTGACCTAAGGTGAAGTGCCCTAAGTCTGGACAGTCCAAAAGTGATACCTAAATCTGGACAATTGAATTTTCATAGTAAAATCAGTAATTAAGAGATTAAATAATTATATTATATATTCTGAGGCCTTAGCTACAAGTAGGTGCGAATATTATTTCATTAAGACATCAATTGAAATTTAAACATGAATTCAAAGTTCATCTGAAAACAGTATACAAAATAGTCTATTTACATGCGAACCATGTGCATTTATAGTTCGAACTTTTGTTAGAAAAAAAGATATAATTTAAGCCCTCAGACAAAAAATAATTATCACGCATAATAATATTAATATTTTAAAATAAATTGGCAATCAAACTTAACGTAAATAATAATTATTAATCCAAATATTAGATGTCCAAGATTAGAACTGTTTTCAAATATAAGTACTCCATACTGGGACGCGATGACAGTAGCTGTCCCACTCTAAGCTTATACGCAATGTGCTTACGCCTGAAGCCGGACACGTGTTTGTGAATAAAATCAACGCATTGTTTGCAAATTATTTAACTACATGTACGTATAATTAGTCTTCTATAAGCTTGAATAACGTATGTAGAAAATGTATTCCGGTTGTGACGTTAATAATACTTTATGTTTACATCTTAAATCTATCAGTATTACTACCTAACCTTAAAAGTTGTATTACGACAAGTTTTATTAAAACAGTAAATGAAAATAAATATCTATTTGGTTAAATAATACAATACTATAATCTATGATAAGAATACTACATATTACGCAAAGCATCTTCTATTCGTCATGCGCAACAGCGCCACCAACCAACGTTTTAGGTTATGTTCGCTCGATCAACTCGTAAATTGAATTTGTCCCGATATAGGCTTTACTTCTGCCCAGATACTAGCTTAGATTGGATTTAATATGTCCAACTATAGGTTTGAATTATTCTTGTTAATACAATCAAGATATTAACCTAAACAATGATTTTTTTATTTTAAATTACTTTACAAACTCTGAACTGTATGTTAAAACTCTTAAGAAATTGTTTTTGTTTATTTAACCCTTTGCACTCCGAGCTATTTTAACTGGAAAATTAAACATTTTTTCCGATCTAGAATACTTCCATTCCCTATGATTTTTGAAATTGTATGGATATGAAATTGGTAGAATACCTCATACAATACCTAAATGTTTAGTAATTGATTAGATACCGATATATTTAATAATGTAAACAATATTTTGAATAATGATACAACAATTTCTAGTGGTGCCTCAGATGGGACAGCGGAGTGCAAAGGGTTAAAGTGATAAAATTTAAAATAGAAAAACATGCTGTCCAGGCATAGGTCGCTTCACCTTAGCTCGGACGTATGGAAGGGGAACCCACTAATTGTAAGCGTGACTTGTAAACACAGCGCGAGAGAAGACCAGTGGGAGGGGCGTGGGGAAGTGGAGAGCGCGCCTTAGTGGTCAGACTACAGTAACGTAGACGCCCCCACTCTCACACGCTTTCGTGGGCCCCTTCCATACGTCCGAGCTAGGTCACGGCTCTGAGAGCGCACGGGAGCCGTTTGGGAGCACAAGAGCCGCTCTGAGAGCTAAGATCTGTGCATGCCTGCTGTAGGCACTGAGAAGAGTGGAGTGAAGCGGTGTGTGGCCCGCGGGCCACCAGTTGGCCGGCTCTTACGGTTCTGTGCAAAATAATGAAGCGCAAACACGTGTCGATCCCAGACAGAGAAGTATAGAGAAAATATCTGGGTCTCTGGCGTTAAAGTGGACGAATTAATGAAATGCTATTCGAAACTGTATATCAGCGGAGTTAATTGGGCGTCTCGCGGTAGTAAGGAATTACGAGGGTGTATTTCTGTTTACGGACTCTTCCGGCTGGCCATAAACGTGCCATAAGGTTATAAATATCTAGCGCAAATATATCGATTCGGCAATAAACCGTTTTAGTAAGATGTTTGCAAGAGGATGTCTCGAAAGCGAGCACGGCTCTCATTTTGATAGGTAATTTCCCGAACATACCTGGCTCGCGTAAGAGCGTCTCCGGTGTTCCCGTAATATTTACTTTCAATTTTCCGCTGTTACCTGATAAAATATAGCAGCGGAATATTCGCGGCTTAACCGACAGAGCCAACAGGGCAGAAAAGGGTGAGCGGATCGATCGACAGCGGGGAAAATGCTGAACTTTCGATGAAATCGGTGGGCACTTTCGAGGTTCGCGGTGACCACCCGGGGAAATCGAAGGTTCTGTGATTGCGTCGCGACAAATGGCCGTCCATCTGCGAGATTTCGGTTTTGCCATCGGTGAGAGATCAAATCTTCGGGAGAATTGATAGGGGACGGACTGCATTAGGCGACCGCACCACCGGATGGCTATCTTCGAGAAGTAAAAATTGGCGAACTGCGCGCAATATCGCGTACACGTTACTGCAGAAATTTCCTGAAATAAAACTCGCTGAACAAAAAGAAACAGTTCACCGGATCGGTTTTTCATGAAATATATAGAAAACACCCGTGAGAGAAAAAAAGTTTACCACCGGCTGTCCCAGTTTTCGAGCGCTCGTTAACAGCTTTACCTGATTTGTACCACTGTCTTGCTTCGAGGTGCTCAATATCACTGTCCAACAGCCAAAAGGTATTCCGCACTATACGATTCTTATAGAGTATTTCGCGCTGATTCCAAATCTGTCCTTAATTTTTCTCCTGGACGTGGTTTTTGAGAAAGTTGAGTTTTAGAAGAAGACGTGTTTTTCAACTGTGAACAAATATTGTGATGTTATTGTAAAAGATATTGAATTGTTCTTTACAGCAAACGATGCAATAGACTTTCCCGAATACAGTGATATCCAATATTAATACATTATGATTGTTTAAACATGTTTAAACGTCGACCACGCAAACTTGAAAGGGTGGTTTCTCAAGATAAAAATCTGCTCCTTCGCGTGGTGTAGTTGGATTTTCCGCTGGACCCTTATTTTTTGAGATAAATTCAAAAATATGCACAAAAATTGGTGCAAAAATGGTGTCTCTCCGTCTATAATGATTGTTTAAACATGTTAAAACAATCATAATGTATTAATATTGGATATCACTGTATTCAGGAAAGCCTACAGAATCTTATTCTGTAAAAAACAATTCAATATCTTTTATAATAACATCACAATATTTGTTCAAAGTTGAAAAATATGTCTTTTTTAAAACTCAATTTTCTCAAAAACTGTACGTCCAGAAGAAAAATTAAGGACAGATTCGGAATCAGCGCGAAAAACACTATACATATGAATCGCGTAGTGCGAATCGAAATACAAAAAAAAAGTTGAAATTTGTTGGACAGTGTAATTAGACAGCAGATTTTTATGCCAAATAAAAATTTTCTACCTAATTTGCGACAAACTTAATGTGTTTAATAGGTTGAAATTGGCATGATAGTATTTTTAAATTCTTCTAAACAAACGAAATAGTAATTCCATCGAGATAAAAACGGTCCAATGCAAGAAAAATATCGAAGGTATTCGCGGTTCGATTTTTCGAGATCATCGACGCGTTTCCATGGCCATCGTCGGTCGTGGTAAATAACCGCGGTAAATGGTCGATTTTCCCGGGGCCCAATGATTTATCGGTCGCTGGGAAATGTACGAATTTGTCGCCGGTAAGATGGACGGCCCCGATCGAAACAATTTATAGGGAGCCGATAGATCGAGCACGATAGCGAAGTTCGCTTCTATAAAGTTAGCTCGAGCCGAGCCGAGCCGCGGGTATCGACGGTAACTTGAGAGAAAGCTATTGCGCCCGGGCAACTCTCGATCATCTCCCCGTTAAAATACTGTAATAGATCCGAACTCCAAACGGAGCGGCGCTATCTCGATAAACTGTTCGCTGCATTTACCCCGGCTGGAAACATTATACGCGGGTAAAAGGGGGTAAGCGCATTACGGGGCACGGGGGCGGTTCGGATTAGTATTTGCGGAAGGTCTGGAAAACGGCCGCGCATCGTTAACGTGAATTATTAAACCACCGCTCCCTGGCCTGGTCGAGTCGCGGGGAACACGCGAAAGTAAAATAGAAATTCAATCGGTCGCCTCGTTAATCGTGAAACGGCACGAAGCTGCGATATTCAATGGAAAATTCTACCGCTGTCTCTGGATAGAGATAATCACGATTCAGCTCGGGTTAAGTCGGAGCTGATTGGTGCATTGTTAGGAAGTTTGCACTGTTGTGCAGGATAGAACGAATCTTGCTGGAATCATTTATGTTCGTGCTCCTGAACTGCGCCTTTTTCTTGTAACTTGATCTTCGTACGATTCTGGGGTGCGGTAAAAATTAGTTTCGTCCCTTAATAATTTCAATCTATCGAAAACGAACCAACAGCGTTCTTGGACTTTTTAAATCCCCTATTATTTGATACTTCCTATAAAATCCTATATGAACGCATAAAGATCCGCAGCGCATCTAGATGATGATCTAACTATCATCCACGGTCGCAGTTTCTGCAGCGAGCAGGCGAAACGCAACATCGGCCGCGATCGTTGAAGCGGATTGACATCGTGCGGAGGCTGCAGACGTCCTGGAATCGCATCCGTACGCGACAGTCTATCATCGATAGCGGATGCATCGTGATCCGATGCTCTCCTGGCGTCAGCCCAAGCGAACAGCAAACTGCACAATGTCCGATCACCGGCTGTCTCGGTCGTAGTCGAGCGGTCAGGGTGCACGGGTTGCATCGCGTGCATCTTGTCGCGCAAACGAACAGCCCAACGCGGCGGTTGCATATCGAAGGACGAGGAGCGCAAGCTTCCGTGGTGGCTGTAGCGTATCCCTTGGTTCCAAGTCGGTTTCGTCCGCCCCGGGGTGCAACCGGCGCTAGGCTATGTGGATTTACACGGTGTTTACATGATTTAGCAGTCTCGGTGACGCACGTACGCGCCCCTGCGCCGTCGGGTTAGCTACCCGGAACTTAGCTACCCTTTCGCTGGGACCGGCAGCTTGCTCTCCCAGGCCAGGGTGCCCGTCTGCAGGAAACGTCGTGTCTACAAAGTTTCCCTGCCTGTTTCCACCCCACACACCCCTGCCAACGCGGCCCCGTGTCGTCGTCGATGTCCTTCCACCTAACCCTTCCTACCAGCCTTCTTCTTCTTCTTCTTCTTCTCTGTTCTTCTTCCATCGTACTTTCCAGAGTCACGTTGTCCCTTCTCCCGACGCTTGCTCTCCTACCGGAGCTTTCGGCCCTCCGGTCGCCATGGAGACGCTGGCTGGAGAGAGCAAGACGGACCGAGGAAGACAGGACCTCCTCTCTCGTCCTTTCTGCTCCGCTCTGCTCCGCCGTGCACCAACTTCTGTGTCCTCGCTAGCAGAGAAAGGAGACCGGCCCCGGTTTGAATTCTATCGCGCGGACAATGCGCCCGCGATAATGCTCGTTCGGCTTTGATTCATTGCACCGCGGGAACAGTGCAAGCTTGCGAGGGTATGTGGCTTTCCCGGACTCTCTTACCTTGAAGATTCCTTTCCTCTTTCTTGGTTATTTAACACTCGTTTGTTACTCGCTTTTCCTTACCCTGATTTGTCCTTCGCGGATTTTGCGCGTTTATGACAGAAATCGGTAGGAAATACATACAGTGGGTGTACAAAGTATTCGTACACCTTTTGAAAACTAATAACTTTTTTATAATTGTACCAAACGAGCTGATTTTTTATAATCAATTAGAAGCATTAGTTTACAAACTGATATGAAAAAAAGATTTTCCAAAAATTACAGTTTACAAGGTTGCAGGCAAAAATAAGAAAGGCATTTTTTAAAACTTTTTTATTTGGGCCCTTAATGAAAATTTGAAACATATGTTTTCTAGATCCATGTTCTTTATACACATGTTGGAAATTTCATCGAAATCGATTGACGCAGGAAAAAACAACAGGCGTCGAAAGATGTACGATTCTGTGGATTTTAAGCAGAAACTGATCAAAAGTCGTGGAAAACTACGATTTTCACCATTTTTAACCGCTTGTAGCTCGTGTGTATGTTAATCGATTTCAATGAAATTTTCAACATGTGTGTGACTAACATAGATCTACAAAACATACATTTTAAATTTTCATTAAGGACCCAAATAAAAAAGTTTTAAAAAATGCCTTTTTTATTTTTGCATTTACCCTTGTAAATTATAATTTTTGGAAAATCTTTTTTGTATATCATTTCGTAAACCAATGCTTCTAATTGATTATAAAAAATCAGGTTGTTTGGTACAATTATAAAAATGTTATTAGTTTTGAAAAAGTGTACGAATACTTTGTACACCCACTGTATAATGTCTGAATATTATATCCTGTGTTAATAATGAAACAACAGACCAAATTTGTTTCTCTGTAAATAAAGGTTATGTTTTATTAAATGCTTATCAATTTACACTTCTTACAACTATTTACAAACTCACCTGTAAATAAAGAAACGACAATTAGAGTCTATTGTTCACTCTCTTTATTCACACTAACTTTCTATTGTTAACTTATTCTGTTGATTAACTACCTCTATCTCGATCTAATTTCTATGCACGTGTGCTCTCTATATTCTTTTACTCTTTTTCCTATCTCTATCTCTCTCTATTTATCTCAGATGTGAGAACCGTTCAAAAGAGTGCGCTGAGAATTTAAATTAACCTCTTCATCAATTGCTTTTGCATTTTCAAAGTGAAATCTGTGGTCAAATTCTGTCGAATGTCTCGTCAAAGCAGTGTGTTGCGTTGAAGGTAACAGGATGTTCCGTTTATGTTCTCTGATTCGTGTTTCTGAACGTCTCGACGTTTGTCCAATGTAAACTTGGTTGCGTCCCTTACAAGGTATTGAATATACTATATTAGAACTTTTTAAGGAAATGGATATTTGTTCTTTCGTGTGTTCTCGATAGCCGACACGAAATAATACATTTTCTACAACTTTTCTGTTATTCCGACTGTTTCCGATTTGCCTTGTGTATTCGCCAGTGTTGTTTCTAGTTTCCAGAGAACTATTCCGGAAATCTTCGTTTACTATTCAAGGCTGGGTTTTAAAAGAACCCCCGGGCTACGCCTCGCCCTGTTAGCCCGTGTATGTATTTCCTGCAGTGCTTCTGCACAGAGCTAGCACAACAAAGACGATACGATAACAACCATACTGCGAATCGTTGTGTAAACACAAAATCTTCAAAAGAAATTACAGAAATTTGCTAGCTTGCATATTGTATTATGTCGTGAATGCTTTTACGTTTTACATTGTTAAATCGAAGTAGTCTCTTGTTAAATTTTTGGAATCCCGCGCGAGCCAGCTTCGAGTGCACGGAGTTAATTAAAGTCTGCGCGTTCTATTGTAGGCTTGGAGCGTTTCTTCGGCGCGAAGTCCGCCTCATCTTCGCGCGGATTACTCTCGCGAAAGTGGAATGGCATTAAGCCTCGTCGCTGCGGGTTCCCGCGGGAACTTGAAAGTATGGATTTGCATGTGTGCGCGCGCACCTGTTCTCAATGAAAAAGAACCCCCTATTGCGAGAGAGAGAGGGTGGTCGAAGCGTGGGAGGGAATAATTCGTGGAAACGCGCGGATCGCGGTCGCCGCGGCCTCAATGCCGCTCGATGCGATTCGCAAACTCCTCGTTTCGAGATCTGACGATCGATACCAACTGCAGAAAACCTCCCAGTGATTTTAATTATTTATTCACACGCGAAATCGTCGCCAACGCATTTTTGCAACTCGTTCCGAGATCCGAAGATCGATGAAAAACTGCAGGCTCTCTCTCTACGATCTTCATTATTTATTTACGTGCGAAAATTGTCCGTGTCTCTGTCAGCAGCGGGCTCTTGCAATTCTTCATAGCCGCGGCACAATGCAGTCTGCAAAAAGCTGATACGAGCACCGTAAAAAATTGAAATTCTTTGTCAGTGCTATTGTTATTAGTTGAGAGTCTGACAGGGTGGACTTTTTAGGGGATGATGAATCTTTCGGGGGCTATTCTACGTTCCCCCTGGCTCCTTTCTTCGCCGGCAAGTTTTTTGATTGATTGTTCTTGCGAGGGAAAGAAAAATTGCGGATCCAAGTTGCAGCGCTGCATTGTTGCGCTTTCCTGTGTTCGATGGCGCTCCGGGACGGAAATCTTCAAAATTTAAACGATAAAAGTTGCAGTGATATTTCATAATAACCTATTTTATTTTTGCTTCCTCGAAATTATTAATGAAAAGGTTCGCAGGCCTTCTAACTCTTTCTCCGAACAGAAGCAGGACTTGCGAGAAGATGGTGTAGCGGATGACTGGTCAGGGCTGGAGATTAAAAAGAATAGCCTGTAATCCACGATCCAGCGGATTCTACTATCAGTGACGCAACTTTCCTCGCTTTGTTTGCACGTCCCGTAATCTTAGATCGCCGATCGTAACTAAGACCTTGATTACGCAAGTCTATTTACGAGCGTGACGGTATCGTCGGCCCTCGGAAACCGCGCGTAATTACGATTTTCACCTTTGATTTGCTCCTGTACAATTTCCATTCGCAATCGGATGAATACCTAACGACTCCATTAGCGGCGACGCTGCTACTCGAAACCGGAACGATGCATATAAATCCGAACACTTTTTCCCGGGCGTAATCAACCGAGGAAGCACTTCGTAAACCAATAAACCAGCTGGTAGGAAACGCTGTCGTCGGACTTATCATTGATCTCGTCTACGGACTGTATTTTCACCCCTGAATAAGAATGACACGAGAAGACCGGTAAAATGTCTTTTCCCACTTCATTTTCTCATTCGATGAATAGTGGAATATCTCTATAAAATGTTGTGATAACGTCTTAGGACGACTATACAAAGTTGCGGCTTATGTGAGAACAGCCTGAAGACTGGAGACTAGAACGGAAAGATGCTTCTTAAGGGATGTAAAAATTGTGGAGAAGGTGGTAAAGAACAGTTGGAGAAAATTTGGGGGTGAGCTGTAGAAATGATCCAGAAGCTGTTTTAATCGAACGCTGTCTGTACCGAACATTATTAACAAATTCTCCACGGAACGCAAGCACCATGAAGATCGCAGATGGCGAATTTCCACCCTTAGAGGGATGCGAAGAAGGTCGTCTAACGCGAGAATGGCCGGCAGAAATAGATGCTTAATCCAACAAAAGGTTCTGTTCGGTAGTTCCGGATCGGATTTTAATTAACCCGGGATCTAGGTGGCCGACGTCGGGCACCATTTAATAGGCGGCTGGGGGCTCGTTGTAAAAATGTGAATGAATGATCATCGGTCACTCGAGACGCAGCTCCAGCTGCTACCAGAAAATCCGGGGCGTGCTTCGGCGTGCGCTCTCGCAAGTCTCGAAAAGAGGCTGGAGGCAGTTGAATGGATGGACTGTGGAAGTATTTCCTAATGACTGGCCAGGAGGGGCTGCCTGATGGTCTGTCGGCTGATGGTGTGTAGAGCAAGCGATGGTGTAGGGGTCCGGTGGAAACGGCGCGGCGGTCGATATGCCGACGTACTAATGACCCGTACGGAGTCGAGCCAACAGACTGCTGGCTAGACGCGATGGCACCACTACCGGCGGTTTTCGCTCAATTATAAATTGAATTACTCGCTGGCCCGCTGAAAATGGCCCCGGTTATGCGCCATAAAGGAGGGAGAGAGAGAGAAAGAGTGGGAGAACTCCGGCAAGCGCAGCGTACAGGATCAACGGTGAAAAACGGACACACGGGGAAACGAATCGTGAACGGAGGTAACCGTTCCCGAACTTCCGGAATTTTCCAAACGAAACTCGATCGATCCACACACACACACCGCCGACGATCCCGGAAAACGAGTAACGAACCCATAAATCCGTCCAGGCTGATTACAAGGTGCGATCCACCGCGGATAATTAAGGGTCATTGTCGCGACACGCTGTCATTTGAGTAATTGGACGGTAATTGGCGCGGAGATTAACGACGATGATGCCTTCGGGCTCATAGAAATTTCTGATTGCCCCCTTCGACATGAATATGCAGCGGAGGCTGTGTTTTTCGAACTGCCGGCGAAAAGAGTGCTCCTAATTTTCGACCAGTTTTAAAAACGGTTTTGCTTGGAGAAGCTTTTTGGATCTAAAGAAATGAAAGGGATGGAAGAAGTAATTTTTCAACGAGCGCGGAAGCGTCGCGGGGATGATCAGGCGGGCGATCGAGAATTCAAAGATGAAAGCTGGCCGCGTGCAAGCGCAAGAACGGTTCGGGAATTACGGGGAACTTTTGCCGTTGCGAGTCGCAAGTAGGACGAGGTCTAAAAAGTTTCTGGAGCGGCGCGCACGTGACAACGGCAGTGTATGCAGTTTGGAGACCTCGCGAGCGCATCAGCATTAATTCAACAGGACCGGTTGCATGGGGCTGCACGGCGTCGCAACTGCGTTTTCCACGCGATCCTCCAGAGGCTCGAGAGCTTTTTTCCCGTGGCGCACGCTCGCGGGGCCGAGCGTTATTTTTACCGAGCGCGAAACTGTAGCAGGGCGACACGCGATGCTAAATAATAGCAGTTACCGCTAACGCGGCGAACAAAGTTGTCACGTCGGGTACACGGCGTTGGTTTCCCACGTCGAAAAGCGAGTCCAGCCGAGAGTCCAGGCTCGCTTTATTAACTTCGCAAACCTCGTTACGCCGCGGCGCTATTAGCGAGGCTAATCCGGCGGGTGTGATTTATTGACCGGAAGCCAGCGTCGGGGCCGGCTCTCTTGCGAGGACTCTTTCGACGCTCGCGTGAACATCGGCCCCTCGACGTTCCCGCGCGAACGCGAATAACAGAGCGAGCGAGCGAGCAAGCGCACGCCGAGAGAGATTGTAATTAACGGCCGATCGACGATCGAACGTCCCCGATACTCGTTAACCACCTTTTACGACGCACTTATCAGCGACGATGGCGATCCGTACTGTGCGCGACCGGATAGTTGCTCACCACCGGTTACCAGCCTAGATTAGCCTGCTCTTGGATACCGGGAAAGATAGGGAAAAAAGGAAGCGTGATCTAGAGCTCTATTCGTGTGAACCGCAATGATAAGGATAGAACTGGAAGACGCGGTTAGAGCGGGAGACAACCAGGAGGTTGGATAAACTGAGGAACTTCCTTGAAACCTCCTTGAATTTTCGAATAAAATGTGACATTTATTTCTTGTACTAGCAATGTGAAATTGGAGAATCTATAAGTTTATCAGTTCTTGGGTAGAAGGCATGCGATCGATGTTTTCACCCTCGGGAAACAAGGTTTAGAAATAAAGATGATTTATAAGAACTGGAAGAAATGTTACATAAAAGAGAGAATATCAAGCGTATCGGAAAAGTGTCCTTTCAAGATAGCATTGATATTGGTTTGGAAAAGAAAAATGTAGGAAATATCCTTTCATGTCAATCCTACGATCGTAACTTGGACTCGACGTTTTTAAATCGCCAGTTGTTACTTGCAACTTGATAAACGATACACGCGACTCAACTGTGTTAAATTAGTAAAGAGGATTGTTTAATGTTATGAACCGGGATACATTAGGCAACATTTCAACAAGCATTTCGCACAAACATCCATACACATACATACTAATCCATTCATGCAATATGTATGACCGGAGCCCGAAATTTTTGTACCGTTGATTTCGGACGAATATCCGCAAACATTGTAAACGTTCTATGTATTTTTGTTATCAGATTGCGACGCAGGGAATACACTAGTGAACGAAAATATTAGCACAATACGTGATTTCGCATACGAACGTTTATAACTATCGGGCTGATTGTTTGCAACCCACTTTTTTGTCCCGATCTTCATCCACGTTATTCCAGATCTGTATTCCACGAAAACAAACCTGATACAAATCGTAACTAAAAAACAACGGAACCGACTCGAATCTACTAACGGTAATAACAATCCCAACAAAAACATTCTGTAAACAGGAGCCAAGTTCTTATGGCCGTAAAAAGTTGTGAGATCAAACAAAATACGGCCAAGTTCGTTAGCTTAGAAATACCTCTTGCAATACTGAAAACAGCGTTTGTAAAAATTAGTTTAAAAGAACGTATTTAATTTTTAAAGAGATGCACGAAGGGCTAAATTATTCAAACTTGGCCGCTACCTAACACCTTTTATGGCCATTAGTTTAGAAAGTAATGCATGTTCGTTTTACTGCCTATTTATACCTTGTGACGTTGCAACTTTTGCAACGGAGCTTGGCTCCTTAATATTATCATAACTTTGTCCCGTTTAATGTTTATGGTGTTTTTTTTTCTTTGTTAGTTGATTATTTTTTCTAATTGCAGGAGGTTTTCTTTTTCTTTGTATTCTTGGTTTCGGAATTTTAGGGTCCGGTATTTGTACTTCTTCGATGTGTGGCCGTTACTTTTTAAACTAATGGCCATAAAAGGTGTTAGGTAGCGGCCAAGTTTGAATAATTTAGCCCTTCATGCATCTCTTTAAAAATTAAATACGTTCTTTTAAACTAATTTTTACAAACGCTTTTTTCAGTATTGCAAGAGGTATTTCTAAGCTAACGAACTTGGCCGTATTTTGTTTGATCTCACAACTTTTTACGGCCATAAGAACTTGGCTCCTGTTTACAGAATGTTTTTGTTGGGATTTCATCACTTTTTGTTGGAATTTCATCAATTATCAAGTAGGTATTACTCTTATTCCTGATTCATTAAATCCTAAACATTTTTTATCTTTAAGGTGGACATTAAGTAAATTAATAAATGCATGTTCGTTTTACTACCTATTTATACCTATTTGAAACTTTGTCCCGAAAAATCTAAACAACGCAGCGTCGATCAAAGGACAAAAATTCTTTTCTAATCTGCAAGACAAAATCCAAATTCAATGTATCGAAGAGTAACACCCTGCCGGCGACGCTCGGATCCATTTGCCCACCGCCGCTATAGACGATGCTCGGTGCAGTTTCTTTTGTTTATGTTAGAACGATTGTTTTTTTCATCAGTATTTGTTGCGACTTCGAAGCTAATAAAACGTATACTTATGTAGGTACTTTGAGATTATCCCGTCGACCTCTCAAGAATAGTTAGGGATAGGTGGCGGGGGCGGAGAGGTCCGGCCGGCCCGCCCACGCATACGAAAATACAGTTTGGAGGAAATGGTCGAAGGAATAATCCCAAAGTACCCTTATGTATATTATGTTATGCTGCTATGTTCTATCCTACGTACCTATTTCGTAATGTTTTTTTTTTCAACCCTTTAATGTGTAAAATTTCAAACTTTGATAATTATTCCTTTGAGTGTCGTTATGGTGGACCTATGTACCACATTTCAAGCTTGTAGGTCAATGGGAAGTACCCAAAAGGTTTTGATGATCGTCAGTCAGTCAGTCAGTGACAAATTTAGCGACTTTGAGGTCCTATATCTCGGAACCTACTAATGTTGGAAGATTAATGTTTTGTCAATATTGAGACATGATAGCATTTAACAAGTGTACGAAATTACATCTCTCCATCTGCCTCCAGTGCCGAGTTATAAGCCTCTAAAAAACGCCGAAGTTGTTTCGTGTAAAAGGAGGTAGTGCCAGAACTTGGCTGGTGCACTACCGTGCACCTAGATCAAATCCAGAATCTCGACGTACCCGACACAACTATACAAAACGAAATCCATCCCAATCCCATTTACATCTTACAACCGGATAAAACGCTACAATTCTGGGGACACGGATCCAGCCAATCAATCTCTACTGCACACAACACCGCCGAGATAAACACGGCGATACCGGGGTTGTTTAAACGCTGTCAAAAACGCGCACCGTCCACAGAAATCCGTATCCGGCCGCAATTTGGGCACTCGTGGACGGTCACTGGATATTAAAACAAAAAAACATCGCCCCGACGGGAAGAGAGATCGAAAGCAGGGGGGAAAAAAATAGTCAGCGATCGTTACACGCTGACATAGATAGCATCGAAATCCGCGGCGCGGGGAGAATCGCTCGGAAGCTTCCGCACAATTGAAGCTCCCAATTTGCGGGTTGCAAAATATTTTTACGCGAGAGGGGAAAACGATACGACCAATGCGACGAATGGAATAAAGTGTTTCGAGTAGGCGCCGACACAGGCGGCACGCAATTTCCCCAGTTTGTCTTGCTCCGGTTCTCGAGGCAGTAATTCCTGCTCCCGATCGGTGCTTTAATCCCGGCAACGTGGCTTCGATCCATCCCGGCGACGTATGAAGTGGCATTTGCCGGGGCGAGCCGACATCATCCCCCTTCGAACACCCTCGCACACCCACCAACCACCCCCTTGATACATAACGGCCGTCGCTGCTGGCTGCCAACGACGTCGCTCTGCCACGACGACGTCTCCTCCTAATCCACGGAAATGGGCACGGTGTCGATGGGATTCGTATTTGCGTTACGACGACGGAAACGCGGAAAGTAACGCCATTCCGTCGTTTCCGCTCGGCGCGCGGCACAGTGCCGTTGGAAAGCTCGTTTTCTCCGCGGAATTCCATTACGAGGAAATTATAGGCGGTACGAACAAATATTTCACCAAAGTATTTGACATTGATCTTGAAGAACTGAGTACAGATTACAATTAACCTTTCCAAGTGGCGCCGAAACGCTTTATTTGCAGAAATAAACACGCTGTGCTCGCATAAATTATTATCGAGATGTAACTAGACAATGAGGAAATAAACCTTGATTCCCAGAGGTTAATAAAAATAGCTAGCTGCAGAGATATCGTGATTAGGGATTGTAATCCCGCGCCATTTTCAATCCCGCGGGATTGATGTGGGATTTATTTCAATCCCGCGGGGTCCCGCGGGACTAAGGATTTAGGTCTTCAATCTAATATATATTTAATAAAGAAACAAATTTTACTTAATGAGATAATCATCTTTAATCATATTAGTAAAAATTTATTAACAGAATACATATAAAATCTAAATCTACATAAATTTAAATTAAAATAAATCTCTTTTTGGAAAACAAACTATAACTGAAATGTACATATACAGGGTGTCCCAGTTTTTTCCGGCCAAACTTTGCCAGTGTGTTCTACACGCAAAAGTAAGAAAAATATGTTATATGAACATATGCTCTTAAATGTTTTATTAAGGAGTTATAACTAATAATACAAAATGATAATGAACTGGCATTTCGTCGACACAGCGTACGAACGTATTATCAATACGGGTCAATTTTTGTTAGATGCCAATCCTGTATTCGTAATAACGGACGTCATTTTGAAATGTTAACTCGTTAATAAAACGTTAATAAAAAATGTCGATATCAACTACTTCAGCAAGTAAACATAAGACTTTATGTAAACACAAACAGAGATATTCATAATACGTTCGTACGCTGTGTCGACGAAATGCCAGTTCATTATCATTTTGTATTATTAGTTATAACTCCTTAATAAAACATTTAAGAGCATATGTTCATATAACATATTTTTCTTACTTTTGCGTGTAGAACACACTGGCAAAGTTTGGCCGGAAAAAACTGGGACACCCTGTATATACATGTACGTGTCTAATTGTATAAAATATATAATATAATAATTTGTTATATCCAATAATTATTAGAAGAAGGTATTTAAATAAAAAATTATTATATCAATAACGAAGCTACGATATTACATATTAATTGTTGAGGTGAAACGGAAGAATTTTTTCCTTTACCAAATTGTTGGTTAAAACTTAAAAATAACTATAAAAATTGTTTAGAACGAACTATATGTAATCGTCTTGTCTGTGAATATAATTTTAATTAGATTAAAATCTGAAAAATGTTAAAATTATAAAAACAAATTTTAATTTGTAGAACTTTGAAAGCATGATCGTAAAAAGCAAAGTCTATTAATCGTTGCATCTTCTAGTTAGGTCCTCAAGTCATTACAAAAATATATCCTGCAGCGGAAAAAGCTCATTAAGCCTCTACACTTGAAGGTCGAATAATTAAAAAATATTTGTAAGCTATACGTAAATATTCCCCCTTTTTGCCATCGCTCTCAAAGGAAATCATCTCTCTTTTTTTAAATTTTTGTCGATATCTTCATGACAGACCATCGAAATAGTTCTTCGTGCGCGTCGTCATTCGCGAAATTTTGGGACGCATAGTCCCGCAATATTTGCGGGATTCCGCATCACCTATTTAAGAAATGCGGGACCAACAAATGACGCGGGATTGCAATCCCTAATCGTGATACGAAACTGGTAGTACACCGAGTACACTGGCACGCAGGCCCAGCAAACCGTAGTTGATCCATCTGGCTACCTACCAACCTACCGACCTAGCTTCCTCTTCGAGCTCGTCGCTGGATCCTCCGGAAATGACGTCACGCTCATTGTAACATCCCGTACAACGCGAGCGTGGCCGTACGTACCGAGAGACGGTCTCTTTCGTGTCCCACGGATCGAGCGGGTTCGCGATTACACGGAGAGCCACGGTGGAATAGAGCGAGACAGAAACGGAAAGAGAAAGTGCAATCGAGAGAGAAAGAGAGGTGAGAGAGAGAGAAACAGTGCAAGGGAGAAGAGGACAAAACGAGAGAAGGGACACGCACGTTGCGTGCGGGTTGCGTGGGTGTGCGAACGTCGCCGGAACGCGTCAAGTCGCCTGCACGCAGCGTACCGTGTAAATACCTAACTGACTCCCGCTGGCAAAACGAACGAACAAACGAAAGAGACGGGAGACCAGCTGCAACGGAGAACTGGATGCGCCGATGCAACGGTGGGCAGCGAGTCGCGCGATTCTCGAATTCCTTCGCGCTTCCTCCGACGATCCGCTGATGAACACGCGGTGCAACGCGGTGCAACGCGGAGCGCAGGAGACGGGTAATCGAATCGCGGCGCTGAAGTGTCGTTAATTTTGCCCCTTTGTACCGTCGCTCGGCTGCATCCAGTGCATCCACTGCACACACACACATGCAGACAGACACACAGACGCCACGCCTCTCCCACGGAATTCTGGAGTGCCGAGGGAAATGGATAAATGCCCCGACGTCGCTTTGACGCCGGGACTACGAACGCTGAAGTTGCCCGAGAGGTTATCTTGTTTCCTTTGCTGCTTTCGAGGTCAGCTTTCGCTTTTTGAGCCCTGCTCGGGTCAACCCATCTCTCTCTCTCTCTCTTTCTCTTTTCTCTTTGTGCATCTCTCCCGGCAGTGTTTTTCAGAGCGCGTAATTCTATTGAGCATCGCCGACGGATTCCTGGCCGACTTTTTCGTATAACCTCTTTATTACCGACAAGTTCTGTTGCCTCCACTCTTTCTCTCTCTCTTTCTCGACCATTTCCCTGAAAAATGCGTCGTCTAGCTGCAGGGCTTTGCCGCATTTAGGGGTTGCAAAGCGGACTTGACGGTGACTTCGTTGCTTGCTGGAACATGACGCGCTCCGGGCTATAAGTAGACTGCGGATGCGCGTTTGCAGTTTTGGGACCGGTGCAACGGGAGTTGCATGGTTGATCAAGGGGAAATGCAGTTTTCGGCGGGGACTGTTTTGTTGAATGGATCTCGTTGCGGAGGAAAAGTCCGGGTGCACGTAGAAGTTTGTGAAAATTTTTGGAAGCGCAGCTTGGTGGAAACTGTCTTTTTTCATCGGGTAGAATTGCAGAGGAGCTTATTGTCGAAAAAAGGATCAAGATAAAAATTGCATACTACCTGAGTGAACGCAGTCTCGCTATCTTCACAACACAGTATAAATTAGTTGCATTTACTACTCGATTTCTGTTGCATAAGAATTGATATTTCAGTGAACTTCCCTTGCCACATAACAGCCGATGCGTTGCGTAAAGATCCAGTCATCCGCAAACTGCAGATTTTCCTGCAGAAGCGTCTTCCATTAATTTGCAAGAACGAGAGATACTTTTACAAAAATAGCACATCGTAGCCTAAAAATAAAACTTCCTTACTGTCAACGTAAAATTGCTGTGTCGGTTGCTTCTTTTTGCCGCGTTTAGTCCGCTTCGCCAGTGTATAATTTTAGCGAGCATCCGCCGGCGAAAGTCTCGCGACCACGCTTATTAGCATCTTCGCAATTAGGCGAGCGTGGGCGCGCACGACGACCACACGTGAACGACTATGGTCGCATGCATGCACGCACGCACGCTCAGGATTACGTAAACGATCGTAAAAGTAGCCGGGAGGACGATCTCGTGTGCGGGTCCCGACGAATTTTTCCAACCCGTCACGAACCGGAAACTTCTCTTGTACCCGACACCGGACAGATGTTACCCGCTCCGAATGGAAAGAGATTACATACACGGCGCTCGTGTTTTCCCAGTTGTCGCGTCACCAGAGTACGAGCTTCCTCGCTTGATAGGCTAATTATAATTTATGGAGTGTCGCGAATAATCGCGAACGACCGCCGGTGAATCACTCGACCGACTCTTTGATACCACCGCGCACTGGACGTCGTATCTTTGTCTTGTTTTGTTCTGCTTCGCCATTTTCTACACTCCGCTTCGTCTCTAGAATGTATTAAGAGCTCTCCCGAGTGTATGAGTGGCGCTATTTTCAGACCGGTTGTCATAGTTGATTGCGTGGTGCGTGTTGTCGGTGATTATTCTGGAGTCTAGCATGATTAGGCGAGCTTCTTCTCAGCTGCCTCATACATAGTAATTATTTGAACTTCGTTGCTGTTTGCTCGTGTTCGCTGTTCCATCTTGTAACTTCGTTTTCGATCTGTGAACATTCTTGCTGTTCGCGTCTTCTTTACTAGACTGAATTGATTAAGACAGAAGAATTGCAATGAATCAAATTTCTTCATAAATTTCAAAAAATTCTCAGAATTAACAGCAAGACAAATCGTGTCGGTCAGCGCCTGCCACCGGACTGTTTAAAAGTCGGTGTTATTGCAACGATGCAGCGTGATTCACGGGGACGCGACACCTGAATCATCGATTTACCACGGAAAATGAATCGCGTCGCGGCGAAGGAAACGCGTCGAACGTGAATCGATCGGTTGTTTCTTCTTTTTTTCTCGTTGCGCGGCGCGATGATTCACGGCGGCATTAGCATTCATCATAGCCGGAAACAAAAATATAGATTATTGGCTATCGGTGGCTCGGCCGAGGACTTTGTAACCACGGCCATAAATATTTCCCTTGCTTGCCACGCCATTGATTCGAGGCTGGCTTGCTTGCTTGCTCGACCTGCGCGTGCATCCGTTGACCGATAACTCGCATTATGTCACGTCGCGGCCAGTAATCGAGGAACAAACAGCGATCGTTACCTTTCGACGATGTTATGAATGGCAACGCGACGCAGAGGAAACCGCGTGCCTGCTGTTCGCGATCGGAGCCGCCGCAACCGCTTGCGAAAAATTCATGCGTCCATTTGCAACGCGTTCCAAAAGCGAACAGGCGGCGGCGGCGGCGGCGGCGGCGGCGCGGCGCCTCTGAGTAAGGTTGCGACGATAAACCTCCAGGCGAAAACCACGAGAACTGCATTTCCCTTCGACGTTCGGTAGGCCACGTGCAATGAATTTAACAAAAGCCAGCGAGAAATATTGCCGACGATGAGGAACTGTACTCGACAGCCACGAATTTTCGAAACGAACCTCATGAATCTTTCACAAGGCGCGCGTAGACTATGATACACTTTGTTTCGACGACTGCCGGGTTGAAAGCCGATTGATCGGGACCTCCAGTCGATGTACAAGGTGCTCTGAGCAAATGCGACCGACAGGAAACGACCATCAATTCGTAACCCCGAGGGAAATCCAAATCGAAGCATTGTTTGTCACTTTACAAGCTGCGACGCGATTTTCGATGTTTTGGAACGGTGAAGGATTATTTGGTCTGCGTTTGTGCGAAGGGTACGCACGTTAGATCGACGTTTCCGGGACACCCGGTGGATCGGAGAGGCTCGGATGATTGATTAATAAATATTAAACGGTAATACCGAGCTAGCTCACGTCCCAGCTCGTCCATCAGCCAGTTTATGACTCGAGAGCCGTTAGAGCGACGATCAAGTTTCCAGTCGTAAAAGTCGCCGACGCGATGTCTAAAGCTTCCCTAATCGGGGTTGGATTTTCACCATTCTATACATACAACCGGTTCGGCTGTCCTAATTCTCGTGTCTCCTCGCTATAGTATTTCTTTCCTGTTGCATGTTCCATGTAGCCGTGTGCGTAACGGGTGGCGGAACTTGTCATTGCGGAGAATATACACTCACGGAAATTTCTATAAAGTGTTTTGTGCCCGTGCGAAATCAATACGGGCCTGTTTACGTACTTCTTTAAGGCCTGGTGTACGTTGCATTTTTGTCCAGAAGAATGTAAAAGTTGTTGCGCACGTCTTGTTGTTACTGGGAGCTCCAATTCAGCTCGTAATTGTGCTGCATTTTTCCTTTCCTTAGCCGCAGACCTCATTAATAATGAATGTTGTCTCTCTATTTTATTATTACCACATTTAAAATGATTTTTTCCGCAAGTTTCACGTAAACTGATATAATTATTGATCACAGTATGTGACCGATTAATTTTCTTAGCAATTGCGCGATTAGAATAGCCCATATCTTTATAAGCATCGATTGATGTTTTTTTTCACTTGTTAGTACCTTTCCTCTCGGCATTCTAATACACGTGAATCAAATTATAGCAAACGGGATTCCTATGAGTTATAAAACTAATAAGGTGAAATGCCCTAAGTCTGGACAGTCCAAAAGTGATACCTAAATCTGGACAATTGAATTTTCATAGTAAAATCAGTAATTAAGAGATTAAATAATTATATTACATATTCTGAGGCCTTAGCTACAAGTAGGTGCGAATATTATTTCATTAAGACATCAATTGAAATTTAAACATGAATTCAAAGTTCATCTGAAAACAGTATACAAAATAGTCTATTTACATGCGAACCATGTGCATTTATAGTTCGAACTTTTGTTAGAAAAAAAGATATAATTTAAGCCCTCAGACAAAAAATAATTATCACGCATAATAATATTAATATTTTAAAATAAATTGGCAATCAAACTTAACGTAAATAATAATTATTAATCCAAATATTAGATGTCCAAGATTAGAACTGTTTTCAAATATAAGTACTCCATACTGGGACGCGATGACAGTAGCTGTCCCACTCTAAGCTTATACGCAATGTGCTTACGCCTGAAGCCGGACACGTGTTTGTGAATAAAATCAACGCATTGTTTGCAAATTATTTAACTACATGTACGTATAATTAGTCTTCTATTAGCTTGAATAACCTATGTAGAAAATGTATTCCGGTTGTGACGTTAATAATACTTTATGTTTACATCTTAAATCTATCAGTATTACTACCTAACCTTAAAAGTTGTATTATGACAAGTTTTATTAAAACAGTAAATGAAAATAAATATATATTTGGTTAAATAATACAATACTATAATCTATGATAAGAATACTACATATTACGTAAAGCATCTTCTATTCGTCATGCGCAACAGCGCCACCAACCAGCGTTTTAGGTTATGTTCGCTCGATCAACTCGTAAATTGAATTTGTCCCGATATAGGCTTTACTTCTGTCCAGGTACTAGCTTAGATTGGATTTAATATGTCCAACTATAGGTTTGAATTATTCTTGTTAATACAATTAAAATATTAACCTAAACAATGATTTTTTTATTTTAAATTACTTTACAAACTCTGAACTGTATGTTAAAACTCTTAAGAAATTGTTTTTGTTTATTTAAAGTGATAAAATTTAAAATAGAAACACATGCTGTCCAGGCATAGGGCACTTCACCTTATTTGCAATTTCCCGTATTTCTCTGCTCAGAATACAGAGAAACACTAAATGACGTTATAGAAACTTCGCACTTGTGTTCTGCACCACACAGAGAAAAATCAAAACAAACGTAAATAGTAAACATAGCGGTCTAGAGTGCGCAGTCGCTCTATCGGAGTGTCAACAAGGCACAAGGCCAGATACGATAAATCAACAAAAATGGTGATATTTTTAAAGTAACTATGAAAATGAAAATGACTTTATAGAAATTTCGGCTACTATATAGACGTACAATAAATAGAAACTTCTTTTCTCTTCTAAAAAATTATCAACGACAAAGAAATACTCCCCGCTCTGATCGACCAGGCTCGAGAGTGCAACAACTGTCCCATTTAACTGTCCAGGTAGACGACCGGCACGATTAACGCAACAATCTTCGATTTCTCCGTGGGTCGATCGGCTCGATACGAGCCGGCTCGATTGAAAAATCGATGGGGAGAATTCCGATGGTTGGAAACGGGCCGCGATGCCGGAGCGGCGTCAATTTAATTCCAGCCGGCGTGCGCGCGGCGTCGCATACCGAATGATTTCTGCGCGCAAAAACGGTTCCAATTACCCGCGCATAGTGGAATCGATAGTAGAATCGTGTCTTTTTGCGAGGTCTCCAACCGTGTCAGGTATTCCGTAACCCAGTTCTCGGTTGTTCTTACGTTTCTCGCCGCGCGGTATTCGAATCTTCTCAGTTGATTCGCGTGCGCCTAAGTAGCCGCACGCCCGCCATTTTCCACCGGTCGTTGTCGGATTTCCATTGGTGCATAGGTGCGTGCCCGCTTCACCTGGCCGACCGCATGCACGGGCTGCACCAAGGTGCCACGAGTCCGTTCTTTACCGCAACGGAATCGATAGCGCGTTCTTTTCGACTTTTCCTCGAGTGCCTGCACGTTGAAGAAGCGTCGAGTGGCGTCTCCGCGTGCCTCGAAATCCTACGAGCAGCCGCCAGCTCTGCGATTTCTGATACGTCGCATCATTTAATTCTTAGACCTCGTTCAAACTCGACAGAAACCGCGCGTTTCTGATCGCTCGATTTTTGTTTTCATTCAAATAAGACCCAACAAAAACATCCTGTAAACAGGAGCCCAGTTCCTATGGCCGTAAAAAGTTGCGAGATCAAACAAAATACGGCCAAGTTAGAAATACCTCTTATAAAATTAGTTTAAAAGAACGCTATTTAATTTTTAAAGAGTTACATGCAGGGCTAAATTATTCAAACTTGCCCGCTACGTAGCAAATTTTATGGCCATTGGTTTAAAAAGTAACGGCCAAGTGTGAATAATTTAGCCCTCCATCTAACTCTTTAAACATTCAATAGCGTTTTTTTAAACTAACTTTTACAAACGCTTTGTTCAGTATTGCAAGAGGTATTTCTAAGCTAATGAACTTGGCCGTATTTTGTTTGATCTCACAACTTTTTACGGCCATAGGAACTTGGCTCCTGTTTACAGGATGTTTTTGAATAATTTAGTCCAGCATGTAACTCTTTAAAAATTAAATAGTGTTCTTTTAAACTAATTTTCGAGTTATGAGCCTCTAAAAACGGCTGAGTTGTTTCGTGTAAAAGAAGGTAGTACGAGAACTTGGCTGGTGCACCTAGATTGCAAATAAGATACGCGCCAGTCGTCCGAGGAAAAAGTTGATTTCAGATAGATGGACAGGGAAATCGGGGAATGCCAAGTGCACTTGCGTTTGTTAATAAATTACAGTTAATATTTTACGACTAGACAAGGAAAACGCAGAAAAAGAAGTATTGCACTGGAACCTTTTACGCAATTATTACCGAGGACCGCGCGTAAATATTTAAATTGTAGACAAATAAACGTCCCGCGTAGCAGAAATTGTTGCGCCGTGACGCGCAAATAGTTTGCCGGCCGTAATCGCCGGCAGCAAACGGGAAAAAGAAAGAAGCGCGCGTCGATCGAAAGCTGCGAAATAACTCATGCGCTAAAGACAACATTGACGCGGTAAATACCGGCGCGGTCGGTGCAGTTATGCGACGCGATATCGTCGAAGGGCTGGATTTCATGGGCTGCACAAAGAAGCGTCTTGTTATACAGCGTAGCCGGAGACCGAAGACCGTAAATTACCGGCGCGGCGCGGCGCGATGCACTGTTTTTATATCGGTTGCGCGTCCCTCCGGCCAATGACGGGCCGGTTACGTCGCCGCTATAAATATTAATCCTATAATTGGCCAACAAAGTGATTTACTCGCCTCGTAAAAGCACGCGGCCGTTATTTATATCGTCGCATGCGAGAACGAGGCTCGGTAGCGGTATCTGTTCGCGTGGGCAACGCGTGGCCAGGAAAACACGGGGCCGATTATGCTACTGGTCGATCATGTGTCCACTATCGATTCTGCTAACCAGTTGCACAAACGGTGCTCGGTTCCTCTGAAAAATGTATCCGAAATCTTATACAGGGTGTCCCAGCTGACTTGACCACCTTGAATATCTTTGTTGTTTTTAAAGATACGGCAAATGTCCGAAGGACAAAGTTGAATGGTAAAATGGGGCTCATACGATACCAAAGAAATTTTTGTTTTTATGTAATTTTTTTAGAGATATGGTCACCTTCATTTTTTTTCAAATGGAATGAGGTATTTTTTAATACATCAATCGATGCAGCTGGACATTCGTTATAAAAAGGTACTAACTTATGTATGTCGAGAAGATAGTAGTTCAGGAGATATTTCAATTTAAATAATTGTAAGACACCATTACTGTCGTAGTAAGGCATTAGCGTTTATTTACTAGTGTAGCGTTTTAGTACGACAGTAATGGTGTTTTAGAATTGTTTTAATTAAAATATCTCTTGTACTTTTTTATAACGAATGTTCAGCTGCATCGATTGATGTATTGCATTTCATTCCTCATTCCATTTAAAACTGGAGGGTTATTGTTGCTCGCTCGCGAGTAGGGTTGTTTTTGCTCGTTCGCTTCGCGAGCTCGCTGGTAGGACTGCTCTTGCGAGAGGGTTACTGGTAGGCATGACTAGTAGGGCCTACGACTATTAATGTTTTTTATTTGGTGTATGACTCTCCAAGAGTCATACAAAGAACTTCCCGATTCGTTAGTTGCAGTATATTATTATCATTATTAAGTGTACGTTTTAAGAAGATTATACGTTTTCGGGGAAATTCAATAGTTTTCTACTTATCAAAATGTTTGCTATATGGCGAGTTCTTACTTTCACTCCTACTCTGGCCAATTGAAAATCAAAACACAATATAGACGGAATTTTAGTATTTTCTTGAAAAGTAATAATAAATTTTAATATTCCGCATGCTCCATTAACCAATCCGTCTTCAACATCAATGTTATTAATAATTATCATATATTTTATATTAATTTTCAATTTAATCTCAGTTAATAATTCGTTTTGAACTGATTGTTTTTTCAAAGATTGTAATATACATTTTTTTTTGTACTTTCATCGATATTCTCCCAAAATGTATTCTCGGGAGTAGAGATGATAAACTCACTCTTGCATTGGGATAATTTTCGATTATTGTAAGCGGTAACATTAGCATTAGTTGCATAAATAAAAAAAAAATTTTTTAAAATGAAAAAAAAATAAAAAAAAAATTTTTATGTAATTACGTTTGTTTTTTCGGTGGAAAATTTCCGTCCTCTCGTATAAATTGCATTGTTGAATCAACTCCTTTCGAAAAAACTGAAAAACTAAAAAATTACTTGACCAAAACGGACCAAAATCTAATCAGCTCTAAGTTACAGCGGGGCACATCGATTGCATCATTCATCATTCTGATTGGGTTGTTACTTTTTCAGAAAACGTTAACGAAAAATTTGATACCATACAAACGGACATACATACGCACACACACACACATACGAACATTTTGCTGAAAATAGTCTAAAATGACTGCAATGACCATGAAACGTGAAGATCTGCTAAAAAATCGATTTTCTATTTTCGGGGTCATTACAGTAACTTCCCTATAAAATCGGGAAGTTAAAAATGAAGGTGACTTTCGTATCTTTATGTAATTCTTTTTAGAGATATGAAGGTCACCTTCATTTTTTTCAAATGGAATGAGGTACTTTTTAATACATCAATCGATGCAGCTGGACATTCGTTATAAAAAGGTACTAACCTATGTATGTCGAGAAGTTAGTAGTTCAGGAGATATTTCAATTTAAATAATTCTAAGACACCATTACTGTCGTACTAAGGCATTAGCGTTTATTTACTATTGTAACGTCTTAGTACGACAGTAATAGTGTGTTAGATTTTAATTAATACATCTCTTGTACTTTTTTATAACGAATGTTCAGCTGCATCGATTGATGTATTGCATTTCATTCCTCATTCCATTTAAAAAAATGAAGGTGACCTTCATATTTCTAAAAAAAATTACATAAAAACAAAAATTTTTTTGGTATCGTATGAGCCCCATTTTACCATTCGACTTTGTCCTTCAAACATTTGACGTATCTTTAAAAACAAGAAAGATATTCAAGGTGGTCAAGTTAGTTGGTACACCCTGTATACCAGTCAGTTCCATTGGCTCGCAACACAAGAACAAGTTCTATATATTTTTGATATTTATTAACAAAGTGAAGAAGCACGTCGATCGACCCAGAACCGTGCTACCGCGAACGATCAAAGCCCTCGTCCCGCGAAACGAGACTAATTTAAGAGTCCCAGGTAAAAAATCGGAAACCCGCCGCGCACCGTCAGATTTCCACTCTTCCGTTTCAACTATCGGCTCTTTAAGGGCAGGATTAAATTGAGTTTGAACGAGTTCGGACAGCGGTCGGATGAAATATGTAGGACGTAAAGGGCACTCGGCTCGGATGGGGGCAAGAAACCGCGAGAGCCGGATGATGGAACGACGTTTTCGAACTTTCGGAAAATTTCAGAATCGAAGAACGATATTTCTCGAGAGCCGGGACCAGGAGGGGAGCAAGTTCCCCGATTCGAACAGCTTGTTCGCCGCGAGTTTTTCCCCGGAGCTTAACGCGAGCACAGCTGAGCTTCTCCGATATCTAAATACTTCGATTGTTAATATGAGAGATGCTGGATTTAAGATCGTTTGCAGTTCGATTGTTCAAATGTTCACAGTCAATTTACTAAAATTCACGCTTCAAGGTTTTATGACTCTAAAGCTACGTCCACACCGAAGACTTTTCGGAGCAGAAACTAAATGATCGCCGAGCTGCAAAAGACGGCGTTCCGCTAGCGATTTCCGGCAAGCTTTTTCGACAGGGATTTCGCGGATTTCCTGGCGACGTCGGGTCCGCGATGGACGACATTATGCATCGCCAGGAAAGGATCGCCGACGCGAACGAACGCGCGTTGCAGCCCGGGGAGATTAATGCATTCGTGCACGTGCACGTTACGTGCACCACGGTCCCCGGGTAATCAGCGGCCGCCGCCTAGGATCCGCACAGGAACGATTTCAACGTTTAATATAATGATATTAATGTTTTCCGCGGGAGGACGTCTGCGCGGCCGTAAATTAAGGATTGTCAAACGCCGCTAAATTGCGATTCATACCGGTTTCCGCGCCTGCTGATTCATCAACCGCTGTTTCCGCGCGATCGCTTGTGCTAACGTTTCATTTAAATCACTGTTCGCTTTGTAATCGCTATAGTCTTGGATAGGCATGTTGATTCTTTTTGGCAAGCGCTCGGGAAGATGTTAATTCTTATTTTTTGAGGACGTTTTATGAAATTTAAAGTAAGGCGAATATCTTCGTGGAACGTTTCATTCTGCTTCTACAATCTTGGAGAGTTGGACCTCGCCCTGGAGAAGTGGTCCCTTTTTGGCAGATGCTCGAGAGGATATTAATCATCTCGGTTTCTTCGAAAATATTCCAGCTCTCTTGATATTAATATTTGAAATTCTACTTGGAATTTCTTGCGGCGTCGTGGAGAGCCATAATTTCTTTGATAAATGTGTTTCTTCGAGATCTGCTATTCCTCTGGATTTTGGAGTCTTCAGGGAGAAGTAATAGTTTGATAAAGTGAAATGTGGTTCTGTGAAGAGCTTCTCGAATGTATTTATAACATCGTTATAGTTTAATAGAAATATTCATGTTAGATTCGTGTCTATATCTAACCGATTTGTTTCTCTGCTTTCAGGTAAAAACGCTCACCATTTCGTACCTAACCCAAACCATAACCCCAAGGGGATTTCGAGTCAGCGCAACGTGGGGCTACAGTGAAGAGCCTCTCTTCTTAGACACGAGAAACCTAGATCACGACTCTACGAAAGAAAGGTAGGGTGTTCTCGCATCCAATTTTGCTAGCTCGCAGCTGCGAGTGAAGTCTTAAATCAATCGGCGACTGGTCCCGCGGGATCGGGGGTGGAAACGGGGCGGTTGTTGGTCCTGGAAAAGCATGCGGGGGCGTGGGTCGCGAGTCTAAGGTTGCACTCAACTCCATAATTAGTTGGGAACCCGAGGCCGACGAAGCTCTCGGATTTAATATCTTAACGCCCTCCTTAACGCGCCTCGAAATTTCGTGCGCGCCGCGTCGCTATTGGCAAGCCACGCCGCCGTCGAGGCTCTAGTTCCCCGCAGAAACTTTATATCCCCCTTCTACAACCCCCCCAGACGCTTATTTCTGCGTCTGTACCCCTGCCTGTCTGTTTTCACCCCCGGTTCTCCACCCAGGGTCGCGCGAGCTGCCAGCCAGCGGTTTTCGATTCCGACGCGCGAAAGACCTCGGGAAACACGCTTCCACCGAACTTTCTTACCTTCCCACGCGTTCTCGCGACACTCCCGCACTGCGAAAACCTTAAGCCACCCTCGAAAAATTTTTTAGAGTTCTTACTAAAGAGATGATCGTGTTCACCTGCTGCTAAAGACCAGAAAAATGCAACAATGAGATATAAAAACATTCCAGAAAATATAAATGATATTCTAGCCAATTTGAAGCATATTCTAGAAAATCTACAAAGTATCCTAGAAAAGCTAAAAAATATACCAGAAAATCTAAAACATTAAAAAATATTCTAGAAATTCTAAAAGTTCCTCACTCCGTGAAAAAGATTCACGGCAGGTGGGAGAGGAACCGCAGACTCGTGCCAGAATTTATTTAGCCGAAAATCGACATAAACTTCGAGGAGAACGCAGCGTGCTGCATCATTCAAGCCCAGGATCAACGAACGCTCGGACGGAACCGCAATATCGTTCGCGTCGCCGTGTATTCGCAGTCGCGGCACGATTTTCCGTTCACCTAAACTTTCCCCGAGTTAGTCCTCGCGGCGTCGACAATGCCCTAGCCCCACCTCGCCCCCTAGCATCCACGTGTTTCATCCTCTAGAAGTTCGCGGCGCGTTTGCAACCCCTCCCCCGTCCGCGCAACGGGGGTTAATAAATTCTCGGGGTTTGACGGTTGCTCCAACGAAAACCGATCTCGGCTTGTACACCTGACTGTGTTAGGCTACCGGTGCACTTAGTGCTCGCTGCGACCAGCTGGAACTTCCGGAAGACGCGGAATTTACTTAAAGTTGCCTAATTGTTGCTCTTCCCTGCGGAATTCTGCTGCTGCCTTTCGGTGGACGATGTTTTCTGGAGAATTTATCGATCCTCCTCCTCGGACGATTCTTTATTGAGGATTTGCTGTTGCTTTTCGTTGGACAATGTTTTCTTGAGAATTTGTTGTTGCTGTTTCTTCGACGATGGTTTATTGAGACCGTGTAAGCTTTTATAGCGGTGCAGTACTTTAGGAAATATATTAAAGACGTATTCTTCTACATTGGCGATCGTTTATTTCCGAAAGTAACCACTAAATGTATATCATCGAGATTTCTTATTGTCCACGAGCGACATTTATTTACCAAACGCAACATCAGTTCCTGCAATTAAAATGTGCACAAAGACAGCAGGTTGTGAATCTACCCCAAAATTCATCGAATCGATGAGACAAATTCCGATTTGTCAATCACGTCCTCTGATTTCCATTCACCGAAATTCACCGGCACCCGATGAATAATAATCACGGAGTACAAAGAGGCGGTCGAATAATTAGTGGAGAGGAGAGAAAGAAGGAAAAGTGATTATCGCCGAACGAATATGCTTATCATGGCCTCTTTATAAAACGCGAATAATGTATTCGCTGCGGAGTGAATCAGGGGTGGTTCTGTTTAACAGAATTTCGAGATAGCTCGTTGGATGATTGAGACGAATTGTACAATTTGAAGAAATACGTTTAACGGTACACCTAGCGCAGTGAAATGGCCGGTAGGCCTAGGAGAAGGCAGAGAGACAGGTGAGAGAGGTGTCGCTGATCGCCGTAGTCGATCCCCGATTCCAATTATAACGCGGAGCTTTGTTTAATGCGCAATTGCCATGCGTGCGGAACACTTTGCTTCGTTGGCAGAGCGCATCCAGCCACGTGCTGATAAAACGATCACCGGTCCAGCGGCGCGAAGTGTTATCTGTCTGCGGCGAACTGGCCCGGGTCCGCGTTTTACGCTCCCGGCCCCGGGTCATTATCGGGGCCGCCGATTGAATATTATAATCGTATCGGGGCGCTTAAGCCTCCCGGACGCTTTCATGCACTCGCGTATCGTCTCTCCGTTGCGTTGGATCGCTCGCGCCCGTTGCATCGGCCGGGGTTCCATCGAGTCCCATCGCAACGGGGATCGCGCGCGCCCGAGCACGCGATGGTAATTGTAGATTCGCGTTATTACGCCATAGACAGCCGCCGCCGTAAAATAAACCGGCCTCGCCCTGAAATAGTTTAATCGGCGTGCACGCTTCGCCGGAAGGTTAAAGGCCACCGATCGATATCTTCCGGTCCCGGTAAAATTATCCAACCCTCTCGAACGCTGCTGCTCTGTCGCTTTTAGCAAGCCTCCGAATAACCATGGTGTCGATTTCGCCTCTGCCTGCTCCTGCTGTCTGATCCATCCACCAACCGCTCTCCCTCTCTAACCCGCTATCAAAATATCGATTTTACTCGTCCGGGTTTCTACCTTCGAAAATACGCGACTCGAGCGAACTGGAATTCGGTTATTTCTGACCGAACCACCGATACACGGATTTATCGATTTCTCCGAAGTGAATTCGACCTTTTCTTTGGATAATTATTAGGGTTATCGCGAAGCACGATTTTTCAGCTTCCCGTTGGAAAATTTACTTATTTCTCCAGCTTCAATTTAAGCCCTCAAACCCTCGAAAATTCCTATAGAAACACTTTCTAAAATCTATTTAAAGCAACCCCTAAAAACCGAGCCACTCTCCCCGATCTACCTTTCCGAGCTTTTATCGATCGATCAACGCGAATTCAAGTTTTCCTACAATCCTGTACGTCTTTATCCGAAATCGCGATCTCCCAGCTTCCAGTCGAATTTCTAGAACTTCGTGCTTCACGCTATTTAAACTTCGAGCACGTTCGATTTCGCGAAAGTTCACGTTTACAGTAAAATTTTGTAAACGTCCGAGCGGATTACGGCAGCCGGAGAGGTTGGGAAATTTTTGCTTGATTTCAAGACTTCCAGGCTCCTCGGCGGATCAATACGCTCCAAGCAAAATATCGAATAAAACATCCGGAACGACGCACGCCGCTATTCCATTTTAATCCGTTCCATTCTACTTTTTCCTGTTCGCTGTGTGATCGATGCGAACAGCTTAACGGGAGGTAGAACTGGTGGTCGATACACAGCCGAGCACGCCGGATGAAATATATCCGCGTGTGCGGACCTCTTCTGTTTCGAAAATTTTTTTGATACCCGATACGCGCCATCCGAAACCGCGTATCAACTCGCCGAGATCGAATTCTTTCGCGCCAATTAAAGGGCTATGTAATTGAAAAATTTCATCAATCTCTCTCTCTTTCTCGGCGATCGTCGAATTATTCCGTGGCGTATCGGCTACGTTAATGATGGATCTACATGCACTTACACAAACGCGGAGAAATCGATCGCGGTTACACCGACTCGCGAGAAAGAATTTAATCCCTCTGTCACAAAATGTATAAAATAATAATGGATAACGTTATAGATTTTTGAAGAATCGCGAAACAAAATAACAAAATTACGCAATGTCATTTTAATTAGACAGCCCCAAAGACTTCAGCCCGAAATTTCACGAGAATTTCCAAACCGAGAGGAACGAAAGCAGTACCTGCTCAATGTGTCGGTCGTCAGAGCCTCCAGTTTTGGGAACGAGGCGAAATGGATGTTTCCCGGACGCACGGGATATACCACGGCCGATAAACATCGCCGGGGTGAGATCCATCGGGGGATACACGGGGTAAACATCAGATAAGCCGGCCGGCCGGTCGATTTAAGCAATTTAGGGAAGATCCAGAATTGCATGGAAAATAAGATAACAGGACGAAGCACGTGCCATCTGTCGCGAAGCCACCGATCGTCTATCTCCGGCGAGTCAACGACGCCGCGGCCTGCCACCATCTGCTTTCCCAGATGTCTCGTCTATTTGCCCTAGCCGTCGAAAAAAATGTTTGGCTTCGCGATGCTATCCCATAAACGATCTCTGCGGCCCGGGTCCATCGGGACGAAGCTCGTCTCGTCTCCGATGAAACAATAAATGGACTCGGCTAAATAAATCTTGTCCTCCGGAACACTCCGACGAACGACCCCTCAGCAAACAACGAAATTGCTGGACACTCTTGATAGTAGCTAGAATGGACAAGGTCGCGGATTCTTTCACGAATCTTCCCAAGCTAATTCAGCACCACTAACTTGAGTAACCCTTTCAAGTCGGAGCTATTTTAACTCGATCATTAAACATTTTTTCCGACCTAGAATAATTCCATTCTATTTCATTTTTTAACCGACTTCGAAAGGAGGAGGTTATATTCACCGATTACGCTGAGAAGGATGGACCAACCGGAACGAAATCTTTTGCATCTTGTAGAGTAGGTCACCGGGGTGGTCCTGTGAAAAAGTTTGCACTTTTTTATTCCTTACGATTTTATTTGCGAAAAATGAATTATTTCACCGATTACTCCGAGATGGATGGACCAATCAGGACGGCATTTTGTAGGGTATGTCTCGCGATTGGTCCCTTGAAAACAAATTTAATAACCAATATGGCCGAAAAACCATCCTACGGTGTTCTACAAATTCTGCTCGTTCCACTAAAAAGTGTAAAATAAAAAAATTTTATAAAAAATGAATTAAACCGACTTCGAAAAACGCACTAAAAAAATGCACTAAAAAGTATGAGATAATTTCCATTTAATTCATGTGAATACACACGAACTTAAATACAATACAATCTTTTCGCAGGCAGTGCAAAATTGAAAATTTTCGACACTGGAAATTACGAAAATCCTTAAATTCTTCTACATGCTTTCACACATTAATGTACAGTAGCGGACAAAAGTTTAAGACCGCTCTAAAGAAGACGATAACTTTTTTAAAATTGTACTATACGATTTGACCTTTTTTGGGAAAGCTAGAATAATTAGTTTACTAAAGGATGTGAAAAGAAATTTTGTAAAAAATTGCAATTGATCGGAATTGTTGAAGAAATACTAAAAGTTGAATTTTTAATATTTTTATGTGGGCCTATATTGAAAATTTAAAAAATACGTTTTGTAGATCTGTGTCAATTAAACATATTCTGAAAATTTCGTGAAAATCGGTCGACGTCGCAATGAGCTACAAACGTTTAAAGATGGTAAAAATTGCAGATATTCACGATTTATTGCCGAAAATCTTGAAAATCTGCAATTTTTACCATCTTTAAACGTTTGTAGCTCATTGCGACGTCGACCGATTTTCACGAAATTTTCAGAATATGTTTAATTGACACAAATCTACAAAACGTATTTTTTAAATTTTCAATATAGGCCCACATAAAAAAGTTAAAAATTCAATTTTTAGTATTTCTTCAACAATTCCGATCAATTGCAATTTTTGACAAAATTTCTTTTCACATCCTTTAGTAAACTAAAGTGCTCTAGCTTCCCAAAAAGTTCAAACCGTATAGTACAATATTAAAAAAGTTATCGTCTTCTTTAGAGCGGTCTTAAACTTTTGTCCGCTACTGTATATTTTCTCCCACCTACTGATTTCCAAGTTCACCATATTCCAATGAAATCATAATCAGCAACATCTGTCATTCGGAAAATTTGTAATTGTTGCGTCGCCTTCAAAAAGATTGTATTGTATTTAAGTTCGTGTGTATTCACATAAATTAAATGGAAATGATTTCATACTTTTTAGTGCATTTTTTTAGTGCGTTTTTTCGAAGTCGGTTTAATTTTTGTGGATATGAAACTGATACAATACCTCATACGATACTTAAATGTTTAGTAATTGATTGGATTCGAACATATTTAATAATCGAAAGAATCTTTCATTTCACGAACTGAATCTGTCCCTCGGTGTTAAATTGACACAATGGTAAAAGACAGGATTGCCAGAAATGTTGTAACCAAATATAGAAGTATTGAAAACTGCAATTATGTATATATGAGATAGACTCAAAATATAGCAGTTCAAGTAAAAGAGGTACATAGCACATTTTAAACTTTTTTATTCAAACAAACATTTTGGAAAATTCAAATATGATATAGGAGATCAAGTTCAAATATAGAAGATCCATACCAAATGTAGAAGTATTGAAAACTGCAATTATGTATATATGAGATAGGCTCAAAATATAGCAGTTCAAGTAAAAGAGGTACATAGCACATTTTAAACTTTTTTATTCAAACAAACATTTTGGAAAATTCAAATATGATATAGGAGATCAAGTTCAAATATAGAAGAACCATACCAAATGTAGAAGTATTGAAAACTGCAATTATGTATATACGAGATAGGCTCAAAATATAAGAGTTCAAGTAAAAGAGGTACACAGCACATTTTAAACTCTTTTATTCAAAGATTTTGGAAAATTCAAATATGATGTAGAAAATCAAGTTCAAATACAGAAGACCCATACCAAACATAGAAGATCTGGCAACCCTAGTAAAAGATCCATGAAATAACAAGGTAAACAGTTATTTTCCGATGTCTTTCGACGAGGTCCACAGAAGCGGCACAGGATAGAATTTTTAATTTCCGACGCACCGTTGTTTCAGGAACGTAAATCAATTGTGTAGTACGTTCTGCGGACAGTTTTGAGTCGCCGCTGGAAGAAAAACCGCGATTTACAAGCCCCGAGGGGGGAAGAGAGTACGATCGATGATTCCTCGATCGCAAAGAGGTACTCCTCACGGCGTGGATTGATGTTTCAATGGTCTGAACGGTTGGGGGCGTCGTATTTATAGGGTTTAATCGATGACACGGTTATCCGGCGGCATCGAGGCTCGCGACCCGTATATCCTCGGTTCGAATACGAATCGACGTTATAATATTGCCACTTGCCGCAGATGATGACGCGAATTGCAGTCGTCATCCTTGATTACAAAGATAGCCTAAGGCGCGGCAAGGTAGAGGGAGAAACGGAGACGTTCATTGATTAACTCTCGAGCGGCGAGTTTCAGGGCGATTCTATTTCCGCGGCTAATTCATCCGCAGGCCGAATCAATTACAATAAACAATCTCGCGTGCGAGATCGCCGCGGTAACTAGACAAATCGACCGATGAACCGAACGTAAAGAATTTCAACGTGGATCGCTCAAACGCTAAATTCCCGCGAATTCGATTTCTTATCGGTGATTAAGCGAGTGTTTTGGGGATTGAGCAAGAACAGTAGTGGAATTTAGAGCAAGCATGCAACAACGCGTCCAAGGAGTCATCAGCCACAATTATCGCAATTGTTGGCCCCATTATCGCGGTAATGAGCGAAACCGCCCCTTAACCGGCTCACGTATTTTAATTATCATAAATGTAGTTACGCGCTCTGTACAAAGCGACGGTTCTAGCGCACGTATCCCGCTGTTTCGGAGCTGGCTTATTATTTCACCTTCCGCCGTAAACACTGTAATCGCAATTAGCCTGGCTCTGTCGCGGGACGTTGTTCCCAAAAATTCCCTCGAAGCTCTGCTCCTAATTGGACACAGGATTCTCGAATAAACCGTGACATTGATTTTGTAGATGGTAGCGAAAGATTTGTCGCGAGTTCGTGTGGTAGAGATGTCATTTCATAGAGAATTCTCTATTACAGGAACTGTGGAAGAACGAACGAGGCGAGAAATGATCTAGCAGCCTCGCCAAGTACTTCGTTTATTTTCTGTTTCTATATAATTCTTGTAATTGTTTAATATTGGAGTCGTACGAGGTACAATTACAGACGGAACAGATTAGAGCGTTACATGAATTGCAGGATCTACAGACAGCGGAGTCCGTGCATGTGAACCCCGTTGTTAGATCAGAGACAAACTATTACTGTCTTCGATTCATTCGATCCATAATTTTCTTTGATAATATTGTTTTCAGTTCTGATTTGATTAATATCCAAGTATACTACCGCTTGTAGAAATCGCAGAGTCCGTGCGCGTGGACCCCGGCTACAGATGAATCCGTCCGCGACTCTAAAAGCGACCCATTCCTCCGTTAACACAATCGCCGAGTAATTCCCTCTTAACAAAATCATCTGTAAACCGATTTTAGTCGTCGCAGAAAGCAGCGTGGCAGTAATTCGCGAAAGGAGAGTAAAATAGCATAAGGGACACGGGACGACCTCGGCCGTAGAGACGCGGTGCATTGCTTAACGAACAATCTACGGAGAATTCCAGGCAACTACAGTCGACTAAACTTTCGTAGCAGCTCACGGGGACTCTGGCAATAACGGAGGAGGAGCGCGTCTGCAGGCGTTTTGCGATCACGTTCGCAACCTCTGTCACCCGATACCACCTCCCTCGGGCTCCTTAGGTGTCCCGCTCTTTTTCCCGTGACGTCTTTCGCCTACCATCTCCTCTCTCCCCCTCTCTCTCATTCTCCATTTCTCTCTCCCGTCATTATTTTCCCGTTTCATCTGCATCGCGAGAACGGAGTCGCGTTATATACGATTACGCGGAGGAGGACATCGAGCCAAACAACGCCGGACGGAAAATCGATATGGAACGATATCTCGGCTACCCCCTGTCCCCTACATCGGGCAATATCGTCGGCGAGATCGTAGAGGATCACGTTCGCGAGAAACGTTTGTGCTAGTCGAGACGGCAGAATTCGATGATTTCAAGAACACACTACAATCTCTACCTACCACTCTCTCTCTCTCGCTCTCACACCGTCTCGCTTTGTCTATTAAGGAAAGATCACCGGCTAATAGAATTTCGGGAGAACTTTGCAAGGGATTAAGCAACTCGAAACTCTAATTGGGATTCGAGGATGACTACGGCCGATGGGAATCAGCTGCTGATAAATTTAGGCCCGGCTAAAAGTGGACCGAAAGTCAGGGATTTCGTGGAAAGCCGCGGATCGTTCCACTTGCTCGGGAAAAAATAGATCTCGCCCGATACTTCGATGACCTCTGCGATCGCGCAGAAAAGGGTTCGATCTTCAACCCTTAAAAATTGCTGTACCATAAGTTTAAAAATGTTTCAACAATTTTGAATTTCATCTAGTCAAATTTGCTGTAAATGTATAAGGATCCACAGTCTACTAATCACTTACTAGATATTTAAGCATTGCATGAGGTACTATATCACATTTTATATTCGTACAAAGGAAGAAATGTTTAATATTCGAGTTAATTGCTGTACCATCAGCTTAAAAATTTTTCAACAATTTTGAATTTCATCTAGTCAAATTTGCTATAAATGTATAAGGATCCACAGTCTACTAATCACTTACTAGATATTTAAGCATTGCATGAGGTACTATATCACATTTTATATTCGTACAAAGGAAGAAATATTTCATATTCGAGTTAATTGCTGTACCATAAGCTTACCAATTTTTCAACAATTTTGAATTTCATCTAGTCAAATTTGCTATAAATGTATAAGGATCCACAGTCTACTAATCACTTACTAGATATTTAAGCATTGCACGAGGTATTATATCACATTTTATATTCGTACAAAGGAAGAAATGTTTAATATTCGAGTTAATTGCTGTACCATAAGCTTACCAATTTTTCAACAATTTTGAATTTCATCTAATCAATTTTGCTATAAATGTATAAGGATCCGCAGTCTACTAATCACTTACTAGATATTTAAGCATTGCATGAGGTACTATATCACATTTTATATTCGTACAAAGGAAGAAATGTTTAATATTCGAGTTAATTGCTGTACCATAAGCTTACCAATTTTTCAACAATTTTGTATTTCATCTAATCAATTTTGCTATAAATGTATAAGGATCCACAGTCTACTAATCATTTACTAGATATTTAAGCATTGCATGAGGTACTATATCACATTTTATATTCGTACAAAGGAAGAAATGTTTAATATTCGAGTTAATTGCTGTACCATAAGCTTACCAATTTTTCAACAATTTTGAATTTCATCTAATCAATTTTGCTATAAATGTATAAGGATCCACAGTCTACTAATCACTTACTAGATATTTAAGCATTGCATGAGGTACTATATCACATTTTATATTCGTACAAAGGAAGAAATGTTTAATATTCGAGTTAATTGCGGTACCATAAGCTTACCAATTTTTCAACAATTTTGAATTTCATCTAGTCAATTTTGCTATAAATGTATAAGGATCCACAGTCTACTAATCACTTACTAGATATTTAAGCATTGCATGAGGTACTATATCACATTTTATATTCGTACAAAGGAAGAAATGTTTAATATTCGAGTTAATTGCTGTACCATAAGCTTACCAATTTTTCAACAATTTTGAATTTCATTTAATCAATTTTGCTATAAATGTATAAGGATCCACAGTCTACTAATCACTTACTAGATATTTAAGCATTGCATGAGGTACTATATCACATTTTATATTCGTACAAAGGAAGAAATGTTTAATATTCGAGTTAATTGCGGTACCATAAGCTTACCAATTTTTCAACAATTTTGAATTTCATCTAGTCAATTTTGCTATAAATGTATAAGGATCCACAGTCTACTAATCACTTACTAGATATTTAAGCATTGCATGAGGTACTATATCTTATTTTATATTCGTACAAAGGAAGAAATGTTTAATATTCGAGTTAATTGCTGTACCATAAGCTTACAAATTTTTCAACAATTTTGAATTTCATCTATCAATTTTGCTATAAATGTATAAGGATCCACAGTCCACTAATCACTTACTAGATATTTAAGCATTGCATGAGGTACTATATCACATTTTGTATTCGTACAAAGGAAGAAATATTGAATATTCGAGTTAATTGCTGTACCATAAGCTTGAAAATTTTTCAACAATTTTGAATTTCATCTAGTCAATTTTACTATAAATGTATAAGGATCCACAGTCCACTAATCACTTACTAGATATTTAAGCATTGCATGAGGTACTATATCACATTTTATATTCGTACAAAGGAAGAAATATTTAATATTCGAGTTAATTGCTGTACCATAAGCTTACCAATTTTTCAACAATTTTGAATTTCATCTAATCAATTTTGCTATAAATGTATAAAGATCCGCAGTCTACTAATCACTTACTAGATATTTAAGCATTGCATGAGGTACTATATCACATTTTATATTCCTACAAAGGAAGAAATGTTTAATATTCGAGTTAATTGCTGTACCATAAGCTTACAAATTTTTCAACAATTTTGAATTTCATCTAGTCAATTTTGCTATAAATGTATAAGGATCCAGAGTCTACTAATCACTTACTGGATATTTAACCATTGCATGAGGTACTATATCACATTTTATATTCGTACAAAGGAAGAAATGTTTAATATTCGAGTTAATTGCTGTACCATAAGTTTAAAAATGTTTCAACAATTTTGAATTTCATCTAGTCAATTTTGCTATAAATGTATAAGGATCCACAGTCTACTAATCACTTACTAGATATTTAAGTATTGCACGAGGTATTATATCACATTTTATATTCGTACAAAGGAAGAAATGTTTAATATTCGAGTTAATTGCTGTACCATAAGCTTAAACATTTTTCAACAATTTTGAATTTCATCTAGTCAATTTTGCTATAAATGTATAAGGATCCACAGTCTACTAATCACTTACTAGATATTTAAGCATTGCATGAGGTACTATATCACATTTTATATTCGTACAAAGGAAGAAATATTTAATATTCGAGTTAATTGCTGTACCATAAGCTTACCAATTTTTCAACAATTTTGAATTTCATCTAATCAATTTTGCTATAAATGTATAAGGATCCACAGTCTACTAATCACTTGCTAGATATTTAAGCATTGCATGAGGTACTATATCACATTTTATATTCGTACAAAGGAAGAAATGTTTAATATTCGAGTTAATTGCTGTACCATAAGCTTACAAATTTTTCAACATTTTTGGATTTCATCTAGTCAATTTTGCTATAAATGTATAAGGATCCACAGTCCACTAATCACTTACTAGATATTTAAGCATTGCATGAGGTACTATATCACATTTTGTATTCGTACAAAGGAAGAAATGTTTAATATTCGAGTTAAAGTAGCTCCGAGAAAAGAATTGCAGTGTCCAATTATTTTTTGGAACGATCCTCCGATGTACAACTTCCGTCGAATATCTCTGATGTCTGCTCTTTAGATACAGGATCACGTTTTTTCTGTTTGCGAGTTGAAGTAACAAGATCGGATTGCCTTCGACAGGGTTCGGCAAACGTCCAGACACCTCTCGAACTTTTCAAAAGCGCGGGATCCGCTGGTCCGAGCTCATAGGTTTGTTTCCTTCCGGCCGCGATGCCAAAGTTGCGAGGCGCCCTTGGCGGATACGTGACCACGCCGTTTCCTTCGAATTCTTTTTTCCTCTCTTTCTTTCCATGGTAGTGCCTGATGAAAGTTCTGTTCGGATTCCGACTACGTAGTTGGACGTGGGAGGAAAGAGAGGAGAGGAGAGAGAAGAGGTTGTTGCATGGCTCGCAACGTGCTTCTTGGAATTTTTACAAGCGGAATGTAAAGTCGAGCGCGGTGTAAAGTTGTTTAATCAAAATGTGCCTGGCTCTCTCTCCGGACGGTATTTTCGCTCGAGGAAATATTTCACTTCTCGCGGAAAGGAAACGGCGTTTGAACTGCGGAAGAACTTCCGCCAGTCTTGATCGGAGGAATCGTGTAAATAAATATTGTCTGCGAAAAATTAGGAACTTCCGAGACGGTGCTGCAGAACTTTTGCATTCCTGCAGCGAGATGCCTGGACATGAACGACTCGGTATTTTGTTCTGCAAGAGTAGTAATTTCTGCAAGAAACGCATTTTTCCAACATATTTTTTACACATCATTTACTAAACTAATTCTTCTAGTCTAACAGAGAAATTGAAGTCGTTTGGTCCATTCATATAAAAGTTATTCTGATTTAAAGTGTGTGGAATCAGTTATGCTCCTTGCTGTAATATTATGTATACTGGAGTCAAAAAATATATTCAATAAATTCCCATGAAAACACCTTTACAATTTCAATAATTGTCAAATAAAAAATCTAAAATGGGTCATTTTAAAAGAAGGGAAAAGAAGTGAGGCTGTCTCCGGTGCAAGACACTAAATATTACCGCGATCACGCTCGTCCCGATCAGGATCGTGCGGTTAGGCTCGGTAACCACGGTGCACCGTGGTGGTGGGGCGAGGCTCGTATGCATCAATAAATATATGCGAGCCGGCCGGTCGCGTTCTCATGCGAGATGCATACGCGGCGCGTATGTGCATCGTGCAGGTACGCCGCGTGCGCGCCGTTGCATTCGTAAAGGCCGCTGCACCGGAGAACCGCCGACGCGGACGTCAACAAACAAGCGCGACTGTTGGGACGAGTTCAATGCGCTTCGGTGACTCTGACAGTAGCGGAAGGGGTCGGGGAATGGTACAGACCAGAGAGAGAGAGAGAAAGAGAGAAGGATGGCCGGGGGTTGCACGACGACGGAACGAATATTATTCCAGGGGATAGGGAGCACACCCTTTCGGCACAATGAGATCGTTCACGGGAATAATTAGCGCCGCATTGTGCAATTTTAGTGGATTAGGAGACACCCGGCTGGGCCCTTCGATTTTCTCTGTTTGTCTCTCTTCGAATCGCTTATGACTTCAAAAAGGTTGCTGGGAAAGTTCACTATGCAATTGGGTCTACAGATACTACCTGTTTTTTATTAGGTCGTCCCAAAAGTTCGTTTCGTTCTTGATTAATGTGCTCAGTACAAATTCCGAGTAGTTTTTAAATATGGATTAAGAAAGGGGAAGCTTAACCCCTTGCCGTACCTTTTCTTTTACAGTTACAGTAGTTAGAACATCTTTATGCACAAAAACGTCGTGGAAGGAAGAAGAAAATGTATATTTTTGTATGGCTACATTTATTTGAATGCTTACAACCAGAGTTGGGCAAATTTTATTTTAAATAATAAATAATGAATTAATATATAAATGTGTAATTTTAATTGCAAATAGTAACTAAACTTTTTATTTAAATAAAAGTAATTTAAATAATCCCAAAAGTGATCTATTTAGTCATTCTTATTTGCAAATAAAAGATTATTTATTATTTGGATTGAGGTGGAAATCAAATAAATAGTTTTTGGCCTTCATCTCTTATTTCTCTTATTTCTTACTTCTCTTATTCGTCAATACAAATAATAATTGAAATTGTATTTGTAAATAACAATTAACTTTATTATTTTAAATAATTATATTTACACTTGCTCAAATAATAAGAAATTATTTCTGCTTGTTACTTGAATATCCAAATAACAAATAACTTGTTATCTCAATATTTAACACATAACTTGAATCAAATATTATTCCATCCAAAATGAAACGCGTAACATTCATATTTGTTAGACTTTGTTAAAAACCTTCGCGACAAGTCTTGCTCGTCAACGTACGCCAAGGGGTTAAGGAATAATAAAACATTAACGAACAGAAGATCGTGTTGTTCGTGTATGCTGATGTTATCTAACGATGGGGAATGTGCACGTAGTGGAAGAAACGTTTAGGACAACCTAATACATTTGTAACTTCAAAAACTCGGAAATTGTATCAGCTTGTTGGTACACTGGTGAATTCATTCAACTAGTTTGATTCGAGTATTTTTTTCCTTAAACGAATCAAACGCGAACGTCCATCGCGATCAATCGAATCGCAACGCGACGGGGCGACCCCGTAATATATTTATGCTAAATAAACCGAGTGGTTAATGGCAAAGGAGATTCGCCAGCGAAAAATAGTTGAATTTCGGAAATTGCATCTCCGCCGCCGACTGATTTACAGACATTTCATCGGCCAGTTAAACCCGGAATTTTAGAGCTATTCAATTATTTTTAACGCGTTAATCGACGATTCCCCGGAGGCCACTAACGTAATGACGGCACGCTTTTAGTGCGATATTCCCGGAGATAATGGCAACAGGTACACGAGATTTTTAAACCGTATTTTCGACCCTGATGGCTTTTCGCAACGCCACTTGCTTGTGCAATTACATTATATTTCCTGGATATAATGATTCCACCTTCCGCTTCAAAGCTTGCAGTTCGTTTGATTCATTCGTTCATGATAATTATATATTTGCATAGCATTCCGAGCACGGGTGGTGTGGAGCATTCACCCCTTTGCGCTCGGAGCTACTTTAACTTGAAAATTACACATTTCTTCCGACATAGAATAATTTCATTCTACAGGGTGTCTCAGCTGAAGGAAACCACCTAAATGTCTTCTTTATTTTTAATGGCAAAAAAAATATTTATGGCATAATTTAAATGGTACCGAAGGAGAAATATCATAAAAGAACATTCTTATTTGGATATTTTTTCATAGTTTTTTCAAGGTCATCGTTATTTTTTATCGTGAAAACTCATTTTTATTTATTCCATCTTGTTAATGACTTAAGAATATTCAAATGTATTTTTTCAGCCGCTACAAGATAGAATAAAAAGAAAGTTCTACCGATAAAAACAATTACGATGACCTTGAAAAAACTATGAAAAAATAACGGGACAAAAGAAATTGTTTTTTGCATAATGCATAAATATTTGTTGTGCCATTAAAAATAAAGGAGATGTTTAGGTGGCCTCCTTCAGCTGAGACACCCTGTATATTAATCTTCTTCTTTGTACGAATATAAAATTGATATAATACCTAATACAATACTTAGATGTTTAGTAATTGGTTAGATACCAATATATTTAATAGTCTAAACAATATCTTGAATAATGGTACCGCAGGTAAGGGTTAAATACGCTGTACTAATTACGCCGAACAATTCCAACAGGAATAAATAATTCACAAGATCGTCACCTCAACTTTCACTCGCTTGATCCCATCAGCCATCTCTCCGCTCCGCTTCAGCCCCATTCCCAGACTCGTTTTAACCGATCGAATCACCTACTCGGGATCATGGGAACTTGATTTGGTCACGGGTCCGAACCCTGCGCCACCCTCGATCAAGAATCGGAAACACTCTTAGCTCCAGCTGTTCCCCGGAAGCCTGCAGCTCACTTTCCAGGTATCCACTATCAGCTGGAACGACGCGACGCGTGAAACACAATACTCGAGAGTCGACGCGAGAGAATCGTGGGGGCCTGTCTGCCGAGCCACCTACGCATTCAACGTATCCGTAAGCGGACGATTACCTCGATAAATTTCATGAATGAGCCCGCGGCAGTCATTGACTTCGCTCGTGTCGGCTGCATGAAAGCAGCGACGAAAAAAAAGTGACAGAAAGAGGCTCTACAGTGGTATACCTCCCCGTTGTTCACCCTCTTCTGCTACGGGCCAACCAGTCTGCCTCCCTCGGTTGCTTCAGGGTTTCTCAGACCACGTGTTTCCCTCCTTTTGGGCTGTTGAGTGGGAATTCTTCGGGTATCGGGTTCTACTGGCTGCTCAAAATGCCCGGGTCTTACCGTAGTTTACTTATCGTGAGCGTTGTCGGTGATGGCGAACGAAAAACGAACATTGTTCCATGTTGATTGTAGGAATATGGAGCTACATTTCTGCGCATGACGTCTCTGAGCAATCTAGAGCAATTTTCGACGTTTTCCCAAGAACGTCCCCGTTCGTTCAAGGTGTGTAAATGAAAGAGCTGAGGGGAGAGAGGTTCGTTGAGAAACACTGTGTCGTGGCAGCTTCGTCAAAGCGTGATGCACTTAGCTGCCGGCGTGTACCGTTTCGCGTTACGCTATTGTGGAGGGCCCTTGTCCCTCGGCACACTTCCCATTGTCACGAAGAAAGTCGGTCCGCTCGGAGGCAAAGTGTGCCGCGCAACCTGTGCGAGCCTCGATTTATTTTAGCGCCGGTTCCTCTCCGACCCCTCTCTCTACTCTCTCGGTGAATTTTCGCGCGCGCGCGCGAGAAACGCGGATAGAAATGGCATCCTAGAGGAAAGCTGGACGGGGAAAGAGACGAGGAATCAGCGCGCGTATCCGCGTCGAAACACGCCGCGCCGGTTCTAGGTTTACGGAAGACCGGTTTCGCGTTATACGAACGTAATCGAGCCGCTCGTCTTGTTTTACTCTAGCTTTTATTGCGTCGCTGCTAGAGAGACCCGCTAGAGACGCAGAATTCTAATTCCGTCCCGAAAGAATCCGTCGAATTTAATGTTCGCGGAGAAATATTTATGGACAATGTAGAACCCTATCTGAAGACATCGTACATCGTCCAATTTTCTTATAATAAATTCTGAAAAATGATTTATTACCTACATCATCGGATCCGAGACTATCTTGAACTGAAAAATTAAAAATCAAGCGTGTTGCTTACAGAGGCAGAATACGGGAGACTTTGTAAGTTGATCAAACCCGTTGTTGATTATTACTAGCAGCGTCTGCGAGACCCAGTTTCCGTAACCGCAAACATTTGCGATTTCGGAGCCGGAGCCGAGGAAACTCCAGACTGTTTATTCTCCTTAGCGTTTTTGCGTAGAAGCTTTCTTTCGGATTGTACGGCAGGTTCTCTCCCGGGTTTCTGCTCCTATAATGAATATTTTTGGCCGTGGCTCCGTCATGCGGCGTTCCGCCGAGTTTTCCCCCGGCACGACGCGACGCTGCGACTCTCGACTTGGCAAAGCGTGCCAAGTGGCCACTCGGTTGAATTTTTAATAAATGTCATATCCACGTGTTTTTCTTCCGCGACAGGCGAACTGGGTCAGTCGCTGTTCACGTCGTCCGAAAGTAGATTCGGTGGATGAATACGGAAACGCGTCTGTCTGCAACAGTTTCCATCCCGAAGAAACCTTGTGTCACGATGCACGACACTGCATCGCTGCCTGGAACTATCCTGCACTATTACTGCATCCGTTCCTTGGTCCTTCTTGCTGGAAAATAGTCGTGCAAGAGAGGACGTTAAAATACCGGGTCGTACGTTTATTTTTAACATGCAAAATGTTTCTTGGCAATTCTGCGCTTGCTTCCTGTTGTTCTCTTTCAATTTTCGAGATGGTGGATCGAACGAGGTTCGCGAACCTCGTTTATAGTGAAACACAATGCTTATAAACATTCCGGCTGTACCTCCAGTAGGATCGTTGGACAGGTAGTGTGCCAATTAATGTGAACACACCAATATTTTTAGTGCCTTATTCGTTTTTGAAAGTTGGCAACATATGTCAATGGTAGCGGCCATTTTGTTGTACGTTTGATGAACTGGTCTGTGCCGACCTGTTAGTATACAATTCCGGAAAATGAATATAACGCAAAAGAAAACGAGGAAAATATAGCTTATCTAGATTGGCCAGGAAATTCGCCAGATGTAAACCCCATTGAAAATTTGTGGGCTATTGCGAAACCCAGACTTCGTAAAGTTGGCTGTACGACAAAAACGAAGCTGAAAGAGGCTGTAATTCAGCTATTGCTTCGAGACGAAGAAATATTAGAAAAATGCAAAAATCTTATTGATTCTATGCCTAAACGTGTTGAAGATATTATACATGCCAAGGGGGCCATATCTTATATTGAAACATTTGAAATATAAGGTGAAGTGTCCTAAGTCTGGACAGTCTAAAAGTGATACCTAAATCTGGACAATTGAATTTTCATAGTAAAATCAGTAATTAAGAGATTAAATAATTATATTATATATTCTGGGGCCTTAGCTACAAGTAGGTGTGAATATTATTTCATTGAGACATCAATTGAAATTTAAAAATGAATTCAAAGTTCATCTGAAAACAGTATACAAAATAGTCTATTTACGTGCGAATCATGTGCATTTATAGTTCGAACTTTTGTTAGAAAAAAAGATATAATTTAAGCCCTCAGACAAAAAATAATTATCACGCATAATAATATTGATATTTTAAAATAAATTGGCAATCAAGCTTGACGTAAATAATAATTATTAATGCAAATATTAGATGTCCAAGATTAGGACTGTTTTCAAATATAAGTACTCCATACTGGGACGCGATGACAGTAGCTGTCCCACTCTAAGCTTATACGCAATGTGCTTACGACTGAAGCCGGACACGTGTTTGTGAATAAAATCAACGCATTGTTTGCAAATTATTTAACTACATGTACGTATAATTAGTCTTCTATTACCTTGAATAACGTATGTAGAAAATGCATTCCGGTTGTGACGTTAATAATACTTTATGTTTACATCTTAAATCGATCAGTATTACTACCTAACCTTAAAAGTTGTATTATGACAAGTTTTATTAAAACAGTAAATGAAAATAAATATATATTTGGTTAAATAATACAATACTATAATCTATGATAAGAATACTACATATTACGCAAAGCATCTTCTATTCGTCATGCGCAACAGCGCCACCAACCAACGTTTTAGGTTATGTTCGCTCGATCAACTCGTAAATTGAATTTGTCCCGATATAGGCTTTACTTCTGTCCAGGTACTAGCTTAGATTGGATTTAATATGTCCAACTATAGGTTTGAATTATTCTTGTTAATACAATTAAGATATTAACCTAAACAATGATTTTTTTATTTTAAATTACTTTACAAACTCTGAACTATATGTTAAAACTCTTAAGAAATTGTTTTTGTTTATTTAAAGTGATAAAATTTAAAATAGAAAAACATGCTGTCCAGGCATAGAGCTCTTCACCTTATACGACTTTGTATCTGATTGTGTTTAACCACCAATAAGCACTGTAATTAGTACTTCATTAACTCGCGACGTACACTACACCTCCCAACATTGCAAGAAGTTCGCGAGGTATGAAAACGTTCGTTCGACACCGGGCAATTCCGTTCAAGGGCGATCGACCCTCTTATCCGTGGACGTCGATTCCTCAGCAGGATCGTGCAATAAATTTCCTAATCCTGGGTCCTCCTGGTAGGCCTGGGCTCCCTGTAGGACCATCTTCCGGTGGTCCCTGCGAGACGCACGAAGCCTGGCGGTCGTCCGCGCAATATTTCACGCTCCCCTGGAACGGTTTTTCGTTCGACTCGTCGCAGGCGTGCGCGCGCGAGAGCGAGTGTGCGAGAGAAGGGAGAGTGCCGGCCATTGGTAATTCATGCGGCAGGAGTTGCGTTATAAGATTAATGAACAAATAGCCCTCCCCGCGGCGAAGCAAGAGTGAAAGAGAAAGACGGAGCAAGAGAGAACGGCTCGGATGAGACGGAGCCAAATATGGCGTTCTCGCCCTCGGCTCGCATGAATGATGCAACGCGAGCTCGCCCGTGGATTTACAATCGAGTCATTATGCAGCGTGCACAACGGGGCATCGGCCTGTGCTCGATGCCTCTTCCCCTCGAATTTTTTCGGGTTTTTCGAGACGCGACTGCGCCGCCGGGCTTATCGACGGCTCGTTGCTCGATATTCCGGTACGGTAACGCGTACGATTCGACCGATGTGTTCGGTATCGACACGGGAAATCGCGGATCGAGATCCTGCGGCTGTCAAGCCAGCCGATCATTCGAAGCTTCTACGCGCCGCTTTCGAGCCGATGTCCACGTTGTTATCTCCGTTCTCGATTTTCCGATCGCAGCGGATTTTTAATTTTCTGACGGATTCTCAGGATTCTTCGGTAATGACTAATCGTCGCTGTTATCGCCCAGTTTCGACATTTCATCGGGAAACGGTTGATCAGTGTCACGCGGGTCAGAAACTCGGCGCGCGTCGGCCGCGCCGTTCGAGATAACGAGCTCGGAAGCGACACGGTCCCCATTAATTCCACTTTCTCTGACAAATTGCTTTAACGCGCACGCTTCTTCACCTCCGACAATGCAGAGATAACTCCCGTCGGCGTTACATTATCGCCGATACTGCGGCCCGCCATACGTTCGCTCGTTCAGCGCGATCGACGCCGCGAGCTCAGTGAAATTCGATCATCTCGAGCAGAGCCAGATCAACCACCTCGCAAACAACTCCAATTTTTAGAAATTCGCCGACGCAATCCCGGACACGCAATTGTCGGTAGAACGGGAACTACAACCGGACAAATTGGCTCGCGTTTAAAGATCAGGCTAACCGCGATAGATTGATTAACGGCGGCCCGCATCCGGCCCGTGGAATTTCGCGAATAGTCGCGGGGATTATTTACGGGGCGGCGGGAGCGAGCCGCGGGATATGAAAATATCAATGAGAATTGGACCGGTGCCATTTCCCTTTCATTCTACGCGCGTCTCGAACAGAGCCGAAATTTGTTACGTGCCAGATTACTCAAATCTAGCGTGGCGCCGCGACAATCGGGGATGTCCCGAGAAGCACCGACACCGCGCTATACCAGCCTCGTTAACGAAATTTATATAAATACTTCTATTCCGGGCACAACCGATGCCAAACCCCTCCGGCGATCTTATAAACATGTCCCGAACTACTGACGGTCAGTTTTCCTACAAAGTAACCGGGCTGGTTTAGGCAGACGCGTCCCGGAGGAAATTAATATGTCAGTTTGACTCCTTTTACGAGGCATAAAGTACGGTCGCTCGCTTCTGCGAATCTCTGCTGCCTCCGGAGCGCGACTGCGGGTTGCCGCACAGTGGACCAAATCGAGGAATTTAGTGACTTTTTGTTATAACTTTTGTACCTTAAGAGATATCAGGATGAAATTTGCACTAAGATTCATGAAAAAAATAGTCAATTTGAACTATAGACAAATTAATATTTTTTCATTTGTTAAACAATAATTTTTAATTAATTTTCATTGATATTTTTTATTACAAAAATATTGTTTAAATACAATCTTCCAAACCATTTTTTCTTTCTAAGTGTGTATTTTATATTTATGTTTCACACATGCAATGTTTTATGGACTGGGTAAAATGTAAATTTGTGGAATCTTTTTTTAATCAACGCATAAAAAAAGTACCAAGATATCAAAAAGATGTCAAAAGATATTTTTTATAATAATTTATAATATTTGTAATATTGTATATAATATATGTACAATAATTTAGTAACATTTTTGTAGATCTTTTGTGATAAAAATGTGATAACAATAACGATTTTATAATATAACAATAATAGCATACAACGAATAACATGAAATATAATAAAAACGTGGTAAAAAGAATAATATTTGTTTATACTTTGTCAGTCTTCATTCCCAAATGGTTTTGTCCAGCATTATTTTTTATAGTCCACCCATTTCAAAGCCTGCCTTTTCTGTTATTTAATTATTAATGTTTCAGCTTCAGAATTAAAATTAACTGTTATATGGATGTAAAATGAAATAGTCCAGAATAGTACAATAAACACTAAATAATATAACTAAAATATAATTAAAACACAGTAAAAACATAAATACGACTTAAGTTTAGTTCATAAAGTAAATTAAAACACAACATAAAATGATTAAAACGAAATAGAAATCAACAGTAACTTTCAGCGCCGGAAAAAAGCTGTGACAGGTCTCACTATGGCAGCTGGAATGGTTCTGTTTAAACTGAATACAGATAAGAAAGTCAAAGACTCATTCCAAAGACTCCAAGCAATGTTTATTGATTAGATATCAATACGAGAAAGTTCGTTTTTGGGCCAAAGGTCACTGAATTTCTCGATTTGGGACACTGTGCGCCGAGAGCGGTGCACGTACACAGATAGTGTGCTGCGAGTTCTTTGAATCTACCAATTTCATTTATAGATCGAATTGAATTCATTGGCCATATTTATGAATTGAGGATGAAATAATGAATTCTCCGAGAATCGTGGAAATATTCGGCAGAACCCGCCCGTGCATTTGGACCCGCGTTATCGCCGGAGATACCATGTAATAGGCTGCGAACAGCAGCATTGTTCTCTCGCAATCTGTTCATTAAAAGTGTCGATCTTGTTCCCGCGGGCATCCTCTCGGCCGTTGGATATCGTCGAACGTATCGCTGACCGGGGACGTTCCATCAACCGTGTTTTACAACACCGTCGGAAGTCCGTCGCGATTGGCCGACGGCGTTTCTAACGACGTCGTTTCGACGGAACCGGAGGGAAACGCGCGGTATTCGTTCTGCTGCCGGTTCGCCGCGCGTGTAATTGAACTCGTTCGCCGACCCCTTATGGCTGAATGGTACGGCGAAAGCTTGTAATTTTATATTATAAAAAGCCCCGGGCTGCCTGGGAAAGCCTTTTAAACCCTTTCGACTTCTTTCATTGCCGGGGAAATAATGACTCTATCCTGGAAACGGTGGGAAACCGTTCCACGGAACGACGCGGAATTTTTGCCGACGGTTCTCGCGATCAATTCCTCGTGACACTTAAACGATCGACGCACGAACATCTTCGATAAGTGCGCGCAATGAACGCTAAAAGGGCGAACCGTGAATTTTCTGCAGCCGCGTACGATACAGGTTTTGCACTCCATTGTCTCCAGCGTGTTTTCACCCTTCCGGGGTTTATTTCAATCCCGCGGGATCGATACAATATATAGTTAATGAAGAAACAAATTTTACTTTATGAGATAATCATCTTCGAGTAGGATTTTGAAAATGTTATTGGGAGTACAAATAAGTCTTCGCGGTTTGAGATCAGATAGCGCAACCAGTAAGTTATGGCGGCTAGTGTCAGACGTAAGACGTCATATCGTAAGGTTGCACATCTGTCAACATAACCTCGAAATATTAGTGATTATGTATCAGCGTCATATAATATTTTCGTGCGAAAATGTAAAGTTTTGAGCCGAATAAACGTCATTTGCGGGAAGTTCTGATTTACTTCTTTAATTTGAAGAAATCTGCAGCTGAGGCGCATCGATTGCTTGTAGAAGCATATGGTAAGGCTGCATTAAGTGAGAGAAGTTGTCGTGAGTGGTTTCAAAAGTTTAAGAACGTTACTCCAGACACGACAAAATCATTCTTCTGCATGGTAATGCTCGTCCTCATGTTGCGGCACCGGTCGAAACCTACTTGGAAACACTTAATTGGGAAGTTTTACTCCACCCGCCGCACAGTGGTCTGGAGACCCTGTTTTCATGGCCAAAATTCAATTTTTCAACTTTAATACATTGAAAAACAATTTTTTCCTATAAAGGAAGAACCTTTTAAAGCTCCCAAATCCAAAATATTATTCATTTTAGATAATTCTGTGATGAGATACAGCGTTCTAAAGACAAAGTCAGAAAATTCAAAGTAAAATAAAACGTTTTAGATTTCAATCACCGAATATTAGAAAATAGATTTTAACGATGATTTTATATATGTTAGTAAGCGCATTTCAAATATTTAATCCATTTTTAAGCATTGTTTAGTCCATACACGAGTAGCGTAAATTAATGACATTTCAAACTTTGAAAAGAATTATACAAAAACGTTTAAGACCGCTAAGCATCGGACTTGTTTTATATAAAAGCTTGAACATTTACTAAGAAGATCATGTAAATTTTAACTGCAATCTCCCGCAATCTTGAACTATAAACGGATTTTAACAAATGCGGGCCCGCGATTATTCGACGCCTGGATACGCAGTTCCACTTGAATCTTGCATAGCAGCTTGGAATTACAATGTATGTATATGTTTTCTCTGTGCCAGTCAGAGACCTCGAAAACCTCCCATTACTAGTTTTCGTATAATTCCTGTGAAGAATTCAATCTTATCTACTTTTCCGCGATTTCTAGACAATAGTATGCATTGTGATAATTGTTAACAAGATTTTTCAAATATTTCCGATGATCTGACAAAAAAATTATTCCAACGAAAGTTAATCAGTATTCACTTTTCTACAAACTTCAATACAAAAAGTTAAAGAAAAATCACTTTTTTTATAAAAAATGAAGGTCACCTCAATGTTTTAAATATTAACATATATTTTTTACTTCATAATATTCTAACTGGTATCAAGACGAATCCAACGACATATAATAATATAACATTAAACCTTGAAATAACGCTAAAATAGTTTTGGCCACAAAAACCGAGCTACCAGACCACTGTGCGCCGTATTCACCAGCCATTGCTCCTTCTGATTACTACTTGTTTCGATCGATGACGCATGACCTGTCTGAGCAGCACTTCACATATGAAGATACCAAAAATTGTGTCGATTCATGGATAGCGTCAAAAGATGAAGCGTTCTTCCGACGCGGTATCCGGATGCTGCCACAAAGATGGGAAAAACTTGTGGCCAGCGACGAACGATACTTTGAATAAAACATAAGGTACCATTCTTTTGCAATAAATGCCCAATTTAAAATGAAAAACGGCAGAGACTTATTTGTACTTCCAATATAATATGAACTTATTTGTAGAACTTTGAAAATATGATCGTAGAAAGCAGAGACTAAAGATACCCTGGAGAAAGCTCGTCCAGCCTTTGCACTTGTAGGTTATAATAGCTATATAAGCTTTATAAGTTATAATAGGTTAATAGCTAGTATCAATGCAACATCGACACAATTCATCGCAACTTTGATTACACGCATAGTCCCGTAAAATTTCCGGGATTACGCATCACCCGTTTAAGAAACGCGGTACCGAAAAATGACGCGGGATCCCACTTTGCGGGATTGCTAGCCCTACTTACGACGTAAGCAATCCAACATCTTCACGTTGCTATTCGCTTTCCGTTCGCGGATTTTTTTCACGGTGCTTCCCACCGCGAGGTTTCACCACTCGCTATCGCCGAGAGAGCTTTCCTTTTGCTCTGTTCTGGGTGACTCTTGTTCGGTGTCGCGCTCGCGAGCACGCGCGCCTACGCTATGGCGAGAATGACTTCATTCATTTCCCATACAGACTCGCGCATTCATTACGTGTTCGTCCGGCTCACACGCGTTTACCATACAAATAAGGTTAGTTCCAGGAGTTTCTGGTCTTCGTTAGCGGAGTCGGTTGAGTGGAAGAGGGTTCTCCGTGAAGGGTCGATGCGGGAAGGAGGCGCGGGAATATCGTGAAACTTTCGCATTGAACACTACCGGTATTGTCTCGCCCGCTGCCCGAGAAACCGAGAACAAGGCGACGTTGTAGGGTTTTGCTCCCGGATCTTTTGCTCCGAGCGATAACCCGTACGACGAACGCGCTAGACTCCTCGAAACCGTCGAAACGAGCCGCGACGAGGCTTTGTCGCCCGCGATTTTCACGCGGAAACGAGCTTTCCACCCACGCGAAGCGTTTCACGTCTCTCGAGACGCCTCGGGAGAGCATCAGACACACCTGAGGGGTGATACATAAATTCCGACGACAATATTTTTTCTCGGCAGAACTCTCTTTGAGGTGTATTCACGGAAAATTTCGTTCGGAAATACGTACAATTGTGGCAGTTATGAATTTTTAGCTGTTCTTGAACTGCTGTTTCCCGTCACTTGTGTCTCGAGGAACTAATATTGTGAAGAAATCAAATTTATAATTTTGTGTATCAACGTGCAGCGACGATTTATTATTTTGTGTATCAAAGCCGTAAGAGAGCGCGCGATAAATTGTTTTCGATTTTCCGGAGCGTTTGAACGTGAGAGCACCTTGAATTGGGCTCGTGTAATTAGCGCAATTAGATCGCCGCTCGTTCCGCGATCCCGATGACGGGCCGATAAAACGTTTAACGATCCGTTGATTATAAACATCGACGTTTGGACAGACGGGCTTGCACCGAGGTATCAGTGTTAATTGGTGTTAATTCCCTATGACAGCCGGGAGCCGTCGATCCGAATTGTTTTATCGGTAGCCATTTACACTCTGTTATGCCGTCCGCTGGCCCGGTAAACAATTGTTCAACGGGACCGGGAATGGCAACGGTTGGAAAAAAGCTACGAAATTGTCCCGTTTGTAATTCGGATTAATTCGCGTGGCCTGTTGGAAACGGGGAAACGTCTGATCAAGTGTATTCCCGAAACGTGGAGCGCTCTTGAGCCTTGTTTTGTGCTCGCCTATGGTTCTCGAGAGGACCTACATCGTTGAAACGTTGTCGATCTGGTGTGTGTGTGTGAACGGTAGCGTTTTTAAAGTCTCTCGACCTTTGAACCTCTCGAGGAACCTCGAGTGTTGAACGGTGATCCTGAACAGAACCGGTCCGCCTTGGAATTTTGACGCAGGGCAGACCAGGGACCTGATCCTTGAGCCCCGTAGACAGTAAACAGATAAACTTCTACCGAATTTGCTGCATCAGGCAGCCGTCGTAGAAACGAACCATATGCTACTGGTTTACGACGCTCGGTAAACACCGAGCTCGTGCAGTTATGGCGCGTGCTGGTGAACGCAACAAAAATGAAACACCTCGCAAAGCTTATGTCTGCAAAGTTCGTGGCTTTGGTCGATTATTTATTTGTACACCTGATAGAGAAATACAGCAAGGAATCAATTACTGCAACCAATGTATGAGAGTAAGTCAAAAATTATCTACACATTTCATTCTACAATTTACTTATTGGGAGTACAAATAAGTCTCTGCCGTTTTTCATTTTAAATTGGGCATTTATTGCGAAAGAACGGTACCTTATGTTTTATGTAAAGTATCGTTCGTTGTTGGCCAGTAGTTTTTCCCATCTTTGTGGCAGCATCCGGATACCGCGTCGGAAGAACGCTTCATCTTTTGACGCTATCCATGAATCGCCCCAATTTTTGGTATCTTCATACGTGAAGTGCTGCTCAGACAGGTCATGCGTCATTGATCGAAACAAGCAGTAATCAGAAGGAGCAATGTCTGGTGAATACGGCGGGTGGGGAAGAATGATTTTGTCGTGTCTGGAGTAACGTTCCTAAACTTTTGAAACCACTCACGACAACTTCTCTCACTTAATGCAGCCTTACCATATGCTTCTACAAGCAATCGATGCGCCTCAGCTGCAGATTTCTTCAAATTAAAGAAGTAAATCAGAACTTCCCGCAAATGACGTTTATTCGGCTCAAAACTTTACATTTTCGCACGAAAATATTATATGACGCTGATACATAATCGCTAATATGTCGAGGTTATGTTGACAGATGTGCAACCTTACGATATGACGTTTTACGTCTGACACTAGCCGCCATAACTTACTGGTTGCGCTATCTCAAACGGCGGATATACATCAAGCTAGTTTCACTATGTTTTCACTATGCGCATCATTTTTCTACGTAATCTCCCCCCTCATCAATGCGCTTTGCCAAACGGTCAACAACCTTGCGTATTTCTTGCAAATAAAAGGCTTTCTATTGGTTGCAAAGCCACCTTTGCACCGCATTTCGCACGTCTAACAATAAGTCTAAGTCCCTCTTCACGCGTTACACTTGTCCGGCCACTTTCAAACTTCTCGATCCACCAAAACACAGTTTTACGTGATAATGCACTTCCCCCATATTGCGATGATAGTCTACGATGAATTTCTGAACCTGTGACACCCTCCGACCAGAAGAATCGGATCACTGCTCGTTGTTCCTCTTTGGTGCAAATTTCTAATAGAGCGGCCATGATCTATCCGCACCAGAAGGAAGAAAAATGTCGGAATTATTGGGTTGGCAAGAAAGTAATTTCGGTATTTTAAGGTGAAGTAAAAGCCAATTTTTGTCTTTTTATTCAAGCGATGAACTTTAATCAATAAAACATTTTCTTATTCATTCTTTTTAGCAAAAGATCATCGAAGAAAATAGAAAATATCTTATTCATGAAAGTTCATTGCTTGATTAAAAAAAAGAATTGGGCTCTATTTCACCTTAAAATACCGAAATTACTTTCTTGCCAACCCAATAGGTTCAAACTTTCGTAGCATTACCACAGCAGTATGAAAATAAAATAAGCGAGGTCGGAAGTCAGTGTGCACAACGTAAGAGGAGTAATGTCAAAAGTGTAGATAATCTTTGACTCGCCCTCGTAACATAATCTAACGCAACAGAGCTTCCAGTCGCGCCGCCAAGAGTCAAAAGATCGAGCTGCACCCCCGATTCTCCAGGGGGTGTTGGAGGGTGCGTAAATTGCAGATCGTGGCCCACTCGCCGCAAAGTGTATCATCCGGCTCGCGCATTTTTCACGGGAACGGGTTATACAGAGAGTCGGGTTAGGAGACAAAGCGGGTATGGCGGAGTGTGTGCATCCCTCTCGGTGTAGTTGCATCCACACGTAGACGAGCACACGTACACGGTGAAGCGGCGCGTGCACAAGGGGACGTTTAGGCCGGTCGATTACACGCTCGAACGGCCAAGAGACGTTGTCTGACTGTGGCAGACAATGTTGCAAATCTCTCGTCGCGTGTTGCTGGCACGGAGGAGTGTGCGGCCCGTGTACGAGCGCGCACGTGCATCGAAAAGTGCAGCGGCTGGCGCAGATGCACCGTGAATACGCCTACGGAGCCTGTTGCATCCTCATCTCTCTCTCTCTCTCTTTCTGTCCTGTTCTCTTCGTTTCCCTTTCCAACGAACTCTCTCCACGGTTTTACATTTCGACGGATTTACAATTTAAATCACGCGCGCGCCCGGATCGCGAAAAGACACTCGTCGCCATTTGGATCGGGCAATCTAGTCGTTCTTATGGCACCCCGAAATTCGATGACACAGAGAGAGAGAGAGAAAGAGGGGAGAGGCTTGTGTCCCGTTCAACTAGGCCGCCCGATGCTATTGTGTCGTGTTTTTTTCCGAGCTCTAAGCGAGGGCCATCGAATGGCCGAGCCTTTGACAGGTGCCGCGAAATTAGGCTGTCGCTACGGGGAAATGAAAAAAGTTGGCATCGGCTTGACCTACTGCCACTTCTCGCCACGGTGCATTGTATATTGATGCCTTTTTTAAACTCGCGACCCTTTGCCAGGCAGCACAGGGGGAATGGCAGATGGCTCGATGTTGCATAGGATGCAGAGTGCATTTTAAATCGTACGCTGCCACCGTTTCTTTCGGCCGATTAAAATTTATGATCGTTCAATTCTCCTCGTTCGATCTTCAACGATATAATTAACTAGCATCCATCCCACTGCAATTTGTATGTACACAAAAACAAATAAAACTTACCAGTCTTCTTCACTATAATGTTTTCCCATCGAAAGCCACGTGCTTGAACTACTTTAAAATAGATTCTTTTCAGCCGAACAAGTGCTCGGATACTTCTGGCTAGAGCACGCCGTTCTTCGTATTCTTTTTTACGAGCCTATTCTTCGAAGCAATCGGGAAGCCCATTGCCATCAGTGTTTTACGTGCACAGGGTGCTCGGATATATTTAACTGCTATCTCAAGGGGCGATTTTACAAAATGAAATGAACGAAATTGAACAAGGTTTAAACTCAACTAAAACAAATCCTTCACCCGGATAAAGAATTCATTATCCACAATACGTACTTCGTTTGATCGTTGCGGTACTTCGACTTCAATAACCACTCCTCAGCATCTTCGCTAATGAAATACGACTGACGATACTCGTGAGCACCCTACAAAACAAAGAAACCACGGTTTCCCTTTCCCGAAGGACGGCAAGGTCGCGAAACAGCATCGATCGCCATTGGACCAATTAAAGTCCTCTGACCGTGGCGTTCGATGCTTCGAGACGTTTATTTTCAAGGATGCGGTGCCCGCGACAGGATGAAAAATGGTAAATAGAGTCCTCGAGGCTCGGACGAGGCTCGACGCAATCCACTTACCTAGCAACGTTCCTCAGACACTTTGTCATGCAGATTCCCCATTATAATCCGTCTCTGTACAAACATTAAACCTCGAGTTTTTCGGTGCCTTACGCGCTTCAACGGAGAAGGAGTCCGTGGAGAGTGGTATCGATCCTCGAAGGAGAAACCGATTGAAAGCGAAAGGGGGGACGATAAAAATTTCAATCAAGCAGCCCGCCATTACTTACGATCGCGCCCTTCTTTTACTGCCCTGGCAGCGGCCGGATTTCCATCGAATTCAACGCTGTTAGCAGTCGAGTAAATTTCGTTCAGTCAGCTTTGCTCGGCGTATTATCTCGCGCGCAGTTAGTATTCCTTCTTCAACATTGAAGAAAACACATCCTGACTTGTCTTCGAGCTGAGACGATGTCACAGTATTCTTAATAATAATTTTTAATTAAATCGACATCCAACGATGTAGTTTCTTGCTGTTCCGCGGATCCGCGTCACAATGAACTAAATACCTAAAGCTTTGCTGATTGCCGTGCACCCTGGGCTTTTCCCCGGGAAAACGGTATTTTTCACCGTGGAAACTCGCGAGAACGAACGATTCGCCGATGCACCTTCTCGAAACTTCCGGCAAGAAGTTCCGGGGGTAGGTTCGATGTAAGCGGAATAGTTGCCGAACTTCCGGGATTTTATATTTCCCCTGGAATCCTCCCCGCTCTGCTCTTCAATCTTTATTCAAGCGCTCGATTTTTCTGTAATCCCAGACGCCCCCGGATCTCCCGCTCGAAGATTGACAGCTTTACGAGTGCCTCGTCCGGGCGGCTTTTTGTTCGTTTCCGTTCGCGTATCTCATCCTCGCGATTCCTCTTCGCGAAACTCGTTTGCTCTTCGTTTTATTGCGATGTAATTTCTCGCCGTTATCCTGCTTGACGTTCTACTAAATATCGAACAAGAGCGAATAATTTTTATGCGTTCGAAGAGAAGTGGATCAATGAAACGAGATAAAAACGTCAACAGACATTGAAAAAACGTAGCTCTCTCATCGCGAGCTTGATACTAATAAGACATCGGAACTTCTAGCTACTTATTCTCAGTGAGACAGTAGAATCAGCACGTCGAGCGAGAAAACTTTTAAGTAATTCGCGCTCGGTGCTTCATTAAAACTCCCCGAGCGTTCTCGCAGACCGAGGCCTGTCAATCGCCCGGAATTCCAGCGTCGCGATCGACTTCCTTCTTTCTTCCAACCGGCAGTCAGCTGGAAAACGAAGTCACACGGAGTTTGCCGGAGTCACACGGATCGTATCGATGCCACACGGTGATTAACATTCTTGAAAGATGACGGACGGCCTCGGCTTAGCGGCCGCGGCTAGACCGAGCCGTGGCCAATTAACGGTGACCGCGTTTCCACGGTGTATTGCGTCTATTTGAGCTCATTATCGGCCGAGAACCGGCGTTAATGAACGCAATTACGGATGAAAGGTCGCGCGCGCGCGAGATCCGTAGCTTTGTCGCGCATCCGATATCTGCGGTCATGCGACCGCCTAAATCGACCGAGCGCCACTGTGAAACGGATTGTGATTAAGATTCGATAAACTGTGTGCTACAAACCGATTAACAGCGATTCGGTGCTGATAGAAGCGTTTTCCATTTGAAAGGTACACCCGGAGGGTTCGATGAGACGCGAGGTCGCTACCCTCTTTGCGAATGCCGGGGGAATTCTTATTTCCGAGTTTAGATCCGAAGAGGAGAGGCCCTTTTAATTCCCTTTCATAAGCGCTCAGACAAACAAGCCGCGGTTTATGAGTGTTCTTATGCCGTGGAGACCGGCCTAGACTGCTACTTTCCAACGACCAAGAACGTTGTCGGCAATTTAGAGTTTCGTGGATTTGTCCGCCTCCCTCGGGGATGGATGTTTGAAATTTCATTGTTCCCTCGTTTGTACGCTGCGGTCCCGGCCCGCCTCGAATTCCATTTTCCGTCGCCGACTCGCTGCAGGACTATGTCCCGCGAAATTGCGAACGATTATAAGTATAGCGGACGATATGATATTTTTATTTCTGTTCTTCATCGCTAATAATTCCTTTGGGACCACACACACAGACCCAGACGTTTCAGAATCTCGGTGACCCTCGGAAACCCCTAAAGATTTTCCTCGGAGCAACTCGAAGGACCTGTGGGAGCATTAGACGTTCCTCTATCCGTCTTCTCTATCCTCGAGTCTCCTAAGGATATCTTTGCCGACCACGGACATCCTGAAACTTCCCCGAAGGACCTCGGGGACCTTCGACCAACGCAAAGGATCTCTCCAGAGAGAACCATAAAAGTTTCTCCCACCGGAAGCGATCAGTCTCGTTTCCCATTTGCAAACGCCACTATTTACATAATTATGCCGGGAGCATCGAATCTATGAAACGATAATGCAAGAACGCGTGGAGAGCCGAAGAGAGAGAGAAAGAGGAGAGACGCGTTCGCTCGGTTCGATCGGCTCCACAGGTGCCGGCGTGTCAAACGACTTTGCTCTTTATCGAGAATGAATAATTTCTCTCCGGTGAACTGCGCCGAATCGATTGGGCCACTGATTTTCCCAATCCCCGGGAATTTCCTTGGGGAAATTAGTCTCATCGGAAGATTCCCATGGTTCACGTCAGGCAAAATCGTAGGATTATGGCGCGAGGGGGTGGGACGGAGATTCTTGCAGAGTCTCACTTCCCCGAGATTCTCCATACGGTGCCGATTTTATTTCGCCTCCGTCATTCTCCTCTCTCCGACGTTGTCAAACGACCATAAACTCGCATAACGTTCCCCGAAAGCAGCTTTAACACTTCCCCTACCTATTAATAGGATTTTAAATAATTATACTGTACCGAAAAAAAGCAAGAAACTTTTCTTTTACTATTGCAATCTTAAATAAAACCATTAGATGACGTTATCGACGGTGACTTGTTAGTTCGCAATGAAAATAGCTGCTGCTATTGAAGGTTCCATTAAAAAGTGTTTAGCCATAATTATGCAATAATCACCGGCCGGTAATGTGTTAATTGAATTCAAATTAATTGAAGCAATGAAATTGGCAAAGTTCCGTCGCGGGTTTCTTTTCGACCGAGCACGAACGATAGCTCGCGCGAAATATCGTTCCGCGAGGAGGCGTCGCTCGATTATTCCTCGACTCATTTCGGAAAGTGAGACGAGCCCGTCGAGCCGTTCCCACGGGAGCAGAAGCACGCATAACGGAGGCGAAAATAGTTGGGGCCATTGTCGCTAATTCACTCGCCGGTTAAAAGACTCGAGAGTAAGACACGGCCGCCGTGCCGCGCCGCGAACTTCGGCCGAGTTCGTCGGACGTTTAATTAAAATCCTGTTCATTAGAAATTACCATATCCCGCGACGCGATTATCGGAGAAGTAACTTTTACCCGGGGAAAGTTCCCGGGGCCGCGCATCGGCCGATCGATCCGGATAAAAGCAACGTTCCGGTCCCCGGAACAGTCGAATAATCGAACCACGCGGAAAACGAAAAGAAGCCTGTGATATTATAGCGTGGTTCGCTATCACGTAATCTGTATACTATCATCGAAATTCTGACGTTGTTGGAAACGTTTCGTGAAAGAGATGGCTACGATAAAGTTCGTTGGTTCGACGATCGATGATTTTTCGACTTTGATCAGCAGCGCGCAGCGGGCTCTTTCTTATCAGGATTAATCCCACTCACGTTCGAACTACTTCAATGGGACTTTTTCAACTCTCCGGTGTCGATTGATCACGAGGTTCTGGTGGCAGCGAGTCGCGACTGCATTCCTCTGTCAAGCATATTGTTGCACATACCAGGTCGAACCACTCGGATCTATATTCTTTATTGAGCACCGCGTATAGAACAGATACCAGACCTATGAGATCGTCATTGTCGTGTCAAAGTTGAGTGCTCGGCAAGACTATAAATTCTGTGCTACGTGTTTCTAGATGACCGGTAATTATCTCTTTCTCTCTCATTCCCTTTGTGAGGCGATCGTTATCAACGCCGACCCAGTGACCACTTAAACCCACGCAGTGAATATTATTGTTGGATATTTTACGAGATAGCCGGGAGGAAATAATTGGCAATCTAATAGCAGTCGACGTGTAATAGTACTCGACGCGTAATAGTAGTCGACCTGTAACATTGCTACATATGTCGCGTGCGTTAACTATTCTCTCAGAAGTTGATTCTCCGGAATGCCGTTTTAGGCATTTATTAATTAACCAATATGTGGAACGAATCCGAAAATCACCATGTAAAATATGTCAACGAGAGTAAAACTTGTACATATGTATTTGTTGCACAGGAAATAGAACAGCTCGTAACGATATCGATTCGGATATTTATTCGCGGTATGAAAATTGACATCGGTGCTGTAAGCGCGGCGAGCAAAGTGACATTTCAAAAAGCGACGTTTCGCGTCAGAGCTTTTAAGGATTCAGTAAATGTGTATTTTCGTACCAGCTTTTGAGGGTCGAGCACAACTATATATTCTAGTATCGATGAAGAGACACTGTAGGACAGAGTAGGGCAATAATCAACTTATATTTAAAATTGAGTCGTTTTGAATGTTAGTCATAGGAAAATAGTCAGTAAAAATTTTTGATTAGTTAGTGACGTTAGTGATAACTAATTAATAATATTAATGTACGTTAATCGCACAATAGTGACTGATGACTAAACATTGATAACTGATCATCAACTACTAATCGACTAATAAGCAATAGCTAACGATTACTTAGAGCTGTGACTAACTATTTGCCATTTAGTTATCACTAAGTAATCAAAAAGTTTTGACTAATGACTATCTTGCTATGACTAACATTCAAAAAGACTATTAGTCATATTTAAATATTAGTTGATTATTGTCCTACTCTGCTGTAGGAGACATTTCGAAACTATCGAAGGTGTCCCCTATCGAAACCCTCCGAAAATAGCCAGTGGTCTAGGACGCCAAATTAGGAGGAGCGTTCGGCGGCCCATTCGCGCGGTATTTTTCCGCCGATAAATTTCTCCGTAAACACCGAAACGAGGAGGAACGACCCCGAAGCTCCCACGTGAACCGATCGACCGGTCGAGACATAATCATCAATTAAGCTGACGTGGCTAGCGTGCGTGAGTCACTTATCGCGCGAAGTCCGAAGCGGACTAGAGAAAGATGGGAAACAGAGAAAGAGAGAGGCCGAAGTTCACCTTCTAACGAGAGAAACCGTGACGCGTCCTCCCGTGGATGGGCATCGTTTCGGAGCGGAAATTCGTGAGATTGTAAATCAGCCGTCCGGTGGTCGCTCGACGATGCGGACGACTCGTCCGGCAAACGGAAAATCGATGCTTGTCCAGTGGACATTAATTGCTGGCTTTTATCGGGAAGAAGCGCACCAAAAAGAGGAACGTTTCACGGTCTAATTGTCCGGCCGTCTGTGGTCGCGCGAGGCGGACTTTTCAAGCGCACGCGATACAGGTGACTTATTACCGCACTTGTTACGCGTCCCCAGCTCCGCACGACTCGAACCCGCTCCTTTGTGGAGCATTGTTACTCTTCTGCGGTCACTGTTTTTCTCTCTCTTCCTCGCCGATCGTGCAATTTTTATCTCGTTTTCTGTCTCGGGAATTATTTTACTCGATACTCTTTCGATGTTTGTCGTTCTTCCACCTCGCATCCGGCGCGTCGAGGTTATAAATCAGAACTATTAGGTTGTTAACAAACGCAATTTTGTACCCAATGTATTCTGTCTACAAATTTCAAGTTTCTTGATTATATTGCGGTAAAACTAAGATATTATGGTCATTTTCTACCATCAACGACTAGTAAGTTAATTGATATCACTACATTTTCATAAAAAATCACATGAAAGTTATTTTTCTCTTCGTTGATAAACGAAAATACATTAACGAGAAGCGTGTATCGTGTTAATTTTATTCGATCAGCAGCTAGTAAGAGCCGTTGAGCCTCGCGAAAAGGCGCATCGAGCAAGCCAACATCTTCGTCGAGATCAAATAGCCGGACCCTTTTAAACAGAAAGTTAAACGAGTTCGCTGGGTGCCCGAATCGAAAGATACATTTAAAACTGCACAGTGGGAACCGCATCGTTTAAGCCGGCCAAGGCAGAGTCGTCGTCTAAATGAAGACTTCGGTGGCTCGAAGAAGAACGAGCAGCAATTTTTGCAGCGGGGCTCTACACGGCTGACTGGGAAGCATGAATTTTAAACGAACTGAATTCGATTACCGATGATGGAACGGCAACCTGGAAGAAGAAGTAAATCCCAGAATAAACGAGCCGAGAATGCAAATCGCGTGTTCTTGCTGCATTTCGGTAGAGTTGCGACTGGTGAGCTCCTCGCGGCGAATAAAAACTAGGAGACCCCCGGTCTCGATGTCAAGAACGGTTTCGATATCTCGATGCTTCTCTCCCTTCTCACTTTGTCTGTTTCTCTAGATGGTTCACGATGGCAAATACCATCGAGGCGACGATGATGTAACGGCCGACCGGTCTCTCCCGGCGGCATACCTGCGTAAATCCTTGTCTACCTCGTCCCACCGTGTGCCTACTCCTTTCGACTTTCTCTCCTGACGAGTATAAACAGGACCGTTCGCGAGCCGGTGCCAGCTGGTTCGCGGGCTGCCGAGGAATTTGCATTTTTATTGGAACCTTACCTCCCACGGAAAGCCTAGGCTGCTCGAGATTTCCTCTATCGGACTGCTCCGTTTGCCCTAACAGGCCTCGGCCGTGTCACGCAGCCGCTAGGTTCACACGTTCTTATTTTTATTCACGCTCGGCTTTATTCCTTGTGTGCATGTCCGAACGTTCATTATTGGCTTGACATTTCCGGCTTCAGATTGGATATTTCATGCGAACATCATCGTAGTTATTTGTTTCATGCGAACATCGTCGCCATTATTTCTTCTATAGAAAAGTCCAATCTTGAAAGTCAATTTTCGTCTGAAGGATTTGATCAACATCCACGACAACATCCATCTGGTCCAATCTTAAAAGTAAATTTTCATATGAAGGTTTTGATCAACATCCATGATGAACATCCAAGATCAACATCCTAGATCAACATCCATGATAAACATCCAAGATCAACATCCAAGATCAACATCCATGATAAACATCCAAGATCAACATCCAAGATCAACATCCAAGATCAACATCCATGATAAACATCCATGATAAACATCCATGATAAACATCCAAGATCAACCTCCAAGATCAACCTCCAAGATCAACCTCCAAGATCAACATCCAAGATCAACATCCAAGACAACATCCAAGACAACATCCATGATGAACATCCAAGACAACATCCAAGACAACATTCATGATAAACATCCAAGATCAACATCCAAGACCAACATCTATGATAAACACCAAGATCAAAATCCAAGACAACATCCAAGATCAACATCCAATACAACATCCAAGACAACATCCAAGACAACATCCAAAATCAGCATCCAAGATCAGCATCCAAGACAACATCCAAGACAACATCCAAGACAACATCCAAGAACAACATCCATGATAAACATCCAAGATCAACATCCAAGACAACATTCATGATAAACATCCAAGATCAACATCCAAGACCAACATCTATGATAAACACCAAGATCAAAATCCAAGATCAAAATCCAAGACAACATCCAAGATCAACATCCAATACCACATCCAAGACAACATCCATGACAACATCCAAAATCAACATCCAAGATCAGCATCCAAGACAACATCTAAGACAACATCCAAGACAACATCCAAGACAACATCCATGATAAACACCAAGATCAACATCCAAGATCAACATCCAATACAACATCCAATACAACATCCAAGCAACATCCAAGACAACATCCATGATAAACATCCAAGATCAACATCCAACACAACATCCAAGATCAACATCCAAGATCAACATCCAAGATCAACATCCAAGACAACATCCAAGACAACATCCAAGAACAACATCCATGATGAACATCCAAGACAACATCCAAGACAACATTCATGATAAACATCCAAGATCAACATCCAAGACCAACATCTATGATAAACACCAAGATCAAAATCCAAGACAACATCCAAGATCAACATCCAATACAACATCCAAGACAACATCCAAGACAACATCCAAAATCAGCATCCAAGACAACATCCAAGACAACATCCAAGACAACATCCAAGACAACATCCAAGAACAACATCCATGATAAACATCCAAGATCAACATCCAAGACAACATTCATGATAAACATCCAAGATCAACATCCAAGACCAACATCTATGATAAACACCAAGATCAAAATCCAAGATCAAAATCCAAGACAACATCCAAGATCAACATCCAATACCACATCCAAGACAACATCCATGACAACATCCAAAATCAACATCCAAGATCAGCATCCAAGACAACATCTAAGACAACATCCAAGACAACATCCAAGACAACATCCATGATAAACACCAAGATCAACATCCAAGATCAACATCCAATACAACATCCAATACAATATCCAAGCAACATCCAAGACAACATCCATGATAAACATCCAAGATCAACATCCAACACAACATCCAAGATCAACATCCAAGATCAACATCCAAGATCAACATCCAAGACAACATCCAAGACAACATCCATGATCAACATTCATCCGGACCAATCTGGAAAATAAATTTTCATGTCCAGGTTTTCATCAACATCCATTATAATCGTCCAAGATGAACATCCAAGACAACATCCATGATCAACATTCATCCGAATCAATCTGAAAAATAAATTTTCATCTACAGGTTTTCATCAACACCCATGATAAACGTCCAAGATCAACATTCATGATCAACGTTCATGATCCGCGTCCATGATCAGCATCCATCCAGTCCAATCTCGAAAATAAATTCTAGTCTGAAGTTTTCCATCAACATTCAGTTTAAAAGATTCCCCGACAAGCCAACGCTGCAGAATTCGCAACAGTGCAGCGTCAGGCGCGATAATGGCAGCATTCGGCAGAGAAGAGGACACGCGTCGCGGAACAGCCTCGACAAATAGAATACGGTTGGAAGATAGAACTCGTTCGTGGTCCTTGGGTGTCCTCAACGGTTCTTAGCCGTTCTGAACGGTGCTCCGCGATCCTCGACGGTCCAAGGCCGCGATACAATCGGCCGCATTCACGTTGCATTCAACTCGGCAAGCGTCGTCTTTTATGAGCAGGCCTTGAAGAAGATCCGATAGGCGACGTTGCCGGCCGATACGTTGCCTAATGGGAAACTTATGTTAATTCCCTACTCGCTGGGTCCTCCTACCTTTCTAACTCTCTTGTAAAACGGGAATGCTTTGCTTCGAAACCAAACAATGTATACCCGGTTTTCACCGAGTACGAATAATTACAGTAATTATGACCAAACAGATAATTTTCACAATTTCATTCAACAACATCTCCGTTATTGACAGACAAGTGTATTTTTAAAACAAACATAGTACTTTTTAGTAAGTGAACGGTCGAGAGTCGCGCCGATGGGAAAAGGCACTCAGCAAAGCTGACGAGGTACTGTTACGACGTAAAGATCACCTTGAACACGGCGATACTAATCTCTGATCTGTAGCAAGTTTAATTTCACACCCACTATACGGAGCGTACGTACCATAGTTCCTGTGTTATTGAAGATTATACAATATCAGCGTGTTACAGCAAACCGTCGTTTCCTCGAACGACGGCGAGTGTTCGTGAATGACGCTCGCCCATAAAACAAAATATAAAATTATGTCAAATTGGACTCTCTGTTGAATTGATTCGCGTGAGACTGTTACGAAGGAGGGAATAGGGTTAATTAGATGCGATATCCGAAGATGAATAAACGAGAGGATGACAGCAGTCGCATCGAGGATCGTCGACGAAGTGTTTCGACGGGTTTCCGTCGTGAAAGTTTCGGAGCGACGCATCACCCCCGTGTCGTGATACTTCGGCAATCTAAAGTCGATCTTCAGACGCGGTTCGTTTCTGGAAAGTTTTATGAGACAGCTACGCGGAAAAAGTATCCTGTCACGTTTAGGGTTCCACGAGCGACGCCTGTTGCCACTTCCCCGTCGTATTGCTTCGATCTATATGCTAAGAGAGAGAGCGCCACGATAAAATCTGCGCGGTCCTCGATATCTTATCTGCCGGCTTAACCAGTTTGCAGACTCGTGACGTTATGACTACCGTTTCGCAACGGCGCGGCGCTTCGCGCGATTTTCCCGCGGGAAAATTCTGACGGGCTGAACTTCCTCGATGACTTAAGCACGCCGTCTTCCAACTTGGGACCTTGTCGGGCTTCATTAGCGTCGTTTACCCTGCCCGAAATTCGGCTGTCAATTCCGCGAAATATAGCCTGTCTACCGGTTTACGCAAATTGACTGCTAGCGGCGTCCAAACGCTATAAATCTTGATCCTCGTGTGCACTAAGATCATTATACAGCAGAATTCTTAAGTAATCTTACAAATTTCAATTTTACATTATCTTAAATCGCTTCCTGCAGGTCTACGTGTAACTGCCTCTGACTAACTGTCCGCGGTGCTTCGAAATGAATTATCTCCAACCTTGGAGACGTTACGGTCGTCTATAATCTTAATTATATTTCCATCTACTTCTTCGCTTGTCCATTGTAGTTATACAATATTTTTTATGCCTCTGCAAAACTATTAGGTTGTTGCAAATGAAATGGCCGTTTTGAATCTTTAACATAAACTTTTATTTTACAAGGTTTATTCATACTCCATTAATTGAAATCATTTCCATCGACATCGATGCACTTCTTCCATCGTGATACAAGTGCTTCAATGCCTTTCTGGTAGAAATCTAATAAACGGGAGGCAATCAATTCATCAAATGTAGTTTTTACAGCACGTTGTTCTTTGAATATTTTTCCATTCAAAAAGCCATCTAGGTGCTTGAAAAAATGGTAACCGAATAAGGAGGGTGAGGAAGAACTTCACACTTCAACTCTGCTAAATTTTTTACTGTTTCTTTCGCAGTATGTGGCCGACCATTATCGTGAAGCAATATTACACCACGTCTATTGACTAATGCCGGCTGTTGACACGCAGATTTTCGTCCATTATATCAATTTCCTGACAGTATTTATCAGCAATTATGGTTTCACGTGAATCCCTTTCAAGTATCTGTTTTAAATCTAAATCTATATTAGCTTCTGGCTTATCACCACGAGGCTCATTTTCCAGATTTGTATCTCCGGAACGAAATTTTTCAAACCATCGTCTTATGGTCCGATCATTGGCTATACCTTCACCGAAAGCGGCATTTATGTTTTTCGCTGCTTCAGAAGCAATATTCCCAAGTTTGAACTCGTACAAGTAAATTATACGAATTTCCTTTTTTTCCATGGTGAACGAAAATCGATTTGAATCATGTATACTATACAATATTAATAATTTTATACGCGCAAATTCACGTACGAGATATGTACTTTTAAAATTGTACAACTTCAGCCCCATCTGTCGTGGAAAAACTAAACTACAAAGGCGGGAAGTCTCAAATGTGAAAAACGGTCGTTTCAATAGCAACAACCTAATAGTATTCCAGAATTTAGCTGTCCTAAGTTGAAACATCATTTCTCACGATGTTAAGTGAAATTATTCAAGCTGCAATTTATTCGAACAGAATTAATTCGCGACGAAGGAGGGCCATTCGCATGATCGAAGTTTCGCGTCTCGGTCGCGCAGGCCCGTCGAACTCTGCTGGATCGTAAACACGGCTGCCAATAAATTTACCTGGCACCCCGGCCGGCGTTCGGTATTTTCGTAGATTCTGAGGCCGGTGCAGCAACGAAACGACCGATTTTACTGTGGTTTTACTGCCACGGGAATGATGTCACCGACGACGAACGCACAGTGCGTCGGCTCCCACAGCTCCTTGCATCCACCAAGAATTTTCGACTAGCTCTTACGTTCCGAATCCAGGTAAACGAAAACAGAACTCCCTTTCTCGCTCTCTCTCTCTCTCTCTCTCTCTCTCTCTCTCTCTCTCTCTCTCTCTCTTCTGTGGGTGAACACCAGCTTGCGTTACATAACAATTTTACGATCATTTTCGCGCGGGGGCCTCGAGGCGCCTTCCAGGCTTCCTTGACTATTTTAGGATGAGAGAGCCGGTTGCGCCGCAAGATAATGAGCTCGGCCTGTAAATAGCGGCCGTATCAAAGTGATAAACGTTAACAGGAGCAATTAGATAGGTCGGTCTTTAGAACCGCTCCCTGATACGGCCCCCTTTGAAGCCTGTCCTCGAGTAATTGGCCAACTCCGTGGAAAAAGAGCCCCTAGTTTCTGCCATTTTCTACGTCCATGGCCTCGTCATAATTAGCGCGGCTGGACGTATCAATTTATCTGTGAGTTTCCACTTATCGACAATCATATCGTCAAATGTATCTCTACCTCAATATTATCTAGAATCAAACGAATATTTACCACACTAATGCAAATAATGATAATGTACTTATAACTATATATTTCAGTATAGAGATTCGGTTTTGTAAAGCGACCAGTATAAATGAATAAATTAAAAAAGGAAGATCTTGTTCCTTAACGTTAGACCGAGTTATTTCGATTTTCAGCAGAGGTCTCCTATTTTTCTAATTTCCGGCGAAGCGCTAATTACGATCGGGGCGGATAAATTTCCGATTGGACGTGTGAGCGGCGAGGCGTTTGGAAACGCGGGGCGTGCTCGGTGTGTCTGTGCGCAGACGTATTGTTATTATTATGCCGCATTCCCGTGGCGGAATACAGCGGAGCTAAGAGGAACAGGCCCACCGCGAAATTGCTTTCTGCCGTTTGATCATAATCCAATCGTTCCACCACGGACTTAGCCACCTAATGGGACGCGGAACCCCGGCATCTCGGCCGGAAAATTTATGAACGCCCGTTTCTACGGGGGCAAAGTAGGGGGGCCGCCCCGCGGAGGAATGCACTGGGAACTCCGTGTTTCAGCGACTGTTAAATTAATGCAGTTTCTGCCCTTTAAATGGCGGAACACGCGGCGCACCAGAGCGAACCAGCCAACCAGAGGTACCCGAAACAGAGACGGCGATACAGAGCCGCGCCGAATCTGCGGAGCACTGATTGAAACGGAATCGAATTCGCCGGAGGCGAGGTCCGCGCGAACCATCTATCGCGTCGCGAAAAATCTCTTTTCCAAGCCGCACGCAACCCGGAAACACGCGTGTAATAATTGAACAGACTCGATGAAAACTAATCGGATACCGAAACGCAACGATCGGTCGTTCCCTGCCGGAAATTACTTCGACGTTTTATAGGCTATTTTCCAATTCTGTAACGCGAGTTTGCCAGGTTTTGCCAGGTAATTAGTGGAGGTGGGTTGCGAAGCTTGTCTCGGAATAGTATAATGAACCACGTAACCTGGAGGTACGAAATGCTAAAAATAACTGGAGGATGCAGGCTCTTGAAAATAGCAACCTTCGATTCATTGAGATCTCCTACAAATTTTTTAAAATACTTGTTCGCGTTTTTATTTTAGAGAGGAAATAATATCGTAAAGCGAGAATCACTTTTCGTGCAAAGTAGATCTACCTCTTAAATAGCTAACGCACCGCCATTAGCCGGCTGGTGGATTTCACACTCATTAAAACAGTACTAAGACGCGTAAAGGATTGAAACGAACGATCATTAAATTACCAAACGAAATCGGTAATGAATGTGCCACGGAAAGAGCTAGATTATCCGTCCATTAGCTGGGGGAAGTGTCGCGATCGAATACCAACATGAAACGTGTCCGGCGTTTCATGATTTTCGCGCAATCGCGGCCGGTTCGATCTCGATCTCCCCTAGATCCTGTTGAACGGATTCGTCTGGCCTTAGGGCGCCGTTTAAATGTCGATTTCTTCATCCGCGGATAACTCTATTCACCGGTTACTGCGCCCGATGTTGCAACCGCGCGTCGTGAAACTGCATTCGCGGAACGAGCAACGCCGATTCCGCGGGTTATGGGCCATAATTGGCGAATAGGGACGGCACACAGGGCCCTGTCTTTTCTCACGAGGGAAACGGTAGCACGGCAGGATACGATTGTTTTACCTCAGGATTTTTATTCTTCCTCTCGCGGCAGGAAATTACAAGAAACGTTCACCTCCGTCGAGCCAGCGCACTGTCCTTGCACCATGCGCTCGTTTCGGAACGTGATCCGGATTAAATGCGACGGATCAACGACCGTGTAACGGCCCCGTCGCGTTTACTTTGCGAAAATGGTAATATTTTCGGACCAGACTGCGTCTTGTTCGGCCGCCTCCCTCGGGGACGCCCGAGGAAAACAGTATTTCCGCTTTTGGTACCCGGCTCTGCCCGGCGGATCGTCTGATAAACGTTTACTCGGACCTGTGGGTGAATAATCGTGTTTGGTTTAAAATATGCGGCGCACGAAAGCAGAATTGCGAAGGTGGAATCGATTTTTTATATGGAAGGGGAACGTAGCTGAAATTTATATTAATTCTTACAACATAAAGACGATATGTCGATTATATCTTCATCCAGGAAACAAGTTGTTAAATTCCGTCGGGAAGCTCTTCTTGTATTTCCTAATTCCAACGGAATAATTCCTCACTGGATTCCAACATACACTCCCAAAGAAAAAGATAGTGCGCGCGTGCTATCTTTAATTTCTCGTGTTAAGATTATGCCAGCGTGAAAACTCTGTAGTGTGTAAAACATACCTTCTGCGAATATGTAAACAGAACGTAGATTCACTTTAGTTCAATGAGTTCTCTTAATTGGGAGGGAAACACATAATCCGACACAAACAAAATGATAGCACACTGAAACTATGTTTACATATTCTTCAGTGTTTCGTGAGCTTCCACGGAGTTACAGTATTCAATTTGTGTTTAGAGCTTTGTCGTATTGCTATCCTCATAATGGGCGTGGCAAACAGATCAGTAAAAGCGAAATTAGCACAATTTTAGCTATGAGAAAACAAAAGTTGTCTATTACTCAAATTGCAAAAGAAGTTAGTCGCAGTCGAAAAGTTATATATAATTTGCTGAAAGATACAAGTGCATATGGAAAGAAGGAAAGTACAGGAAAGCCAGCAGCATTATCTGAACGCGATACACGAGCAATAATACGTGCTGCTTCCAATTTTTGTGCTACTGCAAGGGAGATCGCTAAGAAAGCTGGAGTTGAAACACATATTCCAAATGTTCGCCGTGTACTTCAGACTAGTAATATTATAAATCGGTCTAGAATAACAGCAAAACCATCATTAAACGCGAGGCATAAGGTGGCACGTTTGTTATTTGCAAAAGAACATGTACGTTGGAAAAAGACTTGAAGAAAAGTAATTTTTACGAATGAGAAGAGGTTCAACCTTGATGGACCAGACGGATGTACACATTATTATCGTGATATTCGTAAGCAACCACTAACAAAAATTCGACATCAATGCATGGAGGTGGAGTAATGGTCTGGGCTGATGTCGGATATAAAGGGAAGGCAGAAATAAAGTTTATTCACGGGACAATGCATAGCGCTCGTTATCTACAATTAATAAAAAATCAAATTTATACGTATGCAGAACGCATTGCTGAAAAACCATATATATTCCAACAAGATAATGCTGCAGTACATACTGCTAAAATTGTTAAGGAATATTTTTTAAATGAAAATAGCTCCACTCTTCAATGGCCGGCGTGCTCACCCGACCTTAATATCATTGAAAATTGCTGGGCAATGCTTTCGCAAGCAGTGTATGCTGGAGGCCGACAATTTTCCAATATAAATGAATTAAAAACTTGCATTACAACTGAATGGGAAAATTTAATTTAGACAAAAATTAAAGAGCTATATAATTCTTCACCTAAAAGGATGGTGGAAATCATAGAAAACACAGGAGGTTCCACACATTATAAGAAAAATATAGTTTGGTGTATTGTTATAGGAAATATGTATGCTTTCGTTTCATGAAACATATAGTTGTGTTGTATGAAATATATATCTTTATTTTTCAAGTCTGCTATCATTTTGTTTGTGTCGGATTATGTGTTTCCCTTCCAATTAAGAGTACTCATTGAACTAAAGTGAATCTACGTTCCTTTTACATATTCGCAGAAGATATGTTTTACACGCTACACAAAATTTCCACGCTAGCATAATCTTAACACAACGCGTGTGCTGTCTTTTTCTTTGAGAGTGTAAGTTCGCAAAAATTCATTGAGCGCTGTCTCGCGATTAAAACGTCAAAATAGAACCATCGGGAACAACGTGATTCCTCCAGTTTGGGGACCGCTAATCCCTTAAAAATTAGCAACAAATCGTCTCGTTTTCGATGTCGCTACCACCGGTGTCTGGTGTCTTTTTTACCCTCGGCGCAGCCCTTCCGGCCAGCCTTTCATTAGCGGTGGAGGTCCATCGTCCGGTATAATGGCGCTCGCGCCCGGTTCGATGTTCCTCGGCTTGTTCTTCCGGTAATTTATAGTTTCGTGTTACGAGTGAGGAGCAGAACTCGAATTATCCCGAACAAGGTAGTTTGAAAATTATCTATGCCGGCACACAGTCGGGCGGAGGGCCGCCGATCTATATTTCCCGTGCTGTAACCGGCGGTTACGTGCACAGGACGGCTAATTGCTCCCGCGGAATTTTATTATCCCCGGCAAGAGTGAAATAGAGAGAGAGAGAGGGGGGACGGAGGACCCGGGCTGCGGAACAAGAACGAAAACCGTGGCCATAGCACTCTCGTTTATTATGTAACGAGCGCAGACATTCTTGCCGGATCTCGTTCTTCAGGGCCTGTTTTTGTCGCACGTGGATATACGTATATCGCCGGAGTACGTTTTCCTTAAAGCTCCTCGGGGATAAACCGGCGGATTATTATTGCTACTTTGCAGCGGTATTATTTGAGCCGCAATGTGCTTTATGACCGGTATCTCTGCCCGCCATTGTCTTCAGTAATTATCGCAGCTTTACGAGCCTGGCCACTTAGACGAGCTCGTTCGGGCTCTTGAAATTTGTTTTATTCCCATGCAAAAGAAATTTATTAACCCCTTTCTTCGCTTAGATTCTCTGTTCGATAAAAAAGGCATGTTACTTCTTCTTGTGAAGCGAAGTCCTCCCCTGAGTGAATGAAATAAATCGCAGAATCCAGATTCAGCGCACTGGAACAATAAACAAAGCTCCGGTGAAGATCTTCTGTTTGTTTATGAGATAACCGCGCGTATCTTATCTTTACAACCTCATTTGCCGTGGGCATGCAAGTCACTTCAATGTGCCTGTCCACGATAACAGTTCGTTTTCCCCCCTCTCTCGTTTTCTCGTTATTACGTATCTAAGAGTAGTTACTTTTGCTCGCAAAATTTTGCTGTCCCTCTCTCTCTCGTTTTCTCCACCGCCTTGACCCAGCCGTACCTCTTGCTCGAACGATCCGCCGTTTCCTTTACCATTAACCACTTTTTCCAATCCCCTTTCCTCTAATTACATAGTTAGTTCTTCTTACGGTAACGATTAAAAACCTCATCGTCGAACGAGACTGGATCTTTACGCGTTTTTACGTGGTTGTAATACCCTTTTACGCGTCTTGTAATACCTTCTCCCGACTCGCCCCGTAAAGAGATAATTGAATTAAAGTTTGATCAAAACTCGGCGAAGTTATGTACACATCGGATCGCGCGGGATTACCTCTGTTCGTTTATTCTTCGAATTTTTTGTTCACGATTTTTCTCGGCGGCGGAGAAGTTATGATTTTTCTGGGGGGGAGGAAAATATTTTCCGTCGGTGATGAGTCAGTCGGTGGGGTTGAAGATTCGGAGCTGACTCGATCACCTTAATGAAAGGGATTAACTCGAGCCAACGACGTTTACCCGGGATCAGAATTGACCGTACGTCGGCGACGCAGTCGGTTTAATTCCGGCGCGAATCGGTCGCGAGCACCAGCCGGAAACTCGTTAGCGAATCGTCCTTCCGTGGTAGGTGTAATTAATCCCCCGGCAGGTTGCACGATTTGTCGAAGCTCCTTCCCTCCTGCAGGAAGAGCCCCGGGAACGTCCAAACAGATAATTGTCTCCGCAAACCGAAATCAGCTAACCGGGAATCGCAAAAATATCCTACTTCAATCTAAAGAAGAGTGGTTAAACGTGAGCCTGCAACTTCATTATTAATCATAGTATTTGATAGATTACAACGAGTTACGATTTAATTACAGAACAGATAGAAAGAAGAAAATATTGAAGCAGTAATAACGAAGACGATTCTTTATCTTGACCTTCAGCATCGAAACGTGCAAAAGTAATGAAACAGATAAGAGAGGATTTGAACCAAGTGATTCGCATAAACGGAAGATTTGATTACACGATAGCTACGTGATGATCTGAATGTGTACTAAAATTGTATCCGGCGAACTACGTCGTTATCTCCAACATCAAAATATACAAAGCAGTTGAGTAGGTAGAAGACAGCAGCTGTGGAAAGCACCGCATAAACACCTTGATGAAGTACAGATTTTTCATCCGTAATGCTTCGCATGAACACGAAGACGACTTGGTTAAGTACGCGATGATTTGAATCTGGCTCTACTGAAATTGTTGCCAGGCTGCTTCATGCTCCTCTTCAGCATCAACACGTACGCTCATAGACATCGCAGAGAAGCGTCGCATAAACTAGTTGAATAGGATCATGAAGTGTCTGTAGAAGGATTTTCGTTGAGTGACTCGCGGATATACGAAGAGCTTTCGGTTGATAATGTGCCGCTCGTAAACCGTCTCGATTTCTGCATTGGTCTTATCTTCTTTCGCGGATAAGGTTCTGGAACGCTTGCCGACACGTTAGCTCCCACGTTTCTGTCACGTAACAAGGCCAGACACGGTGTTCTACGGCGAGCGTGACGTAGGTTAGATCGATTTCACGGAAACGGAAGATAGAACCGCAAACGCTTGTCGTTCCTCCGGATAATTATCGTAAATCTCAGATTTCGCTGGGATGCTTTATCGCGACGCTTGGAGTCCTGACGTGGTCGTCGCAGCTGACACGATGGAAAACCACGGATGGACGCAGCACTTTGCCCACCGTCAGCCCATTGTATAAGATTTCGGTTGTCGCGTGCATTCCTCGCGGACTCTCTCTCTCTCTCTTGCTCTCTGCCAGACGGGAAGGGGACACGATTGTGTCTTCGGAGACAATGGCAACGGGAAACCGAGTGCTCGCAGACGGAATTGTAATACGCGGTCTGTGACAGACTCGCAAAATTCCGCCCGTGTAATACCGCTTCATTTCTGTCCGGCTGTTGTTCCGCCAGCCCGCGTACAAAATGTTGTTCGCATTGAATGTGCAAGTTTTTTCCGGAGAGCCTCTCTTGGAGAACACGACGTCGCTCAATTTTTAATTAACAGCTCCTTGGCAATCGCCATTCATTTACATTTGAGCCTGCCCTTTGCGCTCCACTAGTACTCCATTAAACAACCCTTGAACTATCATCCGCCGGAAGATGGCGTTCCAATCCATCTCAAATACGTACATCGCCAAACTAGTTAACTCGACAGCACGAAATTCCGCAAAATCGTACATCTATTTTTACATATCAAGCTCCCATTGTTCTAGTTGGACTGTTTTGAACGTTCCGCTAAATTTAAAGCCAACTGCGAAAACATCCTCGTCGTGATTCCCCGGGAAAATAGTCGACGATGTTCCGAGGGGATATCACCAGCGTAGAAATCCGGAATCCGGCTGTCAGCGATTCGAAGTTCGACAGGACCTCGGCTCCGGCGGGTCCCCGATCTAAATATTTGCAGCGAGACACGGCCGTAATTGAACCAATTTCATCGGGGGAATTATTTCGAGTGCACGCTTACCGGGCACGGTATCCGATGGCTCGTACGTGACTTAATACGACACGTTCAATAAAGTAATACCTAGAGACTGTGGGTGTGGGGTGGGGCGATTGCCGCGAGGGGATGCAGGGGGTATGAACCTTGGTATTCCCAGCATCTGCAGAACGGAGGTTCTCGACTCCCCGGAGATCCTCGACGAGCGGAGCCAGTGTTTCCATAGTTGCGGCGCGAGCTTGCGAATCCAGGCTTCCGAGGAGACGAGCGATGATGACAACGAGAAGAGCATAAGAGAGGAGAGCGGAAATACAGCAAGGCGACGTATAGCCGGCCGGCTGGAAGGCCGGCCGAGTTTCGTTCCAATGGAACTTTCATGAACTCCGGGGCTGTATGTAACGAGGACTTAAGCCAGTGGCGTAGAATCCCGCTCTTATAGCGTCTTTTGCCGAGGACCAGACTCTTTTTCCCAGCTGGACTCTGCCTTTTCACGCTAAAACTCCGGAAAGTCTTCTTTGTCGTCGTCTATCGGTTCCTCCTCTTCAGGTGCGTGTCCATCTGAGAGTCAAACTGTCGCGAGTTACTCTTAACAGTCAAATTAGCCAGTGTACAGTCCCTGCTCACTTTATTAGACTCACCTGAAGAATTGGTGCTGTTTGAAATCCTATAAGGAATTCAACGCTGTTTTCAACCTATGGGGTAATGATTTTATACTACAAGGTTGCCTATCTAAATGTAAAATTTTCTTGCAAGAGAAATTCACCGGACATGAATCCGATTGAAAATTTCTGTGAGTGCCTGAAAAGAGAACTGGCCAAAGAAAATATAACAATAAAGACCAAGTTGATAGAGAGAATAATCTATCATTGGCACCATAACGCTGCATTAAAAGAAATTGCACAAACTTGCATAGATAGCATGTCCAGAAGAGTTGCGGCTTTAAGAGCAGCTAAGGGCGGATTAACAAAATATTAGTGTTTTAAGAATTATATTGATCTATTTGTGTTTGTAAAATAAATATATGGAAAATTCATTGGTCATCATTAAGTGATTTTTGCATAAGGCTACTATACCTATTATTCATGGTAAAACTAAAAAATCATGATTATAGAGTCTAATAAAGTGAGCAGGGACTGTATACGGTATTGACAGTGCTAGCGGAAAAAACTCTCGGAGAACGACGAGTACAATTGAAAATCGCAAATGGACACGTTCAATTTTTTCCCTCGACGAGCAACTTTCAGCTATACGAACGCCAAACGAAGTGCCATTATACAGGGTGTCCCAAAATTCGTGAAAATCCCGGAAATGGGAGGTTCCTGAGACCATTTGGAGCGCCATTTTCCTTTGAAAAAATGTTATCCGCGGCTTTATTTAGGAGTTATCAACGAAAAACACGGACCAATCACAGCGCGACCTAGACGCGAGTTGGCGTAGCCAGCCAATCGACAGTTGGCGCGCCGAGCCGACTGTGCCAACCCGCGTCTAGGTCGCGCTCTGATTGGTCCGTGTTTTTCGTTAATAACTCCTAAACAACGCCGCGGATAACATTTCTGCAAAGGAAAATGTCGCTTCAAATGGTCTCAGGTACCTCCCATTTCTGGGATTTTCACGAATTTTGGGACACCCTGTATTCATATACGTTTTTACGCATACACATCAATTCTTATAACTAGATTGCGGATTTTTATGCAAAATAAGAATTGTCTGCATTGATTGCAACAAATAGAAACTAAATTGAATGTTATGTATTTCTTACCTTAATGATTTTGATAGAGGAGAAATCATATATCAAAATCTTCAATTTTTTAAATTTTCCAACAATTTTTAATTTCATCTACTCAATTTTCCCATAAAAGCATAAAGATCCACAGTCTAATAATGATAAATATCTATTTTATCTCTTGCCAAAGAGGAAGAGATAGAAGATGGACGGTCAGCGATGGAATTATTGATGCAGGAGTGCGAGGAGATAGAGGATGATTTATTATAATTAAATATATAATGATTAGACTGCGGATTTTTATGCAAAATAAAAATTGTCTGCATTGATTGCAAGAAATAGAAACTAAATTGATTGTTATTTATTTCTTACCTTAATGATTTTGATAGAGGAGAAATCAGATATCGAAATCTTCAATTTTTTAAATTTTCCAACAATTTTTAATTTTATCTACTCAATTTTCCTATAAAAGCATAAAGATCCACAGTCAAATAATGATAAATATCTATTTTATCTCTTGCCAAAGAGGAAGAGATAGAAGATGGACGTTCAGCGATGGAATTATTGATGCAAGAGTGCGAGGAGATAGAGGATCATTTCTCATAACTAAATATATAATGATTAGACTGCGGATCTTTATGCAAAATAAAAATAGGCTGCATCGATTGCAAGAGATAGAAACCGAACTGAATGTTATTTCTTCCCTTAACAATGTTAATAGAGGAGAAAGCATATATCGGCATCTTCAATTTTAAAATTTTCCAACAATTTTGAATCTCATGTACTCAATTTTGCTGTAAACGCATGAAGATCCGCAGTCTACTTACAATTATCAAAATTCATCCGAGGTCTACCCGCATGATATTCAAATAGCCAAATACTCCGAGAGCAAATTGAGAGTACTCTCTACACATATTGGTCGAACACTAAAATTGATTAGCAGGGGTCGTCTTATAAAAACGACAGGATTGAATTCACACAAATCTCTGAGTCCCGAATCGATCAGGAATTTCAATGTACGTTCGAGCCAGTTTACTCAGGTTTGAGAAACCGATGGTCAGCGGGATTCCCAATATATCTGGGTCGCTTGAAATATTCGTGGAATGAAAAGCAACTTCCTCCCCGGCCAGCAAACAATCGTAGAAGGAAGACGGGCCGGATTGAATCGAAATGAAAAATCCGTGATCCGGTCCCCGGTGTTCACGCCTTTGTACGACTGCTTCTTATGCCGCATGCAGCACGCGTTCTCTCGTCAGTTTTCTAGGCTCCTCCCCGAGCTTCTCTATGGAACTTTAAAACTTTAATCTCGACGTGGTCAGTGCCCGAAGATAATGCAACAATAGAGCTGTCGGCCGTGGAGCGGAGGTCGGATGTGGGTAGAAAGACAGTGAAATCATGATTCCTCGACGCGGCACACGTTGATGTACCGTAACGAGATTCATCAGCCGTGCAGACTCCGTTGCTGCTGTTGCTGTTGCTGCGAATGATAATTGTTTCCCCCTTCCGCCGAGGGATCGTGTCTACGGCGAAATAATGTTTCCCGTGGAGCACCAAAGTTACTCTTATTCACCTCCATCCGGCCTTTAGCTACCGCGATACTTTCAGCTACTCCAAAATTAAAGTCGGATTAAAAAAGTTTCTACAACCCCTTCGCGTTCGCCACGGCGAACCGGGTTCTCTGAATTTCGTTCGGGTTACTTAACTGCAAGCAAAGTGTTGAATTTAACGAAATCAATGCGATGCGCACAAGCGAATTTAGCGCATAAAAATATACCCGACGATAATACAAATCTCCAGAATAAAGTGTTGCGCAAACCAAGCGACTTTTAAGCGAGACCGAGTGAAACGGTTGTTGTCGGCTTTCACGCGAAATCTCGGTTTTCGGTAACTTTCGGAAGTGCAGCCTGTTAACGGGTGATTTGTATTATTTTGTTGCAGGTGAGGAGAACACTGTCGGCCGGAACACTAATGGACACCAGCCAAAAAGCGGGGAGAAAAGGTCGCCGGTACTTTCGAAACTTTCACGGATAGTTTGAAGTTGTCGAAACTGAACGTCGGCTATTTCATGCGCAGAGGGTTTTGAAGAATGGTCTGGCAAACGGCGTGCGATCGTAATGAAATTAATCCCCGACACTCGGTCGGCGAACGTTTCCCGTTCCGGCTGTCCATAATAAAAATCTTTTACGGGCGAGAGAAGAGAGAGAGAGAGGCCAGGAAATGAAATTCGCGGAACCGGGAAAGTAACGGTGAAAATTACACCGAAATGAACGAGGAGATTGTTAATGGTACACTTTTAATTCCGGTTTGTTCCGACGATGCTCGGTGTCGACGTGTCTCTCTCCCTCTCGCTCTCTCTAACCCTCGTCGTTCCACGAATTTCTCTGGTCCACTTACAGTAATAAAATTTTTATTCCGCCGCGCCGTTACAGAGTATAAAGTATGCGGGCATCAACGGCGACAACGAGATTCATTTCCGACGCCGGCGAACAACACTTAGCCTGTCAAACTAATGACAGGAAAAACCTTGCCCGGATTACTGCCTTTTAATCCTGTTATCTTTCGCTGCTGCTTTTAATCGCGCCGTTCTCTCGCCCGGAAGACTTTTACTGTTGCGTGCTTTATCGGGGAACGTCGCAAAATTGAACATTGATTCTACAGTACGCTGATTAAACGAATCACGGAAGTTGACGGATGAGAGTTAACGGATAAACTGAAATCGTGACAGGCATCGCATCGATATTGTTATTCGAGGGCGTGTAGTTTGGTAGATGTTGACGTTGACAGAGATGACATCAAAGCGAGATCTCTGTGAAGTCTCGTAAACAGTCTCGCACCTTCCAGTGTATCAGCGTAGCTTAACATTATAGAGGAGAGTGCATAGAGGCCCGCGGTGAATCGAGGTCGGTCCTCGTGGTCGTTCCTCTTCAATGTCTCGACCGAATAAACCCTTACGCAACCGGCAACGATCCGAACAGCGTGGAACTACTGGGAGCGGAGCGGAGAGGAGCGTTTTGTCTCGCGTACATCAGCCGCGTTGCCGGTTCGATATAACGCTCGATCGTGCCAAATGTTACGCAACCCATCGCGTGTTTCGAAGGGGGTCAAAAGCCCCGATCCTGGCCTGCTCTTTGGCAAGAATCTTGGAGGCTAGAGCCGGTTAATGGATCGCCGGGGCGATCGTCGCGAAGACGATCCCGGCCGCCATGATCTATGAATAGATCGACGGGAGTACACACAGTCAATGAGACAACGATGTCGGCAGCTGTGACGACGTTGCTCGCCGTCTTTCTCCCAGCGTCCTTCTTCCCTGAAGACGGAGCTCGATCGACGTCGACGACTCGCGATTCTTCATAGTAACCAGTCGACTCGCTAAAAGTAGAATAAGATGCCAATAAAAAATCGTAGACCAAGCTCTATGACCTCAATGAAGAGAGAGGAGACTTCGCTCTTGGAAACCATGTTGGTTTCATCTGCGAGAAATTTTTCTCTTGCTTTCTCAGGAAGCAACTTTTGAGGCACCACTAAAAACTAAAAAACTGCTGTAGCCTTATTCAAAATATTGTTTACATTTTTAAACGTGTCGGTATCTAATCAATAGACTGCGGATTTTTATGCGTTTATAAAGAAATTAGTTGGGCGAAATGCAGGGTGGTCTTTTTATCTGAAGACATTGAAATATCTCGAGAACTATGTATCGGATCAAAACAAGTGGGCAATGAAAGTTGTTCGTTGCGAAGGGGGACATCCAATGATACCAAACTGGACTCCCCACCGACACCCCCTGGGAGTGGGGGTGGGAGAAGATAAAAAACTTAAATGGGAACCCCCATTTTTCATTGCAGATTTGGATTCTTCAGAAAAAATACACAAATTTTACCTAGGAGTTTTTGCATTTTGGTTCACAGATGGCGCTGTAATGGACAAAAATCAAAATGGAAAAAGTCGTTGAAAATTGGGCATATCTCGAGAAATACACATCAGATCAGAAAAATAAAAGTAGACGTATTTGACATTTTTAAGAATGCTATTCAATAACACCATAATTGACCCCCCACCCCCAATTCCTGAGGGTGGGAGAGGGAACTATTTCAAAATCTTCAATGGGAAACCCTTTTTTATAGCAAACCTTGGTTCTCCATTGATTTGATATTATTGGTGTAATTTCTTTCACAGATGTCGCTACAATCGAAAGCAGTTGGAAAAATTCATTGGTTTGTTTATCAATCCTCAGGAAGTGGGGGTGGGGGGTCAATTATGGTGTTATTGAATAGCATTCTTAAAAATATCAAATACGTCTACTTTTATTTTTCTGATCTGATGTGTATTTCTCGAGATATGCCCAATTTTCAACGACTTTTTCCATTTTGATTTTTGTCCATTACAGCGCCATCTGTGAACCAAAATGCAAAAACTCCGAGGTAAAATTTGTGTATTTTCTTCTGGAGAATCCAAATCTGCAATGAAAAATGGGGGTTCCCATTTAAGTTTTTTATCTTCTCCCACCCCCACTCCCAGGGGGTGTCGGTGGGGAGTCCAGTTTGGTATCATTGGATGTCCCCCTTCGCAACGAACAACTTTCATTGCCCACTTGTTTTGATCCGATACATAGTTCTCGAGATATTTCAATGTCTTCAGATAAAAAGACCACCCTGTATAAAACAGTAATAGATTCGAAAAATTCGAGAATATTGTAATGTTGTTTTTAACGTAACAAAGTCATTAAGGGATGAAAGAAATGTTTATTTTATTCCTGCTTGCCACAATCGATGCAGAATTTTTTTATTTCCCATAAAGATCCTCAGTCTACTAATCAATTATATCAAACATTTAGGTATTGTACCAATATTATATCCATAAAATATCAAAAATCGCAGGAAATGGAAATATTCCAGCTAGGAAGAGATATTTAATTTTCGAGTTAAAATAACTCCGAGTGCAAAGGGTTAAATATCCCGGGGCCACACACGAGTCGTCCTCGGCCCGCAGATCAGTGAAAAAACGTGGCGGGCCTCGCAGCATCCTGTTGGCGATGGAAAAAGCGTCGAATCCGACGCGAGAACATTAAAGTCTTTCTTCGGGTCTGTGTATCCCGGCGTCTCCTGGAACTGGTAGCTCCTCTCTGTCCCCGTGCACTCCCAGCGGGGCACCTAGAGAGCCAACCCCCTCTCTCTCTCTTTCTCTCAATCGCGGTTTGGGTTCTCGCGTACTCCGGCGGCTCGTTAAAAAAAATCAAAAGAGAGAAAATAATTACGAGTACACGAATCCACCCTCGTAACGCTCGCTAGTCAAAGCTCACGTGACCCGGGGCTTTCGACCCACCCTACCCCATTGGTCCACTTTCACGGTAGGTCTCGACACGATTTCGTGCCCGCCATGCGTAACGAAAGAAGCGGAGCGTGGGCGAGACCGAGACGAAAGAAACGGAGGAGGAACGAAGAGGAACGGAGGAGAGGAAACGAGAGAAGCGACGAGGAGAAGAGGAGCTGGGGCTGAGAGCGAGCCCGGGGATGGAGCAAGACCGAGGAAAAGGAAAGGGGAGAGAAAGTGAGAACCGAAAGAGAAACAGAGAAAGTGAGAGAACCAGAAGAGAGAAAGAGGGAGAGAGAGAGAGAGAAAAAACGTAGAAAGGAGAGGAGCTGCCGGCAAGGCGGGATCGATACGCGCAGCGTTCGAGCGTTCCGTTGCGCAGTACTTAGAGCCCTTTTCTAGAAATTAATCGATAGGTGAAACACACGAATTTCCCTTCGAGCTCTCCCAACGCTCCCAGCAGATACCGATTCCCTGGCTCTCTCTCACACTGTTACCCTCGGTTGATCATCTGTTTCCCCGGAATTTCCATGGGAAAACAGAGAGCCCTTGCGGATTCGCGCAGGGCTGAATCCCTGCTAGCGGAATGAAGAAGTTAGCGCGAGGAAAGGGGTGACCGAGGAAAGAGTGTGATAAATTGGTTTGGGTTCGAGCAAAGTTGTGTTTTCGATCATTTGCTTCGGTTTGGCGAGGTATATTATTGCGAGAGGAAATTCGGACGAAAAGCGATTTCTTTACTTCTGTGAAATGGGTAATTTCAGGAGTGTACGCGCGATTTTTAATTCATTTTTTCATAGAATCAAATGCGAGGAAAGATAAACGACGGCTTTGATGTAGATTGTAAAGGCGTAGTTCGTTTTTGATTTATTTATCGACGGGCTCGAATGTTGATCTTGTACGAGCGAGAGGGTGCCTTTGATGTATGATGTAGACTCTTTTATGAATATGTTCGGTGAAGTTTGTTGCATTCGTTTCTCTTTATTATCGCTGGTAGATTTTTATGGGAAATGAAAATTGGCTGTATCGGATGTTCGAGCAGGAGCTGAATAGATATTGCTTTCATTAAGGATTTATTTATTCGATGATTTATATTCGTCTCATTTTTCGACTGTTTGAAATTCCTTAACGAAAGAAGCAGTGAACGAAGAATCGACGTGTTCGCCTAACTTGTCGCGGCGTTCCGTAGTCCGCCGACTCGCAATAACAATTATCGTCACTTTAAGCCTATTTAATACAAAGAGACTAGCAAACCGGGTTGGGAGCAACACGGGCGCCGACAAAGAGGGTGGCAGCGGTTAAAGGGTCGTCGCTGAAAAGTCTCCGAGGGTTACGGGTGCGTGCAACAGCTGCTCTCTCGCGTAGGTCAGTTTCGTTGCGCGTGTGCATGCGAACGCAAGACCGCGTGTATGCAGTTTTGCCTCTGTGGATTACGCGGGAAAAAAGTATACCGACTGCGCGCGCTCTCTCTCCCTCGTATTTCGTCGTGAACGGTGTCCCGGCCAATTGATAACGAACGAGGAAATACTGGTTGGACCGTGAAAGACGTTTATTGCTCGCGTTAGGCTCGGTATATACGAGACAAGAATGAGTTACGGAGCAGTCTGATCGAACAGCTTCGATAAATTCTGCATTTTTCTGATAGGACCTTCTGTACACCCCCTTGATATACAGGGAGGTCCGTTTAAGTACGAACACCTATATATCTCGGTTATTATTAGTCGTACAAAAAATATCCACGGAATAAAGTTGTACTGTTTCAAGGGGCGAATTTGATGATGGTAACAATTTGTTCTCAAGGTCATTTTTTTACAAGATTTCAAGGTCATTGATATTTTTTTATATGGAATGAGGTATTTTTTAATACATCAATCGATGCAGCTGGGCATTCGTTATAAAAAAGTACTAACCCATGTATGTCGAAAAGTTAGTGGTTCAAGAGATATTTCAATTTAAATAACTCTAAAACACCATTACTGTCGTACTAAGACGTTACACAAGTAAGTAAACGCTAACATCAATTTAAATTTCAATGTCAATTTTTCAATTTCACTATCAACTCTTACTCTTCATTTTCAACTTCAATTTTTCAATTTCAACTGTAATTTCAACTTCAATTTCTACTCTTCCATTCCAACTTCAATTTCTACTCTTCCATTTCAACTTCAATTTTTCAATTTCATTTCGTCAATTTCAACTCTTCAATTTCAATTTCAACATCAAATTTTCCATTTCAACTTCAATTTCAATATCAACTCTTCAACTTCATTTTCAACTTCAATTTTTCCATTACAACTTTAATTTCAACTTCAAGTTTAACTCTCTCATTTCAGCTTCAATTTCAACTCTTCCATTTCAATTTCAGTTTTTCAATTTCAATTCGATAATTTCAACTCTTCTATTTCAACATCAAATTTTGCATTCCAACTTCAATTTCAATATCAACTCTTTCACTTCATTTTCAACTTCAATTTTTCCATTACAACTTTAATTTCAACTTCAATTTCAACTCTTCAATTTCTACTCTTCCATTCCAACTTCATTTTCAATATCAACTCTTTAACTTCATTTTCAACTTCAATTTTTCCATTACAACTTTAATTTCAATTTCAACTCTTCCATTTCAACTTCAATTTCAATATCAACCCTTCAACTTCAATTTTTCAATTTCAACTCTTCAATTTAAATTTTTCAATTCGACGTCAATTTTTCAGTTTCAATTTTTCAATTTCAATTCGTTAATTTCATCTTTAATTTCAATTTCAGCGTCAATTTTTCAATTTCATTTTAAACTCTTCAATTTACACTAGCAAGTTGACGCTAACGTCTTAGTACGACAGTAATGGTGTTTTAGAGTTATTTAAATTGAAATATCTCTTGAACTACTAACTTTTCGACATACATGGGTTAGTACTTTTTTATAACGAATGTCCAGCTGCATCGATTGATGTATTAAAAAATACCCCATTCCATATAAAAAAAATATCAATGACCTTGAAATCTTGTAAAAAAATGACCTTGAGAAAAAATTGTTACCATCATCAAATTCGCCCCTTGAAACAGTACAACTTTATTCTGTGGAGATTGTTTGTACGACTAATAATAACCGAGACATATAGGTGTTCGTACTTAAACGGACCTCCCTGTATAGCTATGTCAATGTTCGGAGGAGCTGCGTTGAAAATGTTTCAGAATTCTGGATTTGTAGAAGTAAACAGAATTCGATTCACCATTTGCTTCCGTTCAATGATAATCAAAGATATTTTTAAATTCCCACAAGCTACAAAAATTGTGTAAAAGAAGAAATTGGCACCTCGGTTAATTAGTCCGCAATTAATTACAGAGGGCCGCTGTTCTGCAGAATTCTCTGGAGGACCAGGGCGCTCGGGGTCGCAGACTAATCGCGGTGCTATCGTTGCGCAGGGTTTTCGCGGTGCCCGTGGATCCTCGTTAACAGCCACCCTCATTCTCCGTGACGCGGGGGGTCGCGGGTTCGGTATAAAAATGTCGATTTCGGGGGACGGCCATCGACGATGTGGTTTTTAGACATCGTGTATCGACACTAATGGCTCGTTCGCTTCGAGGTCGGTCGCGGTTTATTTTTAAAGCCGTCCCTCGGAAAAACCGCGCCACGAAATACGTACGATTTTATCATTTGACGGTCATGCATATTCATCGGGCGACGACGTGCCCCTTTTTACACGGGCGGCCGTGTTTCTCCGGTGGCAACGGCCGTACGAGCGACACACTCGAACGCAACGTTGCAACTGGTGGTGGCATTAATACCCTCTCCTCTCTCTCATTCTCTCCCGTTCTCATTCTCTCTCTCTCTCTCTTCCACCCTCGCAGTTTTTTCCCTCCCAGTTCGCTCGCGTCATCCAATCTCTCGGAGACTGTTCGCGATACGCATATTTCGAAAAAATATTTCGGCTTCGTTTGACTTCATCTCCCTTTTACGTCCTTTTTATCGCGCTTCGTTTCCAACCCCCGAATTTTCCCCACCCCCCGTATAACCAACGGGGCATACCGTTACCCGATATTTCTCACTGACTGTTAATTTTTTCCTACTCCCGGCTGCAGAACGCAATTTTCATTCGCTGCGCGCAGCGCCATGCCAATGGGAAAACCGTAGTCCCGTCACGAACCGACCCTTTGATGAAAGTTATTCGCGGATTCGAAGGCAAACCGGCGAAAATAATTCAGTTTCCGCGGGCAGCGCGAATGAGCTGGCGTTGCAAAGAAATCTGGGACACGGGCTCCCGGCTTTTCGCGGAAAAATCGTCAGAGCTGTTCGGTTATTCGGTTCGTATTGACTATTGGCTGTAAATCAAATATGATTTCAATATCTTCGAACGCACTGGATTGAAATACTTGTTGATTAGGATTTGGGTAGATCCTAACTCTGCAATCTTCAGGTCTTGTTAATATTCAGACAGCGAATTTTGTTTTCCTTTGGGAATTCATCGAGGACGAAGAAAAGTGTAGGACAAGGGTGAAACGTTCTTTCTGAATCATCTGAAGGGAAGACGGCTCAGACGTTTAGGATCCCGTGGACCGTTTTACGGTGTTGTGTTTACAGCAGGACCGGTCGTATCTAGTGAAATCGTCTCCGCGCCAATTACGAATTCGCATCTCGCCGACCGACCGACCGACCGTTTCAGAAAGCGACAGATTCTCGGCACGTTGTCCGCTGAACTGTTATTTCGGGGCTGCCGAAAGTGACTTCCACTCCGGCCGCCGGTGCTGTGCATTTCAATAGGCGTTCCTCGGTCTGGCGAAAGTTCACGGACCACTGCTTGGAAGAATCAACGATCTACAGGGTGTACTTTCGCGTATAACACGGCGACCGATGTTCACCTTTTACTAAATCTGTCTGGAAAGCTCTCGTTTCCACAGCTAACACATTCTTCACTCGTAGATAATACCATGTATAAAATACACGACGTGTCGATTATTCGAAGCCAGTCGTCTCAGCGATATTTCCAGTCTGTCTTCCAGGCGGTCAGGGTAAATTATGAAACGATATCCGTGCATTATAAAATCGGTCGTCTTCAACACGTACCGAATGGTACGCAAATGTTAATAGTCTGTTATTTTCGACCAGCCGTCGATCGAATCGACGCGAGGTCCGGTGTCCTCGAGGCATCGGGGGATAGGATAATCGATGGCCGAACGTCAGACGATTCCGTCGACGAGCGTAATGAATAATAATGCGGACTAACGCGCAGAAAATCCATCAGGGCTAATGCGAAACGGCGACGCGCGAGCGTTGCGACGTGAAGGATTGCTCGTGCCCAAGTCCTCCTCAATATTAGCTCGTTAACGATGGACTGGCGGCAGACGACCGGCCACAATAGAATTTTCGATGGCGCAATCTTGCGCAGCTGCCGGTCTTGTCGGACTGATCACAGAAAAATCGTTGTACTATTCCATTCTTGACAATTGGTCCACAGAAATAGACACTGCAATTAGACGCTTGTCTATTTTCAGTAGCTTCCCCTTTTTTTCCCGTTTGTCGCGGCTTCCGAAAGAGCGGCGATTGATTGGCGAGTATGAAGCATTCGTTAGAGAAATGATAAAAATAGTTATCTTGAAGGAACTTTTCTAAAACGAATAATGTACTAGTGTTCTTGGCGCAACGGTTCTATCATATAATTATGTGATCATATATGATCATATATCTAACAATCATATATATTAATAATCATACGATCGATAATTGGAAGTATATGAACTTTTTTAAAGTTCGAAGAACGTGTTGTTTAACAATTCAATTGTTCTTTCAATAATTCGTTGATGTTCCTCTAAAAAATATTACAAAATTTCTCCGAATGTCCATTCTTTACTAGCTAATATATTAATTTATAGTTTTATCATGAGAATTTGTGCAAACATGTTAAATACACAATGGTTTTAAATAATCTATACATTTTGATTGACTTAGAGAAATGATAAAAATAGTTATCTTGAAGGAACTTTTTTAAAACGAATAATGGACTAGTGTTCTTGGCGCAACGGTTCGATCATATAATTATGTGATCATATATGATCATATATCTAACAATCATATATATTAACAATCATACGATCGATAATTGGAAGAATATGAACTTTTTTAAAGTTCGAAGAACGTGTTGTTTAACAATTTAATTATTCTTTCAACAATTCGTTGATGTTCCCCTAAAAAATATTACAAAATTTCTCCGAATGTCCATTCTTTACTAGCTAATATATTAATTTATAGTTTTATCATGAGAATTTGTGCAAACATGTTAAATACACAATGGTTTTAAATAATCTACACATTTTGATTGACTTAGAGAAATTATAAAAATAGTTATCTTGAAGGAACTTTTTTAAAACGAATAATGTACTAGTTTTCTCGGCGCAACGGTTCGATCATATAATTATGTGATCATATATGATCATATATCTAACAATCATATATATTAACAATCATACGATCGATAATTGGAAGTCTATGAACTTTTTTAAAGTTCGAAGAACGTGTTGTTTAACAATTCAATTGTCCTTTCAACAATTCGTTGATGTTCCTCTAAAAAAATATTACAAAATTTCTCCGAATGTCCATTCTTTACTAGCTAATATATTAATTTATAGTTTTATAATACGAATTTGTGCAAACATGTTAAATACACAATGGTTTTAAATAATCTACACATTTTGATTGACTTAGAGAAATTATAAAAATAGTTATCTTGAAGGAACTTTTCTAAAACGAATAATGTACTAGTGTTCTCGGCGCAACGGTTCGATCATATAATTATGTGATCATATATGATCATATATTTAACAATCATAAATATTAACAATCATACGATCGATAATTGGAAGAATATGAACTTTTTTAAAGTTCGAAGAACGTGTTGTTTAACAATTCAATTGTCCTTTCAACAATTCGTTGATGTTCCTCTAAAAAATATTACAAAATTTCTCTGAATGTCCATTCTTTACTAGCTAATATATTAATTTATAGTTTTATAATACGAATTTGTGCAAACATGTTAAATACACAATGGTTTTAAATAATCTATACATTTTGGTTGACTTAGAGAAATGATAGAAATAGTTATCTTGAAGGAACTTTTTTAAAACGAATAATGGACTAGTGTTCTTGGCGCAACGGTTCGATCATATAATCATGTGATCATATATGATCATATATCTAACAATCGTATATATTAACAATCATACGATCGATAATTGGAAGTATATGAACTTTTTTAAAGTTCGAAGAACGTGTTGTTTAACAATTGAATTGTTCTTTCAACAATTCGTTGATGTTCCTCTAAAAAATATTACAAAATTTCTCTGAATGTCCATTCTTTACTAGCTAATATATTAATTTATAGTTCTATCATGAGAATTTGTGCAAACATTTTAAATACACAATGGTTTTAAATAATCTATACATTTTGATTGACTTAGAGAAATGATAAAGATAGTTATCTTGAAGGAACTTTTTTAAAACGAATAATGTACTAGTTTTCTCGGCGCAACGGTTCGATCATATAATTATGTGATCATATATGATCATATATCTAACAATCGTATATATTAACAATCATACGATCGATAATTGGAAGAATATGAACTTTTTCAAAGTTCGAAGAACGTGTTGTTTAACAATTCAATTGTTCTTTCAACAATTCGTTGATGTTCCTCTAAAAAATATTGCAAAATTTCTCCGAATGTCCATTCTTTACTAGCAAATATATTAATTTATAGTTTCATCATGAGAATTTTTGCAAACATGTTAAATACACAATGGTTTCAAATAATCTATACATTTTGGTTGACTACACAAGGGTGAAGAATTCGGTGAAGAGAAAAAATGTAGGTGGTTTTCGTATGAACCGAACAGATAAATGATTCGCAGCTCGCGAGCGGAAATCGTCGCGGCCGTTCCGCAGCGTAAGCATACGGCGTCGATCCGCTTTCGTCCCGTTTCCCAGCAGTGCAGCGGCCTCATTCATTGGTGATCTCGAGAGAGTGCTTCGAGACGACGACGCGACGACGCGACTCGACGGACACGCGTGCGTCTCGCTCTCGCACGCGTTCCTCGTCGACATCTAACCTTGGACGGGGAGGCTTTCGATCGCGCAGTAGGACACGCATTCCTTCGTATGCCCGGCTGGTATGCCGAGGTGAGCAGCGGCATGCAACGGCATCCAATATTCGCCGATAGGTCGCGGTTACGACCCCGTGAATTCCGGTCGGCGCATACCGCGTCCCGACGCCAGCCGGTTTTAAGAGTGCCGGAGTACGCGAGCTCCGGATCGGCTACGTGACCGCCGCTGATAGCGTTTCGGAAGAATGTTTGCCTCCCGGAACACATCTCTCTCTCTCACACACACTTCCGTATCCACGAATCGAATGTCGAACATGAAATCCCCTCGTCTCTCTTCCGAATTGCCCTTTCCGCGACCTGTCCCTCCTGTTTCGAATTGGATTCCGGCGAATACATCAGCTATACCGCACTTCGAAAATCCCATTTTCTTCCCTCCCGCAGGCTGATCCGGTGAATTGACGTCACTGAATTTTCAGATCCCTGTGAAACATACAGATCAACCAGAAAAGTACTCGTTAACGGACGCCATTGGTTTCCGACTCTTTTTATCCAGCGACGTCGAAATGATTTCTCGTAGGAGTAATTTAATTTAAGACCGCCCGGCCCGGAAGAATATCGCGGACGGATCTTGTGCAAATGATCCGACGGGCCGGGCGATTATTATGTTACTTTGGAAACGCCCTTTCAGTGTTCCAAGGTCCCCGCATGCATACACATTTATGCGCATATTCATATCTAAGGCTTTTACTGGCTGCGCCGTTCAGAGCCAGCTTGCTCTATCTTTCTCTCTCTCTCTCTCCCACTCACTGTCTTCGTGCACGTGGGGCCGGCCGGTTGTTCCGGCGCTAAAAACCCACCGCACGCGAACTTAAGACGATACGGCTCCATTAGGCTGCGGAGGATAAAGCTTTCGGTCGAGGGAATTCCGTAACGTCGCCGTAAATACCGGTATCTGCTCTAAGGCGTTTAAAGCTGGCATTAAATCGGATACGGAACTTGCGAGTTCATTATTCCGGCCAAGATCTTCATTCCGCTGCTATTGTCTTCTCTTGTGTGACTTTTTTCGTCTCACTTTCTCATTAATTACCCGCGATGCTCTCGAAAGATTCTACATATCTGCTTCTCATTTGCACACATTATTCATCGCGCCAGACAATCTGCAGTGGGTGTACAAAGCGCTCGTAGAGATTTTAAAACGAATAACTTTTTCAAAAGTCGACCCGTCACGCACTGATCTGCGCGCTCGGTCTAGCTGTTCATTTGGTAAAAAAGCAACTTGCACAAATCGATGTTTGTAGAATGTATATATTACATTCGAAAATGAAGAAATTAAGGAGATTTATTAAAAATTGTGATTAGAACAAGCATTTAAAAATCAACATTTTATGAATCCTATTTGGCACCGAAAAAATTACCTCTTATTGATACCCTGGAGAATCTATTTAATACTATGTGTCCATTTTTGTTGAAAATGAATAGTATTTGTCTATATTTAGAGTATATCTTTTGTACTACGATTTAATATTTATAATTTATTGAGATAACAATGCTCAATAAACTAAAGAGAACCTTCAAAGTTTTCAATCTTTGGTAAAGAATATCTTTCGAGTCCCTCATCGTCCCTCATTGTATCAAAGTGCATTATTAGCAGCGTTCTTTTCTCTATGAAATCATGCAAGAATCACATCCCATTCGGCCCCGGTACACAAGTTATTATTGTTTAAAGAGTACGTGTCGCCTGAATGGCGGCCGAACCTCTGGCATTTTGATGATACAGTCGAACAATTAATATTGAAAGACGTTGAAGAAGAAAGTGATGACAATAATGATTTGTCAATATAATATAATGTCAATTGTTATTGTTGTTTATACAATAAAAATTATATTTTTGTTTTTTATAATTAATATTATGTTTTTCGCACAGTTTTAGATAAAATATTTTTAATTATGTTTATAAAATCCATTACTTCAAAAATGATTGATTATTGTGTCTATTTAAAACCTGAACCTGATTTATCAGACACTTCCGATAATCTGAGAAAAAATTTTTTAAACAAAACTAAATCAACATTCAGCAGTCTACAAATTTCAATCTAAAAAATTGAAAAAGAAATTTTTAATGCATAAATAATTAAAGTCATCTCGAATTTTTAAGGGCCAGTAGGTATTTCTGATTTCATAATATTGTAGCTGATATCAAAACGAATCGAACGACCTAAATTACTATACCTTTAAACTTTCAAATAGTGCTAAAATATTAATGAACAGATAGATCGAGTGCGTGGACCAGTTTGCGACAGCTTGACCTATTTTGAGACGTTAGAAGGATTAGTTTACTAGTTAATAAAGTTAATAAAGTATGCATTGGAGTAATTTTTCACAGAAGTAACCTATTTTGAGACGTTAGAAGGATTAGTTTACTAGTTAATAAAGTTAATAAAGTATGCATTGGAGTAATTTTTCACAGAAGTAACCTATTTTAAGACGTTAGAAGGATTAGTTTACTAGTTAATAAAGTTAATAAAGTATGCATTGGAGTCATTTTTCACAGAAGTAACCTATTTTGAGACGTTAGAAGGATTAGTTTACTAGTTAGTAAAGTTAATAAAGTATGCATTGGAGTAATTTTTCACAGAAGTAACCTATTTTGAGACGTTAGAAGGATTAGTTTACTAGTTAATACAGTTAATAAAGTATGCATTGGAGTAATTTTTCACAGAAGTAACCTATTTTGAGACGTTAGAAGGATTAGTTTACTAGTTAGTAAAGTTAATAAAGTATGCATTGGAGTAATTTTTCACAGAAGTAACCTATTTTGAGACGTTAGAAGGATTAGTTTACTAGTTAATACAGTTAATAAAGTATGCATTGGAGTAATTTTTCACAGAAGTAACCTATTTTGAGATGTTAGAAGGATTAGTTTACTAGTTAATAAAGTTAATAAAGTAGGCATTGGAGTAATTTTTCACACAAGTAACCTATTTTGAGACGTTAGAAGGATTAGTTTACTAGTTAATAAAGTTAATAAAGTATGCATTGGAGTAATTTTTCACAGAAGTAACCTATTTTGAGACGTTAGAAGGATTAGTTTACTAGTTAATAAAGTTAATAAAGTATGCATTGGAGTAATTTTTCACAGAAGTAACCTATTTTGAGACGTTAGAAGGATTAGTTTACTAGTTAATAAAGTTAATAAAGTATGCATTGGAGTACTTTTTCACAGAAGTAACCTATTTTGAGACGTTAGAAGGATTAGTTTACTGGGTAATAAAGTTAATAAAGTATGCATTGGAGTCATTTTTCACAGAAGTAACCTATTTTGAGACGTTAGAAGGATTAGTTTACTAGTTAATAAAATTAATAAAGTATGCATTGGAGTAATTTTTCACAGAAGTAACCTATTTTGAGACGTTAGAAGGATTAGTTTACTAGTTAATAAAGTTAATAAAGTATGCATTGGAGTAATTTTTCACAGAAGTAACCTATTTTGAGACGTTAGAAGGATTAGTTTACTAGTTAATAAAGTTAATAAAGTATGCATTGGAGTAATTTTTCACAGAAGTAACCTATTTTGAGACGTTAGAAGGATTAGTTTACTAGTTAATAAAGTTAATAAAGTATGCATTGGAGTACTTTTTCACAGAAGTATTGTGAAATTGTTGTATTTTCTTGAATCGAGACGATTACAATAAATACATGTATCTGCTGTTCTCTTAGGAATGGTATCGTGCAATTGATAGTATTCTATGCTATTTTTACAATATTATAAAAGCATCGTTATTCCGGTACATATCGTACATCATTATTCCACTCGTGTCCCCCCACGTACACGTACGTATCTTATTAAAAACGTGTTCCATGTCTCCGGCGCATCATAACTTCGTTCACCGCGTATCCATTTCTCGAACACAGTAAGCCTTTATTCCTTTTATTCCAGTCTGTGTTTATGTTATGCCAATTCTGGTTGGAGCAGCAGCGCTTCCATAAAACAACTGACGTGTCTGTTGATGGATGAAAGAAGGAGATCCAATCTCATTACACGGCGTCTACAAGATTTATGTTCGCCGGCGTTCGCTGCAAAAATTTCCTCGCAGATTAAAATATCACCCGGTAGCATTTTTAAATAGATTTATCCATCTCGGACGAGCTTTGAGATTGAATCAAACGTTCGCAAAGGAACACCGCTGGAAAACATATTTTATCTCGATTAGCATCGAGGAACATCCGACAAATAAATCTGTGGTAGTGAGGAAAAATCTCACATAGTTTCACTTTCGAGATATTGCTAATTTTTCATACCGGACATCGATAAAATTGGTAAATTTGTAAATCCTATACTCTAAAACTCAATCAATGCATAAACTCAAATTTGTTGAAATTGTGACGTGCGGCGTTTTCCAAAATTCGGACTCTGGCGACATTTCTAGCCAATCTTGATCGTTTCAGAGAATTTCGACATAAAATATGTTTCCTCGAGGTGTCTCAGTCCAAGAGATCGGCAACAAGACAAACAAATTGTTGAAACGATGAAAAGATCAAACCGGAAGAGAGGTAGAATCAGAACTGGAATCAGAATCATGTCCGATGCTGCTTGGCCGGTAACAAAGTGGTTGTTGCCCGTAATTCGTTCTCTGGTATTGGCTGGTGGCACGGTTGCACACCGGGTAAAACGATAGAAAGAGAACACCGAAACAGAGACAGATAGGAGAGGTGCGGAGAGGAGAGGAAAGGAGAGGAGGAGAGAGTGCAGGAAGGGCAAATCCCGCACTCGTTGTAGCTATCAATTACGAAACGATAACTGTTTGCCCCGACTACGAGATAGAGAGGCGCGTTATCAGCCATCCTGCCGCATAATGGATTCATCCCGACCATCTGGATTCGTTTCTCTCGCATCCTCCGGCTCCATTCTCCCTCGGTTCCTCTTCCTCCTTCGTCTATCCTCGTGTCTCTTCCTCTGACTCCCACGCCCGCTACTTTCCCCTCTGTTCCTCTTTCGGCTGCACGCCGTCTGCCGCCATTTCTCTCCCTCTTTCCCCCAATGCATCTCTATCTTCATTTCTCTCTCTCTCTCTCTCTCTCTCTCTCTCTCTCTCTCTCAAGCGAGCCATTTCTCTATCTCTGTTTCTCTTTCGCCCTGACTCCAGCCTCTGTCTGTAGTCTACGCCACAAAAGCGAGCCCGACCGTGCTTGATAATGAAACGGTTTCGCGTTTCGTGCCGTTGTTCGGTGGGACCCGGGGCGAGAAGGGGCACATAGAGGGAGAGAGAAAGAGGGAGACACAGAGTGGGAGAACGAGAGAGTGAGAGAGGGGGCCCAGCCGGAGAGAGAGAAAGTACGAATTGTGCCTTGGCACACACAGACCTCCGAGTACTCGACGTAGAATGGCCGCCGACCACGAAGCACGGACAATTAAACCGTTCTGTCGTAAAACTCCCGTTATAAAGCCCCCCTCGGTCCCCCCACAGACGTCCCGGCAGCCACCGAACGCTTACTACTCCGTTGTTTCTCTTTTCACGCGCGATTCTTCTCGTCGCTTGTCTTCCATTCACTACTCTTTCCTCCGACCACCGACCCCCTTCCGTACCCCCTCTATCTTGATTCTGCCCCTCTCCATCTTCTTCTTCTCTTTCTCGCTGGCTCCTTCTCGGTCTCTGTCTTTGTTCATCACGGTTATGGGGCTCTCCGAACGACGCGTTCGATGTGTCCTTAGCTAGCACTATCTCTGACTGGTTTCCGAGGTAAGGGAAATTTAAAACCTAAAGTACCGCACACGTCTTCCAGAATGTTTTCTGTTGAAATAAAGCTCGAGTCCAGGAATGTCAGGACTTTTATTTGCCGTTTACATTAGCAATAAAGAGTTCAGTTTAAAGTTACCTATTTTCACTAGGCTGAGTTTTTCAACTAGAAAAGAAGTCCACTCCGATCGTATCCTTCAATGTTTTCCTCCCGTGATCTTGTAAAAAGAAGCCATCATAGGTAAAACGCAGGATGAATTGAAACGGCGCGGTCGTTAGAAATGCTGTAAATGGGTCCGAGAGGAAGTCCGTTCCACGTTTGTTGTAGCCTCGGTAAATGGTTTAACGGTGTGTATCGTTGTTGTGCACGCAAGATCGGAATCGACGTTTAGTGGCCAGAAGGCTGTGAGAACGAAATCGCTTTGTTGTCCCTGTGAAATCGCGGGCGAGAGACAATATCGCGTGGCGCAACGCGGATCGCTTTACGTAACCAGCTAATTATTTATCTGTGTATCGTGTAATGAGCGTTTGATTAAAGATTACCATTCCTAATTGCGCTATGGAACACGGCGCTGTGGTAATCGCCTCGCTATTCGATCCTTGACACCTGCGCCGCGCGAGACGCTTGTTCCACATTTTATCTTCGAACGATCGTTGGAAATCTACGATGGATAGATCAAGTTGATTCTTTTCTCGGAACAAGATCAGTGATAAAAACATCTATTTTATTTATTTTATATTAAATTTTAAAAGAACCCCCAACATTTTGTGAATCTTCAACGAATGAATTTTCAACTTTTCAACCACATCCATCAACCTTCAACTTATCTAGTAGTCTAGTTGAATGGTTCAGTTCCGAAGAAACTCTCTGTTCTTAACTTCTTAAAAGCTACTGATCTATGCAACAATATTAAACAGGGAGAATTAATTAATGCTACAATAATTAATAAATAAGTAAATTAAAAAGATCAGTGTTAGACAAAGAGGCAGATCCCACAGGCTCGCGATACCTCCGAGAGCATCAGACTGGCCGCGGCTATTTATAGGACTCGATTAGGTCTGATCGACTGGAGAATCCACGCGGGACCCGGGGCTTTTATGAGGGAGAAGGATCCTGGAAAGAAAACTGTTTTCGGCTCCCCATCCCCCACCTCCTACGCCACGATACATCGGCGTAACTACCTGATTAAATGTTTCCCTTTAAAGGGAACGGTTCGATCGGATTCGATAGCTTTCTCTTCCACTGGAACTCGGCGTCTCTCGTGTCGGTGCACCATCAGGGGAAAAGGACGATCGCGATCGGACAGAGCTGACATTTTAAGCGTGTCTGTCTCAAAAGACTACTTCTACTTCCACAGGCCACTTGATGCGTTGTCTGACTCAAACGACCGCTTCTACTTCAGCAGAAGAGCCGTCCCGCTTCGCGGCTACGAATTTCTTTGCAAGGCTTCCTCTACCTTTCTGCATAATGCATCCAGCCGGGCTGTCGACTCGTTGCTTCAGCTATATTCAATTCCACTGTCCATACATTTTGCAACTTCAGCCGTTCCTAAGCCGCTTTCGAGAATCGTATTTTCGTTCGAGCGATGCGCGATTCTGCGATCTCTTCGATTTTTATTTTTAATCTAATTCATTCTCTTGCTGAACGATTGATGACGAACAATTTATGCAGCTTTCAAAAGACTCTTGCCGCCATTGACGTCACAACCTACATCTCCCGCAGGCCAATTTCGTTTAATTAAGAGTGCGATCTATCAGCTGGACGAAGGGAAGAAGCGCCGACCGATGATCGCGAATTAAAAATCATCCAAGGTTAAGCCCGGAACACGTAAGAAAACGCTACTCCTCCGTGTACGAGCCGTAACGAGACGGTCGGACGTTGCATCATACGTTAATTAAGTTAACAACCTATTAAAGTGGCCCGCGGAAACGAGAGTGCCGCTCTCTCGCTCACCCACGCGACTCGTTCGCGTGTCGGTGTGAACATCGTCGCGGAGACCTTTCGTTCCGGACTTGCCAGCTCGTAGAGATCATCACTCGAGATGACATGAGTTTCTCCCGATTTTTAAAGACGACGTCGAAAAGTTGGAGAATGCGATTTTCGAGAACACGATTTCCACCGGCTTGGTAAAATTAGAAGGCAGGATCGAGGGAGGAAATTGATCTCGCCGGTAGAAAGTAGATCGTGTCTCCGAATGATCGAGCGGTATTGGAACTCGGAGCACGGGGAAAATACTCAATTTCCAGGTGGCAGGGTCGTCGATAGACTCGTTTCGGGGGTTTTGGCAGCCGGTGATCGGCAACTTCGACTTCGACTTCGACTTAAAATTCGCGGCACCGCTTCTCGCGGATCTGCTCGCAGCGGACAGCCACGGCATTCGAAGTAACGCGGGCCAATATTTCACGAACACGTGCTTCCGCCGTCGGAGGGCCCCGCATTTCGTTGGAAGATCGAGCTGGAAGGCCGACTGCGGGAGACAAATCGACCTCGAAATGAAACGGCTGTCGTCGATTTGATTTACGCCGCCGCCCGGCCGTCTCACCTCTCGCCTCTCGCCGCGACTCGCCTAGCTGCGTTCATTATTTATGCGTCGACGGATCGGGAATTATTGAACCGCACCGTAAAAAATGCCCCTGCGTGCCGCGCTTTAAACTGGCTGCCCCATCAATCGACCATCCCCCAATAAGATGCTTCTCGTTCGGCCTCCATTTTACAGCTGGCCAATCTATGGCGTGCCATAAACTGTTTTGGAAATGGATCCTTGCCCGTGGCACGCTCGGCGATGTCGTGGGGTGAGCATTAACCCTTTGCACTCGGAGCTGCTTTAACTACGTTCCATTCCTTATGATTTTAATCATTTTATACAATACCTAAATATTGAGTAATTGATTAGTAGACTGCGGATTTTATGCATTTATGACAAAAATGGCCACGTACGATTTAAAGCAGTGGACATGTTCAAAGTATTTAAGAACATCGATGTATTATTTACAGCTTATGAGAATAATTAAAAGAAGAGTACAATTTTTATTCGGCTCCTGTGTCCTGCAATCAATGCGAACATTTTTTATTTTGCATAAAGATCCGCAGTCTATTGATTAGATACCGATTAATAACACTGTCCAACAAATTCCAACTTTCTTTTTGTATTTCGATTCCCACTATGCGATTCTTATAGTGTTTTTCGCGCTGATTCCAAATCTGTCCTTAATTTTTCTCCTAGACGTACAGTTTTTGAGAAAATTGAGTATAAAAGAAAGACTAATTTTTTAACTTTGAACATATATTGTGATGTTATTATAAAAGATATTCAATTGTTCTTTACAGCAAAAGATTCTGTAGACTTTCCCGAATACAGTGATATCCAATATTAATACATTATGATTGTTTAAACATATGTAAACAGTGATTAAAGACGGAGAGACACCACTTTTGTACCAATTTTTGCGGATATTTTTGAATTTATCTAAAGAAATAAGGGTCCAGCGGAAAATCGAACTATACCACGCGGTAGTGCAGACTTTTTTTAAGCTCTGCTTAAAAGTATAAAAGTCTGCTCTATCGCATTTGCGGCAAAAGTAATGGTATTTTAGAGTTATTTAAATTGAAATGTCTCCTGAACTACTAACTTTTCGACGTACATAGGTTAGTACTTTTTTATAACGAATGTCCAGCTGCATCGATTGATGTATTAAAAAACTGCTCATTCCATTTAAAAAAATGGAGGTCACCTTCATATATCTAAAAAAAATTACATAAAAACAAAAATTTTTTTGTATCGTATAAGCCCCATTTTACCATTCAACTTTGTCCTTCAGACATTTGACGTATCTTTAACAACAACAAAGATATTTGAGGTGGCAAAATGTGGCGCCCCACCCTGTATACGTTTCAATTTTTTTGTAAAGTGTTATAGTAACGTATGCTATATAAACCAAACTAGGTTTATGGCATCAATAAATAAATAATTTTTTTTTTAATTTAATGCTACAGCAATTTTTGGTGGCGCCTCGCCACTCCGGTGCTAAGGGTTAACACGTTCGCTAACATTTGGTTGCGATTCGCGGACAGAAGGGTAACAATGTGCGAGAAAGAAGAACGTGACTGAGCGCAATACGAAACCTCGTTTGGAGCAAGCAGCTCGACAATAATTCCAAGATTACGGGCATAGCGGCAAGCTGGAAGGTGTTCCCATTCTCCCGTAGACAGTAGCTCTCTCGCAGGTAACACTGGGATTCTGTGAATCGCGGGGCCGGTGCATCACGGGTCCAGGAAATAACGCGGGCTTTCGCGTGTACAAAGGCGGGTATGGGAACGTGGATGATAAACCGCGGCTCCTTTGACAGAAGAAAGGGGCCGGGTCCGGGCGAAAAAGTGATTTCGATGTCTGGAGTCATACTCGAATGGAAGACGCGGCGGTCGTTCGCTCGCTCGGCATCGGTAATCGATATTCGTTATCAAAGGCAAAACCGGAACCCGGGATGTCCGTGTGGAGAAAGAGAGAAAGAAACAGCTAAACAGAAAGAGAGTGGGAGAAATAGCTAGATATGGGGAGGGTGAGAAAGAGGAAGAGAGATGGAAAGACGCGTGCTGCCTGCTATTCAAAGGCGGGGGAGGCAACTCTTGTTCGCGGAGGCTCGCGATGTTCCATCTACGGTGTGTGTATCGTGCTATCTGCCCCCCTTTGTTCCCCCGTAATGGCCTGCGCTCGTCTTTTTCTTCTTGCTCCCTCCTTCGGCGAGTTCCCCGTCTCTCCCTTCTTGTTGTTCTTCTTCTTCTTCTTCTCCGCCTCCGGACGCTGCAACGAGGGGGAACGGACCGCTTTCTAAGAGTTACGCAACCCTGGCTTCTCCCCTCCCCGTCGTTCGTCCGTTGATTATTTTTCAAAGAGACGCGGTTCCAGAATTTTTAAATGGCGGTTGAATGAAACCGGTTCTCTCTCTACGCCTCTGTATTTCGCTTTGTACGATGCCCGCTTCCCTCGTGGGAGGCTCTCCACCTTCCTAGCGGATCCTCGAGCGCCACTCCAATCGTGCGTTACGTTGCCTGTCTTTTCTCTCTCCCTCCCTCCGTCTCTCCTTCTCCCTTTTGCTACGCTCTTATTTACCACTCCTCGGTGCGCTCCTGTCTCTCTGCTCTTCCTCTCTGCTCCACGCTTTCCATATCCGTTTTTATTGCTCGTCGTCTTGCCTCTCGTCGAGAATCGCGGCGAGGGTAAACGATTCACCTCTCGAGACGTTTCCACGGGCCTCTCCGTCCTTCTCGATTTCTCTGCGCGACCACGTCAAAGCGCCCGATACCTCGAATTCCCTCGTAATCTTCTTAATTGGGGAATTATTTTTAGAGCCGCCCACGAGCTTTCAGATTCGGCGCGATTGGGAATTTCGCGTGGGGCGCGTCCCACGATGGTAAAGTATTAACAATGTGGGGAACGAGCGAATAAAATAACGAAGAAAATTTTACAGCGTGTACCGCTGAAGAAGTAGAACGTTGCATTGATCGATCCGCAACGTGCCGAAGATAATCGCGCGAGGGTAGCTAATAGAGCGCAGCAAAGATGCAAAAGCGAGTCTTCTTTGTGGTAAATAAAGGCATTCCTTCGGGCTCAGGATATTCTTGGTGTCGCGACAACGACAGGAAAGCTGACACGAGAATCTTGACGAAATGGAAGAAATAACAGCGACGAGGTGCAAATTTCCTTGCTGCATTGCAGAGCATTGTCGACCGTGCTGGATCTACCTGTTGGAGCCTGAACTGCCGTCGTGTTTCCCGGTATAGTCTTTACAATTCTGGCACTCTTCCTGCCCGGAGATTTTCTTCGAGGAGCTTGTTCAGACGCCATTTAATTCTCTTTAGAATCGTGATTCGAATTCTTCCGCTTTGTGTCCCGACGCTGTGACGGCGCCGCGCGAAATTTCGTGTTTCACGGCTGCATTCACGATGAATTAATAGTACCCTCACCCTTGGACAATGTCCACTACCTTCTTGTCGTATTTTTACATTTTTTCTTCTCTCTATTTCGACTCGCCGCAAATCCGTCGAAACTGCAACCGAGTTGGTCTACGATTAATCAATCCGTGACCGGCAGAAAGTTCGAATAATAACGAGTTGTCCCTAGGCTGCCGTCCCCGGCGGCGGTTACTTAATCTGGAAAATGACCAGAGAGCGGATAATTAGCGCGGCAATTGGCAAAGTTTAATTGGAAATCCGAACCTTTCGGTTCCGCGCGGTGGTTTACGCCGGCGGTCGCGCGGTCGCAGCCTCTGCCCCGCGAGCGAGTACGATGCCCGAAAAAAATGTAGATACGTCCGGGGAATTTAGTTCGATTCAGGAAACTGTGAATAAATAGTTTCGTAAACGATGTTCTGGAGGTACAATGGGAGACAAAAGAAATGATGTGATGAAAGCCATTCATGAGTATATTTTTGGTTTTGAGTGTACTTTTTTTTGGAGTTTCTAGTTGCGTTTTTTCAAGGTTTAAATAGGGTTTGAAGTGGAATTTTATGAATCCTCCACAAGAAGACTTGTTAAAATGTGCAAACTTTAAGTTGCTATAATTCTTAAGGATGTTCTGGAGGTATATAAAAACGCAACAAAATTTTTGAAAATTTGACAAGATATAATTCTTACTAAATTGATGCAATTACCAAAGCTTGGGTTCGATTCATTGCACCGTTTAAGAATTATAGCAACTTAAAGTTTGCACATTTTAACACGTTTTCTTGTGGAGAATTCATAAAATTCCACTTCAAACCCTATTTAAACCTTGAAAAAACGCAATTAGAAACTCCAGTTTTTTTATATGTAGTAAAAATTATGTAATTAATGATGTTCAAAATTTATTAGGATTCACTAAACAGTTACAGTGCAAAAAATTCAAAACTGTTACAAAACGTCAAATTTATCTCGTTGTCTCTCACTAGCATGGAAACGTGACAAGTGTAGACCACTGAATATAGCTACAGAGGGTACAGTATTTGCAAAAGTTTAATGCAAAATATACTCATGAATGGCTTTCATTGCCATGTATTGATGGATTTCGAATTTCTTGTATTTTTGTCTCCCATTGTACCTCCAGTACATCCTTAAACGGTGCAGTGAATCGAGCCCAAACTTTGGTGATTGCATTAATTTAAATTTTCAAAAATTTTGTTGCGTTTTTATATACCTCCAGAACATCCTTAAATGAAGTTAAGTGTCCATTGAAAATACAGGGTGTCCCAAAATTCCTTCAACAGCCGGAAATAGGAGGTTCCGGAGATCATTTGAAGCAACATTTTCCTTTGCAAAAATGTTATCCGCGGCTTTGTTTAAGAGTTATTAACGAAAAACACGGACCAATCAGAGCGCGAGTTGGCACAGTCGGCCCGGCGCGCCAACTGTCGATTGGCCGACTAACTCGCGTCTAAGTCGCGCTCTGATTGGCCAGTGTTTTTCGTTAAGAACTTTTAAACAAAGCCGCGGATAACATTTTTGCAAAGGAAAATGTTGCTTTAAATGATCTCAGGAACCTCCTACTTCCGGCTGTTGAAGGAATTTTGGGACACTCTCTATAGCAACAATATTGTACGTCAATTCTTGTATGATACAGAACTCGAACAAATATTTGACACGTATCTTTTTATAGCAATCGAAGAGTCTCCTTCTCTTAGACTAATTGATTAGCTTTAATCGGACAGTCGAAGTCTTTGGGCTTCAGTGTCAAGTTCTAGAGACACTTTTGGGAGTCTCGCATTACGTAGCTTCTCAACAAATATTTTTTCCGGGCTGCAGGAATATCGGGACACCCCGTGGCTTCGACTGAAAGCGATCCTCTAGGGGTGGTTTCGGACCGGGGGGGGGGGGCGGTAGAATCGAAAAGGAAGAAGTGCCGCGTTTGTTATCCTCCCCGGCGAGGAAACGGTCGAAATAAAGGAAACCGCGGCTCGTTCGAAGGGGTTAAAAGCGCAGAAAAGAAAGCGACCCACCGTCGAGACAGGGGACGAAGACGAGGGGGGTCGTGGGGGTTGGCCGGAGGAATACTTTTGTCGGCGAATGCGCGGGATCCGGCGCGGAAGAATTAAGACCGATCCACTTAACTGCTCGTCGAGAATTCGGGGTGCGTTTCGCCGGGATTCCACGTGGTTCGTAGGGGTTGCAACCGCTGCCGCCCTACCCCTCGCATCGAAATAAAGTTATTAAAGGGGCGGTGGTCCACCCCTATCGACGTTATGCGTACGAATGAGTTATTCCTTCGCCTTAATTCCACTCCATTAAGCCGAGTACTTAAGTGCCCGTGAGCATGAGGAAGGGTGTGCGATTAAAGGCGGCACAAACAAGGGTTTGGAGGGGCACGGGGATGTTGTCGCCGTAATTCCACGGGCCCTCGGACGACGCTAATATTTCCGTAAACCGTGCCGGATAGCCGGAAAATGTTGAAGAATCGTGGGAAACGCGCGTTTGCTTCTTGAAATGTGCCCATAACTGTGACAGTGGCCTAAGTCATACAGGGTGAATTCGATAAAGCAGGACACCTAAATATCTCCGTTTCTTTTCGTTGTACAAGAAAACTTCGTAGGACAAAGTTACACTGTTTGAAGGGCCACATATAACGGTGTAAGGGAAAAAAAATTTCAAGATCATTTTGATGAGATTTCAAGGTTACCGATGTTTTTTTACTAACTTTTCGACATACATAGGTTAGTACTTTTTTATAACGAATGTCCAGCTGCATCGATTGATGTATTAAAAAATACCTCATTCCATTTAAAAAAACATCGATAACCTTGAAATCTCATAAAAATGACCTTGAAAATTTTTTTTCCCTTACACCGTTATATGCGGCCCTTCAAACAGTGTAACTTTGTCCTACGAAGTTTTTTTGTACAACGAAAAGTAACGGAGATATTTAGGTGTCCTGCTTTATCGAATTCACCCTGTATATTTCCTGTTTTGAGATATTTAAACATTAAATGAATTCCATATAATGTCGAAATAACACGCACTATCTAACTAGAAAATTACATTGACTTGATTTAGTTTAAAATAATGTGATGCGAAATCATATTTTATTTCTACTTCCTACTTTTCACATTTAGAAAAAACTTCCTCTGAAAAGTTCGTTCAATCTTAGCGTTCCTCGTGCGAGGCTACTGACGGATCGGCATTCGTCGACGTCGAAGCGTCTGTTACGTTTTCCAGCATCCCCCTCAGGCCTGTATAAATAGCTCCGGGTAACGGCGGGGGACGTGTTTGTACACTGTATGCCCGTAAAACGGCCGGTTTATTGCGACATATGCCGCGACCGCGATAGAAATTTAATAAGGAGCCCCGAACAAAGTCAGACGTTTCGATCCCGCCGGCCTAGCCAGCCGACCTTCCGATTAATGTTTCATCCGAGGCTGGCGTGCCACGACAAAACCGAACATCCCAGCAAATGGAATTTAAAGAATTAACCAGCGACGATAAATAAACGAGCGGCGACGGTTTACGGTGTTCCCCTACGATGTCGTCTTCCCAGCGCGACAAATGCTATAGTATAGCTTCTGCCGGGCTGTCTCGGTTAAACGGGAGCAATGGAGCAATTCAATCTGTTGCTGGGTTCCCGTTTGTCTTGGGTATTAGTTTCACGTATTTTACACATTAGTGTAACATGTAACTGTGACCCAATGGCAGTCAGTCGCTCTTGAGTCACTATAATGTAAACACGCGTATTCAATCCGCGTGAAATAAAGGTGAAAAGTATAAAAAATCTAAAGTTTATTTCAACATACAGATTAATTATATCGCGTGAAAGTAGTACCGTAAACGTAGAGACGCGTTCTGTAACAGTGTGCACGATATTTGTGAAAAATTTATCTCCGTTAGTTGTAATATAGAGCACGTGGTAGCTTCGATTTATGTATGCACGTGTGGCTAAAGATGAAAGAGAGGAGAGAGAGGGCTTATATCGCGCAAAGTTCCCGAGTTAACGTAATGAGGCCGGTGTGTGTGTACGTGGATTAGGTTTAAAAGCGCAGCGAGATTGCCATCATCCTTTTCAAGAGCAGTGGTACAGAAATATACTGACCTAAAAAAAGTGTCCATTTCGAGCAAAAGCGATATCGACGCAATAAATCGGCGTTAACCCGGAGAGCTGGAGGACTTTTATCGGGGGGGACAGAAAAGGAGGAATGGATCCGACCAATGAGATTAAACGACGGACCCGGGTTAAAAAGCACCGCTAATTCGCAGGCTCTTGTACCTTCGACCTTTTTTCACGATACCGGGCGTTAAAGCGATTATGGTCGCGGTAATTCCACGAATTAATTCCCGCCTGGCCCGTGCTCTCGACCCTCTCGCCGATTTCTGCTTAAGCTACACCCCCTGCGCCGCTCCCGCCTCGAAACCGTCGAACTCGTTGCATCAGCAAAAATCTGCAATTGGTTGCGATCAATTCGGAAACAACATTGAATCTATCGCGACATTCGAATCTAGCTTGCGCGCAAACTTCTCCGCAACAAATTATTAATAGATGAATACTCTTTGCCATATAAAGATCTTGCAGATCCGACAGGTGCACGGAAAATCTTTTTATATATGCCTCGCTCCGCCACAAAGGAGTATTTATAAATTATTCGATAATTATAAGTCACATCTACTCCCAGGAACGAAACCCTTTGCATCCTGAAAGTACTCTGAAGCACAAAGTACTTACGTATAATCGTTGCGGTTAATCGCTGTGAACTTAACACATTTCGATTTTCAATTATAATTCTATCCGGAGTGTGTAAACTACATGAATACAGAGTAATAAAAGAAAAGAGTGTGAAAGAACGAGAGGGAGAATGGACCGGAAGAGGGGGTGCCCGATTAGTAGATTTAATTCATTAATTTTTAATTTGTAGTTGTGCTTGTGGGGAAGAGGAGCGCGAGTTATAAGAATAAACAACAGCAATAAAGTAATATTATACTACTACTACATAATAAGTAGTGGTAAATTATTACTGCGTAATAATATTGTTCTCTAACTTCTGTTAAAAATACTTTCCGATTCTACATAAAGGGGCCTCGCAATCTCTTAAATGGTTGGGGCCTGTGAAGGTCTTAATCCGGCGCTGCACGAGCCTTAGCATTTCCCGAGAATTGGCTTCGCACAAGTCGAATGACCGATGAGAGGGATGAAAAGCTGGTTTCCCCGGGTAATTCGTGCGCATCTGTTACACCCGCGACCCGTTATGGTAATAAGGATTCCTCGGACCACGGCAACGCGTTTTTACCCCTCGATACCCCCCTAGGTTTCGATCCCTGTGCCATCGACGGCTCCCCAGGATAATTGGAAAGCAGCGAGGCGCGAAACGAGGAATCAACGCGTCATGTTTAGCCAGTTAAAAATCATTACGCTGTGCACCGAGCGCTGGGCTGCAATTATTTTTTTGCGCGACGAGACCGAGCGAATTTTCGAGGCTTTGGCGCTTTAACACCTGCTCTCGCTGTCTATCGGTTCGTCTACGCACAAGCTATACTGTTTCTTTCGAGATAATAGTTTGCAACGCATCTCAACGTTCAGTTTGGTCACCGGGTATACGCTCGTCCACCTCCAAGAAGGACTGACGCAGCAAGTTGCAAAGGGCGAGCTGCCGCCTCGGCGAGAAACGGCGCTCAGTAGAAACATCTGGTGATTCCACCGACATAATCCCAGAACTTTTGATAGAATCAAGATAAAACCGTGAAAGTTTTCTTAAATTAAAGGCGGAACTTTGCAGAATCCGAGAAAAATAAGAAGGACTGACAAATAACTTTTGACCTAGAAAATATCGATCGAAGTTGCCCAATCTCCTCAGTTCACCGATTAAGAGGAATACAGATTTTTAATCATTTCAAAGGGCCCGAAGAAGTTTTATCTGCTGTCTTAATTCTGGCAGAAGTTCTACCATTCGGTGAGAAAAATGCTTCCACCGCGAGGTAGCTCGCAGGAAGTCAGAACGTGTGCGGAGCGTGGTTCGGGAGAGGACATCAAGCTGCAATGCCTCGCGGCGAGGATTGCCGCTTCAAGTTCGCGAGGAACAAACTTGACGACGAAGTTTCGCTCGTAGGCGCGTACCGTGTCCCACGGGAGAGACTCCAGGAGTCTCCGGGGGAACAAGGAAGCTACCGCGTCCTTGGATAAGAGAACCTGGAAAAGTTTGAGCGGCCCCTTGCGAGACCAGACGTCCGACTCTGGGGGACGGCTGGACCGCCGATGAGTTTGAATTTTGTTCCGGGACTTAATATACGACGACTTAATCTCGGCCTGCGTCTTCTAATTACTCCGGCTTCAAAAGCAAAATTGCAAAATGGGGTGGAAGCTATTCAGCTTGGACCTGCGAGCAGCGAGAGCTGAATAAAAATTTGTTTTCAAGTAAGGTGAAGTGTCCTAAGTCTGGACATACCAAAAGTGATACCTAAATCTGGACAATTGAATTTTCATAGTAAAATCAGTAATTAAGAGATTAAATAATTATATTATATATTCTGAGGCCTTAGCTACAAGTAGGTGTGAATATTATTTCATTAAGACATCAATTGAAATTTAAAAATGAATTCAAAGTTCATCTGAAAACAGTATACAAAATAGTCTATTTACATGCGAATCATGTGCATTTATAGTTCGAACTTTTGTTAGAAAAAAAGATATAATTTAAGCCCTCAGACAAAAAATAATTATCACGCATAATAATATTGATATTTTAAAATAAATTGGCAATCAAACTTACCGTAAATAATAATTATTAATCCAAATATTAGATGTCCAAGATTAGGACTGTTTTTAAATATAAGTACTCCATACTGGGACGCGATGACAGTAGCTGTCCCACTCTAAGCTTATACGCAATGTGCTTACGCCTGAAGCCGGACACGTGTTTGTGAATAAAATCAACGCATTGTTTGCAAATTATTTAACTACATGTACGTATAATTAGTCTTCTATTAGCTTGAATAACGTATATAGAAAATGTATTCCGGTTGTGACGTTAATAATACTTTATGTTTACATCTTAAATCTATCAGTATTACTACCTAACCTTAAAAGTTGTATTATAACAAGTTTTATTAAAACAGTAAATGAAAATAAATATATATTTGGTTAAATAATACAACACTATAATCTATGATAAGTATACTACATATTACGCAAAGCATCTTCTATTCGTCATGCGCAACAGCGCCACCAACCAATGTTTTAGGTTATGTTCACTCGATCAACTCGTAAATTGAATTTGTCCCGATATAGGCTTTACTTCTGTCCAGGTACTAGCTTAGATGGGATTGAATATGTCCAACTATAGGTTTGAATTATTCTTGTTAATACAATTAAGATATTAACCTAAACAACGATTTTTTTATTTTAAATTACATTACAAACTCTGAACTGTATGTTAAAACTCTTAAGAAATTGTTTTTCTTTATTTAAAGTGATAAAATTTAAAATAGAAAAACGTGCTGTCCAGGCATAGGGCACTTCACCTTAATCTTAAAATATCTCGATGGGAAGCGATTTTTATAAAAGTGCTGAAATTGATGATTCGATCATCACAGTGGCAGTCCCAGCGTTAAATTGTCGCCAGGTGTACGAGGACGACAATTACGAGTATAATCCGACAGAGGGGGATGATTAGTCGTTGCAAGTCTGGAATTCATCATGGAAGTAGCAGACTTTGGATAAGTCAGTGCCTAGTGCAGCGTTCACGTGTGTGCCGCTACTTCTACGAGTATGTCTTAGCTCCCGGCTCTCCAGCTCCACTTTCATTTGCTGGCTCGTTACGCTGATACACCCTCTACAAACGCTATACACCCTTTTGAGGATTAAATAGTTTTATGTGGCCCACTATTTCAACGGAGTAACGAGTTCCGGAGCGAACGTAGATATACCTACGGCGAGGCTGAACGGGATTCCCGAGCACAATCGTCGTCGTATTTATCGTTTACGTCAAAGCGAATTTTAATTAGCTCTCGCGATTCTACTACTTCACTCCCCGGCTCCGTTGTTCTCTAGGGTTCATTAATCTAGATTTTTTGTAACTTAGCGCTGATGCTTTTATATTTATTTATGATGATATTATATGATGTATTATTTGATGCACATCATCAATCCTTGATGAACATCATATTATTATATGATGTTTTATGCTTTGAATTTCTTTGAAAATGATGGCTTCGAGAAATTTAAGATAAAAGATTCCACCGGCGCCGGTAGGATTAGTGTGAGAAATTGGAAGGTTTCTTTGACTTGCAAAGATGAGGCAGTATTCCCAGATGAAGAGGATCTGAATGGATCATCTTGGTGGCGTTGGAAGTCCACAATGGTTCGGGGAATGCAAATGAAAACGTAGGTCCACGCGTGTCCTTGGGAAAAGGAATATTGAAGGAAAGAAAGAGTCATCTGGCGGTGCGGCCTGTGCAGAACGCAATCAGCAGCATCTAGCACAGGCTCGGACGGGACAAAGGGGGTTCGAGAATCGGTCCAGGGTTCCGAGAACGAGGCAACATACGCACGATAACGGATTGCCGTGGAAAAACTGTCCTTTCAGTCGCAGACGTCGCGATCGCAATCGCGGCCGGCCTCGCTGGAAGGGCAGAAACGAGTAAAAGGAACTTGGTCGTCGAAGAAAAGGGTAGGGGAGGTAGGTCCGAGGGGGATGAAGGTAGCCGTTCGACAGGTTCGAAAGGTCCACGGCTATTTCCTCTAAAGAGGATTCCATCGCGGAACAGGGTTGCGGAAACAAAGAAGGAAATGTGACGGGACGTCGAAGGTGGAAGCAAAGAAGAAAAACCACCCCCTCTTTCAGTTTAGAGGGAGAGAGTTGGGAGGGTTGGAGGCCTTCGCTAGACGCCTATATCGATTACCGAGTCGGTGTCTCGGGGGTTGAGGATGAAGGGGGATGGAACCGGGAGCCCACGACCGAATCCTATTCCTTTCGGGCTGCGAGCAAATCCTTCCGCCATCATCCGGGCCCGGCTGCCACCCCCTCGTGTCACGGAATCCCAGATTTTCTGCATGTTTTCGAAAAACCGTCGACGCATCGCGCACGTGATTCACGGGCCAGCGGCTGAATTCTCCTTCAAATTCTTCATTTTGTAATTACTGTAGTGATTGTAGGATACAGGAGTCGACTGAAAATTGTATTCTTCTTCTAATTATCCTATTAAGCTGAAAGTAATACAGTATTTTATTGATAATTGTCCCCAACACGGGTCTGCTCAGGGACAATCATCCGCCAGGGATACTATTCTTTGATTTTTGCCGAACGTAGAAAAGGACAGTGGAAATCGAGAGGCCTCGTTCGTCGAGATGTGTAAAAATAACTAATCCGATGACAAAACTTCTTTATTTTTCATTATTTATTGATGGGACTTTGACCAACATATTCGTGGCAGTTTACTAATGAAAATTATTTATATACAATTATATTTACTTGTGTAATGAACGATGAACTTTTCCGACGCAAAAAAGGACAGTTCAAAGAACTTTCCGTACGCTGTTCTTCCTTGTAAATATTCTTATATTAATTGTAAATATTATCGGAATTATATCATATTTGGTATCATCTTCATTAAAAAAATGCCACGAATATGTTGGTCAAAATCCCATTAAAAAATAATGAAGAATAAAGAAGTTCTGTCATTGGATTAGTGTGGTCTCACCGATATACCCGAGCGTATGACGTCATATTTCTCGGCGATCGAGGCCGCTCGAGCTTCGTGGCCCCTCAAGAGGGTACACCCCGTAGGAGTGGGGATAGTTCTGGGACAATCGTCGGCCAGACATTTGGGGCCTTCATCGATAAAATACTGTACATTGATGTCTTTAAATATTTTTAACATGTCCACTACATTTTTGTCGTAAACGCATGAAATCCGCAGTCCGGTAATTACCGACTACATGAACGCGCTCGTAGAGGAAACAATCGCATCCCGAATCATAAAATATTAACAAAGATCGGCGTATGGGGCCAGAGTATGTCCGTCCATTACACAGATTAAAGTAGGTTCAAGAAACGTCAGAAAGAGGCAATTTTCCGGAAAGTGCATCGGATCTCGTTTCCTCGGCCCGTGGCCACCCTCTGGATCCCGGCGCGGCGACGGGAATCCCCGGATCCCCGAAATCCTGTTACGCTTTCATCCGGCTATCCCGGGCCGCGTCTCTTCTTCTCGAACGTTTATTTATTTATTCAAGGAGAGCACGGCAGTGATTCACGGTCGAGGCCAACGGGTCCGCGATTCCCGTTCCGTTCGTGCTCCAATTCCCTGGTCTCCCCTTCGGAGACCTAACCCTGCTAAAAAAACGAGCCGAGTTTCGCTCGTTAACGCGCGCCTTGCTCCCTTGAAGGGTGCGTTCCTCTCGCTCGATAACCCGGCGGCGGCTGCTGCCCTAATACATATTATAGTTTGACCGGCAGGCTCTAGCAAATTGCCGCGCACATGCGAATTCTCGAGGACGAACGCTGGAAAGCGACAAAATTGAATTTATAGAAAGAACCTACTAATTAGATTAATACCTCTGCGAACATCGAGAGCTTTTACGAACCATTTTGCAAGCATTAACAATTTATTCAAATTACTAACTTCCTCGTAATTACACATTTTCCTTTTCTGTTCCAGGTACGTACTTTATCAGAGGACCGCCATATCAGGAAGACCAAAGAAAGTAAACGCGGCGACGGGTAACGTATCCGCGACTCGTTTGATGAAAGTTTCATCGTCGCGTGGGCGTACGGAACGGTGCGGTTAGCTCGACCACCCCCTTTCGACGCATCTCAGCCAATTTAATCTTTCACGCTCGTCCTCTTGACTCAGTTTCCCAGAGGTCGAGTGCACGCGGAAATCGAATCCACCTGCGATGCTCGGCGTGTGTCCACCGGCGCTATTCACGTTCTAATCTGGGCCAATGAAGCACTCGTTGCCGGCATGAATGAAGAGAGTCGATCCTCTCGCTCTCTTCTCTCTCTCTCTCTTTCTGGTTTCCTCTATGTGCCCCTCGCCTCTCTGGAGAGCTCGTAAACGCGTGACCCGCCGCTCGAGGACGACGATGACACGCTTACTCGAAATAGAAGCCCGCGTAAGGCCCATAACGGTACACAACCCGCCTCTGTTTGCACCAGTCGGACTCTACCATTCGCATAATCGCTACGTGTTGCCTGGAAATACGCGATCGACCAGCTGCAGCTGCAAACGCGAATCTATCTCCGCTACCTGAGCTAATTTAGCGGCGGATGCGAATCTCGGGTGTTTAGCGTTGTCGGATTTTGCTTCGAGCCGTTTGATGCTGTCCCGAGGGATCGCTGATTAGAATTTTGCTGAAATTCTATCGCTTCGAGAACAAACTTCCCAATTTTGTTAACGCTAAAATATTGAATAGTCTTCGAGTTGTTCTATTGAGTGCTGCAGCTTCGATTAAAATCCAGAAAACACAAGAAAATAGATACGCTGATGATAATATAGGTTTCTAACTAATTTAGGATGCTGAATATAATAAAAAAAGGAGTGGAACCGGGAGAGTTATGGTGCCGGGAATGGAGAAGGAGGTTCGAAGTTTCACTTCGTTACGGTAACATGCTCCGGGAGGTAGCTGCGAATGGTTCGTGCCGGGTCGTGAATAGAATTTAATTAATCGAGAATGGAGCATTGACTCAATTGTAACGAGGCTCGATCGCGGGAACTGGATTTCGATGAAACTGGTAAATAAGGTCTTGAGAATCTGGCGTGGAGTCTGCGAAACTGATGGCGAAATTGAATGAAGACACTAGTCTCTCTGTTATTGGGTTATGTTATTAGAAACTGGCTCGTGGCCTTTTCCAGACAATTTTAATTGAATCTAATCGCAATTACGTTCGATAACAACTGTTACCAGCAGCCTACCCATGTAGAAAATAAAACGATTCCGTGGCAATCAAGAACACGTACATGTTGAACAAAAATGTATTACTTCGTTTCCAATGTATTTACAGTTTGAAGCAAGAACAGACCCCCGCCGTCATTAAAACCAGCAGTAAACAAGCCGCGGAAGTTCGAGACGTAAACCGGGGGAACTTTTAATAAAACGCCGAATATCCTCAAGACTCCACTTACGTTGTACCGTGGGCCGATAAGCCGTATTTACGAGAGCGGTGTAGGTACCTACACAGGTGAACTGGCTCGAACGCGGAATCCGCGGCAGCCGGCGGCGCGGCGATCGAATAAATAATAACGCGGACGCTGCTATTACCGGCATTTTTCATTTCGTCTCGCAAGACCCGTAGAACTAACACGGTAGACGAAGAACCACCGCCGTGGAAAAAGGAAAAACCGTAGGATCAAGGAAGCGGAGAGAGAGTATCGAACCGGTAGGAAAACAGCAATTGCCTTCTCCGGGAATAATTTCGCAGTTGTGCGGGGTGCGAATAACCGTAGTCCTCCGGCGCGGCGTGTACACTCTTCTTTTTGTTCGCCGTGTACATGTCTGTCCTCTTCCTCTTCCCTCTTTTTGCATTAATTCCTCCGTTGCCGTTTTCGTTCTTTTTTTATTATTATCTCCGCGCGCGCGTCGGTTTCGCTCGAAGCGCGAATTAGTATGCTCGGGGAAAGCAGAGCGCGAGTGCGCGATGATGCGATATATTCCCGTGGAAAATGGGAGCGCATTAAGCGCGAATATGCGAGCGCGCGCGCACACACATCGCATCGCGAACAACACCCCGGTGTTTATTGCGTGGATGAAACAGCCCCGGGGCTCGAAAGGGGGATATACCGGAGCTAACACGCGAACAATGTCCGTGCGGAACCGTAATCTTGCCCCGAAGTTCGGCCCCCCTCTTGAACGATGAGAAACTCCGCCGGATTGGTTCCGGACGTGTTTGGTAGTCGCCGAGGGGACCGGTTGATTAAGAAATTACGACTCGTCTTACCCCAGCGATATCTCTACGAACTTGCCCGAACGGAATCGTTTGACATGTTGGGATTATACGAACTCGAGGTTCACGAGACGCACACCTGTTTTATATTTCTACTTAATTCCGATTTTTCTCGAATAACGAAAATCTTTTCCCTTCTAACATTTCTACAGTCGGTGTATACAAAGTATTCGTACATACTTTAAAAGCGAATAACTTTTCCGAAAGTGGACCCAATAGCTTCAGTTTTTTTCAGACGTTAGAAGGATTAGTTTACTAGTAAATTTAGGGTGATGTTCTCGGCGCAACGGATTCGATCAAATTATACACTAAATAGCAATCTTGTAGAGATTTTTCAAGTGTATAATTTTTTTAGTGTATAATTTGATCGAATCCGTTGCGCCGAGAACATCACCCTAAATTTATTAAAAATTTACGATCGATAATAATTTCTCATTAGTTTACTAGCTATAGTGTAAATACTTTTTTTTAATTGTTATTGATCGCAATTGCGGAGGAAAACGAAAAGGTCACAATTTTTTAATTTTTTATCTGCGCCTGTAATGAAAATTTAAAACATGTATATTGTAAATCTAAGTCAGTTCTATACATGTACAAAGTTTCATTGAAATCGGTTGATGCATAAAAAAGCTATGGGCATTGTAAGATGTAAAAATCATTGAATTTAGTTCATTGAATTAATTCACAGATTCTTAGAATTTTTGGTATTTTCCATCAATTATATTTCATAAGAACCTTGATCGATATCGATGAAACTTTGTACATGTATTACAAAATACATGTCTTAAATTTTCGTTACAGGCACAGATAAAAAATTTGCACTTACGCAGTTGCAACCAATAACAATTTTTTCAAAAATTATTTACACTTTAGCTAGTAAACTAATCCGTCTAACGTCTGAAAAAACTCAAGCTATTGGGTCCACTTCCGAAGAAGTTATTCGTCTTTAAAATGCGTACGAATACTTTGTACACCGACTGTATAATCAATTCGCCAGAATTCATATTTCTTCCGAGTGGATTCTTCCCGGTGGAATGGAAGTGAGAATGAAGATTTATTATATGTTGCTCCATCGGCGACGAAAGTGCAAGGGCTGAACTCGCGACACGGGATTCCCCGAGTGTCGTTGCCTAATTAAATAACCGGAAGGTACACACGTTTTTTCGCAGCTCGTTAATGGAATTTAAATTCATCGTTCTCTCTTTCTGCATCGCGTGCGCGAGAGCTTTCTGTCTTTCTCTTATGCAAATTTCGAATGGAGATCCCTGCTCGTTTCGAGGTTTGCGTTTGGACATCATTTTCTGGCGAGAGGAACGCTTGGTTAAGGGATGAAAATTGGGAGCGCGAGGAAAGTAATGTTTGCTGTTAGAAAATTCAGTTCTGAGGGTTTGAGGTATATTCAGAGAGAGGTGTTTGTGTGTGTGGGTTAATGATGTTTAATTCTCATGGTTTATTTATGGACGATTGTAGTCGCGGATTCCGTGGTGAAGTGTGTCAAGCATTTTTATTCTGCTCGTGGCTTCGTTCACGCTCTTGTGAAATTCGTAATTGAGGAAGTTCCTTGCAATTTATATACAGTTATGAAATTTTTATGGCTAATAAGATTCACGGACGATTTATTTCGAAGTTTCTGAGAAACTAGGCGAAGATCAATTTTGTATAGGAATTTAATGCATTCATAAAATTGCATGTAGATTGAAGACGTTGCCAAGAGAAGTGAAAAATTGTAACAAAATCTGCGAGTATTTGGGTCAACTTTAGACACCATTAAACATGTATACGTTCCATTGAATAACTTCTCAATAGATTTTCTTAGCGTCCCGTGAAGCCTGTCAGTTGCTGGTGCTTTCGGACAGAAATCCAGGTCAGAAAAACGGGAAATTTTCTTATTTCTGTGCCGCGTCCCCCCAAAGAGAATAACTCAAGTGGCTCGGTGTCTCGTGCCGGTTATGCAACTGCGGATTCATGCAAATTCAGGACGCGTATCCAGTCGAGAGGTCCAGAACGGTCCCGCATCCGCGCGAACCGGGCCGAATCTGCGCCAAGGGACAGCCCCGCGTATCGTCGAGGGCCGAACATGCTGTGGTTGGTCGATTTTCGCGATTACTGGAACTGGGTCGATTTTAAACGCGACCCTCTGCATTGCGACGTCATAAATAGTGACGCGTTTGGTATCCGGATCGTCGTCATCCGCCATCGTCATCGTCCTCTATCTCCTCGCACTCCTGCATCAATAATTCCATCGCTGAACGTCCATCTTCTATCTCTTCCTCTTTGGCAAGAGATAAGATAGATATTTATCATTATTAGACTGTGGATCTTTATGCATTTATAGGAACATTGAATAGATGAAATTCAAAATTATTGGAAAATTGTAAACCTTGAAAATGTCTCTTGCAATCGATGCAGCCAATTTTTATTTCGCATAAAGATCCGCAGTCTAATCATTATACACTTAATTATTAGAAACGAAAACGATTAACTTCATGGAGCAGCTTCTTTTCAGAATTTTGTGTATTTTAGCGTGTACAATTTCCACTCAGAATAATTGTACCCGACAATCGTGTCTCCACTTTATTTCGTAATCGAACGTGGAAACAACGAGCCCGGGCGGCCCGAAATTATTAATACTTTCGATATATATTCATCGTTACAGCGAAATGTTTACGGTAACCCGTGCATCACGGCGCATCCTGTAATATTCATGCAGCTGGTAAATGATGATCGAACCGATCGCAATTCCCCTGTAACGGTCGCGCGAGTAATAAATTCGTGCTCTGCCTCTATAAACGGACCGATTAAAAAATAAAAATCACCAGCTCGTCGCCTGCGAATCCATCACTCGCCATTTTCCCTCCGAAATTTTTATACCCGCCTCCAGCTCCGAACGATCGATCCAATCATTTTCTTTTTTGGCCCGGGTGCATTTATTATTTGTCGCGAAACATGCTGTCTTAGAGGTTTAGGATATTAATTCTGTGCAAGAATTTCTCATTTCGATTTTTCCAAAGAAGAAAATCGTAGTTTCCTTTTGCGATTAATTAGTCCAGTCAATGAATGCTCATAAGGGGGTGTAGAGGGAAATGCAAGGAACACAATTTTTAACTTTGGGACTTTGTTTGGACTAGTTTGGAGGTAAACATACTAAAAGTCCCTACTCCTAGGAGGTGATGGGGGCACGTAGAAGGTCCCCTTTTTCGGTTTTCCGCTTATATCTCGGAAACTATGTGCCGTAGCGATAAGACCATTCTATACAAAATTATAGCTGACAAAATGTGCCATAAGACTGATTCCATTCAGTTTTTCGCTATCTCGCATAGTTTTCGAGATATCCGCGCTCAAAGAAATTTTTGCCTCACGTTTTTTGTCTTATTTGACAACTCTTCAGCACAATTGGTGAACTTTGAACGCGGATATCTCGGAAACTATGCGAGATATTGAAAAACTGAATCGAATCGATCTAGTGGTACAATTTGTGAGCTTTCATTTTGTATAGAATGGTCTTATCGCTTGGACGCATAGTTTCCGAGATATAAGCGGAAAACCGAAAAAGTGGACCTTCTACTTGCCCCTTGCACCCTGCTCACGTCCTAAGAGTGGGGACTTTTAGTATGTTTACCTCCTAATTAGTCCAAACAAAGATTCAAAGTTAGAAATTGTGTTCTTTCCATTTCCCTCTACAACTTTTCGTTGACTGGACTATAATCTTCTGGACGCAAGTAATTTTAATTCCAGATCATTTTTGTTCTATTTCAAATATCTGAGAGACAGCGATGAAGAGAAACGGTTTGCAGATTCGCAATCAGCAGGCGACCGGCAGCAAAACGACAGAAGGAAAGCGTAATTTCGTCGAGCAGTTTTCGTGAACGGGACACACGCGCGTTTGTCGGCCGGTTCCCTTTTCCGTGGCTTCCGTCGGCGACGAGAACCAACCCCTGGTTTCCAACCCCCTTATTCCCGGCGAGCGAGCATGCGAGGAATGCTATTGGCTTGGCCACCTGATCGCCCCGCGGAATGTATTTACGACGTGGCGTGACCAACGCTGCCGGAAAGCTGCGGATTTTCCGTATTATCCGTATCGGGTGGCCGTGTTGTCGCGACAGGCTCGTTTATTCGAACGAACCAGTCGGCGAGGGTTTAACGACGGGCCGAGTAATCGGAGAGATTAAATTGAAAGCGGACAGAGCGGACGCGCAACGCGGAAAAGTGATTTAGAAAATATTTTCGCGGACCGTGCGCAACGTGCAGTCCGCACCGAACTCCGCGTACATCAATTTTTATTAACACTGGCTTTTGTCGCTCGCTCGCGCTGTCGGACGCCCTTCTTTCCTATTATTCCTCGAATTTGACGATTCTTCGGTGTTCTCTTCTTCGGTGCTGTTTCAGACTCATTTGTACAGGTTGTATGAAAAGTAATTGTCATCCGTCCTAGGGGTGAATCTACACCTCCGGATCGGTGGACATTTCTAAGAGAAACTTGCCGCAAAATTGTTTATTATAAAGAAAATTGTTGGTGAAGTTGTCTTTTACATCAACACCATCCACTCATCCAGAAGAGAAAAAGTTTGGAAGAAGCCACATGTCGCAAAGAAATAATTATTGAAATATAAGCTGTTAAATTTTCTTGCAAACTTTGATTGTGTAGAATTATACGTACAGATAAAAGCCTACTACTACTACAGTCCACACGACCGTGTCGATGAGACAGAACATAATCGTGTGCGTACCTCGAGACAAACGAAATTTTAAGGGACATTCGTTTCTAGGCCCGTACCAAGTGATCGTCTCCCTACCCATTCGAATCATAAATTTAAAGTTGCAAAATATGAAAGAGTACCTTATATCCATTTTCCATAAGATTGATTATGCATTAGAATATTAATCCTGGGTTATAAAATACTAATGTCAAGCATAGGTACTTACAAATTTTTCAGAATCTTCTGTTCCTCCGTCGGATCAACAGAACACTGCCATTTGCACGAATAATTTTGAAGCACAACGCAGTAGCATTATCTAAAATTGTGACAGCGAACGGAAAGAAGTTACTCTGACAACGGTCGAAATAGTACTACGGTTGTCACCTCGGTTTTTCATTTTGGTGGGGAAATGTTGCGTTTGCTAATTGGACGGGTGTGTGTCGGAAGGACTTTAGGTTGAGAAGTGGGGAAACTGTCACAGAAATTCCTGTTCATTTATAAGTATACTTGTACCATTCGATTTAGTATGTTGCATTAACTTATTCTGTGTAGGTGATTATTAGACTGCGGATGTTTATGCAATTTTCAATTTTTCTGGAGAAATTTTAAGAACGTGGAATCATGTAAAATTTTATTTTCAGCGGTAGTAGTCTTTGTAGATGCGAAATAAATAGTATTCGTTCTAAATTCTGCGGAATTTTATTTTCTCCAGCATATTTCGAAAATTTTTGGAAGCCATAAATTCATGAAGATCCGCAGTCTAGCGATTGTTAATGATAAATTTTAATCTACTTAATCAATTAATGTTATCGGTGCACTGGTTCGATCAATTAGAAAATAAGCAAATTTGCAAAAATATCACATGAAATTTAATTCAACGTTTCGGTCTCAATTTAGACCATTTTCAAGAATAGAAAATTTCAGTATTGCGTCTGTAAGAATTAATCAAAGACATTTTTAAATGGTTATGCAAACGTGTTTTCACACAAGAAGAAAGTAAAAAAGGGATTTGAACTCAAAAAGTGTGTAAAAACTCACATGCTTATAAAATAAAAAAGTATTGATTTAAATTCTTAAAGATTACGGAACAGCATGTTGGTTCGATGCCGATAAATTTTAATGGTAATAAAAGTGACTTAATTCTACTTCGAGGATTGGTAAAAGAAAGAATTGTCCCTGAGCATGTTTAAAAATCGACATTAGTCAGAATTCATTCCTAAATTGTGAATCAAACACGGAAAAAAAATGTAAAGACCTGATAAAGAGGAATAGACAAACCAGTAGAGGTTGGTAGCTCGGTGCAGTGTGGGTAGAGGTGGGCTAATCCTTTGTTAATCGGCGTCTGCATCGGGTGTAGGCGAGGCGTGTTTCGCCCAGTGATTTGTTCTCATGAAAATGAGAGCGGTCAGGCTGCCGCGCCAGGAGGGACATCGTTAGAGAAGCCGGGAGCGGTAATAGAGTGTCAGAGACGCGTTTGTCGATCCGTGAAGGGGCAACGAAGGGGATCGAGGTCCGAAACCGCCATGCTGGCTCCGAGCATCCCTCGTCAGGAGTGCGGGCATCGTTGTCCGCGGCGATTGTTCCTAGGCCAGGACGTCACACGCGCGTCCCCGAGATTTGTGCGGCTGCCTGGAATGCGAAACGTTTGCGGTGAGGCCGTCTGTCCCTGGCCTCGTCCATCTCCGATGTTCTTGGACCTGGTCCAACGTCCGCTAATTAGGGGGAACGTGGCTTGGACTGCCCGCGGAAACTCCACCATCCCTCCATGGATCTATTGGAAATCCCCAAAACTTTCAATAACATTGAGCCCTTCGAGAAACAATTCTTAAAATCTCAGATTATTCTCAAAGTTTAATACAAAGAGGGTATGAGAATGTCCTCGCGATATTATAGCATCCCCCTAAATATTTCCAGCAACCTTACAGCCAGCCGAAGATCGAGTCCTGGCAATTTTCAATAATATTCGACTCTTGGAGAAACAATTCTTAAAATGTCAAATTACTCTCAAACTTTAATACGACTTGGGTCTACATGGTCTACAGGTTTATGAAAAATTAAAATGACGAGCATCCAGACCTCAAGAGAGAGGGATGAAAATGTCCTCGCGACTGCTAACATCCCCTAAATGTTTCGAGCAACCTCAGTCCCAGCCGAAGATCAGGTTTAACGTGGCTTGGACTGCCCGCGGAAACTCCAGCATCCCTCCATGGATCTATTGGAAATCCCCAAGACTTTCAATAACATTGAGCCCTTCGAGAAACAATTCTTAAAATCTCAGATTATTCTCAAAGTTTAATACAAAGAGGGGATGAGAATGTCCTCCCGATATCACAACATCCCCTAAATGTGTCCAGCAACCTCAGAGCCAGCCGAAGATCGAGTCCTGGCAATTTTCAATAATATTCAACTCTTGGAGAAACAATTCTTAAAATCTCAAATTACTCTCAAAGTTTAATACGACTTAGGTCTACATGGTCTACAGGTTTATTAAAAATAAAAATGACGAGCATCCAGACCTCAAGAGAGCGGGATGAAAATGTCCTCGCGACTGCTAACATCCCCTAAATGTTTCGAGCAACTTCAGTCCCAGCCGAAGATCAGGTTTAACGTGGCTTGGACTGCCCGCGGAAACTCCACCATCCCTCCATGGATCTATTGGAAATCCCCAAGACTTTCAATAACATTCAGTCCTTCGAGAAACAATTCTTAAAATCTCAGATTATTCTTAAAGTTTAATACAAAGAGGGTATGAGAATGTCCTCGCGATATTATAGCATCCCCTAAATGTTTCCAGCAACCTCAGAGCCAGCCGAAGATCGAGTCCTGGCAATTTTCAATAATATTCAACTCTTGGAGAAACAATTCTTAAAATCTCAAATTACTCTCAAAGTTTAATACGACTTGGGTCTACATGGTCTACAGGTTTATGAAAAATGAAAATGACGAGCATCCAGACCTCAAGAGAGAGGGATGAAAATGTCCTCGCGACTGCTAACATCCCCTAAATGTTTCGAGCAACCTCAGTGCCAGCCGAAGATCAGGTTTAACGTGGCTTGGACTGCCCGCGGAAACTCCACCATCCCTCCATGGATCTATTGGAAATCCCCAAGACTTTCAATAACATTCAGCCCTTCGAGAAACAATTCTTAAAATCTCAGATTATTCTCAAAGTTTAATACAGAGAGGGGATGAGAATGTCCTCCCGACAATATAGCATCCCCTAAATGTTTCCAGCAACCTCAAAGCCAGCCGAAGATCAAGTCCTGGCAATTTTCAATAATATTCAACTCTTGGAGAAACAATTCTTAAAATCTCAAATTACTCTCAAAGTTTAATACGACTTGGGTCTACATGGTCTACAGGTTTATGAAAAATTAAAATGACGAGCATCCAGACCTCAAGAGAGAGGGATGAAAATGTCCTCGCGACTGCTAACATCCCGTAAATGTTTCGAGCAACCTCAGTGCCAGCCGAAGATCAGGTTTAACGTGGCTTGGACTGCCCGCGGAAACTCCACCATCCCTCCATGGATCTATTGGAAATCCCCAAGACTTTCAATAACATTCAGCCCTTCGAGAAACAATTCTTAAAATCTCAGATTATTCTCAAAGTTTAATACAGAGAGGGGATGAGAATGTCCTCCCGACATTATAGCATCCCCTAAATGTTTCCAGCAACCTCAAAGCCAGCCGAAGATCAAGTCCTGGCAATTTTCAATAATATTCAACTCTTGGAGAAACAATTCTTAAAATGACAAATTACTCTCAAAGTTTAATACGACTGGGATCTACATGGTCTACAGGTTTATGAAAAATAAAAATGACGAGCATCCAGACCTCAAGAGAGAGGGATGAAAATGTCCTCGCGACTGCTAACATCCCCTAAATGTTTCGAGCAACCTCAGTGCCAGCCGAAGATCAGGTTTAATTCTTTTTTAATGTGACAGATAGAGGAGTCCTGGCAATTTCATGGGGCTATTAAGGGATCCTTTCCGCTGCTCAGTTTCGAGAAGGGTGCATCCACGCACGATCCCTGCCCATTGTATCGCCGGCTCGCAAAAGGGCCGTACATGCGTAACAAGAATAATTCAGTTTTCCGGGAAGTTAGAAGCAAACTGGCACCCTTTCTTCTTCCATTTCGCTCTCGAGGCGAGCCCTCTTAAGAGCGAAGTGGGAGGACGGTTACCAAAGGGCCGCCTACGGGGTTTACGACCCTCGAAAGGCCCTTGGCTAACGACGTTACGCGTCCACCGACGCGCCCGGTATACTTTAGGAGCTCTCCAATTAATTATTCCGCGGGATTTTGCTCCGATTTAATTACGGTTCTTACCATTTCGGTACCCCCCACCGCTCTGTTACCTCTCTCTTTCTCTGTCCAGCCTTATCTGCCAGCGCCGTAGCAAGCTCCGATCTTGAAAGGCGAAGATGCGGATGGATTTCTTAATTAGGCGGGGCGACTGCTAGGGGGCGGCTCTCTCGCGCTTTAATTTTCTCGAGAACCGGTCGCTCCGGAGACAGAGAGACAACTTCCTCCGTCCTCTCTTTCTCTCTGGCTCTCTTTGGCGCGCACGAGCGTAATTACTTGCCAAAAACTATAACGCGTTCCGAAGTCCGGCGCACGACCGTCGTCGCAGACGACGACGACGACGCTCTGTGACGGGAACGTCGATAAAACGGTTCGAGGACCGGCATTAAATCGAACCGACCCTCTCGACGCCGTGATGGAAAATTAGGGGGGCTCGTCGCTGCGCCGCGAGTTATTGGCGTGTAATAGAATCGGGAGAAGAGGACGCACAACAATTCCTTTCTATCGATCCACGTCTCTGTTCCTACGCCCCTGCCTAACCCACCCCCCCTCGATCTTTCTTTTTTCCTTTCTGTTTCTCTGTCTCTTTTCTGCTCTATCTCTCTCCCAGTTGGCCGACCATCTGAATTCAAGCGGAAATCGTATAAATAATTCGCGGGGATGTTTTCCCGTTCGTTTGAAGCACACCGGACCCCAACGTCCGGGTCGTCCACGACGAGCGAGAGCCCGGCCGAGCTTAATGTACCGTGAATTCTGCAGATGCCTCCGATTGGAGATGCATCTCGCGATCCACGACATCTTCCGCGACCCGCTGTTAATTTCCGAAGCGAACGCGACGCGAGAAAGCAGACGGTAATTGCTTCTGCAATCATTCGGACAACTTCGAATGAGAAATCACCGTTCATACTTTCTGAAAAACACATTAATAAATCGATATACAGCGGCGACAGTCGAGATGAGAAACGCAAACAGTTATTCGGTGGGTTTTTTAACCACAGATTCATTCCGATCACGTACTAGACAAAGTCGATTGGCGTGTCCCCACGAAACGTCCGGCTCCGGCATTTTACCGATCGTTTCGAAGCCGGTGTGGCCCCTTTCCGGCGAACCGCAGACGAGCGTTTGCGAAGAAAAACGGGAAACCGAATAGCCGAGCGGTGCGGAAGCGTTTCGCAGGAAAATCACGCGTCAGCTCGAACAATTTTGCGGTCGCGACCGACTGGCACGGCCGTATTAACCCGCGAGGGTTCCGTCCGCATTGCGAGAGAGAGCAAAATTCCAACAGTCTCTCCACCCTTCGCGTCTCCTCGACGTAATCCCTTTTCTCCTCCCTTCTGACTCCCTTCGGCGGTCTCTAATGTCTTCTTCCGCAGTGTATACACAAGCGGACGGCGGACGGCGCCCTAAAATGAATTCGGGGACTCGGACGGTGTCCGGTCGTCGTCCCTTTTTGAATTTTCTCGCCCGTGACGCCCCCGTTCTAACGCGCGAAATTTAATCTCCCTTAGCTCGCGGTGCGTTGAATTAAAATGTATGCCGAGTTTACAGCCGGTATGAAAGCGACAGAGAAAGAGAGGAAGAGAGAGGGGAGAGCTCGCGTAATGAGAACGGAGGATTGTTCCGTGTTGCACGCGCCACAAACGGTGTTTCAATTTAATAATGGCGTTTCATTACGCGCCGGCGGTCGACGGCCCGGCGACGTATCGCTTTTTGACCGTAACGAGAACGTCGTAACGGCAAGAACGCGTTTTTCTCCGTGTTCGTGTACGTCTGTTCATGTGCACGTGACTTACGTATGCGCGCAGGCACGCATCCCTTTGCGCTTCCTTCTGAAAGTTCGCAATTACAGGCGAGCCCGCGGCCGCGCAACCTTTTCCGACCCGCGAATCTCGCCGGCCACGAGAAAACTTTCGAGAGACCGTTATATTGCACACACCCCACAGCTACTCTCTCTCCCTCGCAAACCCCTTTACAGCCTGGAATTATTTACTGCCACCGGCACGGCGGCGGCGGCGACTACCGAGTAAGTGAAAGAGGAAGCGACTTCGCGACTCCGATCGGCCGCTAATTGAACGTTACCCCCGCAGACTTGTTGCGGTGGAAATTAAGTGCTACCCGGTCTCCCGGAACTCTTTCCGCGGCTTTATAAATGGGAGATCCTTCCCTGTAGAATTACCGCGTCGTAAGGAAGATTCTGCTTGGTCCAGGAACCTCGCCCCGGGATTCTTGGAATGATATTCGTCGAGGTACAGTCCGGAACAAGAGAACTTGCTTATCATTTTTCGATGTTACGGTAGAAATTTCCGGATTGTGTACAATTTTTGTATGGTGGCTTGATCCTCCATGACTGAAAATTTATACTTTCTGTCTGGCTACATTTAGTTTAATGCTTAAATATTGATTGAAAGGCTTTGTGAAAATGTTCGTGACGAGTCTGACTCGCTAAAATACGGCAAGGGCGTTAATAACAAGAAATCGACTGCATCCAAATTCGAATTAGTGTCCGGCGACTTGTGAACAGGAGTGTAAAACAAGATGTAAATATCTGACGGTGTCAGGGCAGGACTCTTCCGTCGATTCCCAGGGGAAGGAAGTGTATTCAGCCGAATTTGCGGGCTCGCGAGGTGTTTAATATGCCGAGACACGCGGCGTGTTCGAAGCACATTAGCGACCTCCCCCAGGATCTCCGAAAGGGATGAAGAGAGGGATGGCCGAGCCTGAGGGAGAAGAACCAACCACCCCCGAAGCTGTCGACGGAATCCGGAGGCGTTCTCTCCCGTTCGATAATCGACGCAAAAAAGGACAGAGAGCTAATGGCGCGCGTGATGCTGGTGATTCGGAAAATTGTGGATCGAAGGCCGTATAATCGGGCTAATATCATCGATCCGATTCCCACGTACCCGCCGCACCATCTACCCGCTGATCCCCTTAGACCCGACTTTAGCTCTGCTCACCCCCTCACTCCTTTCCACCGCGTTCTTCTTCCTTCCTCTTTCTCGGGGGGCTCGAACAGCCCAAGGAAATTTCACTAGGAAGCTTCATTTTCCACGGTGATGCCTCCGCTTAATGCCCGCATTCCTCCCGTCATACTCGTCCTGCGGATTCGCCAAGAATTCCGCAGAATCTTCGATTAGGAGCGAGATTGTTTCTTCTTGTCCGTTCTTCTGGTTTCTGCTTGATTTATGCTGTTCGATGAAAATGTAGAAAATCTCACGAGACCGCCAACCATCATCGAAGCACTTCAGGCTGCAGCCGTCCCAGAAATGAAGCCATCTCCGTTAAGATTCTTGGCCGGCGTTCGCCTAATGTGCACGCCGTACGAATATGATACCCGCCCCCGATCATCATCCCAATGTAACCTCGTTCTCTCCCGTTCTCCAGGCCATTGCGAATTCGCCGTACCACGCTCGGCGTCAGCGTTTCTTGCAGCCCGGTGATTCCTCGCTGCCATGATCGTGGTCCCTCGTTCCCTCGTCGACGACACTGTCGACAACGGCGCCCTATTCTCGCGCGGCATGAACGAATACACTCGACCGGTTCTCCTGTTACCTAGAGAAAGAGAGAGAGAGAGAGAGAGAGAGAGAGAGAGAGAGAGAGAGAGAGCAAAAGAACCGTGCTACTTTTACCTGGCCGTGTTGACGATCGTTCGTCCTGTTCGTTACTGCTCTCCTGGTCAGCTACTTCCGGTCGATCGGGGAAGATCGTTCTCCGGATCGAAAGATCGTTACAGAACTTGCACTCTCTCTCTCTTTTCTCCCGTTCGTTGCATCGTGTGTGACCTGCTGCGAACGGGACGACGACGACGACGCTGTCTGCCATTTGCTAGCCGAGCCTTACCACCCTCTTGGGCGCCGTCTATCTACGCCCGCTCTTTCCCGCAGGAGTAATTTCCCCGGCTCCCTCGTTTCTTTCCCGCCGGGTGCTCTCCTCTTTTCATTTTCCCTACCCTCGGCTCGTCTCACCCACCCCTCGCCGACTGCTTCAACGTCGGAGAACAATTTTCCCTCGCGCATACGCGATCGCCGCGAGTACCTGGACCACCACCTTTCCCACGGGACTGCAATCTTCCTTCTGGGTTTATCCACGACTCCTTCTCTCCCTCGTCAAAGTTAATTGTCCTTTTATGTACCTGCTAATGTCTCCCCGCCCTTGCATTTCTTCCGTTTTATACCGAGGAATGTTTGGCCATCGTGCCACCTGTCGGGCGCCGCACGGGGTCCTGGATGTCCCGGACGTTCACGATGTACTTTTAAAGATGGAGAAACTTGTGCAGTTGCCGGGTATACGTGGAATCTTTTAGTAGAGCTGGCGAAATTCTTCAGTCTTCGTGTTGTTTCCTCTGTGCACCGTGCAGAAATGAATTTCGCGAAATGGCTGCCACGTTCTTCCAGTTGAAAATACTCAGCTCAATTTTTTAGCAAATACCACCACCGGCAAACACTACGCGATAAACTCGAGACCGGCCGTGATAATTACTGCAGCGACGCTACTCCGCGAAGAGTAGTTGCCTTATGACATCAGTTACGTGAGACGAAGTTTGCGGGGTTGGACAGGCGGTTTCGCCGGGATTTAAATTCGAATGGAGACTGTGTGTCGCTGGGAACGAGCCACTCGGCACGTCGCGTCGTCGGAGCGCTCTAATGCGTCGTCCGCGGGGATAATCAGTGCAAATTGCTGGAATTCCGAAGTGGCAGACAACGCGTCGTCGACTGGAGAACACACCTCCCGCCCTCTGGGAGCGGGGAGAAAAAAAAATCCGGCCCCGCGGTAACTTTCCGAATTACGGTCGTAATTAGTGCGCGGCATAATATGCCGCCGGGTCACGGGATCGAGTTAAGCGCTCAAAGCGGGCCAACGAGCAGGAGAGTCGTCGGGGGGTGAAAGTAGAAAAAAAACGTGAAGAGCGTGTTGAAGAATCGTCTCAGGTAAAAATCGTGGAACGGGGCCGGGCCGTGAACACGTTCGCGAAAATTCTGTTCCCGTGCTCTCTCCGGTCGTAGCACTCGCTCGCGGATATCGAAAACAATTTCAATTTGGAAAGTTTAAATACTCTGTCGAGTGGAGGGGGCAGCTCGAGAGCCAAGGTAGAAAGCGTCCGATGGAGAACGGAGGACAGAGAATTGCAACGGAGAGAGAGAAAGATAGAGAGGAGGGGGTAGAGGCTTTGTGAAAGTGGTCGGTATTTCGAATTTCCCTTTAATTTGAAATATAAGGATCCTTCTCTCCACGGTCCTTGCCGCCCGGAAACTCGCAACCCTCTCAAAGGCGACGCTATCTCCCCGACTCTTGCACCCTCGACTTGAAAGCCAGCCGCTCCACCACCATCCCTCTTTCTCGCTCTCTCTGTATCTGCCTCTCTCTTTCTTTCGCTCTCAGACCGGCGCTCGTTTTCTTCGGTCTTTCACCTTCGTTTCTCACCGAGCCCGGCCGAAATTCTCGAATTAGTCCCCTTCAGGGACAAGCTTCCTCCGTAAACTCGCGAGACCCTTCGCGAGATTGCCAACCCCCCTCGAGGACGTCTGCGAGAACTAGCCGCCTCTCGAGAGCCTGCTCGACCCCGCCGATGGCAACATTAACGCGTATTACGCCCGCCAGGAACGGAATTACCGAATTAACGCCGGCTCTGCAATTTGCGATACTTCTTCGCCGGATTTGCTTTTTGCCGCGCTCTTTTCGAACTCCAGACGCCGCCGTCGCGTCGTTCTGAACGTGAGGTCTGTAAAGCGGAACATTTCGAACGAGTCTGTAGTAGCTTAAACATTCGTTCGTCTCATTCGATCAGGAATAATAATCATCTTACTATTTAGAACTCCTGCTTCAATATTATCAATACACTGCGGATGTTTATGTTAAATAAAACTGCATTGATTGTGGGAAGCAGGAACAAAATAAAAAGTGATTTCATCCCTTAATGACTTGGTCATCCTTCACTGTTTTATATTTCATGCAACCAATTTCGAAGAGTTCGATGAATTGAGAACGATTTCCGATAAATCCGAAGGAGGATCGGTTCGGGATTTCTATGGAGGTTACATCCAGCTTCAAGGGTTCACCTTGACGGTGTATCCCGCGACTGAACGTTGTGGCCGCGACGCCTTGTGTGGTTACGGGGCCGACAATAAGTTCTCGTCAGCCGCAGCACCACCGGCTCAAGTTTTCGACGCGACCGCAGCTCAGAACAGAAGTTCCCCGTAGCTGAGGCTTCGAAGCTTCGTGGGCGAGAGAAAGAGAGAGAGAGAGAGAGAGAGGGATAGAGAGCACGGTAAAGTGTTTCGTTGTTAACGTTGGACTCGGAGGGCGCGCGTTGATGTTGCACTTAATTGCTGCCGTTGTCTGCGGAAGATTTCACGGCTCCCATTGCCGACGAATAGCGCGGCGAGACGTTCAAATTAAGTCCCGACAGCGACTGCGAAGATAAATATCACGCCTCGCAATTAAATCCGCTGTCTTCGAATTGTTTAACGGCCCCTTAAAAACTATTACCCTCGCGTTGCGGCTCTAAAGAAAATCCTGCTACTGCCTCTGTAATGCGTTTTTAATTTGTATCGCTGCGCCTGATGCGCGGAAGACTATTTTTCGTAAATATAATACAATCTTTGTTTGAATTGCACGAAGCCGAAAGAATAATGCAGTTTCGTGAAAGGCCAGCGTTCGCGTCACGGCGCGTTTGCTCACAATATCAATAATTAATCTGAAAAAGAATGGCGACTCCTCGAACGGAGGGTTGCAAAACGGGGGTGTCGCGCGATAAATTTCATTCCGCGCAGCTCACCGTAGGGGAGGGGGTGTGACGCAAGAAGGGGCGGCGGAGTGACAACGCCGGTCCTTTATTAAAAGTCAAGCGAGCATTCATTAAAGGGTTTAATCCCATAACCGAATCGATGTCTGACGTACCGGTCGCGAAAGTTCCATTAACGCGCGTCGGGGCGGCTGCTTAGCGTTTCGGCGCGTGGTCCCGCATACTAATAAGCATTTACGAGCATGGCGCGCTGGCATAAAATGAGCCGCGCGAAAGAATTGTTCGCGGGCCGCAACCTCCGCGTTTAATTAACTTCTAGTAACTCTGATTTCGTGCCGGGCGCTCCCTTCGAGTGCTTCTTCTCCCGGCGAAAATAATTGCTGCCTGTAATTACGAACTTTCTCCCTTCTCCTCCGCCCCTCTTGTACGCCCTCCCCCGCTCTACAACCGAAGCGTCCCTTTTAGAATACCGGGGGTTGCCGGTGGTGTCTCGTCGCGCGAGCTACACGAAAACTTACCCTTTTTATCTCACGGTTTCGCGTGCATTTAGTTTGCAAAACGGTCGCAGACAGATTAGAATCTGAAGGCCCCCGGTGCGCTTCTGGATCGATGGGAGGCCGTTTCACCGTTCAACGATCCCCCGAGCTCCGTTCCCGAGCGAAATAATTGCTTCTGAAGCGAAAGAAGTTAAATGAGTCCCTCGCGAAAGTTCAACGAGCACACCGTCGCGTCGACGCTCGACGCCGACCGAGCGCTGAATCGACAGGGGTGACAGATTTTTCAGGGACACCACCCCCCAGGCCCTGATGCTCTCGCTCTTCAACCCCCGATCTACCCCGACCTACGATCCGTCCGAATTCAATGCGAGGATAATGAAATTTTTCCGCTCGCCGGTCCCGAGCGTTTTCTTCCCGCCACCCTCCTCGCCCCGCTCTGCGGTCTGCACACCTACCACCCTTTGTTTCCCTCCGCGCCCCGATCCATAGTCAACATACCTTAACCCCATTAATCAACCCCCTTATTCCTCCATGACTCTCTCTCCCTCCCTCTCTCTCTCCCTCTGTCCCTCAGTTCCACCAGTTATTTATTCGAACGCGTGCGGTACGCGCACGCGAAACAAGGCAACGTAACCAGAGACAGGGGGTTGGACGGGGTGAAGAACCTGAAACAGAAGGGGGGATGGGCGGCTTGCTCGATCGCCATCGGCTCAACGCGACGGGGCATTCGAAGGGCCCATGGTGAGAGCACCTTGTGGTTTCGGACTTTTTTAACGAGCTGGCCACGTGCTTCCGCAATTAATGGCACCCTTGTTTGACGCTCTGATTAGAAGCCTGGCGCGGCAGTTCCGAATGTTTTTGTGAGATTGCTGGTGGGTGGTTCTACGCCGGATTTGGTGGGATCGTTGAGTGACGTTTCGAGAATGTACTCGAGGTTTCCTGAGCGATCTGATTGACTTTCTTCAAAGTTAGAACGTAGAGAACTCTCTATTTCGCTTATTCCCATTCCCTAAATTTTTAAACCAATGAATACTGAATTAATAAACGGGCGAAGCAACCAGTTTTGCAACCCCTCGAACTAGGTTACTGAAACTACACTGCTCGAATCGAGAGCGCTGCCGTCACAAGAGACCAAATAGCTAATTGTTGGCTAAATTATTAATTATGTCCGACCAGAACACCATGTCTACTCGCAACAGCGGTGTACGAGGGGGTAGCAGCGTGCCCCGTCGACTGGAAAAACGCATTCGGCACGATTGTTTGGGGAAAGTTTCTGATTGCCGGCTGAGTTCGCGTTTTCGAGCGGTCTGCCGGAGGGATGTTGTAACTTTTGTTTGTCGGACGATGAGTGGTGCTCTCGCCGACGCTTAGGCTAGTTCTGGGTTTGGTCCGTATTAATCCCTGCTCACTTTTGTAACGTGTACCGCTGTGCAAATACTCGAGACAGAAGAGAGAGACCGACTTGTTAGCAGCCGATGGCGTGTAAGCGCATGAATAACAGCGCGATTGATAGCAACTTTTCCTTGGTACAGAGGGTTGGTTCAGGGTTCATAGAATACGGAGAAAATTCACCGCCTGTCCGAGAGCCCTATAACTATTATTATAGATGTAATATGTATTTTATGGGCTCCTTTCTTAAGCAAAAAAACACAAGGTTGATTCGTCTAAAAATATAGAGTTTTATTGTTAATAACATAATAAATAATTGTACATACATACTTCCCACGTGCTACACTAACCTAAAAATATAGAGAATCAACAATTAAATGTTTGTGCTTCCCTATATTCTCTCAACACAAGATCTCCTTTACAGAACCCTGCACTTGTAGATTATGTACCTAAAGGGTTTATTAATTGGTTTCTCACGAATTATCAAAATATTAATTCTTTAATGAATCGCTTGGACTGTCACTCTGTCTGTCTGAATCTCTGTTTACTTTTATCTTCTCAAATCCTGCCCTCTCTCGGGCATCAATGTACCTCACCGACCTATACACAAAGCTTACATAGATAGTGTAGTTTGTAGAATATTCGTTTAGCAATCATTATTGACAATTTAGGACAAAACTGTTTCTTAAGGACTTCTTTTTACGAGTTGCATCCAGCATGGTAGATCTACACTGAGAAAAAAATCCTGTCGAAACAAAAAAAATGTATGTTGATTCAATAAGATGTACTATTGAATAGTGCCAATATCATATGAACTTATTTCAATATTTAATACTATTGAATTTCAATAGCAAAACTTATTTCCGCGAATCATATAAGCCAATAGCTTGGCCATCAATGTTTTCAAAAAAATAAGATATGGCCTCAAACCAATTCCCAAATTTTTTTAACAACATATCTGATTGAAGGAAAAAAAGAAATATTACGAATAATAATATACGGTATTGAATCAAATAATATTTTCAATCATTTCATGATAGACAATTCAAATACATCACGATTTGCTTCTAAATTTCATACTATTGAAAAGAATACATTGATATTCATCGAAGTAAAAAATTACAATAACACGCGTGTTATTGAAGTAACTATTTTTTTTCAGTGTATGAACATTAGAAAGGGTTATTCTAGTAGCATGGCTATCTAGCAGTGGGTCATAGCAAGCTCTCTGTCTACTGGACGCACAGTGTACCCGGAGACAGGGTATGAATTGCAGAACGGAATGAAAGTTACAGAGATGCGGGATTCCTGTGTCCTGATGACAACGTTGCATTATCTTCAAATGACCAGATGCTTTAGTTTCTCGTAACGCAACTGCCTCGTCCGAAATTGTCCAGTGTCCTCCACTGCGAAAAGCCCAGCACAGAATACTTCTACTAAACTTCCCATGAAATTCTTCCTGTACGAACATTAACGTGATCGTATCTGAAAATTGAAGCATATATGGATAATATATCAATCTGGGAACTCTCCGACTAATTTATGCGATTTCTTCAGGCGGCCCAAAATTGTACGAAAGCGCGCTATAGCCGATCGTGAGACCGTCGTCCCGTGAAACAGGTGCTCGCACGGGTCCATGCGATAGATAGGATCAGCGCTTTCGGAGTCGCCATTCCGGTGCTCACGAATTCAGTCGAATGGCCTTTAATTAACCCGGCTTTAGGGGCGTAAGCTCGTTATCTTGATCTTAGGGGGATCGTCGAAGTCGTATAGGGGTCCCTTCGCTTACGTACGAGCCTCCGTCAATGGCCGTGGCTCGCACGTGAGTGTCTCTGCCTTCCTGGCGTATTTCATGTCCGTCGCTCTCTGCAACACGTATGCCCATGAATCACGCGTTATGATTCACTGGACGATTTCGACGGTCAGCTGGTAATTGCGTATTTCGGGAAAAGGGACTGGCCGATTCCAGGGGCCGATATGAGTTTCTTCCCAGGGTTATGGTCGTCGATGGAGCCGTGCGAATATTACCAGGCAAATATATCCTTGTTTATCCACGACGATGTATTAATTAAAATGTATCGGCATTTTAAATTGCACTGGGTCATTTTCAAATTCACTGAGCGATGAATCAAAAATTTGCTTATTTATTTACTTTATTTCATATATTATATATATTTATTTACTTTGAGCGGACAGTCCGAGAATATGCAAAGACGATGCGCGTCGAGGACAAGCATTCGAGTCTGCCTACTAACACCAATTCCACATGCGTACGCCCGTTGTACGAGTCCACACCTGTTTACATTCACGCGGGACATTCGCGTACTATGCGAATTCGCGTGAAAAGAATACGTCAGGAACAGTCCTCGACGTATCTCCCACGAAGAGAGGCGCGTTTCCATCGCCTGTGTTCCGTGTCTTCGCGCGCACTCACACCACGAGGAAACGGCGTCATTGTGCTCGATGTAGGTTGGCAGGTTGGCGGCGTTCCCTGCGCGCATAACAGCGACCGCATAACAAACTAGCGCAAAACAATGCTACGTGTTTTCTCTTCCCCCGTGGCTCCCGCTGCGCCTCCGTTTCTCGTTTCCTCTATATACACTTTTTCTTCCTTTCCTCCGTACCGATAGAGGACGCACCGCGTGAAACAGCATTTCAAAGAAAATACAACTATGTAAAAATGTAGCCAAAGATCTCATTGTATCTCTCTGCATCCTCACTGATAAATCTATTTAATAAATTGGAGAGAAGTGTTTGCAGAATTTCGGTAATTGCTGAATGAATGAATCTCACAGATAGAATACACAGCCAGATAATTATAGCGCTGCTAGCTCCCGACAATAACGCCCGCGCAGTCTGGCCATGCGAGGCCGAAACTACTGAAATTCCGAGGCCCGCACCGCGAGCGGTAATAGGGATTATTTGCGGATTTCTCCGCCGCGTTGCCGAGATCTGATAATGCTGTTTCTATTATGACGCCTGTAATTGGAAGGAGCTTGCCAGAACGATTTCTTTTACTTTGTCTCGTCTTCGGGCCCCCTGCGGATTTTTATCCGCTTTCCACGGGATTTACGCTGTCGCGATTAACGGGCTCCGAAAGATTAATGGATACAAAAGACATAATATCTCTCTCTCTCTTAATATGTGAACAGCAACATAGCTTCGTAAATAAGCGATCGACAACCACAAACCTAGCAATGTACTGCAACTATGTCTCATCTTCTTTGGATGCCAATCTACAAGTTAACACAATATTTACTGATTTCTATAAAGCTTTTGACACTGTAAATCATTCCCTTCTAATTGAGAAGCTTTTTGCTTTGGGCTGCTAGGGTAATCTATTGGCATGGCTAGAAAGTTACCTTAAATTACAAATTATCAAATTTTCAAACAATGAAATCCAAATCAACATATGGAGTAATAAATCCTTTAAATCGCATTATTGCAAGCTCAAACATACTTTATAATAATATTGATTTTTTTAATGGCACGTTACAGACATTCAAAAGAAAATTACGCAAGATTATTTGTTAATATCGTACCTGTATTTGTTAAGTTTCGCGCTTGTCCCTTCTTATGTAAATTTTAGGTTAAGACTTTTTTTTGTTATTTTTCTTTTTGTTTTTATCAGTTCTACTGTAAACAACTGTAATTGTATAAAAGGACCTTTGATCTTTATAACAGCGGATCTTTATGCAACATAAAGATTTTCTACCTGAATTGCAACAGACGGGAGTGAAACAGAAACCTTTGTTAATATGTTTAATTCAATTACACCTACCCACTTCTGCCATAAATGCATAAAATCTGCAGTTCAGTAATGAATAATATCAAGATTCCAGCACCCCTCGATATCGTCACGCGTTTCCAGCCCTCTCGCAGCTATTTTCAGCCCTTTTTCGCGGGGTATCTCGCGGGTCCCAGTTACTTTCTTTCTTCCCAGCACTTCGTATACATAACTAATTTCAAATCCCGCCGTATCGAGAAAACTTTGATCAGTTTCCGGCCTCGTGCGCCATCAGCATGGCGGCTGGCCGAACGCAGCGACCGTGTGCCGTTTCCTTCGATCGCGCGAACTATGCATACTTCATGGGCCATGTTCGGAAACTTTTCAACCCTGTAAACGCGGTTCCCTTCTGAAATTGGCGTCCTGGAACCCGGTGGCGCTTGACATTCTCCCATGGTCCGCATTCTTTTATAAAAGTGTCCCCACTTTCCGTATTAGCGAATTTTTACGATCTACTCGGGACGAAAAGTGCAGCGAAAGTGCAGGTGTTGTGATAAATGATTCAAATCGTGAAACACAAAGGGAGCGCGACACGTTTTTCGATCATTTTTTCCAAGTATTGCGGTGAATAATTTAAATCGCTAAATATTCAAATTACCGAGGAGTACTCTTGTCTGAAAAGCTTTATACGGTGTTCGTTGTTTGATTAACAATTTTTTGGCGAGGTCGAAGAATTTTCTCGGGAAAGAGTCTAAGTGGCAAGCACCGAGGAAGACGTTCTTTGAACAGAATTTTCTTGCGTCGAATCAGGAGAGCAAACAGCAGCAAATTCCTCGTCCTCGATACAGTCTTCCACTGTTTTACCTTCGGCGATTCAATCTCAGTTGGATTCCCTTCCCGCAAACACGGAAACCCTCTGAAACAAGTTACTCCCCTTCAAAAGAGCACGGCTAAATAGTTTTATAGAATTATCGTATCGCGGAATCCACGAACTTTCATCTTCCCTTCGAGAACCGTCTCAGGAAGCGTTGCTGTTGGTCGAAGTCGTTGAGGTTTTCTTCGGAAGCTTCGTCGAGCGTCTTCGCGACCCTAGAAATCCAAGATGAACATGCTCCGCGTTTCTTCGACCGTGCGAATTTAAGAACAATTATTAGACTGCGGATTTTTATGCATTTATGAAGAAATTGACTGAGTGAAATATAAAACAGTGAACGATTTGCAAAATTTAAGAATATTGTAAGATTGTCTTTAATGCAATAGTGTCATTCAGGGATGAAGTCAATTTTTATTTTATTCCACCTTCCCAAAATCAATGCAGAACATTTTTATTTTGTACAAAGACCCACAGTCTAATTATTACTTTATGATTTTCAAGAAGGGAGAATTATATAAAATATTATTTTCTAAATTTGACTAAATTCTGTCAAAGGTTATAAGATGAAGTGCCCTAAGCCTGGACAGTCCAAAAGTGATACCTAAATCTGGACAATTGAATTTTCATAGTAAAATCAGTAATTAAGAGATTAAATAATTATATTATATATTCTGAGGCCTTAGCTACAAGTAGGTGTGAATATTATTTCATTAAGACATCAATTGAAATTTAAAAATGAATTCAAAGTTCATCTGAAAACAGTATACAAAATAGTCTATTTACATGCGAATCATGTGCATTTATAGTTCGAACTTTTGTTAGAAAAAAAGATATAATTTAAGCCCTCAGACAAAAAATAATTATCACGCATAATAATATTGATATTTAAAAATAAATTGGCAATCAAACTTAACGTAAATAATAATTATTAATCCAAATATTAGATGTCCAAGATTAGGACTGTTTTCAAATATAAGTACTCCATACTGGGACGCGATGACAGTAGCTGTCCCACTCTAAGCTTATACGCAATGTGCTTACGCCTGAAGCCGGACACGTGTTTGTGAATAAAATCAACGCATTGTTTGCAAATTATTTAACTACATGTACGTATAAATAGTCTTCTATTAGCTTGAATAACGTATGTAGAAAATGTATTCCGGTTGTGACGTTAATAATACTTTATGTTTACATCTTAAATCTATCAGTATTACTACCTAACCTTAAAAGTTGTATTATGACAAGTTTTATAAAAACAGTAAATGAAAATAAATATATATTTGGTTAAATAATACAATACTATAATCTATGATAAGAATACTACATATTACGCAAAGCATCTTCTATTCGTCATGCGCAACAGCGCCACCAACCAACGTTTGAGGTTATGTTCGCTCGATCAACTCGTAGATTGAATTTGTCCCGATATAGGCTTTACTTCTGTCCAGGTACTAGCTTAGATTGGTTTTAATATGTCCAACTATAGGTTTGAATTATTCTTGTTAATACAATTAAGATATTAACCTAAACAATGATTTTTTAATTTTAAATTACTTTACAAACTCTGAACTGTATGTTAAAACTCTTAAGAAATTGTTTTTCTGTATTTAAAGTGATAAAATTTAAAATAGAAAAACATGCTGTCCAGGCATAGGGCACTTCACCTTACTCTGGCATTTTTCGAAAATTTTTTTGAAAAGTTTCTCCCGCTAATCACTTCCGCAAGTAAACACTATCTCCGCGACTCTGCGACAAACTGGAGAAGTTGCTAAAAAATTTAGGGCACTCTGTTCCCTGGCTGAGCCAGCTGTCTTCACTGGAAGATGATCGTTTGCAGCGAGTAACTACTGGCTTCTTCAACTAAAGAGAGGAAGAGAGAGAGAGAGAGGAAAATCTCTGGCGTGCCAGATCATTGATAAAGTCCGACCGAACCGGCTAAGCGTCCCGGAGCTGGAACTGTCGCGAAGTGGCTCTAACTCTTTTTGCGGGGGTGCAGAGCGCTGACGTTATCCAGAGGATTCGGTGTCAGTCGGCGCGGGACGACTCGAATGTACGCCGCCCCTTAAAACCGTAATGAACTCTTGTCTGCTGTCGAGTAAAACGCCACCCGGAAGAGTCCGCGTACCCGGAAATTAAGGAAGTCCTCAAAACGTCGCGTATCAAAAGTTAAGTAACTTCGCGGTGCCGGCCGAGCGGGCGGAATCGTGCACGTTCATACGTAAGTAGGGAGTGGGCGTGTGCAGAAATGCCTTCGCTGTCCGGCAGGATCTTCGCCAACTTCCGACGACCATGGAATTTCAATTCCAACAGCGTCGTCGTCGCGAATCAGGATTTTCCAGCGACTCTCGGAGTCGCCACTAAAAATTGCTTACTAAGTTTCTTGGTATCTAATCAATTACTACACGTTTGAGTATTGCGTGAGGTGTTGCATCAATTTCATATCCATCGAATGACAAAAATTGTATACAATGGACTTATTCTAGATCGGAAGAAATGTTTAATTTTCGAGTAAAAATACCTCGAAAATGATCGGCGAGCTCTAGTAATGATTGGCACTTTTAAGAGGTTTCACTTTAAACTTTTCTTCGTTATTATTAGCCTGCGGATCTCGTGCATGCGCGACGAGAACGAGTAGGTGAAATTTACCAGCACCGAAACACGTCCCCTGCATACTGGCTCGCCTATGCCCGAAAATAGAAAAAGAAGGTGCAGCATAACGTCGCGCCGTTAACGAACAAAGGCCCGGTTATCGCGCAATATCGTAAGACAGCGGATCCGCCGGTCGGGAACATCAAAGACGAAAATTGGCCCTTTGATCAGGCCTGAAAACTGCGCTGGTCCGCCTGGGCTCGTTCGTACGTGGCCGCGACACGATTTTGCGAGAGCGTCTCGCCACGGCGATTCGTAAAAGAGGTCTCGTCGACGTTGCGAGAGAGAAAGGAACCAAGAGAGAAAGAGTGAGAGAGGTGGAGTATCGAAGCGAGCCGGCGTGTGGCTCGAAAAACCGCAGCCTGTGAAATTCGACGCTGAGGTAATTTGAGAGCCGTGAGAGGGTTGTGCGTCGGGGCCGACGGATAAGCAGGGGACGAGGTTTTGACGGTGGTTGCCAGCGTCGGCGGCGGTCGGGGGTTGGAATTTCGGGGTAGACTGGCGGAGGTTTGCCGCTCGGGTTTCTAAGTTTATTAAGTCCTACCGCGACTCGCCTTATCTAGCTCGGGGACTCGACCGTCATCCACGGTGCTCTGCTCGCTATACCACCCCCGTTTCCAGCCCCCGTTCCACACCCCCTGACTCGTTCTTCTTTCATTCTATGGTCCTGCACCGACCGTAAATTCATATCTCGAATAATTTTCACCCGGACGCAGACCCGGGCGACTTGGCTAACGGCCAGGATTTCTCGTAAACTCTGCTGGCCAGCCAGTCCTGCTCCAGTCGATCTCTACATCTTTCTCTCTCTCTCTCTCTCTTTCTCTCTGGCGCGCGCTACCGCGTGCTCTTTTCCTCTCGATCTTGCTTGCTCTTTCTTCTCTATTCCACGGCCCTTTTCACCGCCTTTCTTCGCTTTTGTTCTCCGGCTCTTCTTATACCCTACAACCAAGTCCCGGAGAGCCCTTATTCTTTTCCTCGCCTCCCACCGATTTCGCCTGGATATCACCTCGACTCTTTCAATCGTATTTCACCCGCAGACCCGACCCGGACACCGTCGAGGACTTTGGTCCTAATGCTTCCCTTTGAGAACTACACCCTCTGCCATCCGCTTTCGATAATTCTCGAACTGATCACTCCGATAGTCCACTTTCGAAAAGTATATCTGCTGGAATTCAACGATACCGTAGCGTCTTGGGTACAAGGATTTAGGCGTACGGGCCAGTTTTTATAGAATCAAGACCGTCTTACTATTAGAATGACGTACCCACATAAAGACATTTCCAAGAATATCTGATCTAAAGGACTGCGCGAATCAAACGCATTCCCTCGAACTACGGACAACAATAATCCAAGGGGGTAGCACGACATAGTCCATAGGTGAGGGGGTAAAATTCAGGTCGCAATAATATTCAAATAGCATGCAGCGGTATCGAACGTATCGTCTAGACATCCGGAGACTGCTGCATCAAATATCGTTCTATAAATGTGCAACGAACGATGCAGAGGGGGTTTGGAGGGGTGTAGGTCCTGGTCGGATGGCGGTCGAGCTCGCGATCGAAGAGTCTGCGAGCGTCTTATCGGTCGTTTCCTCTTGGCCGAGCGTGAGGAGACGTTCGCTGGAAGATGGCCGCGGTTGCACAATCTACCAGAGAGGCGGAGACGTCCGAAGACATCCGACGTAACACGCTTTCCCAGGGAAACAATCGTGTACAGTTGGCATTGCGCTAACGAGCGTCCTTCGACTAACATCGTTAGGGGATGCAGCCATCGCCGCCGCACCCGCTCCGCGCGCGATTATCCAAAGCGACGGTGCAGAACCGCGTTTCTAATTCGATCGTTCGATTCCGAGCATCATTAACAAGTTCCCAGGCTGAAATATGCCCGCACGGGATTAAATGCGACTGATAAGGAGCTTACCAGCGATTTTAAATCGATGTTATCTGCGCGATGGTTAGCCCATGCGGGGGTGGTTACGGTTGCACGCGGTTTTCGGCTATGCCAATTGCCTTCGAGAGCATTCGCGATTTTTGGGGAGGTTTGTGGTGGGCTGGAAAAATCAAAATACAGTGACTCCTACTAATATTCGGACACTCTTAAAAAGATCATAACTTTTTAAATATTGGAATATACGATTTGAAATTTTTGGAGATGTTAGAATAATTGGTTTGCTACACAACGAGACAAAACTTTTTGATAAAACCTGCAAGTTGTCGGAATTGCAGAGAAAATACTAAAAGTTGTGTTTTCTAACTTTTTTATGTGGGCTTATATGGAAAATTTAGAAAACACGTTTCGTAGATCTGTATCAATTAAACATATTCTGAAAATGTCATGAAAATCGGTCGACGTTGTAATGATCTACAAACGTTTAAAGATGGTAAAAATTGCAGTTTTTCACAATTTTCAGCCTCCAACTGCAGTAATTCTAAGGATTCTAACATCTTTCAATGTCTGTCGTTTTTCCCCGCATCAACTGATTTCTATGAAACTTTCACAGTGCATATAATTGACACAGATCTACAAAACGTATTTTTTAAAATTTCAGTATAGGCCCGCATAAAAAAGTTGAAAAATGCAACTTTTAGTATTTTCTATACAATTCCGACCAAATGTAATTTTTGAAAAAATTTCTTTTCAGATCCTGTAGTAAACTAATTGCTCTAGCTTCCCAAAAAAGTTAAAATCGTATAGTACGATATTAAAAAAGTTATCGTCTTTTTTAGAGCGTCCGAATATTAATGGGAGTCACTGTATATAATAAATAAATGTACGGGGTGGTCCGTTTAAATAAGGCCACCTGAATATCTCTTCAGTTTATTGTGATGCAAAAAATATTCCTTACGCGATGTGCATGCTGTCGATGGACCTAATATCTGGCAAGAATATTTTTTTCCGAAGATCATCGGTGTTTTTTGATAAATAATTACATTTTTTTTAATTGCATCGTGTAACTGATCGAAAAATACATTCTATAATATTTGAGAATTTCTTATCGATCGTAAATTTTTAATAAATTTGGGATGATGTTAGCGGCGCTTGATTCGATCAAATTATACACTAAATAGCAATTTTGTACAAACTTCAAATATTCGATTCGGGTTTGAATCTGACGTCCGAAGACACGTTTGCTATAGATTGTTTTCTATAAGAGAAAAAGAAGAAAGATGATGGTGTTTCGTCCTAGACCCGCTAGAGGACTCATCAGTAAGGCCCTCCACACACGGGTCGATCGGCGATTCGGTCGATGCGATTCCAGTCGCATGCGATTCCTCCCTCCACGTGACTTCCAATGCAAATGAATGGAGAGCCACACACGGGTCGATTCGTGGTCGACTGAAATCGGCTCGACTGAAATCGCCGCGGTTGTAATCGCGTGCGATCGGAAGCGAAGTTCGTCCACACACGGGTCGATCGGCGATTCGGTCGACGCGATTCCAGTCGCATGCGATTTCTCCCTCCACGTGACTTCCAATGCAAATGAATGGAGAGCCACACACGGGTCGATTCGTGGTCGACTGAAATCGACTCGACTGAAATCGTCGCGATTCTAATCCCGTGCGATCGGAAGCGAAGTTGGAAAATCGCGTGGATCGTACGATTCGCGCGACTCCACAGGAGACGATTTTTTTACTCTCTTAAATCGCATTTCTGAGGTAAAAAAATTGCTTAATTCGATGTAGTATCACTAATTAGAGCTTAATATACCCCCATGGTAAAACCTGCAAGTCTAGCTTTTCTTCTAGCAGCAAAAACGTCGAAGCAGTTTGGTTTTTATTGTTTTTGACAATGATCTCCCACAACAAAAAATCTGAAAAAAATCGAGGACACCGCTTTTGATGGTAGCTTATTCGGGCACTATTAATAGCATGTTTTCATATTTTTGAGAAATCTTCATTTTTCGACGTTAGAGGTTTTTCAATGGCTCTTGAACCATTCGAAAGCTGACCAATAAAAACCCATCCGAGTAAACTTTCAGCCCTCTAGCTTGCCCGTGATAGTTATAGGGTTTTACTCAGATGGGTTTTTATTGGTCAGCTTTCGAATGGTTCAAGAGCCATTGAAAAACCTCTAAGGGCAGTTTTGACCATCTTAAAAGGCTAGGCCTTTTTACTCGTACCACTAAAAAGTGTGAAATAAAAAATTTTATATAATAAATAAAAATTATAAGTATAATTTTAAGTATAAATAACTATGTGAATACACACACGAATTTAAATGCAATACAATGTTTTCGGAGGCGACGTAAAATTGAAAATTTTCCTTAAATTCCGAAAATTCTTCTACATGCTTTCACATATTAATGTATATTCTCTTACGACCTACTGATTTTCAGATTCACCATATTCTAATGAAATCATAATCAGCAACATCTGTCATTTGGAAAATTTTCAATTTTGCGCCGCCTCCGAAAAGATTTTATTGTATTTAAGTTCGTGTGTATTCACATAATTATTTATACTTATAATTATTTCATATTTTTTAGTGCGTTTTTCGAAGTCGGTTTAATTTTTTTATAAAATTTTTTGAAAGTGAAAACGTGAAAACGCGATTCTTGATGATTGAAAAACACAAATTGACTACAATCGACCCGTGTGCAAATGGCAATCGTGTCCGTCACATAAATCGTATATGACGATCAAGACGTACGAACTTCACGACGCGATTACAATCGACTCGTGTGTGGACGGCAATCGCGTCTGTTGCATGAATCGTACGACGTTCAAGACGTAAAAACTGCACGACGCGATTACAATCGACCCGTGTGTGGACGGCAATCGCGTCCGTCGCATGAATCGTATTTGGCGAGCAAGACGTACGAACTTCACGACGCGATTTCAATCGACCCGTGTGTGGAGGGCCTAAGGCTATCTAGCGGGCCCTGCCTTAGACACGAGTGTCTGAAGACTTTTTTTTGAGGATCGTTATTAATATACTAAATGATGACAGTTCAGTAACTAGCGAGAAGGTTGTTCAACGATTTGTCCATCTTGTCTAGTACGAAACACCACCATCTTTCTTCTTTTTCTCTTATAGAAAACAATCTATAGCAAACGTGTCTTAGGACGTCAGATTCAAATCCGAATCGAACGTTTGAAGTTTCTACAAAATTGCTATTTAGTGTATAATTTGATCGAATCAAGCGCCGCTAACATCATCCCAAATTTATTCTATAATATCGTTTTCATCACAATAACCTCAAGAGATATTTAGGTGGCCTTACTTAAGCGGACCATCCTGTATAAGTATACAAAATCAAAAATCGTAAATGTCCAAACATGAAATTGTACTTCACATCATTTGCGTTCGAGTACAAGCAATACTTTCTCCAGGATTCCATTTTCCCACAGAACGTTAGATTCCTCGAAGAGGGTGCTCGTTACGCCGCCCAATTTCTAGGAGCCAACCCCATCTTCGATCGGCAATATGCCATAGAAACAGTACCCTCGGGATAGCCAAGCATTAGTATTCCGCGAATGCTCCGGTCGACCGTACCTCCTGGTGTTTTCCCCACTCAGAATGGTCGTGTGCACACGCGTGCACGCCCACCTCTGCACCCTTGCACGGCCCTGGCACCCTCTTTTTTTCTCCGGAGGCTCTGAAAAATATAATACAGTCCCTTGCTGCCCGTTGCGACTGTAAATACCAACACAAAAGGGAGATCGTGTAGATCGAAAATATTTATGTCCTTTCCTTGTTAACAATATTTATGGTCACGCAGCTGCCCCGTGCATTGTTGCATCCCGGGAAGTGGTTCCCGTAGTTCGCACGGTTGCATCCCTCTGTATGCAGTTTTGCCAAGTTGGCTAGTGTCGATGAGAATGAAAGTAAACTTTCGTTTTAAAAAACCCGTGGATGTTCATCTTGGATAAATCATTTAACACGGGCCAATTAGGAGTTGGAGGTACAAAGACGAGATAAGGTTGGTTCCCAGTATTCGTGCAGAGGATCCTGGAGGGGGTAGGGTGTTAGCGAAGGGAGTAGAGCAGCCAATTTGATTAGCCGATAATAATTAATTGCTCGTTACGTCGCGCGGGCTCGATGCAATTAATCACTGTCGACGGCTTTTCATTTTTCCCGTTCTTATCCGTCTGTCTTTGTCCGGCATTCCCTTTGATTCGCATACCGTTGCGACATTCATTCTACTCTCTCCCTCTTCTTTTCGCACCCTGTGCAACCTTCCTTTTTTTTCGCTCTTGCTCCCTTTCTTCCCTCTTTTTTCCCACTGTTCGTCAGGTTGGTTAGCTAGCCGGTCCGTGGTCGCACTTTATCATGCGAGGTTCATTAGGTTGGACGTGTCACGACCGCGTGGGTGACCGTGTGCCATCAAATTGCGAACACGGTCCGCGTCCCATTCTGTCGCGAGCGGGCACAGCGCTTCGAGGATCAGGAGGGAAGAGGAGGAAATGGAGGGTCCTGGAGGAGGACTAAATAAATAAATAATCGGCCGCGAGAGTGGCCAATCGATTTCGAGGGCGGGAACGCGGAAATGATGATGTCGAAACGCATTCTTTTCTAAATCATATGTGGGGTCCCTTACTTTATATTATTTTCAGAGATTTGAGGCTTTCACGGCTCGGCATCATACAGTTACTTCTGTTGAGGTTTTCGGGTGTAAGCCGTGTCCTAAAGGAAGATATTTCCCAACGTTTCGCAAGCATTGCAGCTAGCTTCATCAGGGGGTCGGAAGACACGCTGATACTTATATCATTTGGTTTCTTTTATTTTCTCTGTCATTAAATATTTTACTTTCGTCTCCGAAAGAAACAATCTCTATTTCCTGAAAACCCGTACACGTATAATCACTGATCACTAGACTGCGGATCTTTATGCAAAATCTAGGTACACGGCAGTGCATCAGCCAAGTTCGCGCACTACCTCCTTTTACACGAAACAACTTAGCCGTTTTTTAGAAACTTACAACTCTGCACTGGAGGTATTCTATATCCAACGAGAGAGCAGTACCGTTGCGCGCAGCTTGGAAGGTGTTGGAGGGGCAGCGAGCCTATCATCTCTCACTCCACTATCCACTCCCCACTTTCTTGAACCAATTAGGGCGAAGGTGCGCAAATACGAACGAAAACTGGTCTTCACGTGGTACTGCTCTCTTGTTGGATAGAGTATAGATGGAGAGGTGTAATTTCGCACACTTGTTAAATGCTATCATGTCTCAATATCGATAAAACATTAATTTTCCAACATTAGTAGGTTCCGAGATATAGGACCTCAAAAATCGCTAAATTTGTCACTGACTGACTGACTGACAGATCATCAAAACCTTTTGGGTACTTCCCATTGACCTACAAGCTTGAAATTTGGTACATAGGCCCGCCATAACAAACACTCAAAGGAATAATTATCAAAGTTTGAAATTTCACAGCTTAAAGGGGTTGTATTAAAAAAAACATTACGAAATAAGTATAAATAGGTAGTAAAACGAACATGCATTTATTAATTTACTTAATGTCCACCTTAAAGATAACAGATGTTTAGGATTTAATGAATCAGGGTTAAGAGTAATACCTACTTGATAATTGATGAAATTTCAACAAAAATTGATGAAATCCCAACAAAAACATCCTCTAAACAGGAGCCAAGTTCCTATGTCCGTAAAAAGTTGTGAGATCAAACAATATACGGCCAAGTTCGTTACCTTAGAAATACCTCTTGCAATACTGAGAAAAGCGTTTGTAAAAATTAGTTTAAAAGAACGCTATTTAATTTTTAACCTTCCGTCGGGCGCAACCGATCTGAGAAGCACAGCGCGAACATTGATGTATCTCTTAGGTACCTCGAAAACAGTCACCCCCACCCTTGGGGAGGGCCCAAAAGGGCGGCCCTACGAGTATCGACCTCATCAAGTGCACTATTTTCCTAACAGCAGTTGTATAAATGAATTTAATTAGGTGTTTGTCATGTTTTTTGAATGTGGGCCCGTCAAGCACATTGCGTCCGATCTCGGCGGTCCCGATATTGCGCCCGACGGAAGGTTAAAGAGTTACATGGAGGGCTAAATTATTCAAACTTGGCCGCTACCTACTCTTTAAAAATTAAATAGCGTTCCTTTAAACTAATTTTTACAAACGCTTTTTTCAGTATTGCAAATGGTATCTCTAAGCTAAGGAACTTAGCCGTATTCTGTTTGATCTCACAACTTTTTACGACCATAGGAACTTGGCTCCCGTTTACAGGATGTTTTTGTTGGGATCCAAATTTTCTTCGTCAATTACAAGATTCTGGAGCCAAATAAAAATTGGTCACTTCCTTCAATACCGTTTACAGGATCCAGGACAGAAGTAACGTGTCGATACCCTTAAATTCTTTCAACGTTTCTACTGTTTAAACTTGTGGCTGTTCATTTTTCTCATAAATGCATCAAATCCGCAATCTACTGATCACTAAAAGCTGTAACTCCGTTACAAGACCGTTCCGCATCACGAAAAATGTCGAGTTACGTTCTACGTATTCGACCCCGAATTTCTAATGCATAGCATCCGGCCGGATTTGTCTCGCGCACCTTATCAGACGCTATCTGCATCCCGCATTCGAAGGATCCAGGTTGCATGGACGTCGATGCAGGATGGGATTCAAGGAACCTATGAATCCGGTATCACGGAGCGTGCTGGAAATCAAAATGTTTGACGACGGTCGTTCGAGTCGGTGACGTGTGTACGCAAACATGCGCTCGGACAGGGGTGAGAGGAGGTACGCGAGAACACGGGAAGGGTGTGCGGCACCGGTTTCGAGTCGGTTTCTGGGGGTGAGTTTGACGGTCGGCGGCCAATCATCGGCATATGCCACGGCGGCAGCGTTGAGTTCATGAGTAACGTGCCAGCGCTGTCTATCCGTGGAATACTCGATATCGGGGCTGCAGGGTGGCGCAGAGGATCGCTTAATATGCAGACTAGAATCAGGAGATGCGTACGCTTGATATACCCTCTGCTACGAACCCCCACCGACTGCCAAGTCAAACCCCCTCCATTCCGATTAACTCCGCTACTGTTAAGCCCTACGACCGTGTTGGTCAACAATCCTCAAGTTTCGGACCCTTCCGTGGATCTTATCAACTGGACAGTTGTTTGCACTTGCCTCGCTAAATAGGATCCTTGTCTCGAGACCGGACCCTGGAACTGATCGTCGGGAACCCGTGCCACCTCGTCAAAGTAAATTAAAGACTTCGCGGCTCGGGACAACAGCTGCCCGACAAGTATGATAAATGTCTGCTAGGCGTGAAGGCGTAAATGGCCTCGAGGCACTTTAGATCCTTGCTGGACATGGGATTTTGATGGAATAGTTGAATAGTTGATGGGAGTTCATCACTGCCTTCCTCTGTTTCCCAGCTCCGAGGACAAGACAGACGAACCATGCACATTTCGGATTCCCTCGAGGAGCTCTCCGCAAGGTGAAAATCTGTTGAGACGAGTCTCCCGCGGGTTCGTCGTCCGCTCGGACGTTCTCGCGCGAAGAATCCCCGCGTAACGACCACCTCCTCGCCCCGCATACCGGCGCAATTACAGTTAACGCGGCAGAATTACGAGGCATTCGTGCGGCACGAAAATCCGTCCGGCATTACGAGCGTAATTTCGAGGCGGGCTCGGGAAGCCCGTTCGCGGGCCGCGGCACGCGATCGATGCGAGAGAGAGCCGGTTTTCGGCTCTCTCCCTTGAGCCGCTCTCGTTCTTTTACGCATTTTCGTGGATAATTTATGTGAACCGGGTGAACCGATTCGATGAGTCACGGAGGCTCGTTTGCATGCTCGCGTGCCGCCTATCCATCCCGAGGGGCACGCGTCCGCAGGAAAACCGCCTGAACGCTGCCGTGAACACGCACGCACCCGAGTTTCATCATTCGAAGGAAAGTCAAGGACTTGGAACTGGAGAACCTTCTATGGTGTCCTGGAAATAATTGACCTAAAACTTTGGAGAAAATCTGCGACGTACATTACAAGTGTATCTATCGACTGAATTTCGATTCGTTAGGATATCTTTGATAGTTTCGGAGAGACACGCTTTTTCAGTGCACGCGATAAGAATTCATCGTTCGAAGGAAAATCAAGGACTTGGAACTGGAGAACCTTCTATGGTGTCCTGGAAATAATTGGCCTAAAACTTGGGAGAAAATCTGCGACGTACATTACAAGTGTGTCTATCGACTGAATTTCGATTCATTAGGATATCTTTGATAGTTTCGGAGAGACACGCTTTTTCAGTGCACGCGATAAGGATAGAGGAATGCCGTGAGGATATTATATTACAACGGCCCTTACAAATCTCTAATCAGTACAGCGAGGATCGCGCGACGCCTGTGCGTCTCCTACTCGTCTCGGTGGCGGCTGAAAGAGGGTGGACGGCCTCTAGTTTGCATAATATTTACGGAAGATCAGCAACGATAAGATAGCACGTCGAGCGACGAGGGTGGAGACCGCTCGAGTCGCGAATCGAGATCGCAGATAAGCGGAGAGGGTAGGCAAAGCTGCGGCGCGAGCTGCCTCATCCCCTCTCGTTCGAGCTTTCCATTGTAAATGCGAAGGCGATTACTAACACTGGGACAGTGAACCTTTTTCATAATTATGAAACATCAATTTGACTTGAGGGCATATCTGACCGCCTTATAGGGTTTGCAATACCGGACCAAAAATACAATACCGGTATTTTTGTAAACGTTGTACCGGAATACCGGTATAAGGAATTTTCAAAAAGGTACAAAAACACAGTTGTTTTGCCATATTTATTAGTTTTATACAAAACATAATAAACTATAAAAATATAAACAATTTTGTTATGTACAAATATAAAATAAAGAAACAAATGTCAAAAAGAATCAAATGTTAGTAATAAGAGCAGTAAAATAATGATTTTTAACTTTAGAAACAAAAAATATAATATAACAAATAAACCATTACTGTATTATAATACAATAAAGGAACAAAACATATAGTATTATCATTAAGAAGATACTAGTACATAATTAATAATTACTAAGAGCGAAGGGATAATATAGATACTAAGAGTAAATACCAGATAAAAATCTTGTTGCGTTTATTATACATATAATATCTATTAATAGAAAAAAACATTAACTAATTTATTAACTGCATATTTTTGAAATGTGACTTTTTAAACCGCACACACACATCGTCAGCGGCGAACCCTCGCAAATGTGAGATTAGGTTTCAGCAAATGACAAGACAGCAAATGATTGATGTTGGTACTGCTGTAAATACGTATTTCGAATAAGAGTAGATTAGTACCTAGATTAATACCGAAAATACCGGTATTTTACCTTAGCAAATACTGGTTTCACGAAATTGCAAAATTGCACGAAATGCTAGTAGTATTCGGTATTGCAATCCCTACCGCCTTATCATACCCTTCGCAGTCTATCACGAATCGAGGATAGTGTACTGGCCCGAGGAATCTTTAATTTTCCAGGTTTTTCGTTCAGCCAGTACTTTCGTCCCCATTTCCGTGAACCAGGACTTACGTTGTCTCGCGAGAACGGTTTCATCGACGCACCCCGAAGAAAAGAGCGCCAATAGCTGTCATCCTCCCCCAGGGCCGACAGTTTATGGTCCGTCCGTGTGTTCTTAGGTTTGCAGGGCGAAGGGTGCTGCGCGAATACGGTGAGAATCAGCCGGCACAGGGGGTGGTACAGTCGAAAACGAGGGAGGACCCGAGTGTGTACAACCATGTGCGTTCCTCGAGAGGTGGAGGGTGGTGGGAATAAGAAGAGGAAGGAACTTGGTAGCCCCAACGTCAGCTCCGAACTCTCTCCACCCTCCAGGAACCACCCCCGAAAGTCCAGGCTCGCCGTATAAATAGATAGGCTTGAACGAGACCGTAAAAGCTTGCGGTCTCGTTTCGAATAATTGGATTTGCCCGGAACGGGACCGAGAGACGCCGACAATTCGCGCATGTGTGCGAACGCGCATGTATCCGCTGTATGTGTGTGCGCGAGCGTGATTCATTCTGCCGCCTCTCGCTCTCCATTTCCGCCGGGCTCGTTTTGAATTCGTCGCCTCTATCGCCTCGATTCCGCGCGGGGACTGACCGCGGACGCGTTCGACCGCGCATACTGACGTTTCGGATCCCCGACGACAGCTCTGTTTTTATCCGCGGTCGAAACCACCCCCCACCCCTCCCCCTATTGCCACGGGAACCCATACGGAGTGTCTGGAACGCAGCGCTGAATCGCTGGGGGTGGTTCTCGTGGATGCACGCATGCGGAAAAGATGAATTCTTTCCTTTTGGGGAGCGATTTTGCTTATGTTCGTCTAGACAGCGGATCTTTATGCAGAGTAAAAATTGCGTTGTACAAATTGCAAATTGTTGCCGCACCTTGTTGCCAAATCTATCTTAACTTCCTATACTGTACTTACACACCACAATTGATATTTTGAAATTCACTAACCAGTTAACTGCGTTCGACCCGCGTCAATCCAAATCTCTATTGTAGTGCAATGACAATAACCTTTTCAAGAATGAATTGTTCATTTTTATCAGATAAAAATGTAATTCTTCCTCGTTTTTCATAAAATTTATAGTAGCTTGATTTTAATTCCGCACTCTGTGGGATATTTTAAAAACTAAATTCCGCAGTTAAGAGGTTAATCTGTCCACTACATTAACCCTTTTAGTGCCGGAGGCCGATATATCGGCCCTCGCTGCACTGGCGAACTTCTTTTATTTTTTTGATCACTTGTACCTTTGTTATTTATGTAATTTTCAATGAATATAGAAAAATTAGCGTCACTGTTTTATTCTCTATTTTGTTCTTAATACACTGCTTTTTTAATTATGTAAATATTGCTTTTCGTTTGGTGTTCAGAATTGTACTTAAATTGCATTATGGATTGTACTGTGAATCCGCCTTTAATGCTGAGGGGTCCCGTGATCCCCTCTCCTTTGTAATTGCTCCGCGGACGCGAGCGACGTTAGACGTTAACCACGCTTACAACGTAAAAGACGTACACAAAACGAGGATCGCGAGAACGTACAGTTAACCTGCGCATTTATCAATTGTATCCGACCAGCGTGAACCGGCAACATACTACAATAAACTCTGTGATATTTAACAAATTAAATATCAGCATTCATTTCTAAACATTTGGTTTTTATGAGCCTTTTTCCAAATCCTAGTAAAATCGTAAAATTCGGCCGGTCATCTTCGCATAAGTACCTCTTTTTCGCCCGGCACTAAAAGAGTTAAGTTATAAATATTATAAATTATATTTATACTAAATTATACTTCTACTACTATAATTATACTTATACTAAATTATAATTATACATAAAATCCGCAGCCTAATCCTCGCGAAGCGTCGAAGAGCGAACAGTAGAAGATGCAGTGGATTGTTTCGAGGCTGCGGTATGGGAAAATGTGTGTTGGTAATCGCACCGTTCCAGCGGCAGAGGGGGGCCGAGTGGCGAAAAGGGTGTCGGGACGGGTTGATTAGGAAAGTTGCAGGACGAGCGACATTTCTCCTCGTTTGAGCCGGTAAACTTGGCCATTTAAAGGCGTCGGTGGGGTTCGCGGCCTGTTGGCCGGTAGGCAGTCGCCATTAGGAGGCAATAACGCCGGCTGGCCGGCACGGAAGCGAGCTATTGAGGCCGTCGTCGGCTTAGCTCGCCTGCTACTCGCCTGCAGCCGCGATTACGGCTAAGTGCATTCGCTCCGCTGCCACAAGGCTCCCCGGTACTGCATACACCCTGCCCCTCTTCTCTCGACGATCGCGACGGTGCTGCGCGGCCACGTTGCACCGGCGATGTCGTTGCAACGATGCACACGTGCACCGAAAACCCTGGAAGAGATACTGAGAGAAAAAGAAAGAGAGAGAGAGAGAGAAAGTAAACGCAGGCTCGAAGCCAACTGACCGTGAGAATGCAGACTGTTGATTTGCTCTTTGTCGTGATAAATGCCGCTTTCGGTGAATCGGGGGAGTAACTACGGATTATGGGGATTCTGATTGGACAATTGGACTCTGCTACGGAACCATAGCCGCTGGATAACGAATGGACACAGCCCGAGACGCTTACGCGCTCGTTATTCCAGATTGTCGCGGATCGCGGGTTTGCGGACCTCATTGATTTCCGAGATGAACGGAATTCTAACGAAGAGTTCACGGTGCAGTGACATAAATCACCGTGCAAGATCGTCGATCGTGAAGATCTTTCTCGTAGATTTTCAATTCCGCCGACCCATTTTCCGCGAGGTTCGATGGCCAAGTTAATATTTTAGGCCACGTATTTGCGATCGGCAAACAATCCTGCGGGTTTGGCAAGCGCCTGCTGCACGCCCCCGCGTGCTCTCGATCGTCTGCCCGCTCTCGGAACGAATGGCGCCTGTTTGTCGTGCCTCGCGTCGCTTAATGAGCCAGGAATGCCGAGGATTTTATCGCCGGTGCCGTGCGAACGTCTTTTGATCTTTTTTGAAACGTTCGTGTCGAACCAATTCGATTGATACTGAAAGACTTTCTTCGATTACCCATCAGGAATCTGGCTCGATGTTGTATTGATGATGTATAATTTAATTCTGAGGGCTGAGGCTGGTCGGACGCCCCAGAAGGACCATCCTCTTTCCAAAACAAGCGTCCGCAAGCTCTCTCGTTAGCAACCGGACCACCAAGCCGGTCCTGGAGGCTGGTCCGTAAAGAATCACGCGTGGAAGGCGGGACAACAAATTGGGCTCATTTAAATAATCCGTGTTCGCGGTCCCCTCGATCAAAAGACGGGGCCCGGCGACGGCGAAGAGGCGAGCGGAGAAACCAGTCAGTGGTTTGATCGCGTTGAGAACGGGAAAAGACGAGCTCTAGGAGCGGCGGTCATGCGAATCCCGCTGTTTTAACGGGAGCGAGCTCTGTGTGGTCCCACCGCAGCTCCTCGTGGGGGGTGCATCAGCCTCTTCGGGGGGTTTCGGCCCCTAGATCCTTGTGAACGGGGTGGGGAGGCAGAAGGATCAAAGGTAAGGCCAGCGGCCCCCATAAGCCCGGTATACGAGCGTACACGAAGAATAAGGGACCACCAAGGGAGTTCACCTCCATTTCGCCGGCTGGCCGATTGTCCGTCCTGCCGTTATTACGGTTGCACCGTGTAATGTATCTGGATTTCTGCCACCCACGGTCCGTTCCTACTTCCTCCTTCTCTCTCCCTCTTTCTGTGTACGCGATGGTGAATCTTTCTCCGCGTGCGGATGTGTGTATCGGTAGCCGTAATAACGCCGCCCAACCCAGCCGGCCCATCGATCTTGATTTGCCTTGCCGGACACTGCATTATTTGCTCTTAATTTCGACCGACGACGCAACGCGCGACCGTCATTTACCAGCATTCCGACCTCGCGACACTCCGACGCGATTTATGCTCGCGAAGAATTACACGCCTTTATTTCTGTTAAAATTCTTATAATGAACTTTATAACTTCATATTTTGGTAATGTACATTTATACATTTAAATGACTGTATCTTACCAGCTTTTATAACAAAAATACTTTTAATTCAAAATGTACTTAATATACTATCTCGCTCTCATTTATTTCTATAAGCCTCCTTTTCATTTTGTTGTCACGGTTACTTCCATATACATCGAGCGTCTGATCGAGAGTCAGATGTTTAAATCGAACGACGACAATTTGATTCGCAACGGCTCGTGCGCGACCGGTGATTGGCCACTGCCCCAACCTACAAAACGACAGGCCTGTCACACGTAAAATCACTGTTGCCTATTTTTAACAATTTCCATGGAAAATTGTTGGTTATTGGGAAGTAAAATATAAATTTCTTAAGATATACAATATTGCGTTGGCGAGAAAGTGATTTCGGTATTTTAAGGTGAAATAGAACTCAATTTTTTTATTCAAGCAATGAACTTTAATCAATAAAATATTTTCCATTTTGTTCGATGATCTATCTGGTAACTTCACAATTCCGCGCTCATAAAACTTCTGGTCCTTATCGGCAAACAATTGATCCAAGTGCGATTTCAGGTCATCATCATTTCACCTTGAAATACCGAAATTACTTTCTTGCCAACCCAATACTTTATTATTTTTAATACAATATTATATTTAATGTACAAATCGCGAGTGACGTCTGCGCACTGGTGCTGCCCGCGCATCTCCTAGTGCATGCCGTCGGTGTACATCCACAAAAATGATAGATGATCGTTCGAACTACCCCGCAGAAATTTTCCTGAACCCGATACGACGCAAGAGAGGAGGGAGAGGTCGTGAAACGCAGCGCACGTGGATCGCGGAACGCCATAAAAAACAATTTCTCATTAAACTCGCGATAGAGCGGCGTTGCCACGGTGGGAATGACGGTGCTCGCACGCAGCTCCATTTCCGAGGGTTGAAGGAACGCCGCCGTAAAACGGCGATACTTTGACGCGCCATGAAAGGACGGTTCGTTCAGCCGGGTTCGGTCGCGGGTTTTCTGGGGGGAGATTGCGCGCGGAAACGGTGTCGCGAGTGTGCGTAAAGGAGCTAGTTCGCGAAACGTCGCCTCGGGCCGTTGCGTGACGTTACGTTAGTTTTAATTAACGCAGCTGCCGTCGACGACGACGGCTGCCTATTAACCAGCTGGTCGCAGTCGCGAGACGTCGTTTCCGTCGAACGTCGCGCCGCTCGCGCTCGTCTTCCGGTAATCAACGGGGAACCGCGGCGATTTTTGCCTTCCACTGATTTTGACCGAAATGAAATACGGTGTTCTGCTAGCAATTCATCATTTTGGAAATCTACAGTCCCTGCTCACTTTATTAGACTCACCTGAAGAATTGGTGCTTTTTGAAATCCTATAAAGAATTCAACGCTGTTTTCAACCTATGGCGTAATGATTTCGTACTACAAGGTTGCCTTATGGGTTGCCTATCCAAGTATAAAATTTTCTTGCAAGAGCAAAAAATCCCCCTTTTACCATGGCCCGGCAACTCACCGGACATGAATCCAATTGAAAATGTCTGGAGTGCCTGAAAAGAAAATATAACAACAAACACCAAGTTGATAGAGAGAATAATCTATACCATAACGCATAAAAAAAGATTGCACAAACTTGCATAGATAGCATGTCCAGAAGAGTTGAGGTTTTAAGAGCAGCTAAGGGCGGATTAACAAAATATTAGTGTTTTAAGAATTATATTGATCTATTTGTGTTTGTATCCATTGTTTTTGTAAAATAAATATATGGAAAATTAATTGGTCATCATTAAGTAATATTTGCATAAGTCTACTATACCCATTATTCATGGTAAAACTAAAAATATCATGATTATAGAGGTGAGTCTAATAAAATGAGCAGGGACTGTATATTTTCTATTTGTTTACCTCTCTGACGACATCCAGAGTCCTTGACAGAATTTCCTTCCAGCTGTCTGGTCCGATGAATGGCAGACTCGATTCAATATCATTCGAGACTCATTCTCCAAGCAAGCCCCGTGTTCACAGATTGCTATCAAAGGTGTGCACGTTAACGAGCGTCGGCTATCAAAGTGCACGGTACCATGGACAGCGTAATTCGACAAAGATCGATTTTGAACGTCGTTCGATCCTCCAGCAAGTTTCGAGTAGAACTGAAGAGACACTATGCTCTTCTAAGACCAAGCCGAACCACTCTTCGCCTCCTTTCTCGTATCAGACTATCTACTCTTTTGTTAGCCGGCGAGGGGTGGGTTCTTTATCGTCTGCGGCACGGCGGAATCGTTACGGGAGAACCAGCCGGCAATGGAACGAAACCGCGAGAGCGGCCGGTTGTTTTGTTTAATTAAAAAAGGAGCGTTTCAACGAGCCCTTAGCTCCGGGTCCCGGAGCGCACCGGCAGCCGCTCGTCTATTGGTTTACCTCTCTTCCATCCCTCGCTTTTACCCTTCGCGCCGATGTACACAGACCCCAGAGGAAGAAGAACCCGGCTGGCGCCGCGGAGCCGAAGAGTTGACTAAACACGGGGAAAGTTGACTCTCGCCTCGTTCTCGAACGAAACTCGCGTAAACACTGGCCACGCCGGTAGTATTCATTAAGAATTTTCAGCCGGATCCCCTTCGACTTTAAAGCGGAACCCGGGGGCGAAAACCACCTGAGAATCCTTGGGGAAACCATCGAAATTGCGCTCCGGCTGAATTTTCTTTTCATTCCGAACCGGTTGCTGGCCAATCGTTCTAGCTGATCGATTGCCCCGTTCTTCCTGATCAAACAATTTTCAACGAAGCTAAGAATCTTTATTATAAAGGTTGGGCACACACGCATTACGAATCTGATACGCCGCGAAACGAAAAGGCATCGGATTTATTCGACGCATTGCGCGCTTCTGCGGATTTCCGTGTGCTAGGAGCGCGCAAAGAGCAGCGGGGCCGATGATCGATAAATTTCTGTTCGTGGCTGGCTCGAATGGAAAGCGACAAACCGTCGTCGGTACGGATGAAGGACAGCTTTCGCGTTTTCCGGGTGCACGGATAGAGGAGAGAGACCCGAGAAACGCGTGACGATTTAAGGCGGAGAACGCCGGCCCATCGCGCACCGATTTCCACCGATTTCCGCGTGGAAAAGCTCTGGCACGAACGGTCCTGCGGTTTTCAATCGGTGCCCGACCGCTTGTGTATCTTTTGATGCTCGTTCACGAGTAACCTTTCGTCGGGGCGAACCGCAAAACGGCGCCACGGCGACTTCTTCTTCTGGTATCGACATCGCTGAGAATGGAGCCACCGGACCAAGAAGTTGCCTCCAAGGCGCCACTGTTGCCTTTTCGGATCCCTCCGGGGCTCGAACGTCACCGCTTAATGCCCCTCGAACCGAAACGTCGCTCATTATTTAGCCAGCAAAGGTATAATGTCGGCCGATCGTGACGTATCACAAATTTATTGCTCGACGTTTCCTTTGCACAGCTATGGAAAGCTTCGGTACAAAGTGCGCGATTCTAGAAAGGTCTCTTTACGTTTCAGCAGAAACGAAAATCTGGGGAAACTTTTCTTGGCTCTATTAAGATATATTATGTATTGATATTTGCTATGTATGTACATGTTGAGACAAAGTACACAAGATTGCAACATTTCAACATTTCCATTTTCCTTTGTGCGCGATTCTGTAAAAGGTCTCTTTACAAACGTTTTATCAGAAACGACGGTACCAAACATTTCGTTCTTGAAGACCTGGGAAAAATATTCTTGGCCCTATTAAAATATGTTCTATTTATTCTGAACGTGTTGAGACAAAGTCCAGAAGATTACAACATTTCCATTTTTATTTCGCGGCACAGTGCGTCACGTTCCAGAGCTTAATCTAAATGCTAACTCACCTAGTATCACTACTATCTTTTGTACAGGGGGAATCATGCGTTATAAATTTTTGCTGCGGCCGGGTCAAAGTTTCTTTCTCGGCCGCGAGAACGGGCATGGAACGGCGGTCTTTCATTCGCCGTGCCGGCTTCCGGCGAGCATTCGGCCGGACCCCCTGGGATTCAGAATATGTGTACACAGAAGCGTGCACCTTAAGAGAGAAAAAGAGAGAATCCAACCCCCACACGCTTCTAGGCACTAACCCGAGGCCGGAATGGCCGCCGCGGCGTGACAAGCCACGGCACAAAAGGAAACTTTCATCTACCACCCGCCACGGAAACAGGGTCGCCGGCCGTGGCGTCGCAACACGAGAAGAAAGGAGCGGAAGGTTTATTTTTCAGAAGGGAACGGAAGATTTATGTCCGCTCTCACCTGCTGACAAGGCCCACGGCTTTTCTTCGGGGTCTCGCGATGAGAGGAGAGAACCCCCTCGGCGATCGCCGCAACGAGCCGCCATTTTTACTTGGAATCGAACGATCGCGGAAATATATTTCCTGGGGAACATCGCCCAGACGTGATTTATAGTCCTGAAGAGCGTCTTTGATACGTGTGGGATGATGCGAGAGGTGGACAGTTTACAGAAATTTTGCTGTTATTTAACCCTTTGCACTCTGCTGTCCCCTATGAGGCACCACTAGAAATTATTGTATCATTATTCAAAATATTGTTTACATTATTAAATATATCGGTATCTAATCAATTACTAAACATTTAGGTATTGTATGAGGTATTCTACCAATTTCATATTCATACAATTTTAAAAATCATAGGGAATGGAAGTATTCTAGATCGGAAGAAATGTTTAATTTTCCATTTAAAATAGCGCGGAGTGCAAAGGGTTAACTCTTATCACTCGAGTGCTCTTTACATCTTTAAGTGCGCTGGTATCTACACTGCCGCTCAAAAGTATGTGGACACTTCCTTAATTGTTATAACTACCTGAAAAAAGTGATGATATCTTTGGTAAATTTTATTATCTTGCATGTATTTCAGTTCGTACAGTATTGGAGAACATATTTCAATAATAATTTATTAAATATCTCACCGATAATGATAAAAAATAATTATATTTTCTTTTCGTCTACATATCCACCGCGTGCTTTTATAACCGCGTTTACTAGTCGTGGCATTCTGGCTATTAACTTTTTCATTACTTCACTTTTAGTAAGGTTGCACTCAGATTCTAATATTTCCCACAAATGTTTTTCAGACTTGGGACATCGTTTTCGGACTTATCTATCTATCTCCATAGTTTTTCTTTTACTTATTTAAGAAAATTCAATAACTAAATTGTTTATTTTGGTACTATTAGAATACATTACATACATATTCATAATAGACTTTAGCAGCAGATATTGTTTGATAATAAAAATATACATTATATATCACAAATTTCATGAACATGGTAAGTGTCCACATACTTTTGAGCGGCAGTGTATATGCAGGGTGGTCCACGCAACTTGCACACCTATAATAACATCCAAAGTATGCGTTGCACGAAAAAGTTTTGTGTACAGAAATTGCATGGTCTGAAGGGATACATTATGTAGTGTATTTATTTTTTTTATAGGTGGACGCGTAAAGGACATGTGATGGTCAACTTCATTTTTTTAAATGGAATGAGGTACTTTTTAATACATCAATCGATGCAGCTGGACATTCGTTATAAATGTATGTATGTCGAAAAGTTAGTATTGGGTTGGCAAGAAAGTAATTTCGGTATTTTAAGGTGAAGTAGAGCCCAGATTTTTTATCCAAGCAATGCATTTTAATGAATATATTTATTTGTTCAATAATCCTTTTGTTCGATGATCTGCCAAAAAGAATAAATAAGAAAATATTTTCTTGACTAAAATTCATCGCTTTAATAAAGAAGTTCGGTTTTATTTCACCTTAAAATACCGAAATTACTTTCTTGCCAACCCAATAGTTCAGGAGATATTTCAATTGAAATAACTCTAAAATACCTTTACTGTCGTACTAAGACGTTAGTGTTTACTTACTTGTATAACATCTTAGCACGACAGTAATGGTCCCTAGCAGCACAAGATATTGTATACTCATTCATATAATATCAGAAAGAGATTCAATCTGTTTTTAATATTCAAATATACATACAATATTTTTTTTACATTAAGTACCAAATATTCTTTTTTATCCTAACTTATAAGATAGGAAGAAATATTTTTCTCATATTAAAAAGTGTGGCTTCAAAAATATTTATCCAATATTTTTGTGCTACTAGGGGTATTTTTTTAGAGTTATTTCAATTGAGATATCTCCTGAACTACTAACTTTTCGACATACATAGGTTAGTACTTTTTTATAACGAATGTCCAGCTGCATCGATTGATGTATTAAAAAATACCTCATTTTACTTAAAAAATTGAAGTTGACCTTCATATGTCCTTTACGCGTCCACCTGTCAAAAAAATAAATATACTACATAATGTACCCCATCAAACCATGCAACTTCTGTATACAAAACTTTATCGTGCAACGCATACCTTGGAAGTTATTATAGGCGTGGAAGTTGCGTGGACCACCCTGTATAACCAATTACTACACGATTTATAATCCTGAATGCGAGAGGTGGAAAGTTTACAGAAATTTTGCTGGTATTTTGAATATGTTGGTATCTAATCAATTACCACACATTTGAGTGTTGTATGAGAATACAACGGAATTATTCAAGGTAGGGAGAAATGTTAATTTTCGAGTGCAGAATAGCTCCGACCGCCAAGAGTGAAGGATGCGTTTCGCGAGATCCTCCGTCGATGGCGCGACCAGTTGGTAGTCGTCGGGAATTTAGCAAGCGGAATCGCGAGCATCGATGTTTATTGGCGCACGTCTGCGTATTTATGGATATATCGTGAACACAGTCGCGGAGCAACGGCTTGTTCAAACCTGGAGCACGATACCCCTGGGCTCGACGTGCTAAGCAATAGGTCGAAGCTTCTAATTAAAGGTAAATAATCGCGCGCCCGGGCAGCGCATGAATACGAGGCCACAGGGAGCTCATTTGCACCCTGGTTCGCCCTGGTTTGACACTGCCCTCAGGGCGAGCACACAACCGGCGCCTGTATTTCGTGGAGACGGTAGCGCGAGCAACGCTCCGCCAACAGGAAATTCCCTATTCCCTCGCATAACCTGCCCTCTCGATGAACGTCTCAGGCAACATCCAAGACGGTAACGGCGGCGTTTGTTGCAAGCTCAAAGCAAATTACAAGCCAATATTTTCCGAGAAAAATATTCCGTACCGTTCGCTCAAAATATTTAACGTGCCCGGCTTCCTTCGAGATACAATTCACGGCTGAACGCTCAATTCTGCCGCGGGACCTTGTAATAACATGACCGCGCATGCGAATTTATGTATTCGTGGTTGAACACGGTCGATCTAGAATTATGTCTCTTGTGTCAATCGTGTTAATCTTTCGAAAATATTGTGGGCGATGTGAGAATCCTTCGGGAGGTCGTTTATTTTTCTTTTTAGTAGGATTATAGTCCAGTCAACGAAAAGTTGTAGAGGGAAAAGGAAGGAACACAATTTTTAACTTTGGGACTTTGTTTGAACTAGTTAGGAGGTAAACATACTAAAAGTCCCCACTCCTGAGAGGTGAGCGGGCGGCACGTAGAAGGTCTCCTTTTTCGGTTTTCCGCTTATATCTCGGAAACTATGCGTCCTAGCGATAAGACCATTCTATACAAAATCAAAGCTGACAAATTGTACCACTAGATTGATTCGATTCAGTTTTTCAATATCTCGCATAGTTTCCGAGATATCCGCGCTCAAAGTTCACCAATTGTCCTGAAGAGTTAGGTAGTCAAATAAGACAAAAAACGTGTGGCAAAAATTTCTTTGAGCGCGGATATCTCGAAAACTATGCGAGATAGCGAAAAACTGAATGGAATCAATCTTATGGCACATTTTGTCAGCTATACAAAAGTATAGAATGGTCTTATCGCTAGGGCACATGGTTTCCGAGATATAAGCGGAAAACCGAAAAAGACTTTTAGTATGTTTACCTCCAAACTAGTCCAAACAAAGTCCCAAAGGTTTTCCACTTATATCTCGGAAACTATGCGTCCCAGCGATAATAACATTCCATACAAAATTAAAGCTGACAAAATGTGCCACAAGATTGATCACATTCAGTTTTTCGCTATCTCGCATAGTTTCCGAGATATCCGCGCTCGAAGTTCACTAATTGTGTACACCCACCTTATGAGCATTCATTGACTGGACTATTATAGTCACGAAGTATATTCAACAAAATTCTGAAATATTTACAGCATCGAGAGTCGGTTCGTTAGAGCACTCGTATCAACGTGCAGACCAACCCCATCGGTGTGTCAAATTTTCCACGAGGGGGGTGTAAATTAGGGAAGGAGTGCATCGATATTGGGAATATCCCGATGCGTTAGCCCAATTTCCAAAACAGCATTTCCTTTGACCGAATCGGACTCGTGGTCTGTCGAAGATATCGCATTTCCTGACGCATTAAACCCGTAATCCTGGCTTTTAACCCTTTGCTATCCGCTGGCTACACTGTGGAGAAGTTTACATGGTCCACGAGTTACCACAATACTGAGTCTACCAAACAATCCTATTGCATCTTCTCGGGCAATAAAATCGTATTGTTGCTTCGTTAAATTTGATTCTATAAACACAATAAAAGAATTATTGTGCACATTCGTTTCAGTATTCTTTCATTACAACTTGATCATTTATTTCATCCAGTTAAAATCATGTATTTTAAGCAATCCACTGACCCAGGAAATAAATCCCAAAATTAACGAAGTCCCGCGCTCCAGCAAAAATTCAAGTCCTCGGAGAAATCCCAGGATCCACGGCAGAAATCGACGCTTCATCGGGGAATCAGGGTAATTAGCAGTCGCGGGCCTGGCTGGATTCCCCGGCAACAAACTCGGCGACACGCTGGCCATCGAAATCTTCGTATTATCGCGGGGAGATCCTACGGGAGCAGTTCGGGCCGAGTGAAACGCGTACCACGGGCCGCAATTGCGATTCTACTCGGCGGGGAAAAAGTCGTCGGAGAAACAGAGAGCAAACTAACCGGGGTAAACTGTGCACTCGCGCGCCTCGCCGGGAACTTGTTAAAAATCTCTCGATTTCCATATTCCTTTCGGCTCGATGCTCACTGATTGCGAAGCAATTTCTACGTCGTGTTTCTCTCTCCCTCTCTCGATGGGTTTCGAGGGATTGGTTCCTTCGGCCAGCATGAGCGCGGAGAGAGAGAGAGAAAACGAGTCGATCGATCGGCAGCTCGGCATTATGCGTTTTGCATACATTAACCGGCAGCGGCGGGCTTTTATTCGTCTCTCTCTCGTTACGCGAGAGACAATTCGTTGGCCCCCGCCGCTACGAATTCGGAATCATCGGTGGGAAATACGTTCACCGAATTCGTTACTGAGATTAGGTTACACTCGGGGCTCGGATAATGCGAGAGGGAGAAAGCCGGCCTCGAAAACTGGGCTCGGGTCGCGAGAGCAACCGGCTAACGCGGGCTCGGCGTTTCTAAATTAAGGCTCGGGCGAAATATGGTGTTGCCATACGCCGCGGCCTAGTGCACGCGTAACCGGCGAGATAGTAGAATTGGCAGGAAATTGCAAATTGCCGGCGAGAGCTGGACCGACGCGACAGAGCCGCGCGCACACACCCGCTCGCTGCGAAGGCACCGAATAACCTGACTTGCAAATCGAAACCAGTCGGGTAGAGCGCCATCGCGACCGTCCACAACCGGTACACGCGACACACGATCGCTCCATCGCTCGCGAGGATGTTCCCGAAAGTTGTTGCTACCTAAACAGCACGGCGAAACACGATTTGATTTCGTTTGGGACGCTCGATGCTCTGTTGCTCGCAATTATAATGCTCGTCATTGGCTTGCGGACTTTTACGCAAGGTATAAATCGTCTGTATTTGATTGAGTCGACGATCATTTTTTAGGAAGTCTTTTAAAATCCTTTTCCCAAAATTTTCCAAGATAAGTTATGTGACTGCGGATCTTTGTGCAAAATAAATTTGTCTGCGTCGATTGCAAGCGATAGAAACCAAATAGAATGTTCTTTCTTCCTCTAATTATTTTAATAAACGGGAAATCATATAATTGACATGTTCAATTTTCAAAATTTTACTTAATTTTCCTATGAATGCATAAAGATACGCAGTCTAGTGGTACCACATGAACGTGTCGATCAGAGTCGCGGAGCAAAGATCGATTCGCGGAGCGAGTTGCGAGCAAGGATGAGTTCTTGAGTCCGGTCTGATTATATTCGCCTCGTTCTACTTAACGAGACGAAGCATCGTCCTGGCCGCAAGTCGGACGAAGATCGACTTACAAAACGAAACGCGTCGGTTCATTCAACCCTTGCGGGCTCGCCCTGCCCGTTTCCCGTGGCGATTTCCATGGGAATTTACGCGGGTCAGGGTTAAACGACGCGGTTAACGAGAATTGAGATATTATGCGAGCGGATGGAGGATTATTAAAGGAAGGCCTCGCCCTCCAGCCGTGAATGTAGACTGTAGACAAAACACCGCATCCGAGTGTCTCTAGTGTCCCGCGGAATATGCACATATTCGTCGAGCACACACCATGCCGGAGAGATAAACCTTCCCGGGAGCGAACAAACGGTCGCCACCGATGGTTAAGTCTCCCTTACTCTCTCTCTGTCTTCCTTATACACAGAGAAATGCATTTTCCGTCGCCCGACGGACCGGGAAATATTATACACCGAGACACGTTCAACTAATTCAGAACAATTGGAAATAATTATAGGCCGTTACGTCGAGAGAATAATAGCGCGACTGAATTACGGAATTAAGAGGAACAGGGATTTCAAGGGGGAAAAATCGAGAACAGAGAAATTAGAGATCCACTCCCTCTCTGTACAGAGCGTGCCTGCAATGTTCGCTGCGCGTTGCTGCTGTTGCGTTCCAGCAACGTTCCAGCGGACTTTTCGTTCCACGGATAGACTGTGTAATTCTTCGGGCTACATAATTCTTCACGGCACGGTAACTTACCGCGATGATGGAAAAATCTGCTCGCTCCGCTGCCCGTAATCGGATGGATTAACGGCCGAGGCGCGGGGATTTATGTCAACCTTTGTTGTTTAGTGGAGCCGGGGGATGCTGCGGCGAGCGCGGGGATTGTTGAATTACCGCTGTTTATTTCAAAACACGATTTATCGCTGTTTTACGCAAGCAAAGTCTCTCAGAGCTTCAGTCTTCAATCAGCGTGAACATACTGCGAATAAACGGGGAAGCTTTGTTTCGAGTTTTTTCGGAAGGAGGTTGCATAAGATTGATTCGATCAAAGAACATCGTAAGGAAAGTAATTTCGTTGGCTTTCAGTAGTGGGTGAATATAACACCAAGATATACAGGGTGTCTCAGCTGAAGGAGGCCATCTAAGTATCTCCTTTATTTTTAATGACACGAAAAATATTTATGGCATAATTTAAATGGTATCGAAGGAGGAATATCATTGAAGAACAATTTCTATTGTCCGGTTTTTTTTCGTTAGTTTTTTCGAGGTCATCGTTATTTCTTTATCGGGAAAACTTCTTTTCTGTTCTGTCTTATAGCGGCCGAAAAAGTACAGTTAAGTATGCTTAAGTCATTAATAAGATGGAATAAAGAAAATAAATTTTCCCGATAGAAAGTAATGATGACCTTGAAAAAACTATGAAAAAATAACCGGACGAAAGAAATTGTTCTTCTGTGATATTCCTCCTTCGATATCATTTAAGGTGAAGTGCCCTAAGTCTGGACAGTCCAAAAGTGATACCTAAATCTGGACAATTGAATTTTCATAGTAAAATCAGTAAGTAAGAGATTAAATAATTATATTATATATTCTGAGGCCTTAGCTACAACTAGGTGTGAATATTATTTCATTGAGACATCAATTGAAATTTAAAAATGAATTCAAAGTTCATCTGAAAACAGTATACAAAATAGTCTATTTACATGCGAATCATGTGCATTTATAGTTCGAACTTTTGTTAGAAAAAAAGATATAATTTAAGCCCTCAGCCAAAAAATAATTATCACGCATAATAATATTGATATTTTAAAATAAATTGGCAATCAAACTTAACGTAAATAATAATTATTAATCCAAATATTAGATGTCCAAGATTAGGACTGTTTTCAAATATAAGTACTCCATACTGGGACGCGATGACAGTAGCTGTCCCACTCTAAGCTTATACGCAATGTGCTTACGCCTGAAGCCGGACACGTGTTTGTGAATAAAATCAACGCATTGTTTGCAACTTATTTAACTACATGTACGTATAATTAGTCTTCTATTAGCTTGAATAACGTATATAGAAAATGTATTCCGGTTGTGACGTTAATAATACTTTATGTTTACATCTTAAATCTACCAGTATTACTACCTAACCTTAAAAGTTGTATTATGACAAGTTTTATTAAAACAGTAAATGAAAATAAATATATATTTGGTTAAATAATACAATACTATAGTCTATGATAAGAATACTACATATTACGCTCAGCATCTTCTATTCGTCATGCGCAACAGCGCCACCAACCAATGTTTTAGGTTATGTTCACTCGATCAACTCGTAAATTGAATTTGTCCCGATGTAGGCTTTACTTCTGTCCGGGTACTAGCTTAGATTGGATTTAATATGTCCAACTATAGGTTTGAATTATTCTTGTTAATACAATTAAGATATTAACCTAAACAATGATTTTTTTATTTTAAATTACTTTACAAACTCTGAACTGTATGTTAAAACTCTTAAGAAATTGTTTTTGTTTATTTAAAGTGATAAAATTTAAAATAGAAAAACATGCTGTCCAGGCATGGGGCACTTCACCTTATATTATGCCAAAAATATTTTTTTTGTGGCATTAAAAATAAAGGAGATGTTTAGGTGGCCTCCTTCAGCTGAGACACCCTGTATGTAGTTTATTCTTTCTAGTTTATTCTCTAGCTTAAGCGCTTCAGTTCGACTAACTTCGTGTTCTATCTTCGAAAAAGCCGTGTTTATTGATGGTCGAAGGATAAATTCTAAATACCTAATTTAACAAATTTAACGACGACTTTGACGATCCGGGTGATGATGCGCGAGGATGTAGAAAAACGGCATTGGAAGAAGCCAATCAATCAATGAGAAGCGCGGTGGATATCCGAGGGAGTCCTATCAGGATGTCAGACTCCGTTGGAAGTACTCGTTAAGTGCTCGCTGGGAGCGACGGTAACGGACGCGTGAGGTGAATCGTCCCGTCGCTTTAACGCCCATTATCATTAACCAGCGGCGAACGGTGTGTTCGAGATTCCGGAAGACGGGTAGAGAGGAGCCTAGGAGCCGGTCCCGATCAAAAGCCATGAGGCGGTCTGTCGGATACGAGATTCGATCCCCCTATTCTTCTCCCCTTCCTCGGGCTGGCTCGTCAGCTCACGGCTCGCCGATCAAAATAATAATTACTCGGCATGTCGTTACTTTCGATTTTGTCGGACGACTGGACAGGCTGCTCTGCCTGCCTTGCCATCTCGTCTCGTTTCACCGTTCATTACGCGACGCACCGGGAAACACCTTTGCCCGACGGGCCTGACCGAGCGTACCACGCTTTTTTAGGCTGTCTCGATACTAATTAGACCGTTCCGATTACGAGCAGACGTTACTCATCTTCCGGAACGGTCCACGATAATTGCTGCGACGATTATCGATCGTGATCAAACCTCGTGAAATATTTCGTGCGAGGATCATATCACTAAAATCAGAGTGAATGGATTTTCAATTTATATTTACATGTAGACTCGCCTCCGGTTGTATCATGCTGCCACACCCTGTGCACGTTAAATAATAAATAATTACAGGTCGGCCGTTAATTGCGCCGCCGTACAGGCCCGTAGAAAAGCCGGATGCCACGAAAGATAGATTGAATCGTAGACTGAATAGCCAGTTTGAATCGCCGCTAATTTTTCGGCTGCAATTAAATGATCTCAGCCGGACGTAATGTTAATTATAACGGTCCGGCAACGTAACAACATGCGTGCGAAAGGGATTCCGCCACCTAACGATCTATTTTCTTGTCCGTTTTCCAGGTAAGCGCTAATTCTCGGCGGCCTTAAGCATTCGCACCGCGCAATTTCCCGGCATGGCCGTGAGCGCGCGGCTGGAGACAATGAAGGGCGCAGGATAAGAGGACGACGGGAATCACAGGTATTCTAGCAAGCTCCTTTATTTCTAATTGCGTTTCGAGTTAATGGAATACGTTTAATCGCGGAGCGGGTCCGCGGAATTCGAGCGCGATTCACCGAAATTAAGCGCGCAAACTCCTCGCGCTGCTCGCACGCGAAACCGGCTAACCTTTTCTGCAAGTCGGTGCTTATCCCCTAGACTTCACCCCATCCCACGCCAGATATTATGCAACCGTTATCTTTCCGCGCGTGCATACGCGCATACGTGCGATGCATTCCGCGAGACGCGCACCCCTCCGTCTCCCACCTCGCCCTCAGTTTGTTGCGAAATGATTATTCGTACAGACCGCCGAAAATTAATTGCAAATTCCTGTTGGAGCGTTCAACACTTTGAATTCACCGTCTCTCGAAAATAGAAGATCGACTTATTTGGCCAGATTTAAACGGGAATTTGTCGTGTAACGTAGGAAGGAGCGGTTTCCGATTTAATGATTGGCAGAGTACTTCCTCGTAGAATACATGTGCATTATTCAGTGAAAAGTCTATTTCTCCCGATCTTCGGGCTGGATATTTCGAGCGCAGCGAGATATTGTAACCTCTCGCGTCGTACATCAAGCCGGGTCAAGTCAATTTTATATCCGCTAACTTTTCTAAATCTCTCCATGTCGTTTTAAGAGATATTGACATCCAGCGAAAAAATTGGAACGTTGAATTTATCGTTAGACGCCGGATCTTTATGCAAAATGACAGTTTCCCATCTGAATTGCATCAAACTGCAGTGAAATAGACGTCTATTTTGTTTCTTAATATGTTTAACGGGTTGAAAATAATCCTGAAGAACGCGTTTTTCGTATTTGTTCCTCCAAAATTAAAGCGGCAAGAAATATTTCGGGTTTGTGTACGTACTTTTGCGGCGGACTGTATCCGGTGATCCTCCGAGGACTGAATCTTTTTCGGGAACAAAGGACGTCTGTCTGCCGGATTTAATTAGCGTTAAATACAAGACGACGGAATAAAGGACGCCCATCTCAGACACTTCGTCAGGGTTGTTGCTTCCGCGGAATTCAGAATATTCGGGGTAGCTTCCGGTGTTGGCGCGACTATGAATTGTTCGAATCAAAGGGACCCTGCAATTTTCCCGTTACAGGGAGACTATAACTTCCACGAAGTTTCGCGGGCGTTTAGGAGCTTCACAACTGTCTGAACAAGATTTTCGGATCTGCAATTATCGTCGACGGTACTCGAAATCTTTGCAGCGAAGCTCGAGCAATTCGCTGTTTGTTTAATTTTTGAATGCAGATGTGTTTCTTTTAATAAGACGAGTAGAATGTGATTCGTGAGAATTATGGCATCGGAAAGACAGTTCCGCGGGAGTTGTGACGCGGATAAAATGTGACGCGCGAATTCGATCCGCGGAGTGTGAAATTAGTCCCTGTTCTCATGTCGCGCGTCCGACGACCGGATTTACATTTCTCCATTACCTTTCGTCCGTGTTTTTCGTCGAAATATATACACGTCCAATTAGGAGCCTCGGGAGCTATCGTAATCGCGTCTAAACATCGATAAACACGGCGTAATTCAACCCCCTCCGAATTCGGCGAACTCGCCGACGAACGAACGAGAGCCCGGGAATATTTAAATTTCATAAATAAGTAATTATCGAAATTTTCCAGTTGCTGCACGGTTAACGAGGCTTCATTATCCTGTAAATTACCTTGAAAATTTCAGCAACTTACTGAAAATTTATTATCTGTAATTATTTACAAACATCGGCAATTTCGCATAATTTCCAATTAAACGCGTTTACGGTAACACATGTATTTATTTAATTATGAATAATTTAGTATGAGCGATGATTACCTCGCCGCGGAAATGCGTTGTTGTCGAATTCGATGTTGATTGTAACGATCTACGCGTATCAACGCGAATTTTCGATGTGCAGGGTGTTCCATGATTTCAAAATCTACAGTCCCTGCTCACTTTATTAGACTCACCTGAAGAATTGATGCTTTTTGAAATCCTATAAGGAATTCAACGCTGTTTTCAACCTATGGGGTAATGATTTCGTACTACAAGGTTGCCTTATAGGTTGCCTATCCAAATGTAAAATTTTCTTGCAAGAGCAAAAAATCCCCCTTTTACCATGGCCCGGCAATTCACCAGACATGAATCCGATTGAAAATGTCTGGGAGTGCCTGAAAAGAGAACTGGCCAAAGAAAATATAACAACAAAGACCAAGATAATAGAGAGAATAATCTATCACTGGCACCATAACGTTATATTAAAAGAAATTGCACAAACTTGCATAGATAGCGTGCCCAGAAGAGCTGCGGCTTTAAGAGCAGTTAGGGGCGGATGCAAAAAATATTAGTGTTTCAAGAATTATATTGATCTATTTGTGTTTGTCTCCATTGTTTTTGTAAAATAAATATATGGAAAATTCATTTGGTCATCATTAAGTGATAAAATCACTTAAATCATTAATCATAAGGCTACTATACCCATTATTCATGGTAAAACTCGAAATATCATAATTATAGAGGTGAGTCTAATAAAGTGAGCAGGGACTGTACTTCACGAAAAAAATCAACGAATTCTTCTGGGACACGTGTCTACACCATTTCCCGATTTTTCATTCATTTCTCCTCGTCATTCTGCACAAGGCAAATGGTTTTCCAAAGTAGTATTCCTGTCCTCGTCACGGAGTTCCCTCATTTCCCATAGAAGGGGGCACAAAGAGAGGGTTTCGCGTTCCGCGTTGCGCGCAGAATTTCGATGTCCCCTTTGAGACGCGCTATAAATACTACCCGAGCCGAGGAACAAAGAAGCACGGCGCCGTTTCCGGCGCGTCTTTCGTCGAATCCTATTAGAAAACCTGGTCGCATAAATTGTCTCAGTCAGTGGGACCGAACTTCGCCCCCACCCCCGGTGTTCTTCTTTTTGCGATTCTTCTTCTCCTCTCGGAGCTCTCAGGTCGAAGAAGAAAAAAAAAACGAAACTTTTATCTCGCGATTCGATGGGAGCCTCGGACTGTTTTATGAGAGAATATCGCGCTTGGAAGTCTGCGCTGAACGTTCGCGGATATCGAGCCGAGATAAACCGTGGAACAGCGGCTCTAAGAGCACCTTTCCTTTCGCCAGATATATTTAAACCTCCTCGGCGTCCTCTCTTCTGCGAAGTTAAACATTTACGCCGGGAGAAGATACGCAAACCGCGGGCGAACGCGCGAAACGTTCTTCTAGCACACGTGCTATCTCCGTGCCCTGAGAAATCACTATGATATGTTTTCTAAAAACCTGGTTCAGCCACTGTGTTGACCCTCACCCGAACTGAATCCACATTTACGTCTACGTTTTTTCGGCTGTGTTACTTATTTCGGGAAACTGTGAGAAATTGACACGAGGGACGGATGAGGGTTAATCATTTCCTAAACACGTGTTCGCGTCTTGGCTTGTCGATTCAACGAGCATCATCCCGATCGATAAGCGCCGATTGGCTTGTTCTCCGAAAAAAAAGGAAGCGAAAGAGGAGAAAGAAAGCCGGGAAACGAAGCGACGCCGACGGGAGCGTGGCGCACGTCCGAGCATAAATAACGCTCGATTCCGGTCCGACCCTCCTTTTTATCGTATTCAGTTTCGGCCTCCCGAACGATCTCGCGTGCTAATTTTAATTTATCGTCCCCGGGAGGAAAATAGAGGAGAGAGAGAAAACCGTTCCCGGACCGATCCCGGTTATTTGGAACATCGTCGGATCGATGTGCGCCGTGCCAAAAGCTCTCCGACGCGCGGCTGCAAGAAAAAGGCGAAACGCGCGATTAAAGCGTCGTTAGCATCGATTAGTTTCGCGAGAATGCTCACCGCGGCCAAGCTTCGCGGTTTTTCGCGCGGAAATCTTTTTTTCCAACGACGAAAATCCTGTCGCCTGGAAAAGACGTTTTCTTGGCGTCGTCGGCTCGGCCCGAGATACGATCGGGAAGAGACGCGAGGCTTCGTTAATTGAAATTAAGACCTCTGCCAAGAGATAATCCGGAAGAATCCTTGCAAAAAGTTAGCTAACGAATTCACGTATTAATGGCAATTTTGATTGAAGTCGATCTGAAATGGAATTTATTAGAAAGATGCTTGTAGCTGTTCGACTACCGCAAAATATCTATTAAAATTGCCTGAGAAATCGGGCGAAGATTTTTCAGCTCGCTAAGAACGTTTTCCCGAGAGGACAAGATCACAGGCGAAGCAGAAAGAAAACCGAAACGGTCCTATGATATTCCGCGAGCACAGAACGATCTAATTTAGTCGTTCCGCGTGTTAATTAAAATCCGAGGTTTCGGATAGTCGAAGCGCAAGATCTGCCGCGAGAAAATCCTTTTCGGAATAGAATTAAGCCGCGCGCAGTCGCGAGGCAGTGCACGAAGAACCGTTTTCCGGCTGCTGCGCTTTTTCTGGACCATTTCGTTTTCCCATTTCCTCCGTTTGCGTGTTCCCCGTTTCACCCCCCGAAAACCCTTAAAAGAATAGTACCCGCGAAGGTCTTTCGGGCCGAGGTCGGGAACAATTTCCGTAGCGAAGACAGAACAGAAAATGACCCCGACGCCCTTTTCGTAACTGCCACGCGAATATTAGCTTTCTAATTTCGCGAAGTGAATCTTGAATAAGTTTCACGGCGGATTACGGCCGCGAGGCAAGGCCGCCGCCGCCGTCGCTGTGTTTCTCTCTCTCTCTTTCTCTGTGCGCGGAAATTTGAATACAGGAATTCTGTGTTACGCGAAGTTTATTCAATGTCAGGGACTCTCGCAATTGCCAGCCGCTGCCGAGATCCTCGAGCCGGCATTCTTTCCCTGCTATTTAATTAATTATAATCTCCGAGACCCTTTCTTTCTCCCTGAAAGAATCTTAATTCGAAGTCTACGGACTTCGTACGAAATTATGACGATCAAGTCGCGCGCTTTAATTCGCCAGAATAAAGAATATAATAGAATCGTTTCTAGCGGCGAAATATCGTGACGTTAATTCGTTCGGGTATCCCGATTATAATTTAATTCTAATCAAGTTTGGTTTCGGCGAAATGATTTTAACACAGAATTATTTCATTCGTTAATAAAGGAGAGGAAGAGTTTCATCAACAGGATATATTTAATTTGCACGGCACCTGCAACGGAGATGCACACACCGCCGTTGCGACGATGTAGCAGCACGTTATTAAAATTAATCTTTATTAAGGATGTTTGAGAGGAAGCTTAATTCTCTTGAAGATTAACGAGAATTCATTTGTAAATTATCCAGCTTCCGGAACGTGCATCGTGGCTCGCAATTTTAATTTCAGACTCGTAAATTAAATGAATCTTTATCGAAGTGAAAATTCTCTTGATTCTCTTCGAGCTTATAAAATTTGGTGTAGTGTGATCAACGGGAGATAACGTGATTGAAAAACGGAGGTTTCATTAATCAAGAGGAAACAGAGCCTGCGGGGATGGAGAATTGGAAACTGGAAAATGAATGGCGTTGTTTGATTACCTTCGAGTGGCCTAAACCACGCGGTAAGGTAATGAAGTCCGGGTCATGGGTAATCCCGGATCGGAGTCGGAATATGGAAAACCATGGATTCAAAGGTGGACCCCCTCGTTCTCTGTATATCCTGCGACCTTTAACACAATTAAGTCCAAAGCTGGCCGCGTTCGCGCGAGCACGGCCTGCTTTTAGCTAAATGGACCAACCAGCGGGCAAACAGCGCGACGGGAGCCGCGTTTATGCTAAAGTTACCGACTAATCTCTGCTCGTTTTTCCTGCGAGATCTCTGTTTGCTCGGGCTCGCTCCTGAGAATCGTTATTACCGTCACCCACCTCTAACTGGATGAACCGCTAACTAGCATGAGTCTTCCCACTGACTCTCAATCCCCTGGCAATTTTTTAAAACGACATCACGCAGTAGTTCAGAACGTGATGTAACACATTTTGCAATGCTAATGAACGTACAAAATTTTTTTCGAGACTGAGACTACAGTAATTCTTCAATCGGAGTCCTGGGTCGCCTATCTAACCGTAGTCCAGTGCCTACTCACTCCACTGCCGGCCAACGCTGCGCCGCGCCGCACAGTGGTCCAAATCGAGAAATTCAGTGACTTTTGGCCCAAAAACGAACTTTCTTGTATCGATACCTGATCAATGAACATTGCTTCCCAAATGTCCATAGACCTCGGAAATCGACAAATTAGTACAATTTACTAAATATTATTGTTGTAATAAATGTTGAAAGTTGGACATTTTAAGAAGAGTATTTTTCACGAGAAAAATTGTTTCACTTTGATGCGATGCCCTGACGTTCCTATTTAATATTTTCTCGCGCTTTTTTTTTAAATTAAAGAGCAGATTTTTGCGATAAGAAATCGTATCTTACATTATTAATTAGTCTGCATAATATATTAAAAGTTAATGCTGGACTAAATGGACAAAATTTAAAAAATTTTTTATAATCGGTAAGGGATATCTTTAAAGTCCCAGGAAGTCCCAGTTTCTAACAAATTGGACTATTTTCAGTACACCTTCCTCTATATTATGGTATAAAAATCTTTTCCGCACTCTTCCGCCTTTCCAAATTAAAGCAGTTTAAAACTGACAATGTTACGTCGCGCCGCGTGCGTCCCCTTACGTTTTACGGACTAGACTTGTATTCTCCGACCAAACTTCCAAAGCGATCAGAGTTCTTTTCAACGAACTGTTTGGATTAGAGTTACTTGAAATGTTTATGCTATGGTGCAGATAAGGCTTCGAATGAGTCTTCCACTTTCTGTCTGCATTTAGTTTAGACAGAACCATTCGAGCTGCCACAGTGAGACTGCTCAGAGCATTTTTCCGCTGTTGATTTTTATTTCGTTTTAATAACTTTATGTTTTGTGTTGATAATTCATAGTGTTTTAATTTACTTTATAAACTAAGCTTAAGTTTTATTAGTGTGTTTATTTACCAATCGGACAATTATCGGAGGAGGCTCAAGAAGAGCGCAAGGAGAGGCACGTCACAAAGACTTTAAACAATTTAGATACAAACATACAAGAAAATCAGACAGAATATTAACAAATGAAGACGTATTTTATAGACTTTTATTGACATCGGACCCGCACATGTCAGCAATGCGAGTGAAATCATGTAAGAAAAGAATACAAAATTTAGAACCAGAAGCTGAATTATTAATAATTAAATAATAGAAAAGGCAGACTGAAATGAAGACTGACAAAGTATAAACAAATATTATTTTTTTATGTTTCATGTTATTATTATTATATTATAAAACCATCATTGTTATCACATTTTTATCACAAAAAATTTACAAAAATGTGACTAAATTATTTTACATTATATACAATATTACAAATATTATCAATTATTATAAAAAATATCTTTTGACACAGTTATGTGACGTTTTTACCTTACCCGACTCCTCAAATTTACATTTTTCTCAATTCATTAAACATTGCATGTGTGAAACATAAATATAAAATACACACTTAGAAAGAAAATATGGTTGGGAGATTGTACTTAAACCATTTTTTTTTAGTGAATAATATCAATGAAAATTAATTAAAAATTATTGTTTAACAAATTTAAAAAATATTAATTTTTCTTTAGTTCAAATTGACTATTTTTTTAATGAATTTTAGTGCAAATTTCATCCCGATATCTCTTACGGTACAAAAGTTATAACAAAAAGTCACTGAATTTCTCGATTTGGACCACTGTGCGCCGTAGGGCGGCCATGTTTGATCTCGGCTCGGGTATATCGGTGTGAACACCACACATTGACTCGACTGAATCGAAGTCTCAAACTTCTTAATTTTAATGATCGGTTTATGGGACTTTAACCAGCTTATTCCAGGCGTTTCTCTGATTAAAATGGTACCAAAAACGATATAATTGGGCCAATACTTAGTGGTTTAATCGACGATGAATGTTTCGAACGCAACGAAGAAGAGCGTATTGGAAAGAAAGAGACGCGAACAGTAGCCGCCGTCGGCACAGTTCAAAGGCCCGCGTTGTTGCTGATCTTCGTTGCGTTCGAAACTTTCATCGTCGATTAAACCACTAAATATTGGCCCAATTATATCGTTTTTGGTACCATTTTAATCAGAAAAACGTCAGGAATAAGCTAGTTAAAGTCCCATCATGATATCATAGAAAATAAAGAAGTTAAGATTTTGGTGTTTCATTGTGATGACGCACGGGCCTTTAAACTGTGCCGGCGACAGCGACACGCTTCGGCCACGCGATCCTATTTCATTCTGTCCTTCTCTATGTTCGGCTCGTCGTTTGAAGTCTCGGCGTGGTCGACGGAGTCATAAAAAGATAGCCTCTCTACGCTACCCAAGTCCGTTCAAAACACGGGTGTTGGGACTGCGATCGAAGAATTACTGTATCATGATCTTCAGAATTGAAATCCTGAGAAATTGAGATACAACAATTGAGTAAAAGTGTAGTGTGCTCGCTAAACGTGCGTGCTGTTAAAAAGTTCCAGCGAGTAGAAACAGCAGCAGAAGTGGAAATAGCGGCGAGCCACGTGTACAATCGCAGTCCCTTTGAAAGCGTAGAAAACTGCACGGTAAATAGTGCAGTAAAATGAAGTTGAAGACGACAAACAGTTGAAAAGTGCCCGCGGACGCCTGCGGGCGGAAGTTTATAGTTCAAAGTCGGCAACTAAATTAATGGACAACCTCTCTTGTTTGTTGAACTTTTGCCGTGAAAGTGGCGAGCGTCATAGTCGATTTTACTTCGCTCGGGATTTATAGTGCTCTCGATTGAGAACTGTGACGCGAAGAATAAGTTGCGCGACGCTCTGTGATTTATCAGAGAAGAGATTACTAATCTGCTAGACGGTCGAATCGATATTTCACGTATAATTTCGAACATCTAGTTAATAAATTAGAATTCTTGAATTATGGGCGACACCTGGAACTGCCTGCGAACGTGCAATTTAGTTTGACAATCGAGAGGGTTAAATATTATTTCCATTGTACACGTTCCGATCGTTTTCTGGATCGCTAATAAAAAGTTCGGACGGGACAAATGTTCCATCGCGGGCTTATTGCGTCTTCGATCTCTTCTGATCCGCGTCTTCCGCCTCCGAGCATCTTCGACCGCTGACACACGCCGGGCAGCCTTAATGGTTACCTACATCCGCACACCGGGGGCTATACGTCCCGCCATTTCTGCAGAAATGCCGCCATTACAGGCATCTGGCTCCCAGAGTTCTGGCTACATCCGCCACCGTGTTTGAGAATTGACATACGGTTAAACAGAACCGTGATGCCACCTACGACCGGGGAACGCAATGCCGCCTTGCATTATGGATCATCGAACCCGCCGTTATGGGGAACGTTGTCTGCCTACTGCCGCCTGTTTCTACTTAAACAGTCCCTCAGGTCTGGAGGATTTCTAATGGCCTTTTCTGGGAACCTCGTATCTCCGATTCGGTTCGATCTCCTTGGAACGTGAAGTTTTTGCGTTTCCACCCTGAAGGAGCTTCATTTGCACAGGGTGAGTCTCGTAACGTGACGATCTCAAATAACTCGTAAATTATTTGTTCTACGAAAATATGTACAGTGGGTCTACAAAGTATTCGTACACTTTTTAAAAACTAATAACATTTTTTTAATTGTGCCAAACAACCTGATTTTTTATAATCAATTAGAAGCATTGGTTTACTAAATGATATACAAAAAAGATTTTCCAAAAATTATAATTTACAAGGTTAAATGCAAAAATAAAAAAGGCATTTTTTAAAACTTTTTATTTGGGTTTTTATTATCTGCGTGAAAATCGTAGTTTTCCACGACTTTTGATCAGTTTCTGCTTAAAATTCACAGAATCGTGCATCTTTCGACGCCTGTTGTTTTTTCCTGCGTCAATCGATTTCGATGAAATTTCCAACATGTGCATAAAGAACATGGATCTAGAAAACATATGTTTTAAATTTTCATTAAGGGCCGAAATAAAAAAGTCTTAAAAAATGGCTTTTTTATTTTTACCTGCAACCTTGTAAATTGTAATTTTTGGAAAATCTTTTTTGCATATCAGTTTGTAAACTAATGCTTCTAATTGAGTATAAAAAATCAGGTCGTTTGGTACAATTATGAAAAAGTTATTAGTTTTTAAAAGGTGTACGAATACTTTGTACACCCACTGTAAGTCTCGTAAGTTATTTGTTCTACAAAAAAATGTTTGGAAGAAAAGTTCCATGGTTTCTTGGGGACCGGACATACAGATTTAATTATCTTCAGATTTTTAAATGGAACGTCTAATATATTTTCTCAAATTCAGACAATTTCTTTCATAAATGTGTAGCAATGTATAACAACAATGTATAAAAATTCATAACTGTATAAAAATCCGCAGTCTAGTAATAACAAATGAAAGCAATGCCATTTCTACACAAGGAACGAAGTTACTTTCCGCACGATGTAATATTTATACTGTAAACTTATTAATACAGAATCAATTTTCCGCTGAATCACAGCAAACATCCTTTCACGTAACAGCTCCCCTAAAATCCTAATCAACTCGCAAGAAACATTCAAGCAGCACCCCAATCAAACGCGAACCCTCCGCCCGAGCGAAATCAATTCATCAAAGGGGCGGTGGGTGGGGGTGCGATAGCAGAATTCGCACCTCGTTTCTAATCACGTTCCAATCCATCTACCTTGCACCCTCGGATGCAAATGTGCCCTCCACAGTAGCCGAAACCTGTCGACCAAAAAACGAAACTAAGAACCAAGGGGGTGGTGTGCGTCGGGTCGAGTCGGGCAGGGTCGGACCGAGCCGGAATCTCGTCGGCTCGCATTTCATTTCGCTCGATAACCGAACTTATCACTTTTCAGGATCAAGAGTGCACCCCGGGCCATAGGGGTCACCCGATCTCCACGGAATATCGCGACTGATAGACCCCCGGTGTCGTATTACCATAAATATCAAAAGCTCGACTGAACCCCCGCGCGTACTCTCTATGGTGTCTGTCGGCGAGGGTAGATTTCGAGTAAAAAGTGGATACAATATTCGAAATGCTCATTGAAATGCTTTTTGCCAGAGAAACTGAATTTCTGGAAATGTCTATTTGTGTTACGCAATATTAATTCTTCTTTGTCTGTCTACTTGTAATCATCCAATGCGCCACAGGTTGGCCACCCCTGGTCTAACTCGTCACGGAGGGTCGCGAAATAATTTCGGAAAATATTTCCACGGTTCATTCCGAATACTATTTCAGCGAGCACTGTCCCAGCAAGCCGACAGTGCGCTCATCCCCCTCGAGGGGGAGGAAACGCGGCGTCCCCGAAGCAAATTGTAACGTAGGACAGGAGCTCTCTCTCTCTCTCTCTCTCTCGGCTTACGAGCACGCCGGGATTACGGTGCAGTTTCTACGAGTGCGCCAAGAGGGTGGGCCTCAGCAGTCGTACAGGGGTGTAGAGAGTGGGTGAGCACACGGGGCCGAGGTGTACAACGCGATTATTTACGGGGCAACTTGCAAAGTGAGAAAAATTACGTTGCCTCGGTAGCCTCGCCGAGACAACGGTGCTTTATGCTGCGAGCGAGCTAGCGAACTGCGAGCGTATATCGCGCGGACTCTGTCGACGATGTTTACGAGGTTCCACCAGCGAGAACCGCGCAGATTACGCTCTGCCTGCCAGAGAACCAGAGACGCCACCGCACGCCATCTCTCACGACTATTGAAACATTCTTCAAAGGATTTTTTGAGGCTCTGTTTTATGCTCCCGGGCGAATGCATTTTTTCTCGGGGTCGACACTGCCGCGAACTTGAAGATCGAGGTCTCCTACTTATAACGAGCCACTTTGTTCTATTGTTCAACTTTTTGTTCTACAAAAATTGCATTGTATTGTAGAACATTTTCTCCGCGTCTGCAAGAATCATGGACTTCTCGGAGTGTACGCTAGCCGGCACGTCGAACAAAAGTCGGGAAAAATCGCGGATGGTCGTGAAAGGCGGCGAGAGCGTGGAAAATCGAAGCGGGAGTCGGACGGGCGTGAAAATTCACTGGGAAAGGTGGCGAAAGCGGCGATAAGCCTCGGCGGAGATGTGCAAATCCGCGAAAGCGCCTGGCCCCGCGTCAATTACCCGTGCGTTTATAAAATATTTTTCGAAAGCCGGCCGGCCAATCAAGCGGGCGACGGGCGTCGGCATTCATCTGTCACCGGCGGATAATCCAGAAACCGCAGGGTTCCGCGGTGTGCGGGGGAGAACCAGTCTCTCTTTCTCTCTCTATTTTTCTCTCTTCTTCTCTCCCTTCGAATTCCCTGGCCGGTCAGCAGGCTTTCGTTGTCATGAAAAATGCATCGGGCGCAGCGGAGCGCGGTGTCTCGCGTGTACGCGAACAGCTGATTGAAATTACACGCGAGCGGGCCGCCTCTTCCGCTTGATTCCTCCCCCGACGAAGCGGCGAGGGTGCCGTGGCCGATTCGCGGAATTTCGCGCGAAACCCGGCCCGCACTATGGGAAAATCCATGGGATTGCGAGTGGAAACGCGGCCTTATGTTCTCTATATTGTGCGCGGCTCCTGCAGACGGCTCGAGAGGGAATTCGAGCAGCCGGTGTGTTCAAGTATCGGTTTTTTTTACTTTCTCGGTATTATTGGGGATGCGGCGGCTCGTTCGACATGTGCATATTTATTTATCGTTGTTATGTGCATTTTTATTTATCAGACCGTGGAGACCGACTCGCGACGTCCTCCCGGAGATGGCTGTTAGGGTTGTTTGAACAGCGTTGGACCGGAATCTGTTGTTTCAAGGATCCTCTGTTTGTCTGCGCGATTTATTTGTCAGTTCATTTGCGATTAATCTGTTATTGAGATTTTTCATAGTTTTGTTCATTTTCTATCGACAGTTTCTTCGATTGCTGTTTTATTCAGTGTTGAGATTGATTCGGGATTAACATTTAACACTGATTCCCATAAAATTTCGATTAGAGTTACAGTGAGGTTATTTTTCTATCGATATTTAACATGCTGGTTATCGAACAAATTGATATTAATCAGTGATCGAGGAGCAAAGATCTATCGGAGAGAGGAACAGCAGACTTCGCGAAACATCTGCGAATCGGATATCCAGTGGAGAGGATGGTCGGAGCGATTTCCTGACGGAACCTAAGTGTTTCAGCCCGTACATACGGATAGAACGATTCACGCGAGAAAATGGCCAGGAGTGGCTCTTTCGAACCTGTTCCCCTCCTCCCTGCCCCTAGTTTTTTGTTCCCAGGGCCAATTCCACTTTTCCTCAAGGCGGAGCATCGAAGACGAAGTACTCGGTGCCACGCGAGTTCCTCTTCCGTCTTTCTACCTCTTTGCTCTCTCTCTTCTCTGTCCTTTTCTTTCCTTTCTCCTCACGGATCTAACGCTGTGAAAGGGTGGTGCGCGTCCTCGATGGCGACGGTGGTGGCGCAGAAGGAGATCTGGAAGTCCCGCGGGAGCTGGCAAATTTCCGGGTCAAGGGATCCGGAATTGCTATCGTCTTAAAGACAGAGAGGGCCCGGGATTATAGGTTCAACGGATCCGACTGAATCCCTATCGTCTACTTTAGTTGAAACTTTAAAGACAGGAGACTTCGATGGCACCGGAGTAATTCGACGTTTGATTTATTGCCGGCGACCCCGCCAATTGTTGTTGCTGCCTTGTTAGTTTTCATGTGGTACGGAATTTTTCTTTTATCTCGAAAATTAAACATCTCTTCCGACCTGGAAGAATTCCATTCTGTATGATTTCCTTCTCTTTAGAGATATGAAATTGATGTAATACCTCATACAATGCTTAAATGTTTAGTAATTGTTTAGATACCGACATATTTAATCGTGTAAACAATATTTTGAATAATGGGTTAAGGAAGAAAATCAGAGGGAATGTAATTCCTTCGGCTCGAGGAAGCTTTTACAAGTCCAGCACTTGAACTCCTTTCCCCGAAATCGCGCTCGCAGCGCATAAAAACGTAATCTAAAGTGTCCGGAGATCTTCGGTAATAAATGGGCATCGCCGTGGCCGGACGCGGCTCCGTTTAATAAACTCCTGATGGTTAATTAAGTCGGCGATAAAAAACAGCGTCGCGGCGATCGCAGATAGAGCCTTTAAAAGTAAGAAGGAGGACGAAGCGCAGTGCCGGGGTAGTTTCGTGTTCTCAAAAATCAGGCCAGCAGAAAAGAATTGGAATGGCGATTCGCTGGGGAATGGTTTTTCATCTAGTACAGCGGAAATAAATTAAAGGGCCTCGGTCTCTTTATTTTAGATCTCCGGTGCCGGTGCCGGCACCGGGGCTGGCCGTGGCCAGATATAGAAGCTCCTTGCGATTTATTTCATTTCCAGGTCAGAAGAGCTGAAACTACCTTAGGGGCTCTTGAGGGTTCTGGATTAGATTTAATAGATCCGAGAGAGCGAACCGGCTCTGGGATCCGGCGCGCGCTTTCTGTACAGGGTTACGTCCAAAGATAGACACTGTTCGCTCGGAATTGCTTCACTGTCGGCGCGATATCAGTCGTCGACTCCCTCTCTGTCTTTCTCTCTTGCTTTCAGAGTCGAATGCATAATTGGAACGATAATTCGACGGTTATTAAAATAATATAATCCTCCCCGAGTGCACGCGCGCCGATCTGCGCAGCCACCTCTCGAAATTACTTCGGAATTATCGGTGGAATTCTCCACGAGCCGGCTCGCGCAGACTTCACACCGAGTTCCTAATAGACACGGTCAAACTTCCACTATAATTTCGGAACTTCAAAATCGCGGCTGACTGACTCGAGCCGACTTAACCCGGGCGACACCGAATCTCTTCGATCTTATTATTCCGAACGGCTCACACTGGTCCACGCTCTCGATCTAGCTGTTCATTAATATTTTAGCACTATTTGAAAGTTTAAAGGTATAGTAATTTAAGTCGTTGGATTTTGATATCAGCTACAATATCATGAAATCAAACATACATATTGGCTTTTAAAAATTCGAGGTGACTTTAATTATTTATGCCTTAAAAATTTCTTTTTTAATTTTTTGGAGTGAAATTTGTAGACTGCTGAATGTTGATTAAGTTTTGTTTAAAACATTGTTTTCTCAGATTATCGGAGGTGTCTGATAAATCAGGTTCAGGTTTTAAATAGACACAATAATCAATCATTTTTTAAGTAATGAATTTTATGAACATAATTAAAAATATTTTATTTAAAACTGTGCGAAAAACATAATATTAATTATAAAAAACAAAAATATAATTTTTATTGTATAAACAACGATAACAATTGACATTATGTTATATTGACAAATCATTATTGTCATCACTTTCTTCTTCAACATCTTTCAATATTAATTGTTCGACTGCATTATCAAAATGCCAGAGGTTTGGCCGCCATTCAGGCGACACATACTCTTTAAACAATAATAACTTGTGTACCGGGGCCGAATGGGATGTGATTCTTGCATGATTTCATAGAGAAAAGAACGCTGATAATGCACTTTGATATAATAAGGGACGATGAGGGTCTCGAAAGATATCCTTTACCAAGGATTGAAAACTTTGAAGATTCTCTTTAGTTTATTGAGCATTGTTATCTCAATAAATTATAAATATTAAATCTTATTACAGAAGATATACTCTAAATATAGACAAATTCGTTTGCAACAAAAATGGACACATAATATTAAATAGATTCTCCAGGGTATCAATAAGAAAAGAGGTAATTTTTTCGGTGGCAAATAGGATTCATAAAATGTTGATTTTTAAATGCTTGTTCTAATCACAATTTTTAATGAATCTTCTTAATTTCTTCATTTTCGAATGTCATATACATTACGAAGTAATATACATTTAATAAACATCGATTTGGGCAAGTTACTTTTTTACCAAATGAACCAGTGGACCAGTGTACGGCTTATGGAAATTGCTTTAATAGCGAATACACGGCACGCAAGCTTCCTACACCGTCGATCTCGTTGCATCTCTTGTACAGAGCTTAAATAATAAAAATGCAATCTCGTGGTCAATTCTTTTTTTAGATCCGATTGGAACGACTTCGATTTTCGCCCCAGATGATCTGATAGCATCCCGTTCCGGTAGACAAGCTACTTACAGAGCCCCTCCAATTCTTCTTTCCCGATCAGAAGACGATAAATTCGCCGGTGGCACGGAACGCGAACGGTTTTCCCGCGACGAAGATAGAACCGAGAACGGTATTTCCCAGCCGTTATCTTCCTGCGGTCGAAAGCAAGATTAAAAAGTCAGAGCCACCATGAAAAGAATCCCACCGTCGAATTCTGCGAGACGGGCCCTGCGGCCGCGATTCCCTCCGGCTCCCCTTTTACGTTTCTTACAATTCTTCAACGTCACCGGCGACCGATAAACATTCGAGCTCTACGATCCTCCAATCGTAACCGGCACAAGAAATGGAAAGCCATAAGTCTGCGATCGATCGATCGCTACGCTTACCGCCTCCCGGCGCTAAGGGCTTCGAACCCATATCGGTGCCTGCAGAAAACCGTTCCTCGGGATCACATTTTTGATTTTCCTAACGATGCAGGAATCGTTAAATTAAAAGGAACGATTAAATTAATTTCACGCCCATAACCATGCTGCAAGTTTTTTCAGAAAGAATATCTGATTAGTAGACTGCGGATCTTTATGCAAAATGTCCTGCATGTATTGTGCGAAGCATAAATACAATAAAAATTGATTTCATACCTTAATGTTACGTTAAAAACAACATTACAGTGTCCTTAAATTTATCTAATCTATATTTTCACCCAACCAGTTTCTTAAAGTGCCGCAGTCTACCGATCAGGCAAGAAATTATTATTTTCATCCGAATGAAGTTGACAATGTTTTGTACAATTTTATAAAGATCCTAATGAAGTGATCATTCCCGCACCGAAATTTTAAAAAATATGTTGCAAGGCATTTATGAAAGGCATTATTGAAATTCGGTATTTTTCGGACGTTTCGATGTCGCGTTTTAAATCGTCGCCGATACTCCGGAAATCGAATCGCGGCGATTTCCGCGGGGCTTTCGAGGCGAGATTCGAAGTGGCTGCACGCCACGTGAATATGGAACAGTAAACTGGAGGACCGAACTTCGCCGAAGTGCATCGGCATGCATATGTATGTCCCGAGTTTTATTAATAGCCCCGGCGAAGTCGAATTGACGAAGTTCCGATTTTTTTTTCGGGTTTCAATTAAATTAGCAGCCGGTCCCTGGAACGGTTTCCTATGAGTGCCTACCGGAATTTCAGAAAACAAAGCACATCGACCGGAAAACCGAGTTGAACTTTTCTGGAAACGATCGTTTCGAGGACTGTGATCGGAATTGTCGAACGCCGGCGCGGCGCACGGAGAAAAACCAAACAGTTATCGAACTGGCGGAATTGTATAGACGCCGTCGTCGCCCTTGTAGGTTTACGAGTCTCTAAACTAGTTGAATTAGGTTGATTGGACGAGAGACCGAGACGGGAGTCAGTGTGTTGCGAATGGACTCAGAATGACTTGCTTGTCTTTTCAAGTTACGAGAAAGTAAAGCGGTAGGTCATATCGTCGGCTGAATGTAATAACTACAGTAGCGGACAATAGTTTAAGACCGCTCTAAAGAAGACGATAACTTTTTTAATATTGTACTATACGATTTGAACTTTTTTTGGGAAGCTAGAGCAATTAGTTTACTAAAGGATGTGAAAAGAAATTTTGTCAAAAATTGCAATTGATCGGAATTGTTGAAAAAATACTAAAAGTTGAATTTTTAACTTTTATATGTGGGCCTATATTGAAAATTAAAAAAATACGTTTTGTAGATCTGTGTCAATTAAACATATTCTGAAAATTTCCTCGAAATCTGTCGACGCTGCAATGAGCTACAAACGTTTAAAGATGGTAAAAATTGCAGATTTTCACGAATTATTGCAGAAAATCGTGGAAATCTGCAATTTTTACCATCTTTAAACGTTTGTAGCTCATTGCAGCGTCGACAGATTTCGAGGAAATTTTCAGAATATGTTTAATTGACACAGATCTACAAAACGTATTTTTTAAATTTTCAATATAGGCCCACATATAAAAGTTAAAAATTCAACTTTTAGTATTTTTTCAACAATTCCGATCAATTGCAATTTTTGACAAAATTTCTTTTCAAATCCTTTAGTAAACTAATTGCTCTAGCTTCTCATAAAAGTTCAAATCGTATAGTACAATATTAAAAAAGTTATCGTCTTCTTTAGAGCGGTCTTAAACTTTTGTCCGCTACTGTAGGTAACTTACAATTCCTTAGTTTAGAGAAATTGATGAAACAGTATTTTAAGGTTTTAAGATTATGGTAGGGAGACCGTTATTTTAAACATAATGCCAATATCTGCTTATATTTCTTTATTTTAAATGGAACAATACATGAAAAAACATCATTATGGATTTTTAAAAAATTTTTTAAAGTCGAGTTGCCCATTTATAACATAAATAGGAATCTGTATTTATTTTTTATTTACTTGGAACACTGCTCACTAGATGTCATAGATTACTTCGATAGGTTACCAAGTTTTTATATTAAATTCAACTTGATTTCTTCTGTAATACGAAGTAGATAACTCAAAATGTCCAAATTTCAAGTTACCTAGTTATTACATTCAGCAATAACTGATTCCACACACTTTAAGTCAGAACAACTTTTCTCTGAATGGACCAAACGACTTCAATTTCTCTGTAAGGCTAGAAGAATTAGTTTAGTAAATGATATGTAAAAAATATGTTGAAAAAATGCATTTGGGCGGAATGGTAAAAAACAATAGTAAAAATTGATTTTTACAACTTTTTTAACTGTACCAATAACGAAAATTCAAAACATGTGTCTGGTCAACTGGTATAAATTATACACGCTCTGATAATTTCATTGAAATTAGTTAATTGGTTTGCGAATTCTAAACGATCAAAAGTGGTGGTCATTTGTAGTGTACCATAAAGTGACAAGTTTTACCATTTTTGATGGTTTATAATTCGTAAACCAATTAACCAATTTCAATGAAATTTTCAGAGCGTATATAATTTATACCTGTTGACAAAATACATTTTTTAAATTTTCGTTGTTGGACCAGCTAAAAAAGTTGTAAAAACCAATTTTTAGTTTTTCAAAATTCCGACTAAATGCATTTTTCATCTTATTTATTAGACGTCATTTACTAAACTAATTCTTCTAGCCATACAGAGAAATTGAAGTCGTTTGGTCCATTCATATAAAAGTTATTCTGATTTAAAGTGTGTGGAATCAGTTATGCTCCTTACTCTATTTCTTGTTTCGAGATATTTAAAGGAAAAGGATATTAACACTAAATGAATTCCATATAATGCTGAAATAGCAAGCAAACTATCTAACGGTTCATTTTTGACAATATCGTAAAAATTACATTGAATAAACTTAGTTTAAAATAATTTTCACTTAGACCACTTTCATAATTATGGGCACATACGTAGAAATACAGTGTATTTTCTTCATTGTTATGATTTCATAAAAGAAATTGGTAAAACACTTAATTTTCTTTTATCATCGGCTTTCTATAATGGCGCGTGTATAATTAATGGAACTGCGCGCGCCTCTGGAGGGAAGCTTGTCGAATGGGACACCGCCATTAAAATTGACTGGAATTGGTGGGTACATATTGAACTTAATCCCATCCCCGGTACGAGACCGGTTTCCAGATCGAATGGCGTCCGTGAGTCGGGCCGAAAGTAGATGGATTTCTCGGAAGCTTAGTAATGCAAAGTTACCGAGGCTTTCGTTAATGGACTACCAAGGTCTTGATCGTAGGTTATGGACTAGGACCATTATGGCGCGAGTTACAGCTCGTTGCGGGAGGTCATGCAGCTCTCCGCTACGTGGCTGTTCGAAAGCTCTTCGTAGTTATGGCACATTCCACGCAACCGTATATATGCCGAATTAATTTCCATGCAAACAGCCCTCCCTTCCGCATAATGCCATCATTTTTGCTACGGTAGAAACGTAAGCTGCGTTGGACAAATTCGCACGTACAACTCGTACTTCCTACGAGTTTCATAAAAATTTATTTCATAAAAATATTCAAACATACATCATTAAAAATGGTATCTAATCAATTACTAAACATTTATGTACGAGGTATTACGTCAATTTCATATCCACGTAGGACAAAAATCCTGTAAAATGGAATTATTCTAGGTCGGAAGAAATAGGAATGGAAACCGAACCAATTCATCAAGTGCCCCGCTGGAAACAGTCCGGCAAGAAAAGTTTCATTAAAATCGACACGTTACGAGTGGCACAGTCCCGAAAAAGTCTCGAACCGCTCGCAGACGATGTACACGTTCAGACTTTCCCTCCCGAGACTGCAGATGTATAAAAATCCAGCATGTCCCCCGAAATCACGGCAAAAACCGGAACACAGGGCGAGGGAGTCGTGTCTCGCAAATTGGCTCGGCGACGATTCCCCTGTTCACTCGATAGCGATCACCGGAACGAAAGAAAAAGCCAAACAACCGAGACACGTCGTCCGCGGAGAAGTTCTCCGGGGCTCGAGAAAGTTCTCCGGTGACGAACACGAAGCAAACAGGGGGTTGAGCAGCCTGCGAGGGTGAGCTCGAAGCGTCCATGGTTTCGCGATTGCATCGCGTGTGTGGCTGAGGGATCGTTGGACCCTAGAAATTAGATTAGAAGCAGCTGCACACTGTTTCGAAAAGGAATTCCTTCGCAATTTATAAATTGAAAAAATCTGTAGAAATGACTGACTGCGTTCCTCTTTTTTTTATCTTGAAATTACGCCTATCCATTTTAGTGATAAATGCATAAAATCCGCTGTCTGGTTAACACCAATTGATTTATTGTAACGCGAGCTTCTTCGGGGGATGGACCAGGGGGTGTGTTTCAGGTGCGAGATCCTCTGGTCAATGTTGCTTAGCCCCGAGATTTATCGGCACGTTAATTTTGACAAATCGACGCATTATTTCGCGATAAATTCCTCGGAGCGCCAGCCGGCTGGTTCGCTGCTCGTTTTCGGGAATTTTTTTTCGCCGGCATCGGACCGATCCTTCATATTTGTCAGCGGCGACATCGCCAGAGATAAATGCGATTGCTGACAGGTACAAATGTCCCTACGTTTGCACCGTGGTTTTGACATTTTTTTAGAGGAACCCATGGATGGTCTTATTCAGCGTTGGAGAGCTCAGAATTTTGTTGAATTTACGGCCGGAGGGGCTGCTGAAATATTGGACTTGAAATTGGGTTGGGATCGGCGGAATCTTGTGTTTCGGTCATTTTTGACAGCTATGAATTTGAACGAACCATTCTGCATGGTATGATATAATACTTTTCTTTTGTTTCAACACTTTAAGCCTTATTATTATTAATGTTGAATCAATTTGACAAAATTATTCGACGCGATATGAATTCTAAAAAACTCTGAAGCATTTGAAACATCGCGAACAGAATCTGAAAATCCAGCGAGATTCTCTGCGAAATAAAAAGGAGAAGAGCTGCCGAAAAAAAACGGGTGAAAAAAGAGAGAATCCAGCAGACACGACAATGGCGTGGAGGGCAAGGAACGAGGCCGACGGAATCCCGATCGAGCGTTTTCGTCGTTACGAGGCAACGGGCCAGACTCATTCACGTTGCCGCGTTGAAAGTCGTTCGGCTGAAAGCGCGTATACGGAATACGGGACGAGCGGAGAGCGCAGCCGTCGACTTTTACTTTCCAGCCCTTACGAGGCCGCTTGTTCTCATCAGCGCCGGTGAATGGCGCCGCGCCGCCTCCTACACCGGCGTCGCCGCTCGAGCCATTGTGCGAATATGGAATCGATGGAATCGCGTGTGCACAACGCATTATCCACCTGCCGGTTGCAGAAGATCTTCTGCCGACGCGACGCCACCGGGATCCCTCGTCCTAATCGATATATCCTTGTAATTCGCCGGATCGATCCACCGCAATCATGCTCCTACCGCGTTCAGTCGAAAGCCTGCGATGTTCTTCGACTTTCCCCGTCATTTACTGACGATGACGCTGGACACGTAAACTCCATTCATCGTTAATCCTTTTCGAAAACGAATTTTCTATTCGGAGCATTTTAAAGGCTATAGCCGGGTTTGATGGTGAAATTCACCCCCGGCGGGATTTTAATCGAGCTTGGACCATTCGATAGCCTACCCAAAAGACTACTACTCAAAAGAGTTATTGAGAAAAAACGAAAAACCACGAAAAACCGACAATTAAAAATTCTGATAAAAATCTGACACATTTCGGATACCAAGCCACATATTAGGTATCATTTCCAGATTTTTCCGCTGCAAGCTCTGCTTGTAAAAAATGAAAAACACGAAAAGAATCGAAAAAATGCAGATTTCATATAGAAATCTAAAAGGTGCTACTCCAGATTTAATTTAGCAATGAGATATTACCGTAAGTATTATGCTAAATTTTTTTGAAATTCCTGAGACTGGTGCGTCATAGTTAAAAAAAATAAAAACTACTTTTTTCGGCGTTTTTCTTAAGTTATATTTATATTTTCTAAATCATAAAAATATATTATGTGATATTAAACGTTCCTACGTTCAGAAAAACATCTCTCAGACTTTAAAACTTGCCTAATACGAAAAACGAAAATAATACTATGTACATAACCATATCCTAACCATATGATTGTTGTTAAATCATTGTAAAAAAACATATTTGAACTATATCTAGACAATCTTATAATATTTTTTCAATCACGTTTTAAAGTCTGAGAGATGTTTTTCTGAACGTAGGAACGTTTAATATCACAAAATATATTTTTATGATTTAGAAAATATAAGTATAACTTAAGAAAAACGCCGAAAAAAGTGGTTTTTATTTTTTTTAACTATGACGCACCACTCTCAGGAATTTGAAAAAAATTTAGCATAATACTTACGGTAATATCTCATTGCTAAATTAAATCTGAAGTAGCACCTTTTAGATTTCTATATGAAATCTGCATTTTTTCGATTTTTTTCGTGTTTTTCATTTTTTACAAGCAGAGCTTGCAGCGGAAAAATCTGGAAATGATACCTAATATGTGGCTTGGTATCCGAAATGTGTCAGATTTTTTTCAGAATTTTTAATTGTCAATAAATAGGGAAAATGGGCAAAAAACTGGTTTTTCGTTTTTTCTTAATAACTACCCTTACGGATGAGATAGGGGGCTGAAACTTGGCAGAGAGGGGTCTTTTTGGGTAGGTTATCGAATGGTCCAAGCTCGTTTAAAATCCCGCCGGGGGCGAATTTCACCATCAAACCCGGCTATAGCCTTTAGGGTTTCAGGCATAAAGAAAGGCGTCGATTACGCTAGCAAATATTTATTTCGCACTGAACTAATTATTTTGTTCAACAGAAGTTTATTTATGTTGGAATCACATAAAGTTCCATGTAAACAGTTACGTAGAAAGTGGAGTGTGAGTAATTGAAGGTTGAACATATTGAAAACATTTTCTCCATAGGGAGTATTAATGTTGCGTAATATAAATAATTAAATTATCCGTCTGTAGTATTGGTTCGGTCGAATCTGCTCGTAACAGATGGGTTTATGAAATTCCCAGGACCGAAGATCGATTTAAGCGTCGCTCGCTCCGAGCAGATTCAGACGGTGAAACGTTCTCGTTTCGCGTTCCCCATCGGGAATAATTAATGGAAAGCGAGCGGAAGCTGGATACACGTGTTTTTCTTAGTGGAAAGTTAAATGACGCCGTGAGCAAGCTCGTTGCTCTGTGATCACGGCCGAAGAACCAACGAAAGGAACAGAAACCCTGCTCGTTGTTCCTCGCCCGTTCCTCCGGCAACCACCACGATTTCGGCCAATCTTCGCTCGGAATAATCGTTTCCTCGCGTTTCTCGTCTCTTCTTGTTGCCTCTGTCTTCCCACGTCGTTCCGACGATTCCGGCGAGTTTGCGGTCTTCCGACGAAAATTTCTACGGTCTGTGCTCGGGTAAATAGAGGAGTGGAGACCGTGTGCTCTGGAAACCGAGTACCAGCACGATTTATGGTCATCTCATTTCTTTCCGGGAATCAGCAAACGAAATTTATCCGACGGAAAATTTCTTAATATTGTACACGCGATGCTGCTACAACATTTTTGATCAAATTCATAGCTCTTCCATTTTTGCATCCCCATTTCCAGAGGACAAACCTGGCGCCATCGGCGACACGCAGCAACAGCCCGTTCGACGGAGAAAAGTCGCAAATCCACTTTGCGCGTCAGAAGCGTTCCAAAGCTGTAGGACCGGCGAGACAAAGAAAAGAATGACGAATGCGTTTCGCCGAAGGTTCAAAGGTTCCCGCGGCCCTGTGAAGGGCTTTCCTTCGTCGTTGGTGGCTGTAGGTCTCGCCGTTTGTCAACGGGAGAGCCAATTTTGGTGGGACGTCGGTCCCGCGTGCATTCGTGGTAACGCAATCGGTGTTCCTCGACGGTGCATGCTCCTTGTCGAGGGTTTGCACGTGCTCCGAAGCAATCTCGCGACGTGTGTAGCCCGCCGGGGGGTTTTCGTAAAAGAGAGAGAGAGAGGGGGGAGGTAGGTAGAAGGAGAGATGGTCGGAGACTAAAGCGGGATTCGTAAATTTTCGCGGCCGTGACGTCGTTGATATAACGAGAAGCATTCCGGGACGGCGATGCTTGCTCGCGCGGAGGTGGACCGTCCATTTCTCCACTCTATTCCGCCGGAATATCCATTAGTTACAGCAGCACTGTTGACGAAGCATGTTATTTCCCTTGTGTACAACGTCTGGCTCCTCCGCCTCCTCCTCGACAACCTCTTCGCCCGTTTCTCATTCGATTTCGACCGCTGTTCCCGGCTCGCAGAGCCGCTCCGTGTCGAATTCGTTCACGATTATTTTCTCTGGATCCTCGTGGACCCATCAGTGCCCCGCTTTTTGCCTAAATTTCGCTCCCTCGCTTACAAGGAGAGTGCAAGGTCGATGAGTCTCAGATTTGATTGAAACTTTGTACAGTATTAGATCTCAGGTTTTCATTACCATGAATATACAGGGTGGACATTATAAAGCTTTACAGACGAATATCTCCAAAAATATTGGTTACACGCAAAAATGTTTCAAATGGAAGTTGTTCAGTATCGAGGGGGATATCGTGTGCGGGGCTTTTATTTTCACCGGTGGACACTCCAAGGTGAGGTGAAGGTCAACTTTCCTTTTTTTAATGGAATGCCCTATTTTTTATACCATAGGTCAATAGAGTATCAAATTCTGAGTATAAAAGTGTTGACCTCCATATGTCCTAAACGTAATAATTGACGAGATATTATCCAAAGAAGAAAGAAGATTGTTTCGATAATATCTCGTTAACTATAAGATTTAGGTCATATGGAGGTCAACACATTTTTACTCCGAATTCGATAGTCTATCGATTCATGATACAGAAATTAGTTGTTTCCTTTTACAAAAATCAAGGTGACCTTCACCTCACCTTGGAGTGTCCACCGGGAAAAATAAAAGTTCCACCACATGATGTCATCCTCGGTACTGAACAACTTTCATCGGAAACATTTTTGCGTATCAACAATATTTTTGGGGATATTCGTCTGTAACGCTTTATAATGTTCACCCTGCATATTCATGGTAATGAAAACCTTTAATTATAAACATCTTAAAAACTATTGATACACGTTAACAGGAGAACGCGATCTAAGGTGAAGTGCCCTATGCCTGGACAGCATGTTTTTCTATTTTAAATTTTATCACTTTAAATAAAGAAAAACAATTTCTTAAGAGTTTTAACATACAGTTCAGAGTTTGTAAAGTAATTTAAAATAAAACTAGAGGGCTATTGTTGCTCGCTCGCTTCGCTCGCTCGCGAGTAGGGTTGTTTTTGCTCGCTCGCTTCGGGAGCTCGCGGGTAGGACTGCTCTTGCGAGAGGGTTAGTGATACACATGGCTAGTAGGGCCTACTGCTATTAATGTTTTTTATTTGGTGTGTGACTCTCCACGAGCCACACAAAGAACTTCCCGATCCGTTAGTTGCAGTATATTATTATTATTATTTATTCAGTGTACGTTTTAAGAAGATTATACGTTTTCAGGGAAATTCAATAGTTTTCTACTTATCAAAATGTTTGCTATATGGCGTCGCATTAAACCAATATCGTATGCTCGTTGCTCGCTTGGTTCCTTGTTATAGCATACTAATGTTACAAAATAAATTGTCTTAATTAGTTTTTCGCAAACGATACAACTCATCATTATCCGGGTTTGCAGTATTGATCTTGGTTTTCTTCGATACTATTAATTTAAATTTTCTCAAAATATATAAACCGCTCAATTTTGAAACACTGCTCAGTTTTACATAAACATTTGTAAAGTTCGTATTTCTGATGTTTTAAAATCCATACATACTTTCTCGTATGTTTGTCCCTGACTTTTATGAATCGTAATCGCTTCAGCAGGAACCACTGGAAATTGACTACGTGTGACTTTTTATTTTTCTTCACTCGAAATATTTACTTGATTCGATATTTTTTTATTATTGGTGTTAAATTTTGATTTATATTTGCATTTTTCATATAATCACGATAACGAGTTCTTACTTTCACTCCTACTATGGCCTATTGACAATCTAACCACAATATAGACGGAATTTTAGTATTTTCTTGAAAAGTAATAAATTTTAATATTCCGCATGCTCCATTAACCAATCCGTCTTCAACATCAATGTTATTAATTATCATATATTTTATATTAATTTTCAATTTAATCTCAGTTCACAATTCGTTTTGAACTGATTGTTTATTTAAAGATTGTAATATAAATGTTTTTGTACTTTCATCGATATTCTTTGAAAATGTATTCTCGGCGATGATTAACTCACTCTTGCATTGGAATAATTTTCGATTATTGTAAGCGGTTACATTAGCATTAGTTGCATAATTGGAAAAAAGTATTTTTTATTAAAAAAAACAAGAAAATTTTTTTTTTTTAATTTTATAAAAAAAATTTTTTTTAATTGTATAAAAAAAATTTTTTTTTTGAATATGTCTAAATATATATATATAGTTACGTTTACTTCTTCGGTGGATACGCCTTTCGTATAAATTGCAATGTTTAATCAACTCCTTTCGAAAAAAACTAAAAAACTACTTGACCAAAATGGACCAAAATCTAATCAGCTCTAAGTTACAGCGGGGCACATCGATTGCATCATTCATCATCCTGATCGCGTTGTTACTTTTTCTGAAAACGTTAACGAAAAATTTGATTACATAGAAACGGCCATACGCACACACACACACACACACACACACATACGAACATTTTGCTGAAAATAGTCTAAAATGACTCCAATGACCACGAAACGTGAAGATCTGCTAAAAAATCGATTTTCGATTTTCGGGGTAATTACAATGACTTCCCTATAAAATCGGGAAGTTAAAAATCATTGTTTAGGTTAATATCTTAATTGTATTAACAAGAATAATTCAAACCTATAGTTGGACATATTAAATCCAATCTAAGCTAGTACCTGGACAGAAGTAAAGCCTATATCGGGACAAATTCAATTTACGAGTTGATCGAGCGAACATAACCTAAAACGTTGGTTGGTGGCGCTGTTGCGCATGACGAATAGAAGATGCTTTGCGTAATATGTAGTATTCTTATCATAGACTATAGTATTGTATTATTTAATCAAATATATATTTATTTTCATTTACTGTTTCAATAAAACTTGTCATAATACAACTTTTAAGGTTAGGTAGTAGTATTGATAGATTTAAGATGTAAACACAAAGTATTATTAACGTCACAACCGGAATGCATTTTCTACATACGTTATTCAAGCTAATAGAAGACTAATTATACGTACATGTAGTTAAATAATTTTTCAAACAGTGCGTTGATTTTATTCACAAACACGTGTCCGGCTTCAGGCGTAAGCACATTGCGTATAAGCTTAGAGTGGGACAGCTACTGTCACCGTGTCCCAGTATGGAGTACTTATATTTGAAAACAGTCCTAATCTTGGACATCTAATATTTGGATTAATAATTATTATTTACGTTAAGTTTGATTGCCAATTTATTTTAAAATATCAATATTATTATGCGTGATAATTATTTTTTGTCTGAGGGCTTAAATTATATCTTTTTTTGTAACAAAAGTTCGAACTATAAATGCATATGATTCGCATGTGAATAGACTATTTTGTATACTGTTTTCAGATGAACTTTGAATTCATTTTTAAATTTCAATTGATGTCTCAATGAAATAATATTCACACCTACTTGTAGCTAAGACCTCAGAATATATAATATAATTATTTAATCTCTTAATTACTGATTTTACTATGAAAATTCAATTGTCCAGATTTAGGTATCACTTTTGGACTGTCCAGACTTAGGACACTTCACCTTATAACTGTACAAAGTTTCAATCAAATCTGAGACTCATCGACCTTGCACTATCCTTGTTAGTCTCGTCACTCGAAAATCAAGTTTCGGGGCTTGGAATTCACTTGTGAATGCACTGCCCCATTATTGAAATTATTCAAAGGTAAATGCATTTTTCTTGTAACCAACTTCTCCATTTCTATTTTACTAATAATTAGACTGCGGATGTCCATACAATTTTCAACTTTCGTAGACTAATTTTAGGAATGTGGAATTAAGTGAAATATTATTTTCAGCGGTAGTAGCATTTTTTAAAAATTTTTAGATGCCACAAATGCATAAAAGTCCGCAGTCAACCAATAATATTACAGTACGATGTCTCGTTCGCATTACCCAGTGATTTACCTGCGCCTATTAACACGCATAGCCGAAGGATGACTGGTCGATGATCGAACAGCTGCAGAACAGTTTGTCGATGAATCTCTTAGAAACGGTGGCAGAGGATTTATCCAAGGATAATCACGGCGAGGGGAAATTGCCAGGAGGAGTGATCGACGATTCCAGTTTATTAATATTTATATCCTGCTCGATCGATGAATTGAAATCACCGTGTGCAAGCGGTGTGTCAGTCGAGCTAAGTTGACTCTCGAATATAGTATAGACTCTACCACCGTTGATGGTAGCACAGCACACACATCGCCGACGGGCTACTCTCTCGGCTCTCCGTCGCGACGTGACATTGCGTCTTCAACTAGTTGAGCCGGTATTTATGATTAATGTTCAGCCAGCTGGAGGAAGGCACTCGTGCCCGCCAGCTATGGCACTTTGGACAGTTCTCTGATAAACTGGAACCGTACGCCAGAAGTTTGATAAAATTCCTCCGGCAGCCTTGGTAAACCTTACTTGACACCTAGTTAAACCTTGATCCGACTCGGAAGCACGCTTTGTGTAATTCGACGCGATTCCGAATGAACCGCCAAATTCGAGATTAGGCTGCTCCGGGACGCACGTGTTGCTGCTTTTATCGTGATCTGTTCGCGCCCTGTTTCAGGGTAAAACATTCGTTGAGCACCAGGTTACTCCAGAAAGAAACGCGTAAGTTGTATAATTCAGTATAGGAGAATAAAACAGGATAGAATAGCATAAAATAAATCATTATGGAAACGCGCGTTCCAACTTTCTACTTCATTTCAAGTTGTTTGTCTGTGCTCCGCTGTGTCAATAAAAATCGAAATTACCACTTTCGTTCATCGATATTACAAAATGCAACCAATAAATATATATATGGCTACAAAGTTACACAGCAATACATCCAATTAAACGATTCAATTAAATTCTTATTTACCAACAACACTCCGTTAATCACTCGACGGTTCGAAGCAGGGATTACCACCAATTGATTTAACCAGGCAACGCCGATCAGAATTCCATGCAATTAAATTGAAGAGAGTGGGACAACCGAACAGCAGATTTAAATAATAGAAAGCTAGAGAATAGTCGAAGCCCACTCGTCAACAGGTTAACTGATCGAAAGGATCAAGGCGTGAAGTGTGAACGTAGCGAGCAAGAGCGATCTGTCTTGCGCGGGATAAAAGCGACGATTCTTCATCCCATTCACGGATCCAGCGATCTAAGCAAAGTTCCCATCAATCTGTTGGCCGGCGAGTCAGCCTGAAAATTAGCAGGCAGCACGGTGTGATGGGAACCGCGAAGAAAAGTGAAAGGGAGAGATCTTGGACACGATGACGGCCCACATGGAATGGGAAGAGAGGTTTCGCTAACGGTTTCTTGGTGTGTGTAAATATAATACATAATGCATAAACAAAGAAGGTAATTTTTAAAAAATATATATTTCATAGCATCCTCTTCAATTCTAATTAATAACCGACTGATTTAAAGTAGAACATTCGCAAAAGAATTTTTTTCTGAGTCTTGTGCCCGTTCCGGGGCAAATTGAACAGCATAGGCCATCGTTGCCCTAATCGTCGCTCTCCATCTTTCACGATCGGTCGCTTCCCATCCGGTCCGCGTCAGCTTAGCCCGGAAGTGAAATAAATGATGGAAGTCGACGGGGGAAGTCCACCGAGCCAAATAAAAGGGCCCCGACGATTATTCGAATGTCGGAAATTTGTTTTACTGCCGAGCACCGGTTCGAGGGGCAAGCCTCGTTGCTGTACACACGGTTTTCATGGCCGGCGGAAACGTCATGGGGCAAATGGGGAAAGGTACGCACCCGGAATGCATAATGGCTATCCCGAAAAAGGAGTCGGCCCACGTCCTATTTTTAAATAAATAAAACTCCGACGTCAGAATACGGGATTCAAGCTGTGAAACCAGGAATACGTTCTTAGACTTCTAAGAAAATTTGCTAGGCATTTTCTGATGTGTCTTTATCTTTTAAATTGCTATGAACTCGTATACACTTGTACACATTATCGACTTCTTTGCGCTCGACTGATACAATGAAAAAATAGACTACAAGCTCGTTAACGAACATTTTCCCCAAGTAAAACACATTTACCTTACTTTATCGCGATTTTAATTACGCTAGACACTGTTCGACGGTCTCAAAAGACGCGTAAAAATGTTAAACAACGCTCCAGCATGCTACAAGACATTCCCCGAACAATTCCGCAGGAAAATACCTGAGCCAGCCAGAGTGCACGTCACTCGCACAAGCGTCGACTGTGTACGCAACGAACTAATTCATTTCCGCGGCAACTGCACCGAGGAACTGCACACGGCACGCCCCCGTAACTGAAACTCTAAACACACCTCTTAGACCTGCTGCCAGGCGTGTATTTATCGGCAGAGACGGGTCACAGTCTCGATTAAAATCAAACCCATTTAAACCCAATAGAACGAGGGGATAGTTCGAGGGCAGAGGGGGTAGGTGTTTCAGCGTTGCATCGGGTGCGCGGCGCAAAATCAGCGGCGCATTCTCATGGTAATACCCTGGGCCAAAATAATTTCCAGCTTACTGGGCGCGGCTGTTTCCGTTTTGAGGGGCAGCGTGCGCGCGGATAATGCAACGCGGAAGAAATAAATTCGTCCTCCGATGCAACTGCATGGAGTGGAACGCGCGCGACGGGGAGATGGAGGGAGGAGAAACGCATAGCGTCGCGAATGGATCGGGGGCGACGTATCGGACGAAAATCCCGACAGTGTTAATTTTCCAGTGGACGGTTCCCCCCGTGGCGGAAGCTCCTGGATGCAGGTCCACAGGGAGCAGAGAGAAAACGTAACGCGAGAGCGCCTGCATCCTGTGCATCCTGCTGCAGCTCCGATCCCCGCGGCCTTTTGCACCCTGCCTGCCTCGGAAATCCCTCGTCGAGACTCGCACAGGATGCAAGTGTCTGGACGCGTGAACCAATGTGTGCGTGGCTGTCTCTCTGTGTCCGTGTGTGTACGTACGTGCAGAATTATTGTTGATTAAAGGCATTGTCGAACGCCTCGTTGAAAGCCGGGACCGTGCCACGGCGATGCACCCGATGAAATTGCATTCGGCGGTTTTGCCTCGCAGAGCCGCCACGCCCGGAGACCCCCTTGCACCAAGGGACAGCTCTCTCTCCCTCTCTCACTCTCTCTTTGGTCCGCATGTTTTTATCGGTGCGCACTCGGTGCAGCGTGCATCGCCTCTGGGATTCCAATGATGAACCCAGACTTTGCTTGTCGAAATTGCTTGAGGATCCAAGACCGCCCTCGCGGAACGATCGACGGGGTTCGAGCGGCGAAAGAGGTGCGATCAACGAATTGGCAGTGTGCATGATTACGTGAACATTTTAACCCTTTGCACTCGAAACTATTCCAAAACGAAGACCAAACATTTCTTGTGAACTAGAATATTTCCATTCTATATGATTTCAGTTACATATCTGCCACCATGAATGGAAGTTTGTCTTTGTGTAACTCCTAATTAACTTCCCGATTCATAGGGAAGTTACTGTAATTACCCCGAAAATCGAAAATCGATTTTTTAACAGATCTTCATGTTTCATGGTCATTGGAGTCATTTTAGACTATTTGTATCAAAATGTTTGTATATATGTGTGTGTGTGTGTGTGTGTGTGTGTGTGTGTGTGTGTGTGTGTGTGCGTGCGTGTGTCCATTTGTATGGTATCAAATTTTTCGTTAACGTTTTCAGAAAAAGTAACAACGCGATCAGGATGATGAATGATGCAATCGATGTGCCCCGCTGTAACTTAGAGCTGATTAGATTTTGGTCCATTTTGGTCAAGTAGTTTTTTAGATTTTTATTATTTTTCGAAAAGAGTTGATTCTACAATGCAATTTATAAGGGAGGACGAAAATTTTCCACCAACGAACCAAACGCAATTACATAAAAAATTTTTTTCTTAATTTTTTTTTAGATTAAAAAAAATTTTTTTTTTAACTGATGCTAATGTTACCGCTTGGAATAATCGAAACTTATTCCAATGCTTGAGTGGGTTAATCATCTCTACTCCCAAGAATACATTTTGGGAGAATATCGATGAAAATAAAAAAAAACGATGTTAGCGATGTTGGCGAAGGAGTAACGAATCGGGAAGTTCTTTGTGTGACTCTTGGAGAGTCACACACCAAATAAAAAACATTAATAGCAGTAGGCCCTACTAGCCATGCGTATCACTAACCCTCTCGCAAGAGCAGTCCTACCCGCGAGCTAACAAAAACAACCCTACTCATTTTCGTTTAAAATATATTTCCTTTTCTTGCCGCAGCAAGTAAGTGTATTATTTTTGTTTGATCTTTTGGATCTACACGGCTGTGTTATAATATTTTTGCCAAATTATAATTTTCTTGCATTATTTTCAGACGCAATAAATGAAACGTCGAGATACATGGTTAAATAATTGCACATTTGCTGTCTCTTTATGAATGATCGAACCTGGCGCCGAAATCATAAATTCATGTAATTCAATTTCGATCGAGAAACAAATTTCACCTCTATACGATTATTCTCGTTTCGTGCATATTATACAGATGCAATTTACTCGTGCAGTACTCGAACGTTTAATAATTCGTTTGATATGAAATAATTTAATACTTAGCACTGCCTCAGAGTCGTTATTGAAGCGCTAAGGGTTAAAATAGGAAAAACACTATGAGAATTTTGTGAGCGTCTTGCATCAAGCTCTTTCTAGATGTATTTATACTCGAATCCCGAGTTCTTCTCGCAGCTCCAACCCCGTAGCCATGCACCCCGGTGGAACTCCTCTTTTTGAGCACGTGCGTCCCGTTGGATAGACGACGGCCGAGGTCGAGGTCATCGCCGATGATGATAGTGTTTTGCTCCGCGGCGCCACCGGCCGCCGGTAACGAACGGCGTCGTAACGACGTCGTTATAGAGATATACAGACGTCTTGGCCCCGGCTGCGTTCACCTTGCCCCCCTCACCACTCCCTCCAGCTACCAGCGTCGCTTTGACTCGCGATTATAGCATACCGCCTAAGGGGTGTAACGGGGGTTGCGGCTTCATAAGTCGAGCCCCTGCATACCTACCACTCTCTCTCCCCCCTCTTCTGTCTCTCTTTTCCCTGTAGCTCGGGCTGATCCAGAGCCCCGTGACCAGCCGAGCCGGCTCTCGTCCCGTTCTCCGCTGTGAACCGACCCTAAAGAATCGCCCCATTAACGCGATTTATGGCCGGCGAGACTCCGAAATAAAATATCTATCCCGTCGCCCCCTTCTCTCCTATATATGCGAGAGCGCGTTCCGCTCTGTCATAGCCACAGGGGAATGTCACGGGTCAACCGAACGGTAAAAGTTACCGGAACGGGCCGCATAGTCTGCTATAGCGTTGCGAACGCTGGTGTCCGCCCAGCGAAATTTAAATTGCGAACGGGAAATCGCGCGAGAGCCACTAGCGGTCGCTGCCTGCCACCGCTAATTGCAGCTAGGCACACCGAATTACTTCTTCGTGATTGTTAGTCGGACTTGTGGCACTCTATGACGGTAAACTTCATTCTACTTGATAGAGTACCGGTGAGAAAGACTTACGCGGTTAACCCTTTGCACTCGGAGCTATTCTAACTCGAAAATTAGACATGTGGTTGACCTAGAGTATATCCATTCTCTATGAGTTTTTAAAGGGTATAGCCGGATGAGCATGGGCCAGCGGCCCCCGCTCCGATTTTCCTGATTGCTGCCTTAAAACATCGTTTTATGTCTAAAGAAACATTGTGTAAAATTTCAAATGTCTACCCCTACTATGAATCATAGCAATATTTTAGAGTTTTTTGGTAGGTGTCAACCCAGGGGAAGATAGTTAAACAAAATTCCCAAAAAATTAATTAATTATTTTCAACTATAAATAATTAGCAGAAAATTCTGAAGAAAATCTGAAATATAGAGTGTATCTATATCTTTTGTTTGCCGTTTATCCCATGTCGATATCTTTTCTCGTTTTAGAGCAAATTGCATTTAAGTGCGGGGGAATTTACCTCAATATCACCCCTATCGGTGGGGGCAGACATTTGAAATTTTACAGAACGTTTCTTTAGACATAAAACGATGTTTTAGGACAGGAATCAGGAAAATCGGAGGAGGGGCCGCTGATGCTATGATTCATAGCAATATTTTAGAATTTTTTTGGTAGGGTCAACCCAGGGGAAGATAGTTAAACAAAATTCCCAAAAAATTAATTAATTATTTTCAACTATAAATAATTAGCAGAAAATTCTGAAGAAAATCTGAAATATAGAGTGTATCTATATCTTTTGTTTGCCGTTTATCCCATGTCGATATCTTTTCTCGTTTTAGAGCAAATTGCATTTAAGTGCGGGGAATTTACCTCAATATCACCCCTATCGGTGGGGGTAGACATTTGAAATTTTACACAATGTTTTTTTAGACATAAAACGATGTTTTAAGACAGGAATCAGGAAAATCGGGGCGGGGGCCGCTGGCCCATGCTCTTATCCGGCTATACCCTTTCACTGTGAAAATTGATCACTCATGAATAGCTGAGTGCCTACGCTGCGCTGTACACAAGAAAATAATTATCTTCTGTCAATGAGAAAACGAATTTCACAGTTCGGAATTTTAAGAAATGATAACAGAAATAATTAGAATGAGGTCATTCGCATACACGTCATAAATATTGATTTGCAGTGAGAAGAGTGGTCCCTCCGAATTCAACGGAGATGATCGGGGATGATTTCCGTGCGGCCGCAGGGAGAATCGACCAATACCGGAATCGGTTCTGTAACGAGATGGCCGTGTATCGATGATTGATGTTTATTAGCGAATTTACGAGCCCCGGCTCTCGTTAACGCCGCCACGGCTGATCGTAATTTCGTTCCTTGCCGCCTCCGAGCCGCTGTGTTATTAATCGTTAGAACCAACGGGACTCGATAGCCAGTCTTTGGATAGCAACACTCGGCGTCAATGTGTACAGCTCGATGAATTTTGATGACGTCCCCCTTGCACCGTTCCGAGATTAGGCGTCATTAACTTCGACGTTGAAAACGACTTTCCACGTTGCGAGATAATCGTTTCCCGGCCGAGGTACCGTTTGACGAAGCGTGTCGTTCTTATGGGGAAATTAACTACTCTCTTATCGCGCTGTTTTGTTTATTTTCAACTTTGCATTCTGGTTTTGTCGCTTCTAAACTCGCAGCTACAGACCGCCCATGATTCATTATTTTATCTATATATGCATCTTTTCCATTATTCTTCGTCTCTTTTAATTCCTGTTAAAATGAATTTTAACGAATTAATCGTAGATAATGACTAAACGAATGTTATGAATCTTTTACCATATTTAACACGCTCGTGAGCTCGAAGACCACGTATACATTGTTAACCCTTAAGTGAATTTTTAAATTAAATTTCTGCAAAGTCCAACACGAACCACTTCGGAAAAAGCAAAGTTTGCTTCTTGAACGACTTCTGCGAGAGTGCAGACGGGTGGAAATGGCCACGGGTGTAGATATAGGAAGGGTAGAACGTTTTTGCAGGAAGGAAATCGTCTTCTCAGAAACCATTTTCGTTTTTACCACGGGAACGTTATTGCGCGAAAGGGAAGATGGAAAATTAACTCGACTGGACCAGTAAGGCAGGTGGCTCGTTAAAATCGCGGTCGAATCGTCGTCTGTTGGAAGATTTCGAAAATTTATGAACGCTATTAAAATGTGTCCGGATTAAGGGGAGGAAATTTAAGGGTGTCTACATCGGGTAGAACAAAGTCATTCTACCAGGGGATTGTAAATCCTCGAAATTCATCAAACGAAGTACGACCATTACGATTTTCTTCGGACGAACACTCTGACCCTCTGGGAATCTGCACATTGCAATCTCCGAAATCTTCAATTCGTAATTTTAATAAATCCCTACCTCACCCTCAAAATTTAACCCTTATGAATACGAACCTCTTTCTTTTTTTCATAATTTGAATAGGTCAAAAATTGTTTGCTGTCTGAAATTGGCTCACATCCGACTAAACCATAAATTCCGCAGGCTTGTGGGAAATTTGGGTAACGACATAAGGAAGGAAAAATTCGGGAAATAATTGCAGAAGGCGCTGGGGCGAAAATTTCATTTTCCTCGGTAGCCCGAAGTCTCCGGAGAGTTGGCGAACTTTGAAATTACAATATTTTAGGCGGAATTAATGAGTGCACGGTGTCGGTCCGAAAGCGTAGCGTTCTGAAACTTTATTTTCTTTTTCTTGTGAGTGTTCCGCACTGCGGCGCGTTTGCTCGAGCACGTCGTCGTCAGCGTCGTCGTCGTCGTCTACTGGCGAAGACACGGCCTCTATTTAAAGATACCATCTGAGGCGAATTACCGGCGAGTATCCCCGGGAGACGCAACGCTGATAGCCGAGGTGAAAGCCAGAAGACTTGATTAGCCGGCCGGTCGGAACAACGGCGTAACCGCGAGCGGAGAACGGCCGCAGAAATTAGGGGGTTGCTCTCGATGCCGATATCGATCGCTCCTCTCGAAAACCGCTACCGTCGATTTCTCTGCGGCTCGTGATCTTCCATCCCCGCAACTTCGATGCCCCTCGAAGCCGCGCAAATTACTTCTACCAAAAACGAAAAATTACGGCGAAGTTGTCGATCATGCGAGTCCTCACCGATATCGATTTAACTTTACCAAAATGACTAGGGTAACTGCACCAGTGAATAAACGGGCACCAGTAAATGAACGCTTTTGTACAGTCCCTGCTCACTTTATTAGACTCACCTGAAGAATTGGTGCTTTTTGAAATCTTATAAGGAATTCAACGCTGTTTTCAACCTATGGGGTAATGATTTCGTACTACATATAAGGTTGCCTATCGAAATGTAAAATTTTCTTGCAAGAGCAAAAAATCCCCCTTTTACCATGGCCCGACAATTCACCAGCCATGAATCCGATTGAAAATGTCTGGGAGTGCCTGAAAAGAGAACTGGCCAAAGAAAATATAACAACAAAGACCAAGTTAATAGAGAGAATAATCTATCACTGGCACCATAACGTTATATTAAAAGAAATTGCACAAACTTGCATAGATAGCATGCCCAGAAGAGTTGCGGCTTTAAGAGCAGCTAAGGATTAACAAAATATTAGTGTTTTAAGAATTATATTGATCTATTTGTGTTTGTATCCATTGTTTTTGTAAAATAAATATATGGAAAATTCATTGTTCATCATTAAGTGATATTTGCATAAGGCATACCCATTATTCATGGTACAACTCAGAATATCATAATTATAGAGATGAGTCTAATAAAGTGAGTAGGGACTGTATATTTCAACAAATTTTAAGCCACACGGCATACTAGCGATAATGACTCTTGGGCCAATGGAATATATGACTCTTTTTCGTAGCTGTATTCCTATTGGTTTATATTGGTCACGTGACCATTAGTTTCTAAGATGGCCTATTTTCACCAAGTACGTTGAGTGTGTGCAACAGAGCTAAAACTAGTAACGTATGTATACACGACCTTTTCTTTTACACATGAGTTTTTATACTTTTCTTTTACACATGAGATAAAAGTTACTAACAATATAGATGTACGAGGGTTAAATATTGAATATAAATCACAAAAATAGCTATAAAATGAATATTTCGTTAAAAATTCGTTGTGTCTATTCACTGGTCCACGATATTACTCATAGCCCAGTAAATGAACAGAGTGTAAAAAAAAGACTGAGCAGATTATATTAAAAGAGGAAAGAAAACAATGCAGAAAAAAAAAAGCGGAAGAGAAAAAGAAAGCACGGGTGACATTACCGAAAAAGAAACAGAGAAAAATTCCTAATTCCAGTTCTAAAGAAAGTGATTCTGACAGCGAATGTCACGAAACTCAGGAAGACAAAAAAATTCAGAATCCGGAAAATCAAACCCAATACGAAGTAAATGATTTCGTTATTGTGAGATACAACAAGAAATATTATCCTGGCAAAATAATCGATGAAGAAGACGAAGAATATGAAGTGACAACAATGGTAGAATGTGAAAAAGGAAAGGTATGGAAATGGCCAGAGGTTCCAGATACGGTTTGGTACAAGAGACAGGATGTTTTAACAAAGATAACGGAGCCAAAGAAAATTAATTCTAGGGGATTTTTTGTGATTAAAGAGTTAAATAAATAGGAGAATATTGTTTAATAATTTTGTTCATTCATTGGACCATCATTGTTCAATTACTAGAATGTAGTGTTCATTGACTGGTATTTTCTATATTTTTTATTTGACGTTTAATAAAGACAATCGATAATAATTTCATTTTATTCGTGTTCATTTATTTTTGACAAATGAAGTATAGGGAGCCATTTGGCATATATGAGATTCCTTTAATTCACATATTTTTTTTTTAAATACAATATTTTCCTGAACAATTTCTTAAATGTTCATTCACTGGTGCAGTTACCCTACTGCTGTATTTTTACAGTTTCCAATTATTGTCTCTTCGAAGACCCGCGGAACGAAGATTTTTCTCCGCGGAGACAGAAGAACGTCATCGAGAACGACGGACAGAATTCGTTGAACTGAAGCACGTTGAAAACGTTTCGTTAGGTTGGAGCCGCTTTCGGATCGAGCGAGCAGAGGGTGTTTTCGGGGCTGGCGCGCGGTAAACGAAAATGTTGTAAATATTTCCAGCAGCGCGGCGATAAGACTCAATCGATGGAAAATCAAGTACCCTCGGCATCGGCCCACGCGTCACCGGTCGCGGAAAAGTATCGCACACAGAGGATAAAAGCGTGCAATTAGAGAAATTGCAGCGTGCCTGGTCCGTGGTTCGGGAACCGGGTATGCTGTGGAAGCGAGAGGGGGTTGGAAAAAGGCGCGCGGAGCGGACGACGTTGCGCGAGTTTATCGTGCATCAATCCGAATAATGGTGTATCGATGCAATGCGTTTTTCGAGTGCTTCGATACTCGTTTCGAGCACGCATTTCGCCCACGATACAGAGGGGAAAAAACGCTGCCTCCCGGAAAAACGCGGCGGCCGGAAATGAAGACCTTCCGATCATATTCCACTAATAACACTGTCCAACAAATTTCAATTTTTTTTATGTTCCCTAATTACTGATGGGTCCTTGTTATAGAGTATTTTGCGCTGATTTCGAATCTGTTTTTAATTTTTTCCCTATACGCACAGTTTTTGAGAAACATGACTTTGAAAAAAAAACATATTTTTCAATTTTAAACAAATATTGTGATGTTATTATAAAAGATATTGAATTGTTCTTTGCAGCAAAAAATTCTGTAGACTTTCCCGAATACAGCGATATCCAATATTAATACATTATGAATGTTTAAACATGTTTAAAAAATCATTAAAGACGGAAAGACACCACTTTTGCACCAATTTTTGAGGATATTTTTCAATTTATCTCAAAAAATAAGGGTCCAGCGGAAAATCGAACTATACCACTCGATAGAGCAGACTTTTATCTTGAGAAGCCACCCTGTCATGTTTGGATCGTCGACGTTTTTTTCGAACCAGAAAGCAAAATATCTTCGCCCGACATGAGTTGCCGTCAGTGGCGCTCTGGGCGAGATATGGCGCAGCGATGGGATACGGAGCGGCGAACGACCATTGTAGTGGTGAGCGCCACTGGCGGCAACTCATGTCGGGCGAAGATATTTTGCTTTCTGGTTCGAAAAAAACGTCGACGTTTCAAACTTCAAAGCGGGGTTTCTCAAGATAAAAGTCTGCTCTATTGCATGGTATAGTTCGATTTTCCGCTGGACCCTTATTTTTTGAGATAAATTGAAAAGTATCCTCAAAAATAGGTGCAAAAGTGGTGTCTCTCCGCCTTTAGTGATTATTTAAACATGTTTAAACAATCATAATGTATTAATTTTGAATACCGCTGTATTCAGGAAAGTCTACAGAATCTTTTGCTATAAAGAACAATTTAATATCTTTTATAATAACACCACAATATTTATTTAAAATTGAAAAATATGTTTTTTTTCAAAGTCATGTTTCTCAAAAACTGTGCGTATAGGAAAAAAATTAAAAACAGATTTGGAATCAGCGCAAAATACTCTATAACAAGGACCCAACAGTAATTAGGGAACAAATTTAGTGTTGGACAGTGTAATCGGAAGGTTGGATTTTCTCAGTATTTCTTTTAGCATCGAACATTTTGTAAGATATGACAGTGAAATTCTTTTTATCAGCTCGTTCCGATATATCTTTCAATTTTTCAGTGGATGTTTCAAGTATCGTTAAACCAACGATTATTCGATACCGAGCTCGATAAATTCTATCCATTCTATATTTCTTTGACAAGCCGCAGTATCGGAGAACCAGCTCGAACGACGCGAGCCCGGAACCGCAAGTGATTTACAAGCGAACAATTTTCGGGGAAATTAACCCCGCTTCACCATCGTTCGTTCATTTCGACAGAGTTTCGAAGCTTTTTGCGGTGGAAATGGAATCCGCGGCGTTGTAACCTCCTTTTTTCGCAGTTCTCGATGGCGTTGCATTAACTTCTGCTTCCTCGTAGCTGTTGAATTAACAAAAACGAATTCGGGTTTGAATAATTTCCAGAGAGACGGGCAAAGGGGAAATAGCGTTCGTCTGGGAGAATTCGTGAATGTGATCGTTAAAAATTCTGTACTTTTTTACGATAACAATGTTGCACAGCAAAGAACACCGTTCCAACCACGCTAAAAATGTTACACTCTCGCTGCAATTTAGGGGATGCCGAAGGGTTTAGCATCGCTATTCCATTTCCGTTATCACCAATATTCCATGCTAACGCCTCTCGAACGCCGTCTTTCTTTCCGATCATTTCTGGGTCGGGGACGTTAGGTAATTTCGCGTTGGGGGTGGTCCACCCCCGCGCGAGCAGTCACGTTCGCCCTTATCTCTCTGGCCGGGCGAGGAGCCCTCTTCCGCAAGAAGTCCCTCTGCTTTTTCTCGTCGAGGCTCTCTTATCTGTCGGCTGATCGTGCGTGACACTCGTCCCGTTGCTGATCATCGAGAAAAAAGGACGAGAAAGCTCGAACAGGCTTCGGGAAAATCGATCATTCGGTAATGTTTCCGTAATGCCCGATACGTATCTGCGGGACGTGAGGATAATAACTGGCTCGAGGAAAATATCAGTATCGTTATCCTTATAAAATGTTTCTCGACAGGAACTAAATACTCAGCGGGTTAATAGCAAGTTCCATGTCGTCGATTGTTATCGAGTGTTAACTCGTGGGGATGATTCGAGGGTGGATAAGCAAACAAGTCGCGTTTCAAGAAAATGAACGAACGAAAAATCGATCATTCGGCAACGTTTCCGTCTGATGCGTATCTGCAGGGTTGTATGCGATTTCATCACGGGCCCGAACGTGCTCCGCGGACTTCGAAATAAAGCTTCCACGCTCCGGGAGGAAGGTAGGGGGTGCGGGACGAAGGGTGGAATAGACAAGAGGTTGCCGCGTGAAAGAGGGAAGAGGGAACGAGAACTCGGCACTCTTAATCTCGAAGGTTTATCGAGGCCGACGTAAATCTGCCCCGAACGCCGGGCGTTCTCCTCTTCCTTATCGACCGAGCCTCGATAATCGACTTACCCTCCCTTCGTAGCTTGCCTCCACACCCTCTCACTCTCTCTTCAACCTCCCCCCTTTCCACGAGCCGCCGAGGAATCAATTACAATAATACAGAGCGGGAGAGAGTTTCTTCCGTTCGGGTAAACGTCAGCGGGGGATAATGCGATTCCCCGTGTCGGCTCTCCAGAGAGAGAGAGAGAGAGAGGGTAACGGGGGGTTGAAACAAGGGGTAGTGACTCTCCTAGTACACCTCGCCGCTGAAAAATGGAATCCGCTCGATGGACAACGCCCGCCCCCAACGGGGCGTGCAGTTGGCGGCGGGTTAATTAAGCGGAAGTTTGAAATATTTTCGGGGGAAAGTTCCCGCGTGACAGAGGACTCGGAAAGTATCGGGAATAGGAGTAATTAAAGCTCGATTCGAAGGCGAGGGGGTGAAACCGAGGTGGAGTCGATCGTCGGGAATTGCTGTTCCCCGGTGGATTTTATTGCGGCGTTTTGTCGCGGGTATGAAGTTATTTCGGTGGCTAGGGACGACAACGAGACGTATCGAGCATGAATCAAAAAGATTTCACCCTTTCACAATGCTGAGAGTATCAGAATCAAAGAATATCGTCTGTGAAGTTTTATCAAGCTTGCATGTACTGTTTCCATTCTCTGAAATATTTTTCTGAAACGCTTGTACTAGGATCGAATCCGCTCGACGCCATCGCTAGCCTCTCGACGGCAGGAGTGTAAAGTATTTCCGATCGAGTTCCAGGGAGTTCGAGGGTGGTTTCTTGGTAATTTTTATTGCTCCGGCTTTTTACTGCGTCGCGGGACTCGAACGGAAACGTCGAGGCCTGCGAACAATGCCGGACACAAAACTAACCGAAGTGTAAAGTGGCAGTACGTTACACTCGAGCGTTTTCGTGGCTCTGTACACTCCCTGTGTAGGGTATAGTTCGTTTCGATGAACGGTCCCGGGAAATATACGCCGCGCCGCGCTGGTTTCCGGTCCGTAGGACGCGAGCCGCAGTCGGGGGCATTAATCTCAGACGCTTTCGAACATTATCGTGTTATTCGATGCGGGTGGTTCGCTAGAGAGAAAGCGAGAGGGAGAGAGAGAGAGTAAGCTGAGCACACGGTTTGCAGAACGAAGCGAAGCCGACAATGGCCAACATTAATTAACGTCCGTAATATTAATAGGATGTTGAATTAATATCGCTTCGAGGAGACAAATATAAGCCCGGCAAATAATATCGTTCCGCGTAACGATGACCGACGACACACCGGTGTCATCGATCAGCGCGCCGGTATTGCTTCGAAATTACCGGCGGCCTGGTCATAACTCTTCATTACCTTGGAAATCGCGATTTCTGATTATTTGGCGGACTGCAAATTGCGTCCTTGGCCCTCTGCGATGCAAATGCGAACTTCTTTCTGCCTTCGTTTCACTAAACTTGGTCCTTGTTCGAGTTAACTGTTTGACGATCGTGATAGAAAACAATATCTTTCCTGTTTAGTTACTCGTTTATTTACTGCCTCCGCAGTTATCGAGCATGCACAAACACCAATCATACATTGATTTCCACTATTACAGAGTTCGCGTAGAGTGATTTAACATTCAACGTATCGTTCTATGTGTAATTCATTTGTGATCAACAGCGTTCGCCATTGATCCAGCATTTCAAAGGCACCACCCGTCTATTCATCTCCCGGTGATTAATTGCACTTAAAGGTTGTTTAATTGGATACAGTAAGAAGATCGATGAATCTATCTAGAGTGTCGTTAGAGCTGAATATTACCGTGTACCTGTGCAATCGTCAAAGTCGTCCAGATTTTAATGATTTTCATTGTTTTCTGAATTTTTGGACTACGTTACCGGTGGCAACTTGATCCAGGTGCCGCTAAATGCAAGGATCTACGAGCTCGCGCGATGCTTATGAGCGTTCGCGAAATTGAAAAGGGTCGAGGGCCCGGCGACGGGTTCGCGATCCTGTTAGTAGCAATCGTAAGATAGGAAAAAGTGACTTTCGGTGTCTCTGGTCGCAATCCAGGTCAACCGGGGTCTGTTCTCGAGCCGTGACACCGTCCTCGTGAAGACGGTGCCCGTAAATAATTCAGAAGGAAAGGCGCCGAGAGGCTTTGCCCGGTCGCCATGACGACAGATTACAGAGTCTGAGGATGTGTACGGCCTACTACGAACTCTCTTTCTCTCTTGTAGACGACGGGGTTGTTCCGTAGCTCAGGGATGCTCGGTGCCTTCTCTCGTTTCTCTGTACACTTTCGCTCGATGGCCTGCCGTCAGGGAAGGGAACGGAGAAGGGGGGACAGGGAAACACTGGATCGAAGGGAGCTGCGCTTTTGTTGGGACAGTACTAGCAATTTGTTGGACATCGTTATCGCGATCGTTTGGACGTTTCTCGGCACGATGCTGGACCGGATACAAGGCGATTGAGCCGATCGATACGCCTTTTTTCCCGACGCGATGGCTACGAACTTCGGAACCTCGCAGGATTCTGCTAATCGACTGAATACGTACCAATTCGGCTTTATACAAAATGAACATTTTGTACCTGCATTTTAACAAATCAGGGTGACATAGAAATTTATTCTGTTTCTTAGTATAGTTAATAGGACGAGAATCATATAACAGAATTTTTTATTTCTTCTATTACGTTGTTGCAAATGAAATTGCCGCTTTGAATCTTTAACATAAACTTTTATTTTACAAGCTTTATTCATACTACATTAATTGAAATAATTTCCATCGACATCAATGCACTTGTTTCATCGTGATCCAAGTGCCTCAATGTCTTTCTGGTAGAAATCTAATAAACGTGAGGCAATCAATTCATCAAATGCAGTTTTTAGAAATTTATTCTTAGTATATTTAATAGGACGAGAATCATATAACAGAATTTTTTAATTCTTCTATTACGTTGTTGCAAATGAAATTGCCGTTTTGAATCTTTAACATAAACTTTCATTTTACAAGCTTTATTCATACTACATTAATTGAAATAATTTCCATCGACATTAATGCACTTCTTCCATCGTGATACAAGTGCCTCAATGTCTTTCTGGTAGAAATCTAATAAACGTGAGGCAATCAATTCATCAAATGCAGTTTTTAGAAATTTATTCTGTTTTTTAGTATATTTAATAGGACGAGAATCATATAACAGAATTTTTTATTTCTTCTATTACGTTGTTGCAAATGAAATTGCCGTTCTGAATCTTTAACATAAACTTTTATTTTACAAGCTTTATTCATACTCCATTAATTGAAATAATTTCCATCGACATCAATGCACTTCTTCCATCGTGATACAAGTGCCTCAATGTCTTTCTGGTAGAAATCTAATAAACGTGAGGCAATCAATTCATCAAATGCAGTTTTTAGAAATTTATTCTGTTTCTTAGTATATTTAATAGGACGAGAATCATATAACAGAATTTTTTATTTCTTCTATTACGTTGTTGCAAATGAAATTGCCGTTTTGAATCTTTAACATAAACTTTTATTTTACAAGCTTTATTCATACTACATTAATTGAAATAATTTCCATCGACATCAATGCACTTCTTCCATCGTGATACAAGTGCCTCAATGTCTTTCTGGTAGAAATCTAATAAACGTGAGGCAATCAATTCATCAAATGCAGTTTTTAGAAATTTATTCTGTTTTTTAGTATATTTAATAGGACGAGAATCATATAACAGGATTTTTTATTTCTTCTATTACGTTGTTGCAAATGAAATTGCCGCTTTGAATCTTTAACATAAACTTTCATTTTACAAGCTTTATTCATACTCCATTAATTGAAATACTTTCCATCGACATCAATGCACTTGTTTCATCGTGATCCAAGTGCCTCAATGCCTTTCTGGTAGAAATCTAATAAACGTGAGCAATCAATTCATCAAATGCAGTTTTTAGAAATTTATTCTGTTTTTTAGTATATTTAATAGGACGAGAATCATATAACAGAATTTTTTAATTCTTCTATTACGTTGTTGCAAATGAAATTGCCGCTTTGAATCTTTAACATAAACTTTTATTTTACAAGCTTTATTCATACTACATTAATTGAAATAATTTCCATCGACATCAATGCACTTCTTCCATCGTGATACAAGTGCCTCAATGCCTTTCTGGTAGAAATCTAATAAACGTGAGGCAATCAATTCATCAAATGCAGTTTTTAGAAATTTATTCTTAGTATATTTAATAGGACGAGAATCATATAACAGAATTTTTTAATTCTTCTATTAGGTTGTTGCAAATGAAATTGCCGTTTTGAATCTTTGACATAAACTTTCATTTTACAAGCTTTATTCATACTCCATTAATTGAAATAATTTCCATCGACATCAATGCACTTCTTCCATCGTGATACAAGTGCCTCAATGCCTTTCTGGTAGAAATCTAATAAACGTGAGGCAATCAATTCATCAAATGCAGATTTTAGAAATTTATTCTTAGTATATTTAATAGGACGAGAATCATATAACAGAATTTTTTAATTCTTCTATTAGGTTGTTGCAAATGAAATTGCCGTTTTGAATCTTTGACATAAACTTTCATTTTACAAGCTTTATTCATACTCCATTAATTGAAATAATTTCCATCGACATCAATGCACTTCTTCCATCGTGATACAAGTGCCTCAATGTCTTTCTGGTAGAAATCTAATAAACGTGAGGCAATCAATTCATCAAATGCAGTTTTTAGAAATTTATTCTTAGTATATTTAATAGGACGAGAATCATATAACAGAATTTTTTAATTCTTCTATTAGGTTGTTGCAAATGAAATTGCCGTTTTGAATCTTTGACATAAACTTTCATTTTACAAGCTTTATTCATACTCCATTAATTGAAATAATTTCCATCGACATCAATGCACTTCTTCCATCGTGATACAAGTGCCTCAATGTCTTTCTGGTAGAAATCTAATAAACGTGAGGCAATCAATTCATCAAATGCAGTTTTTAGAAATTTATTCTTAGTATATTTAATAGGACGAGAATCATATAACAGAATTTTTTAATTCTTCTATTAGGTTGTTGCAAATGAAATTGCCGTTTTGAATCTTTGACATAAACTTTCATTTTACAAGCTTTATTCATACTCCATTAATTGAAATAATTTCCATCGACATCAATGCACTTCTTCCATCGTGATACAAGTGCCTCAATGCCTTTCTGGTAGAAATCTAATAAACGTGAGGCAATCAATTCATCAAATGCAGATTTTAGAAATTTATTCTTAGTATATTTAATAGGACGAGAATCATATAACAGAATTTTTTAATTCTTCTATTACGTTGTTGCAAATGAAATTGCCGTTTTGTATGTTTAACATAAACTTTTATTTTACAAGCTTTATTCATACTACATTAATTGAAATAATTTCCATCTACATCAATGCACTTGTTTCATCGTGATCCAAGTGCCTCAATGTCTTTCTGGTAGAAATCTAATAAACGTGAGGCAATCAATTCATCAAATGCAGTTTTTAGAAATTTATTCTTAGTATATTTAATAGGACGAGAATCATATAACAGAATTTTTTAATTCTTCTATTACGTTGTTGCAAATGAAATTGCCGTTTTGAATCTTTAACATAAACTTTCATTTTACAAGCTTTATTCATACTACATTAATTGAAATAATTTCCATCGACATCAATGCACTTGTTTCATCGTGATCCAAGTGCCTCAATGTCTTTCTGGTAGAAATCTAATAAACGTGAGGCAATCAATTCATCAAATGCAGTTTTTAGAAATTTATTCTTAGTATATTTAATAGGACGAGAATCATATAACAGAATTTTTTAATTCTTCTATTAGGTTGTTGCAAATGAAATTGCCGTTTTGAATCTTTGACATAAACTTTCATTTTACAAGCTTTATTCATACTCCATTAATTGAAATAATTGCCATCGACATCAATGCACTTGTTTCATCGTGATCCAAGTGCCTCAATGTCTTTCTGGTAGAAATCTAATAAACGTGAGGCAATCAATTCATCAAATGCAGTTTTTACAGCACATTCTTCTGTGAATATTTTTCCATTTAAAAAGCCATCTAGGGGCTAGAAAAAATAGTAACCAGTAGATGACAGGCGAATAAGGAGGGTGAGGAAGAACTTCACACTTCAACTCTGCTAATTTGTTTACTGTTTCTTTTGCAATATTACACCACGTCTATTAACTAATGCCGACTGTTGAACACGCAGTTTTTCGTCCATTATATCAATTTCCTGTCAGTATTTATCAGCAATTATGGTTTCACATGAATCCCTTTCAACTATCTGTTTTAAATCTAAATCTTTAATAGCTGCTGGCTTATGATCACGAGGCTCATTTATCAGATTTGTATCTCCGGAACGACATTTTTCAAACGAACGCCTTATGTTCCGATCACGCGCTACACCTTCACCGAAAGCGGCATTTATGTTTCTCGCTGCTTCAGACGCAGTATGTCCAAGTTTGAACTCGTACAAGTAAATTATACGAATTTCCTTTTTTCCATGGTGAACGAAAATCGATTTTGAATCATGTATACTATACAATATTAATAATCTTATACACGCAAATTCATGTACGAGATACAGTCAGCGGCAATAATAAGTGGACACCCTTAAAAATCGCATAACTTTTTAGAAATTGGTCCAAAGGACTTGATTTTTTTTAAGATGTTAGACTGGCTAGTTCGCTAGAGAATAAGTAAACAAAAATTTAATACGATTGCAATTGGTAGGTATTGTACAAAATTTTAAAAAATGGTGTTTTGTCAACTTTTTTATCTGGGCCTGTAATGATAATTTAAAAAATGCGTTTTATAGATTTCGGTAACTCATATGCATACTAAAATGAGCTACAAACGTTTAAAGATGATCACGTAAGGGCGAAATGCCCTGGCAAGGCTGAAAATCTGCGACTTTCACCCTTAAGCTCTCATCTTTAAACCGATGTAGCTCATTGCAATATTGACCGATTTCAATGAAATTTTCAGTATGCATATAAGTTACCGAAATCTATAAAAATCATTTTTTAAATTATCGTTACAGGCCCAGATAAAAAAGTTGACAAAACATCATTTTTAAAAATTTTGTATAATTCCTACCAATTGCAATAGTAATAAATTTTTGTTTACTTATTCTCTAGCGAACTAGCCGGTCTAATATCTTAAAAAAAATCAAGTCCTTTGGACCAATTTCTAAAAAGTTATGCGATTTTTAAAGGTGTCCACTTTTATTGCCGCTGACTGTATGTACTTTTCAAATCATACGACTTCAACCCCATCTGTCGTGGAAAAACTGAACTACAAAGGCGGGAAGTTTCAAATGTGAAAAACGGTCATTTCAATTGCAACAACCTAATAATATTTTTACTGCTTTAAATTGCACCTACTCATTTTTGTCATAAATGCATAAAATCCGCTGTCAAGGAAAACAGAAAATAAACGAAGTCACCGCTCCAATCCGAAGAATCCCAAGAAACTGAAGACCCCCAAGAGTGCTTGATCCCAAAACCGACGTAGAGGTCACGTATTGTGAATCATTTCTAAATTGAAGAGCGGATTTCTTTTCTGAAATCAATCTCGAAGACGCTCGCGAATTAAACTTTCCAGTTTTCCCTTTGTTCGCTATCCGTCAATCCCCACTGAATAACTTGCGATTCTTTGGTGTCTTGGTGCTGGCGTCCTTTGATACATTTACAGTTAATGCAAATGTGGGAAAAGGGGATCCCAGCCGGCTTCTCCTTCACAATACAATTTCATCTGCCGTTTCCAGAGAATATATATATCGATACCGTGGCATTTCCGATATGAGATATAGGCGCTAGCCTTTCTGTTAGTATCCGCTGTTGGAATCGTTGACATGGACGCATCGCGCGGGATTCTGTCGCTATCCGTGCAAATTTCACGGCTGCTTCGTTGATAACGGGACCGAAAGTTCCGCGGCGGTTTATGGCCGTGGAATGATCGTCAACCTGGAAAATCGCTATCTTGTCTGTCTTTTACGGCGGGATCTTCCGCGGGACGAGCTCTTCTCGAGTTTTATTCGCGTTCGTACCGCATTTTGCATACGACGAACAAGCCTACTCCTCTTTCCTCCCTCCTCCCATTTAGATAATTTCTTCTTGAAAATTTTCTCTGCTTAAACGCTCCGAGAAAAAAACTGCAGATAAGTGAATTACATTTTCGCTCTTGCCGACGATGTTAATCAATGCACGTTCCATGGGCGTATTCTCAGCAAATCCAGGGAACTTCTGAGCACAGTGAGACGAGGCGCCTAGAAGCCAACGGGCAGGTAGCTTCTATTAGTCTTTCCGGCGTAATCATGTCCGAGGCTGCTCTAATTATTAATTAACGTTTCGCTCGCACGGGTATCACGAGGGGTGGGCGTTCCGAGGGGGTTTCAGTGGCGTCTATTAATCGCCGGGTCGCCTTCATAGAGGACTGCGCTGATCGTTGCCGCGCTTAAAAAGCGAGAATAATTTTCCAGCGTTCTCCTCTCCTCTCTCTCTTTTTTTCCTTTGGCTGCCGAGGCACCGGGACTTCTTTCACGAGAAATAACGAGTGCCCTGTGAAAAGGCGGCCCGTGAAAAGCAGAGTCCCGCCGGCCTGGCCGTGTACCACGCACCTCACGCGATGGCAACGCGCGATCAAAGGGGCTTGAAAGGGGCCGCGTGTTTTCTCGAATTAGGCCGTGAATGCGCGCCAGCCTACTTTGATTAGGCGAAGAAAGAACGGCTTGTTGCGCCCGTGCACATCATCCTTGGCCCCGCAGACACCTACTCATCCTGCCTCTTCTTCTTCGCCACTCCAGACAGAAGATAATGAATCGCACCGTCTTGCTGGCTGCTCTTATCGATCAACCGGGATTTTCGGGGATTCCACGCGGAAATATTTTACCTCGAAAGTTAAACATTTCTTCCGACCTGGAATATTTCCGTGCCCCATGATTTTTAAAATTTTTTCATACAATTGTTACGGATAGAGAATATATTCCGTTCGTTTTCTCACAGGAATCTCTTCCAGATCGTCTCTTTCAGGAAGCGTCCTAGATAACCTTTCATATCATAGTTGAACCCTTTGATTTAGTACTGAGTTCTGGCCCCGATCTCATTAGAGGTGACAAAATTGAGAGTCTGGCCCTAAGCCCTAATCTCTAAACGCGATTGGATTATGAACAGAGTATTCCACTCATTGTATGGGTATATACAGTCCCTGCTCACTTTATTAGACTCACCTCTATAATCATGATATTTTTAGTTTTACCATGAATAATAGGTATAGTAGTCTTATGCAAATATCACTTAATGATACAAACACAAATAGATCAATATAATTCTTAAAACGCTAATATTTTGTAAATCCGTCCTTAGCTGCTCTTAAAGCCGCAACTCTTCTGGACATACTATCTATGCAAGTTTGTGCAATTTCTTTTAATGCAGTGTTATGGTGCCAGTGATAGATTATTCTCTCTATCAACTTGGTCTTTGTCGTTATATTTTCTTTGGCCAGTTCTCTTTTCAGGCACTCCCAGACATTTTCAATCGGATTCATGTCCGGTGAGTTGCCGGGCCATGGTAAAAGGGGGATTTTTTTCTCTTGCAAGAAAATTTTACACTTGGATAGGCAACCCATAAGGCAACCTTGTAGTATAAAATCAACCCATAGGTTGAAAACAGCGTCGAATTCCTTATAGGATTTTAAACAGCACCAATTCTTCAGGTGAGTCTAATAAAGTGAGCAGGGACTGTAAACCCTTAGATTCTTACTCTCGTGGGTTAGTACTTCGGTAGACACGTATCGCGTCACGTCGTGCTGTAATTTGGAAAAAGCAACTTCTAGTGAGATCGGGCTAAAGTACCTTTCAGATCAAAGTTTGTTAAAGTTGTTTCCGAGTCCCCCGCATTGCCAGTGCGTCAAAACCGAGCATCGTAGTTAGGTAAATTCCTTTTCTTCATTCTATATCTTTCTTTACATTCCAATCGCGACAATTACACACTTGTATTACAGATCTTTATAATTAGAATATATTTGTGTTGTGTGGAAATAGATCAAGATTATTGAACCCATAACTATTGTCCCAAAATCCTAATATAGTAGTTGAACGTTCCCACTTGATACAACCTTACCGCTCGGGTTGTATCAATTAGATTATATTAGTTACGAGGCCTACTAACTATCCTAGCGACTCCCTGATTTCGCATCAGGTTCGTTCGCTACTTACCAATTATCCAAACAGAGATTTTTCCTACCTAGTGGCTCCCCAATTTCGCATTGGGTTCGTCCACGAAACCTATACCATCCTAGCGGCTCTCTGATTTCGCATCAGGTTCGTCCGCATCCTAACAGCTCCCTGATTTCGCATCAGGTTCGTCTGTGCTTTTATCCAACTTCCCAGCGGCTCCCCAATTTCGCATTGGGTTCGTCGGCGCTGATTCTACAACCTCCTAGCAGCTCCCCGGTTTCGCATCAGGTTTGTCTGCGCGTCGTTCCTAGTGACTACCCAATTTCGCATTGGGTTCGTTCACGAAGTTTCACCTCCCCAGCAGCTCCCTGATTTCGCATCAGGTTCGTCTGCGTTTGACTCCATTCCTAGAGGCTCCCTGACTTCGCGTCAGGTTCGTCCTCGCTGTCTATATTCCTAGCGGCTCCCCAATTTCGCATTGGGTTCGTCCACGAAACCTATACCATCCTAGCGGCTCCCTGATTTCGCATCAGGTTCGTCTGTGCTTTTATCCAACTTCCCAGCGGCTCCCCAATTTCGCATTGGGTTCGTCCGCGCTGATTCTACAACCTCCTAGCAGCTCCCCGGTTTCGCATCAGGTTCGTCTGCGCGTCGTTCCTAGTGACTCCCCAATTTCGCATTGGGTTCGTTCACGAAGTTTCACCTTCCCAGCAGCTTCCTGATTTCGCATCAGGTTCGTCTGCGTTTGACTCCATTCCTAGAGGCTCCCTGACTTCGCGTCAGGTTCGTCCTCGCTGTCTATATTCCTAGCGGCTCCCCAATTTCGCATTGGGTTCGTCCACGAAACCTATACCATCCTAGCGGCTCCCTGATTTCGCATCAGGTTCGTCTGTGCTTTTATCCAACTTCCCAGCGGCTCCCCAATTTCGCATTGGGTTCGTCGGCGCTGATTCTACAACCTCCTAGCAGCTCCCCGGTTTCGCATCGGGTTCGTCTGCGCGTCGTTCCTAGTGACTCCCCAATTACGCATTGGATACGTTCACGAAGTTTCACCTTCCCAGCAGCTCCCTGATTTCGCATCAGGTTCGTCTGCGTTTGACTCCATTCCTAGAGGCTCCCCGACTTCGCGTCAGGTTCGTCCTCGCTGTCTATATTCCTAGCGGCTCCCCAATTTCGCATTGGGTTCGTCCGTGTGCCTTAACTAACAAATTGATACCATATTCCTGGGTTTATAACCCTTCGCCGGCCACTCGTGCTGCTCGCGGCCCTGGCTCGTAACACAATATACTAATTATTGTAAATAACGCTTCTATATTTAAGTAAATATAAGATAATTTATTTTCCACTTTGCAAAAATGTATATATATGAATAGAAGAAAACAAGAACGTCACGTCGCTTGCGTCGTCAGAACATTAACTAAACATCGATGGCATCGCAACGGGGCCGATGGCATCAAGAAAACAAAATCGTAACGAAGAGGGCACAGCCGATCCTGCAAATCGGTGGGCGCTCTCCTCAGTTGCCACTATCACGGCGCAGATGTTGAAAAGCCTCCTTTACTTTCCAACACAAATGTTTAGTAATTTTTTTTTTCTTATTCAATGGAATTTGAATCTCTAGGTAGAGATTATTTTGCAAAATGTTTAGTAATTGATTCGATACTGGCCGTCACATTTTTGCTCGATCCAGCCTCCTTATGATTAACCAGGAGGTACTAACTTCGAGTAGAAATACTGTGCGTGCAAGAAGTAATTATAGAAACGAGAGCGGAGCGTGTAGTTGTACTCGTGAATTTTTCGCGCGTATTATTAATCGTGAACTAATTATCCCGGCTCGGAAGTGTCGTGCACAGGCTCTCGGCCGATCGACGGATCAAATCGAATGCGAAAATCCGTGATTTAATTTCTACCGCGCGGTTCCATTATCCCGTCAGCCGGCGAAAAAGGAGGGCGTTCTGTGCTCGATGTTCGGGATGGCACTCGTGTGCTCCTGGCCCGGGCAAAATGAAGTGTTAAATCGCGGCGTTCTCCCCCGCGCCGTGTGTCCGCCGACGCGCGTCGCGTCGCTTCGTCCCGTTGCCTCGTCGCTGACAGTAATGACAGTAATGATCGACACGCACGCGGAGCGCTGCGTTTGTTCGATAATCGAGTGTCACCGACGCGAGCCGGGATCCTTGAAACTGATGGTCAACCTGCCATTATTTCGTTTCTAGCTGCGTAGTAGATCTCCTGCGATCCTTAACGCTTCTAAAAATAACAAAGAAATCAATTTCTCGCATAATTCCTCGTGGATGCATTTTTACATATCGAATAATCGTAAATCAAAACTATTAGTAAACCTAGAACAGATTCGTGGATTGACTGTCCTGTAATTATGGCTGCGCAAACCTCAGCATTGAAATACACCCACCGACGGCTCGACTATCAAATAGCTCGGCGAAGCCGTGTTATTTTGATTTGTATTTTTCAGCGGATTGTTCGGTAGACTGTGGATCTTCTGCTCTGTAATTATGACTGAGTAAACCTCAGGTTTAAAATACATTGTCGGTTAGACTATCAAACATAATCTCCGGTCAGCCCATTAAAATCACCGTTAGGTATCGGATTACAGGATGTATTAGCAGAATCTATCAATATTTGACATCGTGGTCCAACATTCATCAATTTCAATTAACTTCGTAATATTAATCCACCGATATTGGACAACAACGCTCGCGAAGGATCGCTCGATCATCCCGATCCAGTATTGCTGAAATGTAAGTAGAAATGGACGGTGGTGATCAGACGGGCTAACTGGAAAGTGGAGCCTCGTTACAAGAAAATTAACGGATCTGTGAAACCATTTTATTATCGTATATTAGCAACATCTGATCGAAATAAAACAATAAATTACTTCCCTATGAATCCGGAAGTTAATAAGGCTGGAGTGTTCGTTGATTTATGGACGGGAGTGTAAATCTTCGACGAAAATCAAGAAGAGCGTGAACGTCTTAAGAAGGTCCACGTTACAAGCGTATCCCGGGCAGAGGTCGATCCGGATCCCCAGGAATCTTAATGGAGCTAGCAGATTAGCAGCTCGGTTCTATACGGGGCAGGGTGTTCCGCTCGTCCGAGCAAACAAACGTAATTGCACGCGAACTTCCCCCTGCCTGCGTTACCGCTATGGTTGCATTACCGTCGCTATGATTTAATCGGGGAAGCCGCGTAAAACTATTATCGGTGGCAGGGCCGGCTAACGGGATCGAGAGGGATCGCGAGAGGTCGACGCAGAGAAGGCTGATCATCGTCGTCATGCGTGTCTTCGAGCGTGAGACCGAGACAAGCCTTATCCACCGAACACGCCCGGAATGCAGCCTCCTGTTGCTCGATTTCTAGATAACGTTTCTACCTTAACCGGCAGACGGCCTCTCCGCCGGCTGATAACTCGGGAGATAACGCACCGGCGTCCTTTTTTCCTTGGATCGACTCGCTGGGAATTTCCTGGACAGCTGAGAGAGACGATTTTCTTCGGTCGAGGTCGATCAGGACTTTTTCATGTGATCCTCGAAGGATGCCATCTCTCATTTTTGCCTTCGAACACCTGCTTTTTAAATCGTGGAAGACATGTATTTATTTAGTCCTTTCAGGATAATAAAGGAAAATTGCGAGACATGTTTTTGGACATTTGTTTTGAATGATCTGGGGATAATAAAGGAAAATGGTTTATATACCTCGGAGAACCTCGGAGTGCATCTCCGAAATGCACTACAACGTCTCCATCCCGAGGTTCCAGTGCAAAACTACTTCCCTAAGTAATAAATCCGAGGCAACAATAAAAACCAGCGTGACCGAGATGTGCACCGAGACGGCTCGAAAGAAAGCGTCGCACCGGAATCGATATCGTCGCGCGAGTAATGTTTTAACGATGGAAACGAGGCGACAGTGGTCGGTAATGCACGCTGCAATTTCCTTCGGGTAGACAGTGGCGCATAGGCGTAGGAGACGTCCGTAGAAAATCCTGGCAGAAAGTCAAAATCCAAAAAGCTTGATTCTACTGGCTTAGTTGAACTCTTTCGATTAAGACTTATATTAAGAATGTTATCATACTAATAATGATATAAAATAACATAAAAATCCATTTTTCTAAATTCAGAACTGCCCGATCAGATTGTCGAAAAGTGTATGTCTTGCGAAGATCGTTCGAATATTAATAGTAGTCACTGTAAATTAATTTAGGTTGGAATTTCGCCGATTGTCGCGACTGCACGCACGTCTATCACGCGCGTCACGGCGCCAGAGCGTCGTCGGCGTCGTCTTTGTCATCGTCGTCGGCGGTGACGCCGGCGGTCGCGGTTCTGGTCGATCGTACGCGTTGTCAGAGTCGGTTGGTTCGCCGCGGGTTGCTTTGTTTCGACCTCGCATTTATGACGCTTCCAAGTAACGCAGTCGATGTCTGTCGCGCACGAGCGAGAATTACTGATGGCGCGGGAGATTAATCACGCGATAGCGCCTTAACGACACCCGACTGACAGAGCCCACCCCCGCGCAACTTTTTCTTGCCACCCCTTCGACATCGGTGAACATCGATACGCGATCGACGCGACAATCTATGGCGATTTTCCCGGAAACGCATAAACATTTCTGAAAGCACGATTGCTTGAGCTGCAGGGAAAATGGGGTGGGTTCTCCAACCCCTTCGAATTTAGACTAGACAATGTTTTCTAACCGTACGGAGAAATTTATATACTGTTCCTGTCGGCCTCCGAATCCTTTTGCAAAAAAATTTAGGTATTTTATACAGGGTGTCCCAAAATTCGTGAAAATCCCGGAAATGGGAGGTTCCTGAGACCATTCGAAGCGACATTTTCCTTTGCAAAAATGTTATTCGCGGTTTTGTTTAGGAGTTATTAACGAAAAACACGGACCAATCAGAGCGCGACCTAGACGCGAGTTGGCATAGTCGGCCAATCGACAGTTGGCGCGCCGACGCGACAATCTATGGCGATTTTCCCGGAAACGCATAAACATTTCTGAAAGCGCGGTACGATTGCTTCAGCTGCAGGGAAAATGGGGTGTGTTCTCCAACCCCTTCGAATTTAGACTAGACAATGTTTTCTAACCGTACGGAGAAATTTATATACTGTTCCTGTCGGCCTCCGAATCTTTCCGCAAAACAATTTAGGTATTTTATACAGGGTGTCCCAAAATTCGTGAAAATCCCGGAAATGGAAGGTTCCTGAGACCATTTGAAGCGACATTTTCCTTTGCAAAAATGTTATCCGCGGCTTTGTTTAGGAGTTATTAACGAAAAACACGGACCAATCAGAGCGCGACCTAGACGCGAGTTGGCACAGTCGGCCAATCGACAGTTGGCGCGCCGCACAGTGGGGAAAAGTGACTTGCCTCGCTTCAAAAAGGAATAACTTTCGATAGAAATGAGGTAGAGCGATGAATTTTTTTTTAAATTAAAGCTGAAACTTTGCAGAATATGAGAGAAATAGGGAGATTACGGTACGAACGGTTTTTAACCATGAGAAAATTCGTTAAACTTTCACAATTTCCAGAATATGTGGTTTCTGCGTTACCACGGGCAGAAAAAAATTTTTTAAATTTTTGCTATATATCATTTCCCGTAGATTTTTTCACGCTGATTTCAAATCTGGTCTCAAAATTTGTCTACGACTTCAGGATTTTACAAGAAACCGATTTTTGTGAACGAATTGTTTAACGAATTTTCTCAAGGTTATAAAACGTTCGCACCATAATCTTCCTATTTCCCCATATTCTGCCAAGTTTCAGCTTTAATTTAAAAAAAATTTCATCGCTCTACCTCATTTCTATCGAAAGTTATTCCTTTTTGAAGCGAGGCAAGTCACTTTTCCCCACTGTGCGGCGCGCCAACTGTCGATTGGCCGACTATGCCAACTCGCGTCTAGGTCGCGCTCTGATTGGTCCGTGTTTTTCGTTAATAACTCCTAAATAAAGCCGCGGATAACATTTTTGCAAAGGAAAATGTCGCTTCAGATGGTCTCAGGAACCTTCCATTTCCGGGATTTTCACGAATTTTGGGGCACCCTGTATAAAATAAATTATTAATAAATATCAAATAAATCGCGGTGATGTGCGCTGCACGGACAAAAGGTGTGCGTGGCACAGATCGGAAAACAATAGAATAGCATAAAATAAAACATTATCGAATCGCGCACAATACGCAAAGAAACTTGTGCAGTGTATGCGACTACGTCACGCCAACAAGGATCAAATCGAATAGGACGATTTGCATAAAATCGAACGAACTCTGACATGGAAAGCTGAGTGGAAAGCGTGACGAGTCCTGTCCGACCGCCAAAAATCAGAACATAGTGATTAGCACGGACCGATGATACTCGTGTTCGAGCATGAGACGAACACGTCCGCCCAGTCCAGGATGGAAGCAGGAAGTCGGTGGTGGCCACAGCAGAGGAACGCAGCTGCGTCCTAAGGGCTGTTAATGATATTCGCAGGTGACACATCTAATTCAGTGACTGTGCACGCCGGAAGCTGGATGTGATGCCGGGCGCGGCGCGTTGTCATCCTGCACAATGAGGATAAACGAGAACAAACGGCGGGCTAGGTGAGAGGGCATGTTTGCATTTTCATGTCGTTGCCAGCGGCAGGAAATACGCGAAATTACGGCCACGCCGTTACCAACAGCCCTGCGGCCTGAACCATTTACTTATTGTTAGCCGAGGTACAGACCCGCTATCCGCCGAAAGAAATTGGTGTGGTTCGCCTCTGTCGCAACAGGAAGCTTTACTCCTTCGTTCGTTAACGTCGGGCGCGTGGGTGGGTCCTTGGAAGTTTGTTGGAATATTCCAGAAATCGCAAATCCTCAGGCACCAAAGAGATGTGGCACTGAAGCTGCTAATTGGATTCATTTGCAATTTTTGGTGGTGACAAGCCACTCTTACCGCAATTATCGGTTTCTTCACGTAGAAAATTTTTGCACGAAGATCAGCAATCTGCTGGTGATTCTCGTGAAGAGGCTATGCGAGGCAAAATAAAGATTGTCTGCGTCGATCGCAAGAAGTAGAAACCAAATTGAATGTTATTTCTTCCCTTAATGATTTTAATAGAGGAGAAATTATATATTGCCATTTTCAATTTTTTCAATTTCCCAACAAAGGGTATAACCGGATAAGCATGGGCCAGCGGCCCCCGCTCCGATTTTCCTGATTCCTGTCTTAAAACATCGTTTTATGTCTAAAAAAACATTGTGTAAAATTTCAAATGTCTACCACCACCGATAGGGGTGATATTGAGGTAAATTCCCCCGCACTTAAATGCAATTTGCTCTGAAACGAGAAAAGATATCGACATGGGATAAACGGCAAACAAAAGATACAGATACACTCTATATTTCAGATTTTTTTCAGAATTTTTTGCTAATTATTTATAGTTGAAAATAATTAATTAATTTTCTGGGAATTTTTTTCACTATCTTCCCCTGGGTTGACACCTACTAAAAAATTCTAAAATATTGCTATGAATCATAGCAACAGCGGCACCCGCTCCGATTTTCCTGATTCCTGTCTTAAAACATCGTTTTATGTCTAAAAAAAGATTGTGTAAAATTTCAAATGTCTACCACCACCGATAAGGGTGATATTGAGGTAAATTCCCTCGCACTTAAATGCAATTTGCTTTGAAACGAGAAAATATATCGACATGGGATAAACGGCAAACAAAAGATATAGATACACTCTATATTTCAGATTTTTTTCAGAATTTTTTGCTAATTATTTATAGTTGAAAATAAATAATTAATTTTTTGGGAATTTTTTTAACTATCTTCCCCTGGGTTGACACCTACCAAAGAATTCTAAAATATTGCTATGATTCTAACCTACTTTGTAAAAAAATCTCAGAAGTGTTCGTTTGGTGGAACAGTGTCAAAAAAAATAAAGTATGCCGGCGAACGCTCGGTTTGATCATAGCAATATTTTAGAATTTTTTGGTAGGTGTCAACCCAGAGGAAGATAGTTAAAATAATTCCCAAAGATTTAATTAATTATTTTCAACTATAAATAATTAGCAAAAAATTCTGAAAAAAATCTGAAATATAGAGTGTATCTGTATCTTTTGTTTGCCGTTTATCCCATGTCGATATCTTTTCTCGTTTTAGAGCAAATTGCATTTAAGTGCGGGGGAATTTACCTCAATATCACCCCTATCGGTGGTGGTAGACATTTGAAATTTTACACAATGTTTTTTTAGACATAAAACGATGTTTTAAGACAGGAATCAGGAAAATCGGAGGAGGGACCGCTGGCTTATCCGGCTATACCCCTGACCGGCAGTGTAGTTATAATATACCTTGGCGATTCAAGAATTCTCTCGAAGACAGTTCTTAAGTGTTAAGGATCCTTGAGATCCTTGAGATCCTGAAGATCCCTAGCCGGTATGTAGGTATCTATCCAAATGGATAGTTCATGACCAACTAGAGAACGTATCCACTGTTTAATAGCCTCATTATTACTTCTAGTTTTGTTACTCGCCTCGAATAGCTTCCTTATTGGTGACTTTAAGCTTTAACGACGCTCACTGTCGTTAAGTTAAACCTTGCCATCGCTGGGACACGCCTATCCATTTTACCTCTTTTGATTTCTACGTAAAGTCCGGCGAGTTCGAACCGACTCTGCGGTTCTACTGGCTGGTACAAAATCGGAGTGCGACGACCGATCGTTAACAATTCGTGAAAACTGAGCCACAAAAATGTCAAACTAATATTTATCATTCAGCGGGGGATCTGCTGAAGTCTATCGTAAAACATTCACTGTTGAATAAAGATAAAGCTGACTTTAAGGAAGAATAGTCAGCTCGGTTGTTCTATAGATTGTTCTACGCTCGACGTGCCTAACCACAGAAGAAATTAAGGACAGAGTATCGCGCACTTCTATCAAGAGCGTATTTATAATGGCCCAGATACGTGGGCACTACATCAAGCAGTACACCTGCAAAAACGTACAACTGTACCATAATAGCCGTCGGTGGAAAGAAAGCCCGCGTGCCATAATATCTCGCCGTAGGCGTCCTCGCAGCACCAGCAACGACCCGTTGGCTCGTCACGCAAGAAAATAGCCATTCCGTCTTCAAAGTCTCTGCTCGAGCATCAAGCCTGGCCGAGAAAGAAAGGCTGAAAGAGAAATAGGGAGAGCTAGAGAGGAGGATCCGCAGGCGCGAACCCCAGATTCGCGGGTACGAAAATAATTTAGGCGGCTTAAATAGAACAAACTCGCGGGAGAAGAGCGAGTCCCGTCAAACTGAATACGCCGTTGAGCCTCGGGTACCGTAAAGATGAAGGACGCGCCACATTTCTCAAGGAAACGCTGTAGATACGCGGTCGGCGAACCGGCGGCGGCGGCGGTTGCTGGCTTTGCGCAGCCCGTAGGTGGAAAATAAGAAGACGACGAAGAAGAAGCTCGCAGCGGAGAAAGATAGCAAAAGCGAGCCGGGCGAAGTAACGAAAAAGGAGAGAAAAACTGTGCGAAAAGGGATACGAGGCATGAAAAGCACGAGCTGCCCGATGAATGCTCGCCCGTCCCGTACGTTATGCGCGAGCTTATTTTAATTCGCTTGTTAGAGGGCCAAGAGGGTGGAGATGGGGTCGGTGACGACGTGTTTCATTCGCAGTCGGTTTTCACAAGACCCGTCCGACTCACCACCACTACCTACGACTACTGGAACGTCGTCGACGTCGTCTACGTTTCAACTACGCTCGCAAAGACGCGGCCCAGTTTACTTCGTAATTCACCTCTCGTTTGAAGAAACGTAAACGGGGACAGCAATTAAACAATTTCTAAAGATAACGGCTGACGACCGGCTGACACGTTTCCTACCATCCCCCACCACCATTTTCCGAGACCTGTGCACCCTGCAATTGCCTCTGCTGCTGTGTCTGCCATTTACTATTTGCTTTCAAAGTTTCATCCTCACGATTTTATTGTGTCCAATTGACTACACACATCTTAATCGTGTATTTATTATTTGATTCATAGCTCTTTAACCGCTAAGTGACACTTCGAAATGTACTTTAAAAATGCAATGACTCGATTAAGTCGTATTTAATATTCATCGCCGAACTATTCAGTTCCCGCTGATGAAATTTCAATTGCAAGTTACTTATGCAGTCGGGTGATCAATTTATAATAAGAAGACCAACGAATCCGGATGAAATTATATTAAAAATTTATTTTAAATAATTGATGACCAGCTGGCTAAATGGAGTCAGAGAAACTATAGAAAGCGGTTTCAACGTTCTACGCGAGCACAAACCCGACGTCAGAAAATTTTATTGCTTTCACGGCAAGTCGATGGAAAATATTATTGTACGTCCATCAGATGATTCTCCCGAGCGAATTCATCTTTGAAACAACCTGTAGAGACAGCCGGACTACTCCGCAGTGGAACGATTCCGCGGACGTTATGTCAACAGGAAGAGAAACCGATTTCTGTCGATGATTGTGTGCGGGATAAGCGGCGCGTAATGTGAAAAAATCGATTTTTATTATTCCTCAGAGGGCGATTGCGTGACCGATTTCACTCCCGCCTTTATTCCCCGGTTCCTACAATGAACCATTGAACGGCATTCGATCGAACGCAGCGGGAAAGTTTCGAGTATGACAAGCGAGAAGGATATACGGACCGGTTCAAAGATCAACGATGACTATGCTCGATACGGGATCGACAACCTCTACCTGCAGCTACCTGGTACTAGCGTTCAAGGTGCAACCGGTTGCACGATTCTCGACCGTTCCGATCATTTTATAGCTTATTGTCAGCTGTTCAACTTCCTGGATAACCGAAATAAGACGATAAAACCGATATAATCGAAAGGTCTCGCTCCGGAGAGGTCGTTCGGGAAGCTGTTATGGTCGTAATGATGGTTAATTGGCCTTGTGCATCGTGGCAGCGTCGCGTGCACGTCGCTATCGGGATCTACGGCCGAATAAATCCAATGCGTCCCGTTGAATTATGCAGCACGAGGACGAGCGATTCGTCGATTAGCAGCGGAAAAACAATGGACGGCTGTGCGCATTGCTCGGATCGAACGAGCAACCGAGAACAACGAGTCCACTGTGCTAAGGATGACTCGGATGATGACGCGACTGATTCTGCCCGGCGCACTTCCGGAATTTTCGAAATTCGATCCCCGTCTCCTGGAATTCCTTGGAACTTGCTCGGCGATCTTTAGCTACCATCAGTTATTATTAACCCTGCTGTATTCCTCGGGTCTATATGGACCGAGATGAAGTTTACGTTATCATAAATACTACGCTTTTAAATATTGTTTCATCGTATTTCAAGAAATACAGAGAAATTTATGACTAAAGACATCGGTGATTCCAATTTTCTGGAAAACTACTAAATAAGTAACAAATGAACAATTTTCAATTTTATTTTAAGACAACAAAATTTAAAGAATTAATTTAAAAATGATCACGAAAAATATGTAACTAATACTAATGAATTTCAGCGGAAATTTCATCCCGATATCTCTCATGGTTGAAGAGTTATAATAAAATGTTACGATCCAGTCCACTTAGTCCAGTCAACGAATGCTCATAAGGGCGGTGTAGAGGGAAATGGAAGGAACACAATTTTTAACTTTGGGACTTTGTTTGGACTAGTTAGGAGGTAAACGTACTAAAAGTCCCTACTCCTAGGAGGTAAGCAGGGTGCAGGGGGGCAAGTAGAAGGTCCACTTTTTCGGTTTTCCGCTTATATCTCGGAAACTATGGGTCCTAGCGATAAGACCATTCTATACAAAATTAAAGCTGACAAATTGTACCACTAGATTGATTGGATTTAGTTTTTCGCTATCTCGCATAGTTTCCGAGATATCCGCGCTCAACGTTCACCAATTGTGCTGAAGAGTTAGGTAGTCAAATAAGACAAAAAACGTGAGGCAAAAATTTCTTTGAGCGCGGATATCTCGGAAACTATGCGAGATAGCGAAAAACTAAATCGAATCAATCTAGTGGTACAATTTGTCAGCTTTAATTTTGTATAGAATGGTCTTATCGCTAGGACCCATAGTTTCCGAGATATAAGCGGAAAACCGAAAAAGTGGACCTTCTACTTGCCCCCCTGCACCCTGCTTACCTCCTAGGAGTGGGGACTGTTAGTACGTTTACCTCCTAATTAGTCCAAACAGAGACCCAAAGTTAAAAATTGTGTTCCTTCCATTTCCCTCTACAACTTTTCGTTGACTGGGCTAACTGTGTGTTCTTCAGCTAGTCTAGATCGACGATCTAGGCTATTCTAGAACATTCCTGGAAAGGATAATGCGATATTGCTTCTTGGCGTAGACGCACGCGTCTGGACGCAATTCTGATGAAGTACATATGACGAATGGAGTATAAAAGGCGCTGGGACAACAAAACGCGCAAAGGAGATCCCACCTTAAGCGAGGAGGACGGCAGAATGAAATTGTCTGATTATTAGACAAATTCTTCCGGGATGCGATTGCCAGGTGACACCCAGTAGATGATGTTCGAAGCGTTCTCGCGTCTTCATTTAGTTCGGGGTCGCGAGGCGTTCCACGGATCAGGCGAAAGAGCTATTCGTTCGCGTGATCGGCGTTTAATACATCGATAATGTAATTGCACGGTTGGCCGTGGCAGACCTTTGCACCTTCGTCTTCATTATCCATCAACCACGCCTCGGTCGTTCCGCGAGATCGTTGATCTCTCTCGAGCGCGGCCGCCGCGCCGCGCCGCGTCGATTCTATCTTCTCCGCTTAGATAACTGTATTCAATGCATCGCTGCATCCGTGGAGGAATTCGCGGTCGTGTTCGACGGATTTAATTTGCCGCGGTTGTTACCCGGCCGCCGTAGTCAGCTTTGTGTCAAAATTGAATATCATCTCGCGTCGGCTCCGATACTTGGAGCTCTGCGTCTTCCCGAGAAGAATATCTACCCCGTGCAGAATTTAATCGCGCGCTGTGATCTCGGTTGCAGAATACGCTCTTCGATGAATCTTCTTCGGTCGTTTGATTAATTCATTGTGCTGTATCGGTTCGGGAATCTTAGCTGTTAAACAGTATGGGACTGGACAATCAATCGTTGGGCTGAACCCGGACCCCGAATCACGATGTCGCTTCACTCGAATCAGCGGCACAGCTTCGCCGACCATAATCGCGCTGGTAAGAACAATTTCTGTACCGTTTCGCGCCCATAGAGCCAGCCTTGACCACTTCGATTTCCATCTGGTCCGCGCACGCAATCACGAACACGCCCCGGAACAAAGCCAGCTCGGTCTCGCGCTTGGCGGGCATTAAAACGCTATTAAAACTCCGATATTTCAATCGAACGACGAACGAATCGAGCCTCGGCCATCTTGCTCGGCCCGGCAAATTACATCGCCGATACAAAAGTAAACGAGTTACGCGGAAATATCGAGAATGGAGGCAATAATGCCGCTCCGTTCCGTGATCGACGCGCGCGGCAAAGGCATCGTCCTCGCCGGCCGAGATCTCGCTCATTACGCCTCCCTATAACCGGGATTCAATTACCGCCGGAAGAAAATTAGCGGAAAGAATGCATTTGCGCGCCTTTACCCCCCTCTCACTCTGCTCGACGCGACGGTAGAGCGGAGAGACGATCCGAAGTTTCTCCTCGCAAGGACGTCGCGGAAAGTTTTGACGTCCGCTGTCCCGCTCGGTGAATTAATGAGATTCCTTCTCCCAGGAAAAATATTCGGGACGCCGCCGCACGGTGGGCCATTTCCATAAAATTGCTGGAATTAATCCCAAAATGTTCTTGTCGTCGAGCAAGTTCAAATTAGGTGCGGTTCGTTAGCTTATACTCGATTGAGATACCTCCGGCGAATTCCTTCAACTATTATCAGTTTCTCGAATTAACTCGAATTTTCTTGCAATCGCGCGCTGAATTCATTGGCTAGCTTTCTGAAGAGCAGATTGTGGTTCAATAAGAAAGAAGAAATTTCTTTCTTACTTTAATTATTTTTAACTGTGTCACTTTGTTCACTGACCGTATATAATTCAGTGTTAACATAAGTTAACATAAAGTTCCATTATATCGTGTGCTAGGCAGACATTATTTATTCACACTTGAACAACGTTTATTTGTATTGAAACATATTTCCAGTGAGTGTGCCTCGGATCCACCATCCTAAGAGCGATGTTATAGCGATATAATCGGTGTATAGTATAATCTGTGCTCTAACATTCCCTCTTTGTTCGACAAAGGGTAATAGAGGGCGAATTCAAGCGCAGCTGACTCGAACAGCCCCCGCACATGTATTACTCGCAATTTCAAACTAACTTCGACGTGGGATTTATGCTCGCTCGAAAAACAACGGGCTTCGAGCTCCCTCCGTTTCCCTCGCAATCTTACTTCTACTCTTTCTCTTCCCGGCTCCACTCCTCTTTGTCATTCTCGGCGACCTTCTCGGCGAACGAGAAGTTCTTACATATTTTATATTCCGCGCGGTCTCGTTACCCTTCCACCAGCCTCGCCGGGATTAACCGGGCATTAGTGTCTCGCCGCGAGGATCAGGATCCTCTGATTTATCGTCTCGCCCTCCTTACCGTCTCCACGGCTCAACTCTGTTTTTTTCTTTCTTCAGTCCCGTCGTTTTTCTCGCGGCTGTTCCGTTCGTCTTTGTTCGTCTCCGGGGATCACGAGAAATCTTTCGGCGCGGATAGGCTTTCAGTACATTTGTTATATCTCATAATTCTTTTATTCGACGACAGTGTTTTCCATTGTGTCTGTAGAAGATGAAGAAGTTACAGATTCGATGCAAACGTAACAACGTCTTACACAACGAAATATATATTTCCCAGCCTCCGTCGCTTTTTCCGAAGATCGCTACGTACTTTCACACCGTTCAGCATTCGAATCTCGACGTAATCTGTCTCGAATCGATCCGCTCGCTAATTTCAGACCAATTAACACGACGCGAAGGAATCGTTCTATTCGCAGTAGACCTTCCGCGAATTACGCGGCCCGACAGGCACATCGAAGGCCTGTCCAACGATCGAAGAGGTCGATCGACGTCCGATCTATGGATTAGTCCTAGATCCATGGTCCCGATACGCGCGGCGGTCTTTAACGAACTGTCGTTAAGCGTTATCGTGCGATCTCGAACGCTATCTCTCTCTCTCTCTCTCTCTTTCTCTTGATTGTGTTATCGATCTTCCTCTTTGTGACTGGTAGAGAGAGAGGGGGGGGGAGGTTTATCACGATGAAAATTCATTTAAGCGACAGCTGTTCGATTACACGGCGATCTAGCGCGTTGCTGTTCGGCTCGCTTACGCAACGAACGCCTTATCAGTCTTACTTCACGGTGTCACGCGATTAACGGTAACGATCTAAATTGCACCGGGTTCTGTTTATTGCTGGCTGCACGCTGCACGCCTGCACGGCTCGCTGATCTCCGTAAGAAGCCGCCCCGTGATTGCGTCACACCGTGGAAATTAATTATCGGGAGATGTTGCCAGCAGCGACGAGAAAAAGCATCGAGAAAAGCTGTTCTCTCCGGAGGAAAACGAGATTTTCTGTACCGGAATTTTCAGAGTTATGCAACCACTTGTGCCGGCTTGCAAAATTGATTTCTGTTTTCGTTCTACATTTGTGTCAACAATTAAAACAGCCACGTAGTACACACTCAGGCCTAAGGATGAACCCAGCAGGACGAACGAAGGGCGAAAAAGGGCTCGGTCGGCCAGACAAGAGCACTCTCGACTAAAACTCGGACTTCGAGAATCGAACATCGAGGGATGGAACAATCTTCATCTTGAGGCTTGACCATGCTCTCGAGTGTATGCGGTCGGTCACGCACGTGCGTCAACGTGGAAAGGGCCGAAGGGCCATAATAGTTGATTCGATAACGAGCTCCTTCGTCTCGCGTCCGAATTGGTTGGATTTGTTTCGAAATAGGACCAACCTCGAATACCAACGAACAAAAGAAATATGTCTGTATATGTATACGTATACATGAAGGGTGAATCGTGAAAGGGCGGGAAGGGTGGGGATTTGCACGAAGAAAGAGAAGGATTTCGTATCGCGCCGTTACATAAAGGTACAGGAACGCGTCCGTCGAAAATAAATCCTTTTTATTCAACCATCCCTTCCCCGATACCACCCCTCACCTCTTTAGGGCTTTTCGCTCTGCCATGGGGATCCGTGACGTCCCTCGAGATTAGGCCCTTCGAGCGAGTTAAGCAAATTTTCTCTGTGTTATTTGGAAGATTTTTAAATTGGGCCGAGATTTGGTTGCCCTGGAAAATTGCTTGTGGTTGCGGCCCTCGGAGCCCTTTTAATAATTGAAGGGGTGGATCGATAAACGGTGTCAAGTAACAAATTGTTTGTTTTCTGTAAAAGAGTTTTTAGCGAGGTATGTTGTCCTTTTTGATGAATGAAGATAATAACACAAATCAATTACAAATATATATATATATATATATATATATATATTGTTATTTCATCATTATTGTTCATTCATCAAAAAAGGACAACATATTTTGTTAAAAACTCTTTTACAGGAAACAAACTTGACACCTTTATCCATCTGTTAACGCGAAAGCGTATCCTTATGTAATTTGTATTTCGCGCTATACTTGGTTTGTTTTTTCGTCACCTGTGCTCGCTCTAATTAAATATATATGTCGATCTATATTATGTATGTTATCGCTGTGTCTGTATTGTCCTTAGTCGGGCAGTATAGTTCGCGCAGTCTAAATAAACGTATCTGTCCTCAAGTGATCAGTACTTTTTCTCTGTCTGTCCACCTCGTGTTAAAGACTCACGTTAAACTCTATCTCTTTTTCACTATCGGGCCGCAAGATTAAATTATTAAACGAAACGCTCTCAACACCATCCACCCCTTCAATTCTGTTTTCAGTTGGATTATAATTTTGTTTCACTTGTTAGTACGGCAAATTCCCTGCAGAATGATTGAAAGAGTTGAACATGTACCAAATAACCAGTCCAAAGGCAAATTGGTTGAAAGGATCCTGGAACGTTCTCGATCGAGGATCGATTAAGACAAGGTAGTAGCCTGGCAATGTCGATCACGGTCGATGAATCGCGATCGATTCAGGGAGGTTCTCCCTCTCGTGGAACGTACACGCGGTAAGAATAACCGGGCACAAAGCGAGACGGTCGGCGTCATCAACGAGCGGTCGTTTAATCGACCCTTTCGAGCTGTGATTTCCGGTCGAACGCAGCCACCGGCCGACAATCAGAGCCGGCAAACGTTAATTTAACGCCACGCTTTCGGGAAATCCGTTTTTGCGAATCCCGGACTTGGGTTAATTGCTGGGCGAGGGGATGCGCGGGGGTTAATAGCGGTGTGACGGCGGTCGGGAGTTTCAGGATGAATGGAGTCGCCGTTCGAAAGTACAGGTGAACCGGTACGATCCGGCCGCGTTGTTTGCGTTGCGATCGTTCACCCCTTTTCGATCATGCCACTCCGGTTGATCTACCTAGCTGTGGCACCGTCCCTTCTACCTTTTATCTCGACCTGGACTTGACGTATCGGGTCCCGTAACATTGACCATTCGAATTCAAGCCTTAGCTCTCGAATGGTTACTCTGAGGCGGCACTAAGAAGCAGGATTATTTAAAACAATGTTTACAGTACTCGTATCGTTGTTACTAGCGCGGAATAAAGAAGCATTTTTATTTATTTCAGATCTACGAAGGCTGCTATCACTGAAAACGAGATCCTATTCGACTTCGCTTTCTTAAAATTCGTCTACAAATCTTGCAAATTGCTTAAACATCTGCAGGATAGTTATCGGTGCACTGCGGATCTTCATGCAAACTAAAAATATTATTTCATCCCTTAATGATTTTAATGCAGGAGAAATCGCGTATTGACATTTTCAAAATTTTCCAATAATTTTTTATTTCCTCTACTCAATTTTACCATAAATGCATAATGATCCGCAGTCTAGTTGTCAGAGTCCCGACGCGTCAGGGGAAAGAATTCCGAGTTCTGAAACTCAGGTGACACGGCTCCGCTCGAATCGGCTTGGCTTTGCGTCGCGGTCGCGTTCCGCGGGACACTTTAATGAAGTTGTTCTCGCGCGGGATCCCCCCGGTGACAGCGGGGGTGGCATCAGGTGGAATTGGGAGGGTGGTTAGGGTGAAGGGGGGTAGAAAGGGGGGTGGCATTGTATTCCAATTCCATCGGAAGTTTACGGGCCGGCACGAGCGTCTGGGGCTCGGGAGCATAGCGCGCGCACCTATGTGATCGCGCGCACGCCCGAGCTACTTATAGAACGCCCGCGATGCCCGCTATGCGCCCATATAGCAGGCGAACGTACGTGCAACACGCGACCCCGCACCACGGTGCACCATGAAACGCGCGCCACCCACACATGCTTCATGAGCACGACGGATGCTCAAGATGCTAGAGCGAGGGACAACGCCGGAGGGGTCGGTGCATCGCGAGCATGCACGCGTGCGAACTTCTTTTACGAACGTGCACGTTGCGCAGGCCAGTCCACGGGGATATTTCGAGGAATGTAGTGGAATATGCATTGGAACGCGTCCCATTCGGATGATTAAATTTTTTTGGTCCCTCCGGCGTCATTCGCGAAGCTGATTAGTAGAAAATTTTAAGAAAATAGTAGAATATAACGCTACAGGTTCGATCAAAGATACAGAAATTAGCAATTTTGCAGAATTATAATTTCAACGTTTCGGTTCGGTTTTGAAGCATCATCAGGAAAAATCCGCGTCTGTGGAATAAAAATTAACACAGTGATCTGTGTTAATGAATAACAGTGTCTATTAAATACTATAATATATAATACATATATAATATATAATACTATTAAAGACGCGGACTTTTCCTGATGATGCTTCAAAACCAAACCGAAACGTTGAAATTATAATTCTGCAAAATTGCTTATTTCTGTATCTTTGATCGAACCTGTAGCGCCGATATCACTTGTGCATAAACAACAATTTACGATCGTTAAAACTCAAAATTAGTAGAATATAACCCAACAAAAACATTCTGTAAATAGGAGCCAAGTTCCCATGGCCGTAAAAAGTTGTGAAATCAGAAATACCTCTTGCAATACTGAAAAAAGCGTTTGTAAAAATTAGTTTAAAAGAACGCTATTTAATTTTTAAAGAGTTGCATGGAGGGCTAAATTATTCAAACTTGGCCGATACTTTTCAAACCAATGGCTATAAACGGTGTTAGGTAGCGGCCAAGTTTGAATAATTTAGCCCTCCATGCAACTCTTCAAAAATTAAATAGCGTTCTTTTAAACTAATTTTTACAAACGCTTTTTTCAGTATTGCAAGAGGTATTTCTAAGCTAACTAACTTGGCCGTATTTTGTTTGATCTCACAACTCTTTACGGCCATAGGAACTTGGTTCCTGTTTACAGGATGTTTTTGTTGGGATTTCATCAATTTTTGTTGAAATTTCATTAATTATCAAGCAGGTATCAAAGAAAAAAAATCATTTTCTAATCTACAAGACAAAATCCAAATTCACCTAGAAATTTCACAGAATTCGCTACAATTTTTATTTATTTTAGAACTACAAAGTCTACTACCACTGAAAACAACATTTTACATGATTCCACTTTTCAGATTTCCCTTCAAAAATTGAAAATTGTTCGCAAATAGCCTAGCTCAGAGGTCGACAACCTGCGGCTCGCGAGCCACATGCGGCTCTTTGGATGTTTTTTCTTATGAATAAATAGATTAGTTTTTTTTTATCAAAAAACTTTATTTATGCGAGAACTATTCATTGTTGGCAAAAAAAAATTTTGTGGCTCTTTAAAAACTTTGAAATTTTGTAAATTGTAATTTTTGACTCTTCCGACTCAAAAGGTTGCCGACCCCTGGCCTAGTTAGTTTGAAATTAAGTCTACCGAACGGATGTGTCAAATTTTCAATACAAGTGGAGATGGATAATGTAGGATGCAATTTTTTACTAGTCGAACTCGACCACGACTTCTATCTTAGCTCCAGATAAATGACGTACCATATAATATCTTGGCAAAAATTCCAAAGTTTCCAAATTAAAGCGGCGAGACCAGAATCCGGGGAAACTCCGATCCGAGGGGTTGCTTCTTAGAGCCGTCGGCATTCCGTGGGGTGGCGCAGGGTCCTAGAAGGGAGGAGAAGGAGGAAAAACGCGACGGCAGAATTTCCCGGGCGCGATTCGACGGACCTTTTGTCGGGGCGGCGAAGTCAATCGGTCTCATTCAACGGATCCCCCGTTTTTGCCTGGAGGAGACAGGGGGCTGGGGTCCAGGGGGTTGGTCGGGAAGCTAGTAGAGAAAGAGAGACGACCAAGGGTGGAACGGTGTTGGAAGGTCGGACAGGCTCTCCGGCAAGCCCGGCGTCAGCGTCGGCGGATGTCGAATTCACCCCGGGTCCACCCACACCCTCGTCGATTTCTGTTCCCTTCCGCGCGCGCCTCCGGCCAATTCGAAATCACATTAAGTCCGTCTCAATGCGTCCAGTCAAAACTCCAATTTAAAAGTTCTCTCCTGACCGGCCGCTCGCTCTTTCTCCCGCCCCTCTCTCTTTCTCTCAACCCCCTCGACCGATCGCTCGGAATTAGAAATACCGAAAATAGTTCTTCGTGGATCGACCACCGACTAATTCCGACGCGGGGCCGTATGCAGAGGAGAGGGTACAGTCCATTCTGGAAGCTGAAGCTATGCAATCATGCTACCGAGCTGTTCCTTGAATCTTGCGATTCCGTGACACGAGAAATGTCAATGAAGAATTCATTGAATTCATTTTTGCCGTAACTTGACAGATTGATCGACGAACATAAAATGTCCAAAATCTTCACTTTTGTGGTTCGTGCATTTCTGCGACAGACTGTATGCACCTAGATGCCATACTAGCCACTGCTCTCGCTGTCTCTCACATCGGCCGCCCTTTTGCCGAATTCCACGGCGCTCCGCACGCGCGAAATCCTTCTTCGAAAAAACTGCGTGACTTTCAGTTCTCCGGAACACACGGGGATCCTTCCTTGGTTGCTTGGGAACGTGATGGATAATAAATTGTTTTTCTGGACGGGGCTTTTGACGTAGAGGCGGGCACGCTCTTGCGAAGATAACGGCGTGTCTTGGAGAATGACAAAGGGTTGCTTGGAATTCTGGAGAATGGAATAGTCGAGATGCCCTTGAACCGAATCAAGCAAGAAGAAAGATCATTTCGCAACTCTTCCAAAAACATTTTCTCCAATTTTTGTAAATTTCGTGGAAATATGTTATTTACTTAAGAAGGATATGTTGCGAACCCGAGGTCGAGGAATTATTGCAGAGAAAGTCACCGCTCGCGGTAACGCGGGAAGTTTAGCATTAATCTTTTGCGTTGTGGCATCATCGCGGCCATTCTCGGGCGTGTTAATGTTTCGAGTTTACCGTAAGCTGGCTTTCATGAAACTTCTGGTCGCGAAGATTGAAGACGAAGCAGCCAGAAGAGCAAGGCGCATTCGCCATGCGACTTGAGGGAATTGCGTTCGGTGTGTTTCATGCAAGATGTATCAGTGACGCGGCAAATTGAATTCAACGATAATGTTTTACCTTTTGTTACATATTCTCGCGAGAAAGAGCGAATATCCTCGGCGTTATGCGAGGCATTGTCAGAGCTGCGAATATACTTGCGAATACAATGCGCGAGACGCGCGTTGGATAATGTGCAGGCTGAAAACGTATTCCAGTATTTGTAGCCCTGTCATCGAGGTGGTATGAAATTTTTGTATATTCAATCCGGAAATTCTCGGCGAATTAACATCAATTTGATTTTATCGAGAAAACTATTTCCTTTGAAGAGCATCGCGTATATTTTGCAAAGCGAAACGAGCTTGTTTCGGTATATGTTGCACAGTATATTGGAGTTCACGAAAGTGTGAAATGAACGGAGATGCACGCGCGGATATTTAAAACAAATTGTTTGCGCTTTGGATACACGTTCCCACCGAATTGCAATTTTCTTTCAGCGCATGCATCGTATTTCATTATTCTGCTCGCAATTTCCCTTAATTTGTCCCCTGACGTCCAATTGACGCGATGGTAGAAAATCATTAATTAAATTTATACATTTTTAAGACAGAATTCACTGAGGAATTTGTTCATTAACGCGTTAATTTCTTAAGCAGGATGTTCATACACAGTGTGAACGCGTTTCTATAAACGAATGCAAAGTAGATCGGCGCGTTGGTTTAAAGTATGAACAAAGTTGACGTAAAAGAGAGCGCGAAGGTAAATCCGGAGAATAGGAATGCGAGTTAATTTTGTAGGCCAGCAACTTGGAAAATTAGGTTACTATTCACGGCGGGACACCAACAGGCAGAGTCAAAGTCTGAGTGAAATAAGTTCATCGCGTCGCGGGTCGGTTGCTCTCAAGGGTGCGCGTCAAAACGCGGCGCTGTCTTCGAGCCGTGTAGTCTCGAGAGCCCTATAAATTAAGAGAGTCCATAACGAACGCAGAAATAGTTGAACATTTCTGCTACACGTCCTGCACAATGCTGCACCGACGTTTATTCATTAACAACTTCCAATTTCAAACTATTTTTACAGGTCATTTCGATTCAGTTTCCCCGGACAATTCTGTCCACCTCGAATTTCGACCAACTCAATTAACACTACTCTTGATTAAATGGCTGGTTTTCCTCCATTTCAAAATAATGAAATTCTTCAAACATCTATTATAATATTATAAAAACTGTGCACGATTAAAATAAATTCTGCAATCTTCATAAAACAGCACTTATCAGCAGACTGAAGTCAAGCAAAATTTTCACAAGTTTCGAATTGGAAAAATCAAGACAGCCTAAAATGCAAATGGGAAATTAACTTCTGTAAATAAATTAGTGTTACATTCGACAAGATTGAAATCGTTAAGAGCTCCGCAGCGCCAAGCATCGAGCCAAGTCAACAAAGCCATAAATCCGCGTCCCCCTTTCGCGAGCACATAATCAACTAACGAAAAGTCGTCGATCGCCGGTAGATCATCGATGCGATCGGCGTCCGAGATCCCAGCGCATTCATGCAAATGCGTCGCCGCGCGCCTCGCCAGGGAAGAATCCGCGATAGACGAGATTCGCAATTTGTACGCGAGCAGCCCGCAGAAGAGAAGAACAACCGAGATGCGACGGGTCAGGGCGATCCTGATGCCGCGATCGACCCACATTGATCACCCGCAGTATCCTTGAGCAAAACGGTGACGAGCTACGACGCGCACACGCTTCAAGTCGGACGCAATACTGATCGATCTTCTTCGACGCAGATTCTTAATCGCGATAGCCTTTACCGTCGACCAGCAGATCCGAATGGAGATATTGGGAATCGATGGACACGTCGTTCGTGTGTGTGCACATACAGGCACGTGCACAGAGTTGTCATAGTTTGAGCAGAGTATCACTGAAATGCGGGAATCAATTGAAATTCCCAACTGAAGAATTTTCATGACAGTCGATTTAATAAATTTGCTTTCGAAGACCGGTCGTAAGTTTGAAGAATCAGCTAGAGTGTTTTTTTATAGGGTTCGTTTAAATTCAAGAACGAAGGATCGCCCGTACGATCGCGGTTGCTAAATGCCGAAGCCTGTGCCAAGATCGCTCGTGTTCATGGAATGCGAAAACCTCGCCGCAGGAACGTCGAAGGACGATGCGTGTGGACAAAGAGTACAGAGAATCACTGAGAAAATTATAGCCGAAGTGGCGAAGGACGATACACAAGGACGGTGTATTGGACTTCTTCCAGGTTCTATTTGGCTGCAATGTTTCCGAATCGCGTTTGCTGCGATAGATCAGTTGCACTTAACTCACGAACGCTTGTATTTGCCATTTGGAGTACCGAACTCTTAAATCAACTTCGATATATAGGTACAAAATCGCGCTTTACTCTTTCACCAGAAAGTTCTCGAAAATTTCACAGAGAGCCCGTACCCTGAACGACGTAACTAGACTGCGGATCTTTATGCAGAATAAATATTGTTTGGATTAATTGGAAAATATAAGAACCAAGTCAAATTAATTGAAATTACACCCACCCATTTTCGTCAAACATGCATAAAGATCCACAGTCTAGACATAACATAGCTGCACCACACGATTCCACGATTCTACCAATTTTCCACGTTTTTATTAGCTCGCTTTCTTGTCTGTCTGTCTGCTCGGTACAAATTTTGCAATTGATTTTAAACCAACTTCCCGATGAGATAGAGACTTGAAATTTTAAACATAGCTCAGAACTGGATGACAATGCAATATTTCAAAAGAAATTTTAAAAAAGCCCATGCGTTTAGAAGATATAAACTATTAAATTTAACCGTTACATATATAATATTTTATATTTTTATAAATTTTATATATTTTATATAATTTATATATTTTACATATTTTATATATTTTATATAATTTATATATTTTACATATTTTATATATTTTATATATTATATATGTATTATATATAGCTATTAAAAATTCACAATCAGAAATTTTCAGGACAATCTGCAGGGGGGTTAGGAACCTGTATGGGGACAGAAAAAATTATTTTATACTTTACATCCGTTTTAAAAGCGTGGTATTTTTTAAAAATTTATTTTTATTTAAATATTTAAAGTGCATAACAAAAATTAAAATAAAACACACAGATATACCACGTTATTTTCGTATTTGTACATTTTAAAAACAGAACTAAAGTTCCGCGTAATTTCGCGCCGCGGAATAGAAACGCGGCTCCGAAATTAGGAAAACGCATTCTCGCCGGGTAATAGAAAAGTTTTTTCGTATCCCCGGTGCAATTTCGAGCCGGGTGCAACGAGCCCATTCCCCGTTTCGCGACAGCAACTCATCATTCCCCGCGATCTTGCTGCAATTAATAAAAAATCAGCGAGCCGGGTTGGCTCGGCTCCACGGCAGATTTTCCTCGGCCCGGGGCCGGTGCATTATTGCGCAACGTCGGTGCACGTGCGCTCGTAAAAATCCCTCGTTACGTTACATAGCGTGTGTGCAGCGTACACGTAACTGCAACGATAACGGCGGTGCGTTACGAGCCCGGACGCTTCTGCACACGTCGGCGTTGTCTTGAATTTTTTCACCGGCCGATATATATTACAACCAGCCGCCGGGGATATCGCCGTTATCGCGGAGTGCATTTCGATGCGTTTTAGGCTGCAGTTCTGCTGGACCTGCGTGATCTTCTCGTTCGTTTTTAATTGTTTAAAAATTGAATATTTTTATGAAAATAATACTTGAACCTAGACCCACATTATTACATAGAGGATAGCGAAGATGAGTGTGCTTGTGAATTTTTTTTCGATTTCCTTCGCTGACGGTCTCGCTCGTTGCCCTGATTCGGATTTATCGGGATCCGTGGAACGTCTGCTGGAACCCGTAAATTTGCCAGATAAAACGCGTCTCCAGTAAAAATTGCGCTCCTTCGACCGCACTATTTCACCCCCGTCGCGCGATCGACGCTCGTCCTTGCTTCTGCATCACAGAAACGATGGATTTATCATTCTACCGCCACACTGATCGCTGATATCTGAGGGCGCATCCATTTGGTTTTTCGAATTTGTCGCTTCAAATGCATCGGAGAAGGTATCTGATGTCCTATACAATTTCTACTGTTCTCAAAGGCAATTCTACAACTTCAGCAAACAGTCGAGAGGCTATCTAACCTCAAGTTACCTCAGACAAAATGTTTCCCTGCCTCCAAAAGCTCGTCGTTGCCATAAGTACACGAGATCCTTTCGGAAAGCAGAGGCCATCGAGTAGGCAAGAGCGGATATCAATAGTATTATAAAAATTGCAAGGTAAAGAGAAGGTAAATTGAGGTGGAATTGTTCGTGGTCCCGGCGTCCTCTTATCTGCTCGCAACAGAGGGACGAGAGTAGGCGAGTTCAAAGGCTCTTGATCCCCGGGTGCAGAGGGGGTTAGAAAAGAATGTTCTCCGATCGCCATTTTTTCATCTTTCCCTTCGTGTACGCAAAGCGTCCGATACGAGACGAGTAACAGTAACGGTATTACGCGCGGAGATAGGTCACGTCGAGAGTTCCGAAGCGGATTCGTGAGAGTTGGAGGTGGACTTTACGGAGGGGAGGGGGGAACGAAGCGCTATGGGTGGTTGTAGTCTCTCTCTCTCTCTCTCTTTCGGCCTCCGCCCCTTCGGGAAATGTTCCACCGCAACTAGGATGAGAGAGAGTCTTATCGGAGTTTGTTCTTCCCGATTTTCACCTCTCGCCGCCGACTGCGAAACCAGCGAATTACGACGCGATTTTCCGCTCTCCCCCTTTCGATTTATTTTTTATCTACCTCCCGGCCACTATCTCGAGCGGACCGCTTGAAAAATTGTACGGACACCGAATTATGGTTCCGACTCGACGAGCTCTACCGTCCTTTAGATATTTTCAAACAGCCAGGAGTTCTTGGAATTTTGCGAATTTTCTGACTCAGGAGAAATCACAATTGAGTTCGTTATAAAGAGACTGCGGATGAAATTCAAAATTGTTGTCCTCTATTAAAATCATTCAGGGAATTTCTTGTAATTTCTATTTCTTGCAATCGATGCAGCCAATTTTTATTTTGCATAAAGTTGCGCAGCCTAGTTATGACCGATTAATGGCACATATGAAAAATTATTTAAATAAAAATAAATTTTTAAAAAATACCACGTTTTTAAAACGGACTAAAAAGTATAAAACAAAATTTTTAAAAACGCCACGTTTAAAAAACGGACTAAAAAGTATAAAATAATTTTTTCTAGCCCCATACAGATTCCTAATCCCGTACAGATAGTCTTGAAAATTTGTGATTGTGAATTTTGAATAGCTATGGAAATACTTGTAAGATTTAAAATGAAAAACGTGAGGCACAAGATAATACATAGTAAGGAGTGTAGAGAGTAACAGCCGCTGAGAAAACTCGCAAAACAGTTCATATCATTTGCAGTGCAATAAAATTGTTAATGATTTAGGTGTACATGCATCAATTATCTATTGCATGCGCCCCACGTTTTTCGTTTTAAATCTTACAAGTATTTTCATAGCTATTCAAAATTCACAATCACAAATTTTCAGGACTATCTGTACGGGGTTAGGAATCTGTATGGGGCTAGAAAAAATTATTTTATACTTTTCAGTCCGTTTTTTAAACGTGGTATTTTTAAAAAATTTATTTTTATTTAAATAATTATTTTCTGCTTTTTAGCCTTATATGTGTGAAATTTTACAATCGATTTTGAACATGTTGATGACATTATAACAGAGACATGTAGTAAATTTCAGACGGTATTGCGACGCGTCATATCGAAAACGAACGCCGTGGTAAAATGTCAAAGATAAAGGTTCGACGGAGAATTTCGGTGTAACTGTTCTTTCGCTTGGTAAACAAACATTATACTATAATAATACGTAGTAACTTTGTAAACACCGCACGGAGCTTGAACGCACACTGACGCACACTGAGCTCCTTCGGTGCGAAGCGGGTCAGTGGAGTGGGGATGAGTCAGAGTGGGAACACGTAGTAGAGTGGGGACGCTGAACGCGAAGACGTACTACGTCATGCGGCGGGGGGATGCAAAGGTTCAAATTATTAATAATTTATATCTCCTGAACGCATAGGTTTTTTTAAAAAAATATTTTTAAATATTGCATTGTCATCCAGTTCTGAGCTATGTTTAAAATTTCAAGTCTCTAGCTCATCGGGAAGTTAGTTTAAAATCAATTGCAAAATTTGTACCGAACAAACAGACAGACAGACAAGAAAGCGAGCTAATAAAAACGTGGTAAAAAGCGGTTGCCTCAAAAATTTCTTCTCTGTTTAAATAAACCGTCGCGATTGGAAAATTGATTGCAACATGTTACAATTTCGGTATCAGCAAAAACCAAAAGATTCCAGGGTTCCCGATAACCGTTATTCGACGCGCGGTTTAAGCGGCTTACAGGCGCGGACGATCAACCGCGGCGAGTTATCGACGCGGATAAATAACGAGCGTCATCGGGATCATTAAAATTAATATTTAAATGGCCGCCGCGGAAAACCACGATCGCTCGTGCGCGGCCGAAGGAAACGAGCGTCCGAGGAAGTTTTTCATCGATGTTTGCTCGGCCGCGCGGGTAAATTATCATCCGCTATTAATAATGGCTCGCGTGCCGTTATCGCCGAGTGATTTGGCCAGCCGGTCCGCGAATTAATCTTTTATCGGACACGCCGTTTTAATTGGCCCAGATTTGTGTGTCAGATTAATCGCGTGATTGCTATCGCCGCGCCATGGGGGGGACGCAGGGGGCGTTACGCCGGAAATTTGCCCCATCAAATGAAGATAAATGGGTCCCCCGGTTACGGAAGGTATACGGATTAATTGAAACGCGTAACGAGATTCTTTGTCCCGTTGCGGTTGTTTCTTTCGCGAAACTACAGGGACCTCGCGATCGAGCGGAGCTGGACCAAAGCTTTTGTCCGATTGCGACGCACGATGTTTACAAGCTTTAACGACGGGACACCGGACAAAAGGGGACGAAAATCTCCGTGGTAAATTGTTCCCGGCGACGCCCCGATGCCCCCGCTTGGTTTTGGGTCAAACCCCACTCGTTCGCAGATCTCGTCGAAATTTCAATTTTCCCACCCGCTGATCCGCCCTTTTACGCGCAAACCGCTTTCGGAGCGGTCTTTTTGAAACCGACGTCCCTTTGACGATAATTATAAATTTTTAATTATCGTTGGCTCCGAATTCGTTTCTATCTACACATCCATTAGACCGTCCGGCAAGTAATTTCGTATTTCGTGTAGAGATGACATTGCCTCTGAAAATTTTCAAAATATCCTACACGATGAAAAATAAAGTTCAATAAAAATTCGACAATAAACAAACATCGTTATCAGCGTGCAAATCTGTCTAGTTTCACCGGAGGTGTGAAAAATGGCTGAACTGGTGGCGCTAATTCGGAGGTCCATTACGGTCCTCCATATTTCTGGTCCGTCGCACGCACTCGGGATTTCTCGCAGTCCGACTGACGAAACTTTTGGAAGCTCGATGGTTAATCGGCCGATCGAGCCTCGCGTCGCCTGATTGGTCATTCAGATTCCGTTCGACGTGCGTTTTTAACGAACTCATTCAGCCGAGGCGTCCGCATTACTGGCCCTCGTTTTTCGCCCCCTCGACTTTCCCAGAACTCCTTTCGATCCGGTTCGGTCCCGAGTTAGGTCCTCGATACGCCGCAATCAGCAGCCATTATCTGTCCCGAGATGCTCTGATTTCCGGACCTTTACCGATAACGATGGATGTTTCGCGCGACATAATTCTGAATGACACAGACAGTACCGTAATTTTTAGGACACGTAGAAGGGGAAGCTGTTTTTCCGAGGGAAATTCGATTATCGCAGGGTGGAATCGCGAGAATTCTACGAGTCGGTGCATCAACGTTGATGGTCTTCGATCGGCTCGTAAAAACGACGCCGACACCGGAGGGTCAAGCGAAAAATCGTGAAGAGGCGTTGATGTAGGAAGAAACGCGGGGAAAAACGGGGTAGTAACGTCGTTTACGAAGTTGTGTCGGTTGATCGGCAGCGTTAGAACGACAAAAACCGCCGGCAGTTGCCCTGGAATTTCCTCTGTTCCCCCCTTTCCCTTTTCCATCCCCTTTCTCTGTTTCCAAGAGATAAAAGAGGCTCGAGAAAAGAAGGAGGACTGTGGAGGGGGAGAGTTTCGATTGGTACAACGAGTTCTCCGTACTCTACCCCTTCCTTCTCGATCCGCCTTTCTAACGCGAAGAATAAACGAATAAATCGGCGTTTCTTTATGCAAACTTGCGTTTAATTCGGGGCGAAATAGAAAGGCATTAATTTCGCATGCAAATAGCGGGGGACCTGGCGTCTGTGCCAGGGGGTTGGGGGGTTGGAGGACGTTGCCAAGGGTGGATCACAGAGAAACGGTGGTAAAAAGAGAAGGAGAAATAGGTGGGGGGTTGGAAAGAACCGTAGGATGATAGAATTGCGGGAGACGGGGTGGAAAGAGGGGTCGAAGGACGTAGAAACTAAACAAAAAAGATTGAACCAGACAACGAAGGAAAATGGAAGGATCGTGTAAAATTGAGAGAAGGGATCTCAACTCGGAAAGAAAAGATTCCAGAAGAACCACACACTGATAAGTGGTGTAAAAAAGAACAGGGTGAAAAGAAGGATGAGGAAGACTGAAACTAAGCATGAAAGGTCCAAGAAAATAACCAAGAAAAATAGAATAAAGGTGTAAAGCTGCAAGAAAGAGGTTATGCTGGAAAAGAGAGGATCAAGAAGGATGCGTTGATAAGGGGTTGGAATGGGGCAGGGTTAAGAAACACGGGGACAGAAGCTTCCCAAGGGGTAGGAGAGCAGAGTCGAGCTTCCAGTCGGGACTGTAGAGGCGGCTTTCACGGTATAATCAAGATGTTTGTTGACGTCGACGGCAAAAGGGTGGTCGGGGGAGGGTTGAAATGAATGTAACACCGAAGCAGGGGACGAGAACGATGGAAGGAATGCGAAGCTAGGCACAAGATACTGGAGAAAATAAGTGTCGCGGAATGGAGGATGGGGTGAAAGGCGAACAGGGGGTGGAAACGAAACCGGTTCGAACGAAGCGGGAATATTTTACGGGAACGTACAAACAGGATAATTGTGTGTCTGGAGCTATTATTCCTTCGCCTCGGAGGTGAACGATTGCGCCGTTCTCCTATAATAATTTTTCTAGCATAAAATAACAATCATCCTAGATGCTTTATTGTCTTTGCTTTTTATGCACAAATGATTTCGGCGCTACCGGTTCGATCAAAGATACAGAAATTAGCAATTTTGCAGAATTATAATTTCAACGTTTCGGTTCGGTTTTGAACCATCATCAAGAAAAGTCTGCGTCTGTGAAATTTAAGGATGTTCTGGAGGTATGTAAAAACGCAACAAAATTTTTGAAAATTTGGCAAGATATAATTCTTACTAAATTAATGTAATTACCAAAGTTTGGGTTCGATTCACTGCACCGTTTAAGAATTATAGCAACTTAAAGTTTGCACATTTTAACACGTCTTCTTATGGGGAATTCATAAAATTCCACTTCAAACTCTATTTAAACCTTGAAAAAACGCAACTAGAAACTTCAGTTTTTTTGTATATGCAGTAAAAATTATATAATTAATTATGTTCAAAATTTATTAGGATTCACTAAACAGTTACAGAGCAAAAAAATTATAAACTGTTACAAAACGTCAAATTTATCGTGTTGTCTCTTACTAGCATGGAAACGCGACAAGTGTAGACCACTGAATATAGTTACAGAGGGTACAGTATTCGCAAAAGTTTCATGCAAAATATACTCATGAATGGCTTTCATTGCCAATATATTGATGGATTTCGAATTTCTTGTATTTTTGTCTCCCATTGTACCTCCAGAACATCCTTAATAGACACTGTTATTCATTAACACAGGAAAATTTTATGATTTAAACAAGAGGTAATATACATACTTGCTAATTGTGAAAAAACACAGAATGAAGAGCGTAAAAGAAATGGTACTTGTCAGTAAGAAGGTTTAAACTGTAATAGACTGTAACCGTTGCGACAATGTCAAAGCAGAAAACAAAGAAACATCGTAGATCTAACTAGCCAATCCGATGTCAAGGATCAAGAGACACCAAATCAATGTTTGGCGCGAAATTCAAATTTTAAATATTCATCAACAAACTTCCAGCCAATGTATTACCAAAAATTGGTAGAAAAAATTAGCAATCATTTAATGTGTGAAGTTTAACATAACAATGTTAATGTGCTTAACCATATTTATAAACTGGAATTCATTAGTTAGATTATTATAGAACATCATCATAAGTTGATTACTGATTCAGTAATGTAGTGTAAATTTCATTAATCTCAGGTTTTTCGTACCTAAGATTGACACTTTGATGTTTAATCATGTGAACAGTTTCTAATAATAATCTTTGGTGTAAATTACTTTCTTTATCCAGTATTTTGACATTTTCAAAATCAAATGCATGGTCAAGTTCAAATGAATGCTTCGTTAAGGCGGTGTGCTGTGATCATGGCAACAATATATTTCTTTTATGTTCATTGATCCTTGTACTCAAATGTCTAGAAGTTTGTCCAATGTAAGAAAGATTACAGCCTTTGCAAGGTATCTGATATAATACGTTACAACATTTTAATAATGGTATTGGATCTTTGATTTTTGGAAACCAACATCTCAAATAAACAGGGATTTTATAAATAGTATTTTATAAATTGTCTTTGTTTGCATTGGAAAGTGTATACTATGATGCATTACGGAAACACTGTTATGAATTTATTAATTATTCTACAGTGATCCATGCACTTTAAACTGTTTCATTAACTATTGAATATTGACTAACAGGAACAATTTTGTCTGTTTCAGGTAAAGGCCCCGAAGTGTCTAAAATCGGAAGTTCCAGGTGTAGATTCGTGAGTAAACGTCACAGAGAATTCTAGTTCCTCTCCGTAGCCGTGAAGATGGCAGCACCTGCCGCACCTACCCTAAACCTCCCTCTCCTTCGCAGACTTCGAAACGTTCTTGTTAACGAAACTCAGTAACGCTATCCGAAGAACTCGAGATTCCAGACCGATGCTTTAATCTCTCGTATTCCCGGGCAACTTTCCCAGCATTCTTCGCGCGAAAAACTTTCATACAGCCTTTTCCAAGCTGCTCAGCTGCAGCTGGAACAGCGACAGCGGTAGCAGCGTTTCATCCGCAATTTTCCGAGATTCGGGCGAAGCAAGTCCACCGCAACAACGTTGTCGTGCGGCTCGGTTCTCGAAGGAGAGAGTGCGTTGACCGCGGTTAATTAAAACGCGATCTCTCGTTCGAATTCTGACCGCGTCCCGGCGAGCTGCAAACTTTCCAGCCGGCTCACGGATACCTCGCAAATCCCCGAGCTGTGGAAGAGCCAGAGAGAAAGAGCGAGGCTCTGGATCAGGAAACTATTGGCACAGTGCTCGTTTGTATAGCAACTGCGCCGGAGGCAGCAGAAATTCTGTTTTATTTAGTGATTCCTTGCATTGTAATCTAGATGGTTGGTAGGCGTCACATTATTTACAATAATGTTCCTATCCAGCGCCCGGCAAATGGCGCCGATATTGGGGTTACGAAAGGAAGAACGCCCAAGTCTCGGCACTGTAGAAAAAAACGGTCGACTAAAAGCGAAAAGAGCGCCGACGGGGGACAGTAACAGATTTTTATGGGACTAGTAACGACACGGCACGACGTCTTAACGCCAGGGTACATCGGTCCACGGGGATAACCTCTGGGGATGACCCGACGACGTCGAAAACGTCCAATCCGGCCGTCCGGTTGTAAACAAACAAATAGCCGGGGTCCGTTTACGGCCGCGTTATAAACAGTTCGATACACGGCCGCATCGCAGTAAAAGTAAAACGCGTGTCGGCCAGGGGCGGCTCGAAAAACGACCTTGAAGCCAGGAATAGCTACCTCTCTTTCGCCTTCCTGTATGCGAAATTAATTGAAGTCTTGATCATAAATCATACCTATGGAATTTTTTCCCTTGCATATTCTAGTTGACATTAACAACACGACCTTCATTTACAAGAAGGTAAATATTGATGATGCCGCTGAACGCGTCTGTCCATGTGTCTGACCATGGCGCACCGATTCTACTTCTTACACCGCGCGACGAGCTTCGGTGTCCGATTTTTTCCGAAAAGAAAGCGCCGTATTCAGCGCTTTCATACATTTCGGTTCACGTTTCTGGTCCGCTGTTTGTGAATTAATTCTGACATGCCAAGAGTGGAAGTGCATGTTGAAAGCTTTAAAGTCTCCGGCAAAATTGTTTCTGGAGGCAGAAACTGTTTACGCGGAAGACTGCCGGTGACGCTTTTTGTAAAATGTGCAAACGACCGGGCTACAGAGAATCGGTTAAATGAATTATTTAATGCAAGAGTGGCGCAAACGAGAATGACTTGAGTGCCGAGTAAGGCTTTGTGAAATGCAGCAAATATATCAAAGAACGTTGCATCCCTCTTATTCGAGTCGCTGTGAAATTACCGAACGCGAAAATCGAGCTGTCGAGATGTAGTATTCAAATATAATGCTTTACAAATTACGCTGAACTCTGTGAACTTCGCATGTCGAACTCTGAATAAATTAAATACTGTCATTTTTCGGGGGCAATACATATCAGCGTTGCTACGGAAACTTTTCGCAGGGAAGACTGCGGGTGGCGGTTTTAATAAGAGCGCGTTGGTAACATGTACAAAGCACCACCGACCTTGAACTCGGGGGATAGAGGTCTCTCTTTCGCCTTCCTGTTTCAGGGGCGAAATTAATCGAAGCCGCGGGACTCGATCGTAAATCATACGCGTTTTACTCGGCCGTTGGTTCGCTGGGCACGGTCTAACACCTGGCACGTAAAGAGCTTCCCAGCTGGCGGGGCCGTAAACCGTCTTCCGGAACAGAAACCGCTACCACCGGGATAGCTACTATCTCCTCGGCGCTTACTGAAAATACCGTAAACCACTCCTCTGTTCCGGCGAGGCATCTTTAAGACCCGGCCTCCTCTTCTCTTCTCTCTATCTCTATTCCTCTATCCGGGGCTGCTGGATTGCGAAAGTATTGGCACACTGGGTTCTTTATGATAATGTAAGCCGCCGAGCCAGAATAGTGATACAATTTTGCGTTTTAGTGATTTATCGCTCGCGGAAACGCTGCGCAGGTTCAGATACGTTAAGGTTTCGCCATTAACCTTTTATGGAGCGCGAGATGTTAATGTTGCGATTACAGTGCGGATTGTGTTATGCGTTTGTACCGTGTGTACATTCGTGAAGTATACGAGCGACTGTTGGCATTAAATAAGAAAGAAAAACATTAGTAAATATATTGTTACACTAATGTTCAAACTGTCTCCTACTGTTTTCGATCGTAAATTGTTGTAAACGAAAATTAATGATGATTTTGGCGCACTGGTTCGATCAAATACTTGATCAAATACTTGATCGAACCAGTGCGCCAAAATCATCATTAATTTTCGTTTACTAATGTTCAAAGCAGAAATTAAACGGGCCGGGATGATAATCTCACGAGGTCCAAGAAAGAGGGTTCCCGAAAGGAGCCCTCGGCATCTGAAAATCATAATCCCATGGAGGATGACTGCCGTTACCGCTCGGAATTCCTCGCGGGATGACCTCTTCCAAATTTCACAGCTCATTATGCACCATAGGAATGCAGCAATATCTTCTTGGACCGTGGAGTCTCCCCTATCGCCCGGACCCAGTGTTCCTCCCTCTTATTTTCCCGCGGCAGAAACGCCGCGGGATGTCCTTAAAAGAATTTGATATCGAATTCTTCCCTCCAGGGGCGGAAGGCCGAGGAAGAGGGCGAAAGATACCGGTGCTCGGCGAGAGGAAGATAGAAAAATCGGGGAAGAAAGAGAAACGAAGGGTTGGGAAGAGAGAGAGTGCATTATCTGGAAGTTGAACGGAATCCAGCCACCAGCCGAAAGGGGGGCTGGTGTTCCAGCCCCCGGCTTACTATCGGTACCGCGGAATTACGCCGCCGGATAATAACGTTTTATGCCGATTTTAATACGCGACTTCATTTCCCCTCGACCTACGAATCACCTTCGACGAGTTACGGGATTCCGAATCGCCGATTCCTCGATATCGGCGGACCGGCTGTTCCTGGAAATCCTCATTCTCTTTGCTTCTCTCCCTCTCTCTATCGTAATTCTTCTCGTTGAATATCTCTTTCTCTCTCTGTTCTATCGTTGATCGTGTGCCTCAACGACACGATTCCTACGGGTTCGATTCTCGACATGCTAGACAATGTCCGCGGCGGGATTTAGGAAACACCGACAACGACGACTGTCCGTTTGCAAGTGGGAATTCCAGGGATAATACGCCGGCTCGTATTGGACGCCAGCCCTCGGTACACGATGGACAGTTTATTTGGGTATTAGCCGCGATAAGCTACGGCGCTGCAGTTACTTAACTTGTAGTCGCTTGTACGAGACCGTTCCTGTGTGCCTGTAGATCATAGAGCGTTATCTCCGCCCGGCTGTTTGCGATTCGATCTTCCGATTTAATTGCCCGCGCAACCACTGTTGCAGATTTTGTTCGACTGCTGTACCTGTCCCGTCGCGGCAATACTGACATTTCAGTGACAATTTACCTGCACGTGCGTAGATGGAAAAAAACCGGTGAATAGATTTTTCACCCCAACGCGAATCTTTTTAATTTTTTTTTTTGTGAAATCTAAATATTACCTCTATGGAAATCAGTTTTATGATATGAATACATCTTTTTGTTAAAGTTGTTCTTAAGTCAGTTCCAGTACTGACCCGCATTGAACGTGTTAACAGAAATGTCAGCAGCTATAAAAAAGTACGTGTCAAACATTTTTTTGCGGTTCCATATCATACCAAAATTTCATTAAAATCGTCAAGCTCTTTGGGATTTAGTGTCAACATTGTTGCGTCCCAACATCCAGAGTTGTGCTAATTCAATTACATTGTAATTCAATTACGTAATTGAATTACATTGTATTTCAATTAATAGTAATTCAATTACGTCGTAAATGAATTACTATATAATTCAAATACAACGTAATTCAATTACTAAGTATTTTAATCAGATTTGTAATTGAAATACAATATGATTGAAACACAATGTAATTGAAATACAATATAATTGAAATGCAATTTATAATTGAATTACAGTATAATTAAAATACAATATACTTGAAATACAATATAAGTGAAATGCAATGTATAATTAAATTACAGTATAATTGAAATACAATATACTTGAAATACAATATAAATGAATTACAGTATAATTGAAATACAATATAATTGAATTACAGTATAATTGAAATACAATGTGTAATTGAAATACAATGTAATTGAAATATAATATAATAAAAATACAGCTCTCCAAATTATAGCCCAGAACTTGGAAGAACTTGCGATATATTTTTATATTTTTCTTTCATATACAGTAACCGCGGGTTTATTGTCGAACAGCCGTGTTCTGCACGGACAGTATTCCCGCAGTGACATCATTTTTTTCACAATGTAACACCAATATTTAATCTTCTTTATTTTTCATTATTATTTTTCGCCAACATATTCGTGGCATTTTTCTAATGCAAAATGGTACCAAACACGATATAATTTCAACTGTATTTAGTGGTGTAAACTACGATGAAAGTTTCGAACGCAATGAAGAAAAGCGTATTGGAAAGAAAGAGACGCGGTTGTCGAGTCTTACATTGTCGAGAGTTACATTGCAATTTAATTGAATGAAGATCTCAATTATAAATTACAACATAATTGAATTACAATTTAATTCAATTACAATGTATTTTATAATTGTACTCCGTTGCAATTACGAATTACATTGTAATTTAATTGACTGAATATCTGAATTATAAATGACAACATAATTGAATTACAATTTAATTCAATTACTTTGTAATTATAATTCTGGAGTAATTCAATTGTAATTCTGCACAACTCTGCCAACATCACATGTGTACAGATATTTGTGATTGTAGATCTTTGAGTGGATTAACATTTTGCAGACGCTGGCAGCAAATGGAAATTTCCATATTTTATTAACATGTTGATACTGTATCTCTGTGTATTCAAATTTAGTAAATTTGTGTAATAATTCACAAAATCTGAATATTCGCGAGTGTCCGGAGCGACGGAAAATCTCCGGTCAGGCGAGGATGTAAAAGTCGGATCGAGGGAGAGTGTCTATGGTGGCGGATCTGTCGGGGACAGCTCGTTTGTCCCATAAACGGTGTAACGATAACAAATCACGGTTTCGAGGTGGGTCGTTCGGTTGCTCGTTCGCCATCAAACTTGACCGCAACCCGGTGTCTAACGCGGCAATAGACTCGCGGAATCGCGGACCGGTCGTAAAGCGCGCGACGTGCAGCTCGCAAACGTCGGTGACGAGGTTGGAAGGGGTGTAACGGGGTTGGAATGGAGGTTGAGAGGAGTGGAACGGGGTGGGAACGTGGTCGTCGACGAGCTCGAACACCGTCACCCAATACCGGCTGACATTTACGCGCATTTATTCAATTTAATTAACTGGCGCCCGTTAAACAGCTCGACGACACGCGGCACGAACCGTATCTCTCTCTCTCTCTCTCTCTCTCTCTCTCTCTCTCTCTCTCTCTCTCTCTCTTCCTCTCTCCCTTGCTCTCTATTTCTGAGGCAACGTGCTAGATTAGTCGTGATTCCAAGTTTCCTCTTTATGGCGGAACTTTAGCGGACACCGTAGCCGCGAAGTGACGTCGACTTTACCTCGTTACGCAAGACGAGAGTTTCAGCGTGTCTCGCGTGAGCGATTATAAGCACCACCGCCGCGACAAGATTTATTAGTTTCATATTTTATTCGTTTTTCTTTTTGCCAGGTCTCTCTCACTCTTCCCCTTGTTTGTTTCGCGGTGGTTCGTGCGGTGGGGGGTTTGGTTAACGACGGGGCGGGCGCAACGTGTAATTACGTAATTGGACGATCAATCACCGGGGGCTTCTAATTTCCTAGAAACGTACACTTCGGACGATAAGTGTCGCGACGTTTATTGGTTTTGTAAAAATAAGGATGGTTGAACTGTTTCATGCTTGAACTACGCTTTTTAGAAATTACTCTATTTAATTTATTCAGAGTGACACTCTGTGTGGTTTTGTAAAAATAAGGATGGTTGAATTGTTTCATGCTTGAACTACGCTTTTTAGAAATGACTCTATTTAATTTATTCAAAGTGACATCTGTGTGGTTTTGTAAAAATAAGGATGGTTGAACTGTTTCATGCTTGAACCACGCTTTTCAGAAATTACTGTATTTAATTTATTCAGAGTGACACTCTGTGTGGTTTTGTAAAAATAGGGATGGTTGAACTGTTTCATGCTTGAACTACGTTTTTCAGAAATGACTCTATTTAATTTATTCAGAGTAACACTCTATGTGGTTTTGTAAAAATAAGGATGGTTGAACTGTTTCATGCTTAAACTACGTTTTTTAGAAATTACTCTATTTAATTTATTCAGAGTGACACTCTGCGTGGTTTTGTAAAAATAAGGATGGTTGAACTGTTTCTTGCTTGAACCACGCTTTTTAGAAATGATTCTATTTAATTTATTCAGAGTGACACTGTGTGGGTTTGTAAAAATATGGATGGTTGAACTGTTTCATGCTTGAACTACGCTTTTTAGAAATGACACTATTTAATTTATTCAGAGTGACACTCTGTGTGGTTTTGTAAAAATAAGGATGGTTGAACTGTTTCATGCATGAACTACGCTTCTTAAAAATGACTCTATTTAATTTATTCAGAGTGACACTCTGTGTGGTTTTGTAAAAATAAGTATGGTTGAACTATTTCATGCTTGAACTACGCTTTTTAAAAATGACTAATTTATTCAGAGTGACACTCTGTGTGGTTTTGTAAAAATAAGGATGGTTGAACTGTTTCATGCTTGAACCACGCTTTTTAGAAGTGACCGTATTTAATTTATTTAGAGTGACATCTGTGTGACTCATAAAGAAACTATCTCCTCAATTGTAAAAAAAGATTCTACATTTCGTAACAATTCCTCATACCTGCTCTATCGCGGCGGCTGCCGATAGTTCATCAGAAACAGCAGCAACCATAATTCTTCCCATCGAATCGAAGAACGCACGCCGAAGTGGGCCGGTTAATTACAGATACAGTCAAATTACCGCTTACAATTACGAGGCCGCTGGACACCGGTTCGCATAAACTCGGTTACGTAGACGCGTAGGTGGGCGCGCGATAACGATGCATCGCGTGTGTAGATAATGAAGTTTCGTAATTAAGTAAGTAGATTAAACGGTGGATTTGGTAATGCGTGTGCTCTCTCGCACGCGTGGGCACGCGACCGCCGCGACTGATATTACTAATATCGTACGTCATTAATTGCTCATCAAATCGCGTGTCTACGTTCAAATTACACGGCGCATACACGCACGCACACAGACACGTACGCGTATGCATTCGATTCTCATTTATATCGAGAGAGAGAGAGAGAGAGTCGTTTGAGCGTACGGTTTTTAATCGAGTCACGTATCGATCGGACACATGCACATTTTAACGACGCGCGCCGATTAATCCGTGAATTTCCGTGGATAATTAACGTTTCGCCGTTCGAAGGAGAGGGGAGAGGGTTGTATTGTTCGCGCACTTAACTCCGCGGGGCGTCATTGTCGGCCCGCAAGCGACGATAATTAACCGGTCGCGTTCCCGCTCGCATCGCCGGACGCGTTTCAATTCCTCCGCCGGTTAATGGAATTATCCGGTAATGAATTTAACTTCCTGTCGACCGACTTACGACCCCGACGTCTTTTCACGTCCGCTTCGCACACACGGTGCACCTGGTCGGTGCAACTCGGGCTCGCACGAACTCGTGACCCATGACGTTTGATAGTTTGCAGCATCAACCGCGCCGAACTTCAATTTCTTCAAAATTGTCTACTATGAACCGAACTTTAATGAAGAAATATTGAGTCGGCATTTTAAGATGAAATAGAACCCAATTTATAATTTTAATACATTTTATTCGATGATCTTTTGCCATCGTTCTGGTAGAAACAAAAACTGATCCAAGTGCGATTTCAGGTCATCACGCGCACACACATTATTTCACCTTAAAATACCGAAATTACTTTCTTGCCGACGCAACAGAACCACTACCGTTCGTACACAAAATTCGTACCGTCTGTCACAAATTGAGCACACCATAAACTTCTGGTCCCCAGCCCCCAGATTGCATTTTACCGGACAAGGGGTCCGGCATTTCATTAAGAGCAGCCGGGAAAGCGGAGATTCGGTTCATCCAAGGGATTCGTGGGGAGGAAGGGGTAAATCGAGCAGCTTTATTCGCAGCATACTCCTGGTTCCTGCAGGTTTCTTCGACGCAACGTCGCGTCGTCGTGTGTATCCTGGTTTACGAGCGATCACGATCTTCGGTCGCGTTACCGTGTGATACGCGACGTTGCGGTCAGGGACGTCGTGCAAAGACGCAACAAGAGAGAGAGGGAGAGAAATAGCGAGATAGAGTGACAGGGTCCGACCGGTGCGGCTAAGCCGTGCCCATAAAAAAAAGTTTATGGGCCAAAGAGATCCCTGTTCACGAGTTGCGGTGAACGTATACATAGCTGCGCTGCGTATATGGCGGCGGACCGGGCCTCGCGCGGTTCGAACGGTAATGAAAGTAACGAGATCGCCGGATACCTCGGAATGCCGGTCATTAATGACCACTTCAATCCCTCGAATGGACCGTCGAAAGGCATAAATCATTGACAAACGATGGTTTGTTCTGACCTAGTCGTTCGGATCCAATCCGACCATCGTTAAACTGCTCTTTCCGCCGCAGTGCTTTATCCCCCCGGGAAAAATCGCGCATTGTTCCTCAGAACGTTTCAATTTGTTTGATGCACTTCGCCGATATGTTGCGCTTTCTCGATATACGATCCCGTGGAGATTCTTCGACTGTCTCTCGCAGAAAACAGATATTTTTTTATGTTATACCGACGTATTTTTCAATGCACTCTTCTTAGGCTTTTATAGGTCCTCGTTTAGATCCAAGAAAATCAGCCGCATCAGCTCAAACTCGCTTCCCAACGAACATTTAAAAGAACCATTTGCGATGCTGGCTCCGACTGAAATCGCATACAAGGGTAGAAATAACGCGACCACAGGTGTGCCAAAGATCTGGCAAGCATCTGGAGCCCGCACGTCCTCGCAACTAATCAATAGGCGATCCCCTAACGCGTCCGGATCGCTCGAAGAAAAAGGCGTCTTTCGTGTAGCCATAATCTCCATCTAGCCTGGCCGTCTAACGACGCACTTTCGCCGGCCGAAGGAACACCTGTCCCCAGTCTCAGCCTTCGAAAACGTTTATCCCTCGCAGACAATCGAATCGGTTGCTTCAATCGCGGTCACCGGTCTGGTCCACAAATTTCGTTAGAGTCCTGCAAGAGGAGAAGGCGGAATAAAGGTAATTTCTTCTGGAGTGTCTCCCAGTTTGCGTGTTCCTCGTGTGAACACCTGCGACCGTTCATGGACCGGTCCCGGACATATACAAACCGATGGTAGTCTGCCTCTCTTCTCTGCCGACTTCGAGTTACTATTCGTGTTCCTGGAAACACCTCTGCCCCGCGAATTGTCTCTGGAAAGTCGCAAATATTCTCGAAGATGCTTCTTATCGGAATTGATACTCGATTCGTATGAAAATGATCAATTCCGCCCGAGAGTTTACGGCGGTTGAGCAACCTTGATTCACGGGAGAATCCGTAAATGTGCAGTTAATTTCATTAGTCCGATGTCCGCTTGTGCATCCGGACAGAATCGATCTCTCGATAAAGGTGATCGTATGGGATGCTCGTTGGCTCGCGAATTTTATGGAGGATCGTGAAAACGAGTTTAGAGAGGCAGCTCGAAGAGCGTTGGGATCAACATGGTCCCTGATTTTCGTTTATGGGACTGTTTTAAACCGGGAAGGCCGTGGGAGCGTGGGGAACACTTTGGAAATTTAGGAGAGATCGGGGAGGACCGGTTTCGGGCAGAAAGTGGGGGTGGTGGATCCTCTCAGGATCCAAAAGTTCATTTCTTCTAATTGTGTCAAGTGGTGTCGAATTTTCGAACCAACAATTTTGCCTGGAAAAATTGTATGTAAGGTGAAGTGCCCTAAGTCTGGACAGTCCAAAAGTGATACCTAAATCTGGACAATTGAGTTTTCATAGTAAAATCAGTAATTAAGAGATTGAATAATTATATTATATATTCCGAGGCCTTAGCTACAAGTAGGTGTTAATATTATTTCATTAAGAAATCAATTGAAATTTAAAAATGAATTCAAAGTTCTTCTGAAAACAGTATACAAAATAGTCTATTTACATGCGAATCATGTGCATTTATAGTTCGAACTTTTGTTAGAAAAAAAGATATAATTGAAGCCCTCAGACAAAAAATAATTATCACGCATAATAATATTGATATTTTAAAATAAATTGGCAATCAAACTTAACGTAAATAATAATTATTAATCCAAATATTAGATGTCCAAGATTAGAACTGTTTTCAAATATAAGTACTCCATACTGGGCCGCGATGATAGTAGCTGTCCCACTCTCTAAGCTTATACGCAATGTGCTTACGCCTGAAACTGGACACGTGTTTGTGAATAAAATCAACGCATTGTTTGCAAATTATTTAACTACATGTACGTATAATTAGTCTTCTATTAGCTTGAATAACGTATGTAGAAAATGTATTCCGGTTGTGACGTTAATAATACTTTATGTTTACATCTTAAATCTATCAGTATTACTACCTAACCTTAAAAGTTGTATTATGACAATTTTTTTTAAAACAGTAAATGAAAATAAATATATATTTGGTTAAATAATACAATACTATAATCTATGATAAGAATACTACATATTACGCAAAGCATCTTCTATTCGTCATGCGCAACAGCGCCACCAACCAACGTTTTAGGTTATGTTCGCTCGATCAACTCGTAAATTGAATTTGTCCCGATATTGGCTTTACTTCTGTCCAGGTACTAGCTTAGATTGGATTTAATATGTCCAACTATATGTTTGAATTATCCTGGTTAATACAATTAAGATATTAACCTAAACAATGATTTTTTTATTTTAAATTACTTTACAAACTCGGAACTGTATGTTAAAACTCTTAAGAAATTGTTTTTGTTTATTTAAAGTGATAAAATTTAAAATAGAAAAACATGCTGTCCAGGCATAGGGCACTTCACCTTACATCCAAGAGCGATCTCACACAAATTAGATCACGCTGAAAGATAATCGACCCGAAATCTTTCGGACTTTCGAACCCGCCAGAATTTGAATTCGACAGCGGAGTGTCCGCGAGCGAATTTCTCGGCGCAGAAGGGTAAAAAAGCGAAACAAACGGGGTCTCGCACGCGTGTCGTTCCCAATCTCCCCTTTCACTTGTTGCGCTCGTCGCGCGAGTACGAGGAAGTCGTTCGAGTCGGACGTTCTCGGAACGCGAATTAATTGCCGGCGTCGAATTGTATCGCGGAGCTCTCGGTTCCCGGGATCCCGGTCTTGGTCCGCGAACCGGTACTTTAATTTCCCGCTGCTCTGCGGTCGTCATCTTGTTAGCGATTCTACACAACTAGTCCCTCCGTTGCGTTGCGTTGCGTCGAAGAATTTCCATTTCGCGCGTGCGAAAATTACCGTCTCGTGACCCGGGCTCGTAACACAGCTACGAACAAGAAAGAGAGCGACTGCATGATGGTTTTTTATTGTTTTTTCACGGGAACGGGCCGGTCGTTGTTTTTACAATCGCGATCAAGCTGGTCCAGCCAGTCGCTGCTTAGCGTCAAAGAGAACCGGTGTGCTCGGCCGACGGGGAAATTTCCGGGTTCAGGGAAATAATCACGCTAGCCGTGCAGTTAACGATTTTTGTCGACGCTGTCTGATATTGCGTTTCAGAAAAGCTTCTATGGGGGAATCGTTGGCGAGGTAGTTTCACGGAAATGATGGTAGGATTTTTCTTTGGGCGGGTTAATTGCACCGGAGGAACACAGTGACTCCGACTGTTAATGGGATAACTTTTTTAATATACGACTTTTTTGGGAAGCTAGTGCAATTAGTTTATTACACGATGTGATAAGAAATTTTTTTGAAATTGCAATTGGTCGGAACTGTGGAAAAACTGCAATTTTTACCAACTTTGAACGTTTGTAGCAACGTTGGCCGATTTTGATGAAACTTTCAAAATATGTTTAATTGATTTAAATCTAGGGAACACGCTTTCTAAATTTTTCATATCCTCGATCCCGCATGTCTCCGGTCGAAGAATCAGCCCGGTGCAGCAAAGAGCACGGAGGTTAACACATGAGTGCTCCGATGCGATGTACGGTCCAGGAAACCGGAGGCTGTAGACCGGTGCAAACACACGTGAGCACACTTATATCGTCGTATAAATATGCGTGCGTGGCCGTTCGGTCTTGTGTGCACGCGGGCCGGCGCACGACAAACGTAATCTGGCGTATGTGTTCCTGATGGTAAGGGTTGTCGTGGCTGGTAGGGGTGGCAGCAAGTCCAGGGGTACATCAAAGCGAGATTGGCCGTGTAAACCTTCGAGCAACAAAGTCGATTCTCCCCTCCAGGTTGTCCTCTGATCCTTCGCTCGTTCTCCTCCTCCTTCCTCTCTCTCTCTTTGCCTCTCTTCGTCTGCGTCTGAAACCTGTTCGGAATGAAAATCAGGAAACGAGGACCCATCCAAGACGAGGCTCGTGCACGTAGAGTCCTTGAAAACGGTCCCTTTACACGTTGCCAATAAAATTGCCAGTGGACGCCAGAGTTTCGAAGGAGCCTTCGGGGTCCGCCTTCTTCGGGGAACATGCGAATTTTTCTGACCGATTGGAGCGTTTCTCGGAAGATTGGACCATCCTAACACGCAGTATACTCTTTCCACTATTTCGTTCTGTTGCCGAAGACCTTGGAAATTCGCAGCGTCGGACGATTTTTCCTTTTGGTAATTGTTTTACCAAGAGTTCAACATTCATTTTCTTCGCAGATATGATCGAATCGCGAAACGGTGTCGCAACCGATGCACGGTCGTGCGATAAATCAAAGTAGCGTATTTGCGTATTCTAAGTACCCTAATTAGAGCTGGCTGGACGTAGAGAGCAGGTTCCGTGTCTAATCATCGGTCTACCAAATGTGGCCCGATAAGAAGCCGAAGGCGAACGAATCGCTGCTAAAGACGAATGGTATCTCGTTAACGATCTCTCCTTCGCTCTCGCGTTTTTCACCGCGGCGCAACCGGACGGCATTAAAACCGGCGTAATATTAATTTACACGGGCGACATAAATCAGAACCTTGAAGTTTCCGTGCGCGTGCAAAGAAACGGGAATCGGTGTCGTTCTTCTGGAGAAGCAGAGAGAGAGAGACTTTGCAACCGATTTCAACGTAGTTCTGTTAATCGCCGGCTCCACGATGGCAAAAGCTCGGTCTCGCTGACCGTAAATAACCATTAACAGGCGATGCCAAGTGTTGGGAACAGTTTCCAGAGGACCATGCCGGCCATCCGGCTTCGTGCCGCGGCAATAGCAATTGATCGCGGAGTCTTTGCCTCGCGGCGAGCAGTATAGCGCTTGAATTATGCATCGGCTGCTAAAGAGGAAGACGAAGGAAAGGAGGGCTAGCCAATTGCTGGGCACACACGATAATCGAGACGTTAACGAGTCGACGTCGATGCTACCCATCTGCTACATAGTTCGCTTTTGATCCTCTCGAATTTCGATATCACGCTTTGGGGAAGCTTCGTCGATACAACGAGCCTCTAAAAAATACAAAACTCTGTCCTCTGTAATTGTAACAAAAATCTCGGAACACGGAAGACGCAGAAAGCTGAAATTTGGCACACAGGTAGTCCTTAGCTCAAAGGGGTGCACGAATATGTTTTTATCCCGGAAGTCCTTCGGGATTAATTGCTAAAATTAAACTAGAGGGCTATTGTTGCTCGTTCGCTTCGCTCGCTCGCGAGTAGGGTTGTTTTTGTTCGCTTGCTTCGCGAGCTCGTGGGTAGGACTGCTCTTGCGAGAGGGTTAGTGATACGCATGGCTAGCAGGGCCTACTGCTATTAATGTTTTTTATTTGGTGTGTGACTCTCCAAGAGTCACACAAAGAACTTCCCGATTCGTTACTCCTTCGCCAACATCGCTAACATCGTTTTTTTTTTTGTACTTTCATCGATATTCTCCCAAAATGTATTCTCGGGAGTAGAGATGATTAACTCCCTCTTGCATTGGGATAATTTTCGAGTATTGTAAGCGGAAACATCATCGTAAGGTACAAAAAAAGATTTAAAAAAAAATTTTTTTTTTCTAATTTTAAAAATTACGTAATTACGTTTGTTTCTTCGGTGGAAACTTTCCGTTCTCTCGTATAAATTGCATTGTTGAATGAACTTCTTTCGAAAAAAACTAAAAAAACTAAAAAACTACTTGACCAAAATGGATCAAAATCTAATCAGCTCTAAGTTACAGCGGGGCACATCGATTGCATCATTCATCATCCTGATCGCGTTGTTACTTTTTCTGAAAACGTTAACGAAAAATTTGATTACATAGAAACGGACATACGTACACACACACACACATACGAACATTTTGCTGAAAATAGTCTAAAATGACTGCAATGACCATGAAACGTGAAGATCTGCTAAAAAATCGATTTTCGATTTTCGGGGTCATTACAATAACTTCCCTATAAAATCGGGAAGTTAATTAGTGTTATTTAAGTTCCTCATATAATATAATATTTTAAATATGCGCGCTCTCTATCACAGAAATTGAGAGGTTGGGTATTATGTTAGTTGCGAAATAATCGCCAGAGGATAACGCGTTCGGACGAAAGAGGAATTCGCATGTTTACCGCAGTATATCGCCGTGTAACAGGGAAAGGGTTATAATATGTTGGCGGGCTCTTTCGGAGCAGGGCCATTTACGGCGACTTGAATCGAGCGTGAAAGTTACGTGAAGAAGACGGGGGACGTCGTTCGAAGTGGACGCCACCGATTATATCGACCCCCCAGTCGATTATTCCTCGGTGTAACCGAAGACTTTCATCGTGGCTTGGTGTTCATTGTTCCCCGGGCCGGGTTTCGAGTCCTGTTCGAATCGGTGCACGCACGTGCGTGCGAGCGCGAAACCTTGCCACTTTCGACGGTGATATAATGGGGGGCCAGGTAGAATTCTACAGCGTGGAACACAATGGCCCGCGGCACCCGGCTTCATGGCTATCGGCCCTACCCCTCAACAATGGCTATTCCTCTTGAAAAGGAAAGTTATGTTTTCTTAGCGTCGACTCGAGATCATATTTCTGCGGATAATGGCCGAATTCGACCGCCGCCTTTCTCGCATAACTCACAGAAGAAAAAAGGATGTTGTCGGTTACGCGTCGTCCTTCGCATAATGGCAACGGCTCTCCGGCTTCTAATAACAACATTAAACAATTTTTGCTTCGCATACAAATCTGCAGCAACTATAATTTTCTTTTTTATTATAGAAAATCTCGTATAAGATTTATTTCAACATAATAGAGAATGCAACGAATTGCGAACAAAAAAAAACAAACAGTGGGAAATTTTGACAGAAAGTAAAACTAGAGATACGTAAGCATTATAATGAAACATGAATGCTATACACAGAGTAGACCAACAGCCTATACCCTAAGGCCGCAGCTTTTAAAAAATGACAACATATAACGACAAGCAACCATAAATTGATTGATAAGAAAATTTGTATATTTTTAGAAGAACATAGAAAACTGTTCATTTTGAGATTGCGAATACCATGAAGGAACGTGAGAATTTCTGCCTCGAATAACGTGTTAAGCACACGGTCTTAAAGTATCGCGTTAACTGGCAACGTTTCGCGGCCGCAGTGTTCACCGTGAATTTTATTCCTCGTTTGCAACGTAAATTAGGTTTATGGTAACTAGACTGAGACCCAAAAAAGTGTAAGACGGTTTGCCTGGACTCTTGAGGCGGTGAAATAAATTTCCAATTAATTCTAATCTCTGTAAATTAATCCACGAAGCTTGTGTCAAGTGCTTTTTCATGGTGGAAGCGGCAGAACCCGAGGAAATAAATCTTTGGTTCAAAGCTTTTGCAGTCTCGATGAGGAAAGTTGACTCCGGGAACCGTGTCATAATTCGAGGTTACGCAACGAACCGGTTGAAAACACGGGGTTTGGTGAACCTTGGCGAAGGAATCGATCTTCGCCGACGAGGTTCCAAAAGCGGTCAGAACTCCGAGGCTCGGGACCATTTCCAGAGGGAGATGAAAGGAGCCCGTCTCGCTCCGAAAACAGAGCAATTAATGAGAACCGCGGTGCCGAACCGGCGCGCAGAGCGCCGCGGCGGATTTCCATGAATCGCCATGTGCGCGCGCGCGGCACCTGCTGAAACTGAGTCGGGTAATTTTAATTGAAATATGGCCGGTGTACGCGCCATTCGTGTATCTCCTCCCAGCCTCCGTAATTACTAATTACAGGTGGGAGCCGGGCGTTCGTTGTTTATGAAAAACCTTGTTAATTACGTTTCAGACGGCGAAAATAAATTATTACATTTATTCCTGTTGCGCGAGCGACACGCTGTCGCCATTCCTCGAAAAGAACGTCTTGCCTTTGCAATTTTGGGAAAACAACCGAATTTTAACTTTTAATTACTGGCATATGGTACTGGCAATCTGAAAACATTCAACTCAATGTTTCAAGCATGAACAAAGGTGCCGTCTACACTAGAAAATATTTATCGAGCATTGAAGCAGTTATTTTATTGAATAAAAATGGATTATGTAGAAAATTAACTTCCAGATTCTGTGTGCGACACAGTGCATCACACAGTGCGTCACACAATGGTCCAAACGGCGGATTTAGGAGTGCATAAGTCTAATCGCCACTAATAATCGATAATTCTGTGTTACATGTATTCTATACACATTAAGTAAGTATAAAGAAGGCTAGTAGAGTTCCGTAAGTTTATTAAAATATTCTTTTTGCTTAAAATAGCGCAGAGGAAGCAACGTATTTCAATTTAGAATGCCAGTTTTAATTTACAATGACAGACAAGAGAAACTTGTATACAATTCTTTTTTTTACAAAAGTATAATTTCCAGAAAAGAAATTTACAACAAAAACAATAATAATAAAAATAAAAAGAAAACAAATTATTACTAAAACAATTATTACCTAAGTGAAGATTTTATATAAATTTAATTTTAAAGTTATGTTAAAAATTAATAGAAGTTTTTATAATAAATTTTTATATTAATTTTAAGGATGTACTGGAGGTACAATGGGAGACAAATATACAAGAAATTCGAAATCCATCAATACATGGCAATGAAAGCCATTCATGAATATATTTTGCATTAAACTTTTGAGAATACTGTACCCTCTGTAGCTATATTCAGTGGTCTACACTTGTCGCATTTCCATGCTAGTGCGAGACAACACGATAAATTTGACGTTTCGTAACAGTTTATAATTTTTTTGCTCTGTAACTGTTTAGTGAATCCTAATAAATTTTGAACATAATTAATTACCTAATTTTTACTACATATAAAAAAAGACTGGAGTTTCTAGTTGCGTTTTTTCAAGGTTTAAATAGGGTTTGAAGTGGAATTTTATGAATTCTCCATAAGAAGACGTGTTAAAATGTGCAAACTTTAAGTTGCCATAATTCTTAAACGGTGCAGTGAATCGAACCCAAACTTTGGTAATTGCATCAATTTAGTAAGAATTATATCTTGTCAAATTTTCAAAAATTTTGTTGCGTTTTTATATACCTCCAGAACATCCTTAAACGGATGGCAGATGTATCCTTGAGACCGATGAACGCATAAACTACATTGTATTCCATTCCTAATATTCATGCAATAATTAACGCGAATACGGGCGAATATCATAAGTATTTCCTACAGCAAAGTTAAAACAAAATTTCTTAATACTTCCTTGAGAAACTTAATTTAAACATTTCCGAAAAATTGCTCAATTTTATTTTTATATCTTCCTAATGCTTCTGTACGCGGCTATTGTAATTAGAATCAATATAAACGTTCTAAACAATAAATTATAGGTAAAAAGAATGTCCTTTATCTCGATGCTATTTTTCATACTGTTACGTTCAACATTTGCCACGCTTAACAATAATTGATTTGAGAAGTAAAAGTGTCAATTTTAACTTCTACAGACATGTGTGTTGATGTAAGAAATAGTATTACACGCCTACTCCATGTTTGGTTTTTTGACTTTTGCACTCCTAAATCGGCCGTTTGGACCACTGTGCGCCAGTGCAATAAAAGGATAGCAGAATCTCACAAATCTCCGATCTTATCCGAGCCACCGGTAACCAGATAAACCGTGTAATCGGTAAATTCCTCATCGTAGGATTTTCCGGGTTTCTCGACAGAAAGCAGGAACGGTGTCCCGTAAATCTGTCTTGTCTCGTTCGGTGGTGGAGCGAGTTCTTCTGGCACGAGCCGTGACGTAGCAGTTGTCCGCTTTGCGCGGGTTTCCCGTAAATGGAACACCGGAACCCGTGGAAAGTCTCGAGCGCGTCTCTAGCTCGCCGCTAGCTCCGTCGTCGTCGTCGTCGTCGTCGTGGTTGTCGTCGTCGAGCAAGTCGACCGGCTTAAAGTTATGGCCTCCGGGCTCGTCGGCGAACGGAACGGAGGACCCGAAGTTTCCCTTGGTTCCACCAAGTGATTTACGCAGCCGTACATCCGCGGATGGGTTCGCTCTATATACCTTGGCCGCGGGCCCATCGCGGCATCTTTTCTTCCGCGCCGATGGATCCGCTTCACGCGGCACGGATTCCGCGCATCATGCTCCAGAACGAACTCTCCCATTCCACGACCTCGGTTTTACCACTTACATCGTTTCGTCGATAATTACTGCTACCGATCGAATTGTTAGAGTTATTGCGGGAAAACCATCGCTTCGTGTTTCCGGCGTAATTAGATTTTCCCTTGTTATTTGATAGCATCTGCAAGCTGCCATCGGCAGAAGGGGAAAAAAGGAATACAGAAGCCTGCGGACGAACCTTATCTTAATTCAAATCGAAATTGAAATTCACACCCGAACCCGTGTAATCCTCGCGTCAGCGGCCTGCTGCTCGAAATTCCAAAGGTGTTTGCAACTCGCCCCGGGATCGGGGCTCCTTTTACCGTCGGGGTTTACTTAATTGGATGGAAAGATCGGCTGCTGGAGTCCCTGTTGCCGCTCGCGTTGCCTTCTCCCTCTGTCGATAGCGATTGGTAGACAGTCTTTATGCAGAATTAAAATTTTCTACTTGATTTGCAATGCACTGGAGTGAAATGAAAATTTATGTTCTCTCTTACGGTGTTTAATATAACAGCATTTTGAAATTACACCTACTCATTTTTGTCATAAATCCATAAAACCCGCAGTCTAGTGGTTGGAAAGTGCTGGTTAAAAGAATTCTAGAAAATGGACGTATCATTTAGGGGAGACATTTGCATGTATCTCCTGTATCCAGCAATCAACACAGTTCGCCAGCAACAGGGACCACGAACGCACTCGTTCATCGGCTTACACATCTCAGCTGGCAAAGTTGCTCTTCAGGGAGCCGGGTGCAGCTCCACAGAGCATCGTCCTGCGACTCGGAGCCAGTTGATTCGATTACAAACACCTGAGCGAGCATCGTCGCGGCCCCTGTTTCGAGCGCAATCGGACGTCCTTCAGAAGCGTTTCCGCGCGAGCTCCGTTCCGATTGGTCGCCTAGGTGAAACAATCGAACTCAGAGACAGAGAGTAGGAAAGGGAGAAGAGAGGAGAGAGGCATCGTCGTCGAAATTCATGGTCGACGGTTTACGCTCGAAAATAGAGCAGAAAGCCGTCGACCGAGCAGCGCGCTGCCGGGGTCAGGGTTAACGACGCTAACAAGCCGTGGCTGAGTGACTTACGACTAATTCACCGTCCGACCAACCCCCCCACGTTCCCCTTCTCGCCCTCCTCGAGCCGCGATAGTCCAGGAACAGATGTCGGGGCCCGGGCTAGTCTCGTTAGGGCGCGGTCCAGCTCGCCGACGAGACGTTGTAATTGTTTGTTATTGTTGTGACGTCACCTCGTTAAGGGCGCTCGCTCGCGTCCACTCTCGTTAGCCGGTCATTTGTAACCCCCTGCGAAAGGGGACCGCGATCGGGAAACGCGGGAAATTCTCCGAGAGGAATGCGACTGGATCGCGGACAATCGCGATGCGAATCTACGCGGATTCCTTCGCCTCGGATCACTTCGCCGGGTAAATTGATAATGACGAGGCCGGGATCCTTGTTGATCTGGGTCAATGGGCTCCGTTTAATCAGCGTGGCGTGTCCGTGTTCGCATACTGACGCGCTGTTTTAGTGTAGGAATGCGCTTGGCTGTCTGGCTCGAGGGACTTTCGAAGACTTCCGACTTTGAGAGCATTTATCTCCGGTGTCGTGTAAGATACCCGAATAAAATAAATGGCAGGTGATTGCTACAAGTTTATGTTATATTGTGGAATTTTTTCAAAATTTTCGCTCCCTCGTTAGGTACAGGAAAAAATATTTTATTTGACATAACAAAATTGATTCACTAATTTTCAATTGGACTCTGACTTTGAGAGCATTTTTCTCCGGTACCGTGTAAGATACTCGTATAAAATAAATGGCAGATAATATATTCAAGTTTATGTTATATTGTGGAATTTTTTCAAAATTTTCGCTCCCTCGTTAGGTACAGGAAAAAATATTTTATTTGACATAACAAAATTGATTCACTAATTTTCAATTGGACTCTGACTTTGAAAGCATTTTTCTCCGGTGCCGTGTAAGATACTCGAATAAAATAAATGGTAGATAATAGCTTCAAGTTTATGTTATATTGTGGAATTTTTTCAAAATTTTCGCTACCTCGTTAGGTACAGGAAAAACTATTTTATTTGACATAACAAAATTGATTCACTAATTTTCAATTGGACTCTGACTTTGAGAGCATTTTTCTCCGGTACCGTGTAAGATACTCGTATAAAATAAATGGCAGATAATATATTCAAGTTTATGTTATATTGTGGAATTTTTTCAAAATTTTCGCTCCCTCGTTAGGTACAGGAAAAAATATTTTATTTGACATAACAAAATTGATTCACTAATTTTCAATTGGACTCTGACTTTGAAAGCATTTTTCTCCGGTGCCGTGTAAGATACTCGAATAAAATAAATGGTAGATAATAGCTTCAAGTTTATGTTATATTGTGGAATTTTTTCAAAATTTTCGCTACCTCGTTAGGTACAGGAAAAACTATTTTATTTGACATAACAAAATTGATTCACTAATTTTCAATTGGACTCTGACTTTGAGAGCATTTTTCTCCGGTACCGTGTAAGATACTCGTATAAAATAAATGGCAGATAATAGATTCAAGTTTATGTTATATTGTGGAATTTTTTCAAAATTTTCGCTCCCTCGTTAGGTACAGGAAAAAATATTTTATTTGACATAACAAAATTGATTCACTAATTTTCAATTGGACTCTGACTTTGAAAGCCTTTACTCCGGTGCCGTGTAAGATACTCGAATAAAATAAATGGTAGATAATAGCTTCAAGTTTATGTTATATTGTGGAATTTTTTCAAAATTTTCGCTACCTCGTTAGGTACAGGAAAAAATATTTTATTTGACATAACAAAATTGATTCACTAATTTTCAATTGGACTCTGACTTTGAGACCATTTTTCTCCGGTGCCGTGTAAGATACTCGTATAAAATAAATGGCAGATAATAGATTCAAGTTTATGTTATATTCTGGAATTTTTTCAAAATTTTCGCTCCATCGTTAGGTACAGGAAAAAATATTTTATTTGACATAACAAAATTGATTCTGACTAAAATTGAACTCTGACTTTGACAGCATTTTTCTTCGGTGCCGTGTAAGATACTCGAATAAAATAAATGGCAGATGATTGCTTCAAGTTTACGTTATATTGTGGAACTTTTTCAAAATTTTCTTAACTTGACGAAATTGATTCAATAATTTTCTATTGAAGCAGCTTGGTAATTTCGTCGATAATAAAATGATAAATCTAAAACCGGACGTAAGACAAGTATGACAGCTCTAATATTCGAATCAGGCTTACAGAGGTATTCTAGAGTCCCAACGAAACGATCTCCCGGTCCGCAGCTGCATTTTACTGCGAAATCTTTCCGAGCAGCCGTATGACATCCTGGCTGCATCTTCGGAACGAAGTATCTCTATATTAAACAGGATAGCGAACCGTGACGTATCGACACCTCGGTTCGCTCGTCCTAGCCATTTATTACGGAGTCTTGAAGCACGGCAGACTAACCAACGGACATGACGGAAACATATTTCACGACGAATGCACCGTCGATACGTTTTACGCTCAGCTTCTCCACTCGGCTTCCGGTCCCTTCTGTCGAATTCGATGAACAAGCTGGAATGTTCCTGCCCGTCGACCGATTTTCTCGCCTCTGTGCCATCATTCTCAATTCCCATAATTCGGTGGAAGACCATAGACATTCCCGTCGTACAAAAATTTAAGTCCCATTAAAATTCACAGCTATTCTTTAACATGGAATATTCCAGAAACAAGGAATAATCGCTTTAAAAAATGATGAATTCGCGTTAGTATTTGCAACAGATGGTTCAATTACCCGATTCCCCGAAAATAATGAATTACCTTCCGCGGTGGCCACTCGAAAAACTCGGGAGAAGAAAGGAAATTCCGTGTGCGTATCCAGCAAGATGGCGGTCGTTTGCGGGGGTGTAGGACAGAGATGAGACCCGGGACTCGTAGAAGAGTCTAAGGAATGCGGGAGCGATCTCCTGAGCATTCGCGAGTACGGTTCCGTCGTTGACGGGGCAGAGTTTTTGCTCGATTTGCTTCGGAGCGTGGAAGATTGCGACCTACGGCGGTACCGGCGTTTCTTCAGGAACGACTAGCGGCATGGGAAGCCATGTTCGGATTGCTGATACGTATATCAAGGGCCAGGGAGGGGGTAGAGAAGAATAAGAATAAGAGGAGATGCTATGATACGAGTACGCGCCCTCCGGTGGCGACGAAAAATCTGTTTGATCTCGAGTGTACAACGAAAAAGCCAGTTAGTTTGCGGTTCTTCTGAGAATCCGAAGCCTATGATCCTTGGCACTGATCCCTACTCGTGTCCTGAATCCTTGGTGGGGGTTGATGCCGCGCTTTGAACGTTCCTTTAGGGGACAGGGGACGAGACAATGAGAAGAAGATCGGCAGAGAACGCCGGAGCAAGAGGATTCCTTCTTGACGATAAGCTTCTCCGTTCACAAAGGGACCTCGCAGGCTAATAAAAATCGGCTGTTTGCTTAGCCAACGCTATTACCCAGTCTCCGGGTACCTCGAAGAGACCTGTCGCGTTTATTCGTGTCGCGTGGACTGGAAATCACAGGTGGAATGGTTACACGTTCCGATTGTAATTAGTTTTTAAATGTTCCGAATAAAATGCGGAGAGCACAGCTCTCACATTTTGCGGTCTCGCAAATCAAATCGTACAAACCAGAGAAACTTTTACGCACTTCAACGGAGCACTTCGTCCACGGTTGTTCCGCGCGTCGCCACGTAGAATCAGCAACCCCGTGAATCCACGGCCATTTTCCTGTGGAAACGAGACGCGTCCCGGTATAAAAAGTAGGAGATAACGATCTCGGTGGCCGATAGCATAACGAGCAAACGGGTAATAAAAGTTTCGGCAATAAAGACCGACGGCAGTAAAAATCAAGCTAAGACCCCGGGGGTAATGGTCCGTGAAAATTTTAAAAGTCACACACATACGCACGTTCGCGTCCGCATATCTACACACACACACACAGGCTAGGTCTGATTACAATAATTCCGGTAGTGCGGCTCACAGAAATTCCTCCGGTCCGTTCCCGACCGATATTCACCGTGCGCGCGCGCTGCAATATTAGCCTTATCTGTATTCACGAGCGCGATATAAATTGCGTAATAAATCGCGGGGCAACTGTCGCTCTACGCGCCGTCGTCTATCGTAAACCTAATTGGTTTACGTGCGACGCTGATACGCCCGGACGCGCGAGGATGATTCCACGTCGGGGCTGGGAAACCCGAGACGACCAGGCGTCTAGGTTTAGCGGGCTGCTATGATATACAGAGCCGGGAGACGGGTCTCCGTGTAAATTGCAATACGGCTGTTGCACGCTGTTGCACCAACGGAGACCGCTGCACCGAGTCTGCAGTCTATCCTGAGGCTGCGCTCCATTTTTAAGAGCGTTCCTATTTTTTACTGCGAGGATTATTTGAATACAGTGCTGGACTAAAGGATGAAACACCGTTCATGTTTGTATATTGCGTGCATTTGGAACAAGGAAATGTGCATTTTGTACATACGTTCTATGTGTTGTGTGCCGTCTCTAGAGCGAATTGACAGATTTTTACTTCGGTGTGTCTCTTCGCAGACGAATAGCTACCAACAGAAATCGTAAAAGTCGAATATAAGCACGGTGTATTATGCTCAGAGTTGGGCATTAATCGATTAAAATTTTAATCATGATTGAAAGAAGAAAAATTTGAATAAATTTTAATCATGATTAAAAAAAGAAATCGTCGAAAAATCGACGATTCAATCGATTGATGAAGTTAATCGTCAATCGTTGATTAAAAGAAGAAATCATTGAAAAATCGACGATTCATTCAATCGATTCATGAAGTTAATCGTCAATCGTTGATTAAAAAACGAAATCATCGAAAAAAAACATAAGAACACGTAAACAGAGTTTGTATTATGCATATATAGACCAAATGACAATATACCTAAACTCAGTTTACATTTTTTTCAGTATTCATACACTGAGAAAAAAATCCTGTCGAAACAAAAAAAATATATGTTGATTCAATAAGATGTACTATTGAATAGTGCCAATATCATATCAACTTATTTTAATATTTAATACTATTGAATTTCAATAGCAAAACTCATTTCCGCGAATTATATAAGCCAATAGCTTGACCATCAATGTTTTCAAAAAAATAAGATATGGCCTCAAACCAATTCCCAAATTTTTTTAACAACATATCTGATTGAAGGAAAAAAAGAAATATTACGAATAATAATATACGGTATTGAATCAAATAATATTTTCAATCATTTCATGATAGACAATTCAAATACATCACGATTTGCTTCTAAATTTCATACTATTGAAAAGAATACATTGATATTCATCGAAGTAAAAAATTACAATAACACGCGTGTTATTGAAGTAACTACTTTTTTTTCAGTGTACAGTTTTGATTCCGTATTTCATATCGAGATTTCAACAGTTAATCATTAATCAATTAATCAAGATTAATAAGTATTCAATCGTTAACCTCAATTAACGAGTTAAACTAGGAGATTAATTTTTAATTACGATTAATGATTGAAGTAGAATTTTAGTCGTCAATCGTTGATTAAATTTTTGCCCAACTCTGATGATGCTTTCGTCCAAGTCAAGATAGATCGTGTTTAGATTTCTTTCTCTCCCTTCTCTGTTGTGTGTTCCACAATCTCATCCCTTGGTATACTCGCTCTATAGATGGTACACAACACATAGAACGTACAAAATGCACATTCCCTTGTTTCAAATATACATAACAAACAAACACGCCAGAAAATCGTGGACAAATTTCGTCGGCCACGTCCTTCGAGGGTGAACCATTGAAAACCCAATTCCCTCCCCTCCCTCTCTCATTATCCAGTTCCTCGGCGATCCTTCGATCGCGAAGCGCGAGAGCATTCGCGTACGGGACCGGCTCTCCCCCGTTCTTTCTCGGTCCCGTCTCGTAAATCTGCGTAATGAGGCGTGTCGAAAGGCGGCTTACCTGACGAACTATAATGCCACCGTCTGACGATTGGTTCTGGCTCTTTCATGGGCTCCCGACATTCACCCGAAGATTCTTTCAATGTCCTTCTTCAACCATCCCCCATTCTCGGCTCCCTCTTTCCTCTCGTTATTTCTACAATTACCCAGAGGTCTGCCCGTCTAGGACCCAGACTCGGCGTGGAATTTTCATTAGCCCGCGGCCAGCGGCACGCTGTATCAATGGGAACTTCGTTGCGTGAGCGTTTGTGCATCGCTAATTTAATAGCACCGGCTGAAAGACCGACTGTGACCGATCCGAGGAGTCTTTCACGCGAACTTTTTATGCGACGAGAACTGGCCAGGAAGTTGTTATTGCCTCTATAGGAAGAATAATGTCCACTACCCCTAGCCTGCCGGTTTGGAACACGGATCATTATTACCCTGTTAATGCACAACGTCAGTCGACCCGATTGTTCTTCTCGGTGGTAAATTAAACATTTCTTCCGACCTAGGATAATTCCATTCTATATTAATTTTTGTTTAACGTCTGGCAATTGATTAGATAACAACATATTTAGTAATCGAATCAGAACAGAATTGTACACTTCGAGCACTAACAGCCAACTCTGGACTCGAACACAATTCCTAAATCCGCGGTCCGACGATAAAGCAGGAACCTGCATGGTGCCCAATAATTTCGTCAGTACGTGGTTGTCCCCGAAGGTCTAAAGATTGCTATAGGGCGAGCTAGAATTTTGTAAAGGTATAGGATCCTCCAAAAGGAGAGGAACTTTCCTCGCACCGGAAAAAAGGCAGCTCCCCTTTAAAAATCTTCTTTTCCACGGGGTTGAATGGCAAAGTCGGCAGCGTCGGCGCCGGTAGACATTATTAAATTACATTTAGAAGTTCGCGTCGGCGTGGGTGGATGGTTATAGAAGGGCGGAGGAGGTGGAGGAGGAGAAGGCGTCGTCGACGAGGAGGAGGAAAAGTGGCGGAGTAGGGACAAAGAGGGCCGGCGTTCGCTCGCGGCTGTATATATTAATTTGCTGCCGACAATACATATTCAAGTTGGAATTCATACGCTGTCAGAGGCAGCGCTCGGTCGACTGAATAGATAGACATTATGGATGTCATACGGAAGCAGGAGTGCCGGGAGAGGGACAGCCGGCGTATGGGAACGTATGTATGTACGTTTCGCGTACGTTTCGACGGGGGCCCCCATCGTGCGACAGAGAGGGACGGATAAACACGGTGAAAGAAGGGGGTTGAGGGCTGAAGGGGGCCGTGTGGATAGAGGGAGAGTGGGACAGAGTGGGACAGAGTGGGACAGAATTGGACAGAGTGGAACAGAGTGGAACAGAGTGACTGGCACTGCACGTTCCGCCGTGACGTGACATCCTATTCGAGAACACGCGTCGCATGTAATGAGCGGTTCCGAAACTTCTCCTGTAACCGTCGAACGAGGCTACCTGCGTTTTACATCCGCCGTTTATCGCTCGACCACCTGGAAACTGCTGCCAAAAATGCGATCGGTTTCGTCCACCTCCAACCCCTCGTTCAACTTCTTCGTGTCGTCTACGAACAAACGTTTGAGATTCTCTTGGCAAGAGAGGACGAAACTTTTATTCGATATAAAAATTGCAGATTTAACAGTTCCATCTTCGAAAAGAATATCCTCGCATTCAGCATTGGAATTAAGAGCATTGTTTATCACCGATGGGGGGATATTAACCGAATATTCAAGCAGAAGATTCACGGCACGCGGAATTTCTATTTTTCGCCGGGCTTGATCTATAAATCAGGTGCTTGGAATTCATAGCGGAGGATATTTTACTTCCAATAGAATTCCAAGAGGGAAATATCCATTCTGCTAAACGTTCCTCCCGGAGCACCGTCCAAGAAATCGTGAAAATATATTACATCTCACTGTCTCGAGAGCAACGGTGCAACGATGGAACCAGCAAAAGCAGAAGCAGTGGTAGCAAACCGTGGCGATCGTTAATCGTTGAAGCCTTCGATCCGGGAGCGGTTCCGGTACGATAAATCCGGGACATAGCGATCCCCGTACATGCACAGTTCTCTACATACATACACAAGTTCCTCGGAAAAGAGGGAACTTGGCACCGCGTCTGGATGGTTCGACACTCCTCTCGATTTCGTAAAATCGAGATAGTAATTCAAACGCCTAAAGGACCCGCGCTCGTAAATCCTGTCTGGCCGTGCGACAAAGTGTCGCCGTGTGGTTTCGTATCTCCTCCGATTGTAGGGTGTATAGTACGTGCACACGGTTTCGAACCGGGGACACGATATATTCCATTTAATCAGTTCCACCGACCGAAATCCTGATATCCGTGGAATGCACCTGACTCCTCCCCCGGCGAATCCTAGGATGCCTGTGACAGTACAGAGAGCGAGAGAGAGAGAGAGGAGTACGAAAAACCGGCGCCGCGCCGTTTCCCTCGAAATTTTGTTGGTCGAACAGCTCCACGGTGGGAGGACCAAGCTGCCTGCTCGTTTCTACGAGAAAGTAGGAGGAAAGGACGAGATAAATTCGCGGGTTTACGGCACCTTTAAAGTTGCGGGAATCTCTTTAACGACCTGGCAGCCTGCCACCGCGGCTCGCCTCCGCAGGAGGGCTGAAATGCATTGACGGTTCTGCGCGCGAAACCTGCTCCGGTTATCATTCATTTCCCGGCTCGGCGGTGGCCCGCGCGCGGCCTCTGTTAATGACAGCGCCGCGGAATTACTGCGAAACTTCCCAGCAACGTGGAAAGAAGTTCTTTTGCCCGCGCGAATCCGCGAAAATCGAACATTCGATGTCAGATTACCAGAAGCACCTGATTCAAGGTACCAGGACCATGTAAAAATTATAAAAGGCGTTCCCAGGTTGGGACCCGCACCGAAAAGGCGGATTTAGGGCGCTGCACGTTCGATCTCCCTCTTTATCGTCCCCTACCAATTTTCAACAATCCGTGGCTCGAATTTCAGTGGAAGGCGCGCAGTGGTTTATTTTACTGTTACTACCATCCGAATCGTTACCGTCAAAGCGTCTTTGCGGGCTGAGTAACGCGAAATTCCGGTTTCTGGAAAGGATTTCTGGCCCTGCCCGCGTGTGTATGTGCGCCAGCGAATGTGTTCACGTTGGATAGGGAAACTGTTGGATGGATTCTGGTTGGGCCTCGATGAGAGAGTTCTGGATACGCGAATCGTTCCAGCGATGTCTTTTCCGCGCTCTCGCCCCCGGTTCGCAACCACCGTCTAATCTAACTATGTCTATCCTCTGTCTCTTTTTCCTGGCAGCGAATTGGCCGCTTTGTTACGTGGATTCTCGGGCTGATACGGTTATCGCCGAGCTCGATTCTATCGGTCGACCATTATCTCTGGCAAATTGAACGTCCTACGGGATCGCTGATCCCTGGCAAAACCTCTCTTTCTCTCTCTCTCTTACTCCGCTCACGGCGATCCTGGAAGATGCTGCACGGGGTGAAAACGCAACGAGATTCCAGAACTGACTCCTCCATTGTTCTCTGTTGACGACAGTCCGGGATTCGATTGCCTCTCCCCGCTGGAATTGGGTTTTGTAACAGTTTGCTCTTGCACAAATATCGCGTTGTTTTGTCCTAATAATCATTTCTAGGGAAAGCGTATTTCTCGTACAACATTATTAGAGCAAGTATTCAATTCAGAAAATATATGTTATACCTGATTGATTTCATCAATTATTAATATTGGCTGAACCCACCGGACGTGACATTATCATTTCATCATAAGGGGGTAGTCCCACCCTAGAATCTTACTAGAATCTTACTAGAAAACATGGGTTTGCGCGCTTCGGTTGTTTGACCTTATTTGAGCAGATTTTGGGCTGGGTGAAAGCTCATTCTAAAGAGGAAGGTTCATCACACTGCGCTCTGGTCATGAGGTTAACGAGATTATGTTTAATATGTATAATTTAAGGGCCCAAAGTAGAGAAAAAATGTAGGAAAAAAACCCGCAGATTTCAATGCATTTTTCTGTCTCTAAAAGACTTCTTGACTGCTATGATGACCAGAGCGCAGTGTGATGAACCTTCCTCTTTAGAATGAGCCCTCAACCAGCCCAAAATTTGCTGAAATAAGGTCAAACAACCGAAGCGCGCAGACCCATTATTTCGACCCAAAATCTAGTAGGATTCTAATAAATTAGCAAATAACTTTTTTCCGTCTTTTAGAGGTTTATAACTCGGCACTGGAGGCAGATGGAGAGATGTAATTTCGTACACTTGTTAAATGCTATCATGTCTCAATAGTGACAAAACAATCTTCCAACATTAGTAGGTTCCGAGATATAGGACCTCAAAAATCGCTAAATTTGTCACTGACTGACTGACTGACAGATCATCAAAACCTTTTCGGTACTTCCCATTGACCTACAAGCTTGAAATTTGGTACATAGGTCCACCATAACAAACACTCAAAGGAATAATTATCAAAGTTTGAAATTTTACACCTTAAAGGGGTTGTATTGAAAAAAAACATTACGAAATAGGTACGTAGGATAGAACATAGCAGCATAACATACATAAGTATACGTTTTATTAGCTTCGAAGTCGCAACAAATACTCATGAAAAGAACAATCACTCTAACGTAAACAAAAGAAACTGCACCGAGCATCGTCTATAGCGGCGGGGGGTAAACGGATCCGAGCGTCGTCGCCGGCAGAATGTTAATCTTCGATACATTGAATTTGGATTTTGTCTTGCAGATTAGAAAAGGATCTTTTTTCTTTCATACTACTTGATAATTGATGAAATTTCAACAAAAATTGATGAAATCCCAACAAAAACATCCTGTAAACAGGAGCCAAGTCCCTATGGCCGTAAAAAGTTGTGAGATCAAACAAAATACGGCCAAGTTCGTTAGCTTAGAAATACCCCTTGCAATACTGAAAAAAGCGTTTGTAAAAATTAGTTTAAAAGAACGCTATTTAATTTTTAAAGTGTTACATGGAGGGCTAAATTATTTAAACTTGGCCGTTACTTTTTAAACCAATGGCCATAAAAGGTGATAGGTATCGGCCAAGTGTGAATAATATAGCCCTCCATGTAACTCTTTAAAAATTAAATAGCAGTCTTTTAAACTAATTTTTGCAAACGCTTTTTTCAGTATTGCAAGAGGTATTTCTAAGCTAACGAACTTGGCCGTATTTTGTTTGATCTCACAACTTTTTACGGCCATAGGAACTTGGCTCCTGTTTACAGGATGTTTTTGTTGGGATTTCCATTTTATATAATTTTCTTAATTTTAATTATATAAAACTGATGTAAGACCTCGGACAATAGTCCCACTAGTTTATTAAAATATGAAATACGTATGGTAATCTCTTTAGATACAATTTTGATAATGCAACAAATATTTTGAATAATGGCTAAGCTACGAAAAATGTCGAGAAAAATACGGTAACGTTCTGAAACGCGACGGTTGGAAATCCGGCAATATCCTGGGTGCGTCAGATCACGAGGAGGTAAGACAAAGCGTCGGAGAGACGAGGAAAGATCTGCTCTTCGTGGCGTCGCGCGTCACGGCGTCGTCGTTTCGCATCGTTCCAGGGCGCGTCCCTGAAGAGGTATGTAAACAAGTGGGTGTATGTGACGCGATTCTCCCAACGTAACGAGCTGGGAGGGGAGGGCGGGGCGGGGTACAAAGCAAACCCCCCCCCCCCGGTTCATTCATAACAAGAGGAAAACTTGGCCGCGTATAGGCGAATCTCGGAGAGAGCACGCGATGGCTCGTTCGCGCCAATGCTCCGAGCTCGTTTCCCGGTTATTCCGCAGCTCTGCTCGCGGCTCCGCGGATTCAAACCCGTTCTCCTTTGTCATCCCGCCTTCTGTGTCTACCACCTCTGGCTGCCGCATCCTCTGCCTCTGATTTTCGATCGGGATCTTTGCACTGTTACACCCTCGACTCGCCGCGCCAACACCGAGCGGGAACAACTTTTCCGTTCGATGCCGATGGAGACGCGATTACACTGTTGAATCCGATTAAACGTGTTTTCAACTTGGGACTACTGCCGCAGACTCTGCTGTAGATACTGCGACGCAGTCGGTATGAAATTGTCGATATACAGGGTGGTCCACCTAAGCACCTCCTTTATTTGTGATGATTTTATGGCTCCTGAAAATTTTCAAAAAACGCCGGAGTAAAAAATTTGACAAAATATATATATATTTATTTCAGAGAATAAGATTTTATTTGAGTCCACTTTCTTGAAATTCGTCTACAAATATCGCAAATTGCATAAACGTCTAATGATGACTAGACAAAATAAAAAATGTTCGCATTAATTGCAGAACACTGGAGCCAAATAAAAATTGTATTCTTCTCTCAATCATCCTATTAAGCCGAAACTAATGCATTGATGTCCTTAAATATTTCTAACATGTATGTACATATGTCTGTATTTATAACTTTATTGACTCCCCTTGGGGTTACAATCATCTTTACCAATTTCCTCCGCACTTTTCACCGACATTCGCTTGACAACTTAACAACTTAACCTAAACTTATTCTAACTTACAAACTACCTTATGTCTATGCTTAATCTTAATTTATATACAGGGTGGCCCACATAACTCTGAACAGCTCAATATCTCCGTTACTTTTCGTTGTACAAAAAAACTTCGTAGGACAAAGTTACACTGTTTGAAGGGTCACATATAACGGTGTAAGGGAAAAAAAATTTCAAGGTCATTTTTATGAGATTTCAAGGTTATCGATGTTTTTTTAAATGGAATTAGGTATTTTTTAATATACCAATCGATGCAGCTGGACATTCGTTATAAAAAAGTACTAACCTATGTATGTCGAAAAGTTAGTAGTTCACGAGATATTTAGATTTAAATAACTCTAAAACACCATTACAGTCGTATTAAGACGTTACACAAGTAAGTAAACACTAACGCCTTAGTACGACAGTAATGGTATTTTGGAGTTATTTAAATTGAAATATCTCCTGAACTACTAACTTTTCGACATACATAGGTTAGTACTTTTTTATAAAGAATGTCCAGCTGCATCGATTGATGTATTAAAAAATACCTCATTCCATTTAAAAAAACATCGATAACCTTGAAATCTCATAAAAATGACCTTGAAACAGTGTAACTTTGTCCTACGAAGTTTTTTTGTACAACGAGAAGTAACGGAGATATTGAGCAGTTCAGAATTATGTGGGCCACCCTGTATATATAGAGAGAGAAACCTATTTACAAAAAAATATTTCTAACATGTCCACTGCTTTAAATTGTGCGTGCCCATTTTTGTCATAAATGCATAAAATCCGCAGTTTCGTAATCACAAATAATTTAGGTGGACCACCCGGTAGATTGTTGGTGGAAAGCGGCATTCTCGAATTGCAGGACCGTTTTCTTGTATTTTTGTTCTTGAGATTCGCCGCCGCAGTAAATCTGCAACAGAGAAGAACCGGAACGGGCCCGTGTTTTATATGCCGCGGGTAGCTCTCTCCGCGAGAATGACTTTATTATACACGCCTCCTGCGCGAGTCCAAACAGCAGGAAGACGACCATAAATTTTTCCGAGAGCGACGATCGCTCTACTTCTGCTCTCGGCCAATCCTTCGCCAAATTTCTCTGAGCTGTGGAAATGCCGTGCGAGATCGGGAAACATCGGCGATATAAAACAGTGGGTTCCGCGGAAGCGGGCCGCGAATTTTAGCATAAACAGTTTACTGTCGTTGGAGGCCACTGTGTCGGAGATATTTGTTTGCCGCCGAGTTTCCGGGTGTTTTATGTCCTCTGCCTGTCGACCTGACTTCTTGGAATCGGGGAATCGCTTGGAAACGGTAACAGAAAGACAAACGTTGACGGTTTCTTTTCATTAAAATAGATTGAACATAATTCTAAACCAACGAGCTGAATATTTTCCTTGTTCCGGACTTTAAAAATTAATTCAACAAGGTTTAGAACAAAGATTCGAATTATCGCCACACCGATCGTCCACCAGGATCCAGATCACGCGTTTTACGAGGTATTAACTCGACTCGAAGCTCCGCAATTGTCTCAGAGATTCGGGTTAACATCGTCCCCGAAGAATTGGATCTCGAAGAGTTGGGAATCTCGGACTCGTTTTACTACAATGTATCAGGAAAATCGGAAGACGCCGCGAATCGCCGCGCAGCCATAACCGAAGGGAGCCTTAAACCGCGTCCAATCGGATTGTCTGAAACACAAATTTATGGCGGCTCTCTATTTCCAGGTTATACCCGTGACGATGATCCCCGTACCGTTTACGAGCGTGGATCGATCGAACGTTTCGTTGTTCCGTCGACCCCTCTCGCCGAAAGATCGGCGGACATTTCGATATAACATCTTATTTTTTGCTCGCTGATAACGGAGTCGCGAATCGGTCGCCTCGAGATTATCGGCTGCGGTCCCACCGTAAAACTCCCGAAAGTTCGCGGATAAATCTAGACCGTTCGGGGGCTTTGTTCTGTGTTTCGATCACCGTCGACGTTTTATATCGATGCCGCGATACGTAGAACTTGGATTCTTTTTATCGTATCTCATTTTTATTTATTTATCTCCAGCAGGAAAATGTGTAGCTTGACACATTTTTTTACTTCCCTCGTTCGTTCTATTTCTTGTTGTAGCGAAAACTGATTTCGGAGACTTTCTTTTTAAAACTTTTTAAGGATTCATATAGAAGATGAATAATAGCTGTCGGTAATTTTTCCCGGCGATTTCCCAACGCGCATTCAGACACGGTAATTAACCGGGTGGAAACAACGACTGTTTATAACTATCTCAACGCGGACTGCATATTAACGCCGGGAAAAAATAATTTCGCTGCAGTTACCGCGGTATAAAATATTTCACCGTACATGTAATTGCTATCTCCGCTCGGACCTGGAATTTCACACCGCAAATAATTTTTGTTTCCGCGCGCAATCCTTCCGCAATTTTCCCGGCGAATCTCGGGCACGGCGGGATTTTCGGGTCGGGCGCGAAAAATCGCATCTGGACGAAATTACGTTTCTCCGCGCAATATCGTCCCCTCGGCTAAGAAAAATAATCGTCCGCGGACTCCTTCATTATTCACGATTAAAGTTCGTCCGAGGAGAGCCCGCGGGAACGAGTAACGGCGTTAATATAACTTGAAGAAGGAATTTCATCGTGACCCCCATCCCCGCCGCTGAACTTTCGCTAATCGTCATCGACTTTGATCAGCAGACTGATGAGAAATCACTGGACCAATTTAAATAGTCTGATGCGCTTCCGGTTCTCAGAGGGAACGGTAAATTAATGCCGGCAGATTTCAGATGTAAGGATGTAAAAGAACGCTCGAACGGTCGAGTAAATTGAGAAACTCGAAAGCGGATTTTACACCGAGATTGTACGTCGACTTTATTCAACTGGATCGCGACAGTGTCGATTCGGGACACGGCTGTTGGCTAGATACCTACACGTGTCGCTGAGGTTTGCAGCCAGACAATCAGCTGTACGTGTCTACGAAACACGAGAAACGAGTTCGAAAGTTGCTTCACCAGGGAATAGAGCAGACGTCAGTGCCACGGAAAATTTCTGCTGGAGTCGCAAACGCCAGTTATTTATACTGGGAAATGTTGTGAGCGTACCTGCACGTGCTTCTTCCGCTTCAGCTCGCCTAAAATTCATTAAATAAATAAAAGACACGAAGTTTCTTAAGAATTTCTTATTTCGGCGAAACTGTATCAAATTGACACGAGGTATGGATGAGGATTACACAACTGCATTTTGACTTTTTCCGTAGAGTGAATCGATCAGCCACACTTGCGCAACTGTACTGTGCGCTCATAAGAATAGTAAACAGCCGATAAATGCAGCCTTAACCTCGCCACTTCCTCAAACGCAATTCCCCTGGCGGCGTAGAGACAGAAATTTCATAAACTTCCTGGAGGAAACTTTAGAAAAGAATCCAGCACACCGATGCGATGGTAGCTGGAAGAACGGTGTTTCTTTCGCCGGGAACAATAGTCATAGACGCGGTATAGTTACGGAGGAATCCGCATTCCGGCGGAGCGGTCGTCCTTTTAGCGCTTCCCGGATTGTTCCGCGAAGCGAATTGCGTTCGCGGAAGGTATTCTCGGGTTCCTTTGTTTTCCGCGTGTAAACGGGCCACTTTTTGTCTTTTGTCGGGGTTTGGGGTGGGGAGAGGTTGAAGAGAGCCAGGGTAAACAGTAGTAGGGAGGAGGAAGCACAGCCAGAGCCGAGATTAAGCTTTACGAGGCTCGCGTGGACGTCCTTTTACCATCGGCTCCATTAAATCCGGAACCGCGTAATAATTTAGAAGTTCACGACGATGGTGGCTCGATCACAAACGAAGGGCCGTCGCTTCTGTTGCTACTGCTATTTTCCCCATCCACGGTCACGGAATCCTCCATTACGCTTTTACCGATGAACCCGACGAAGCTGGATTTACCGGACGCACGCCACTGGACCGTTACCGTTCCTATTTATTGGCCGAAAACACGCCCGAGCGGTGATTAACCGGCGGCCATTAGGACACGGAAAGGTGAGGCCAATTGCTATTCAGAAAATAGGCGAAACTGCTCTTGGCCGGCAGGAAAACTCCCGATCCGGAACGGGATTTTCGAACGATTCCCACGGAACTAGTTCAACAAGTTGTGGTGTTCGATTGTGCAAAATTAGGAATGTATTGTCACGAACGTCACGATCTTTTCATTAATGTTTCGTTGATATTCAATAATCTGCGTCGAAAACACAGAGTCGAACGGACGTATGGAAAAATGATCGACGAAAGAAGCAGTGAATGGCAGAGGGATGAAGGAAGCATAATTACGAGCGGCGGTGGCATTGTCTTCGTTCATTGTCGGAGGAGATTTCGAAATTCCCGACACGCGAGGGTGTCGGGGGGGTCGGCTGGTACAGTAATTATCCGCGTGACACCGGCAATGACTATGATACCGGGGATTTCCCGATCATTGTAACGCTAATTAAACCGGAGAGACGGCACGCAGCGTCGGGGTGCAACATCGTCGTTGCATTTTGATGGCCGGCGCACACCGGCAACAATCGTTCGATGAATCTGCATAGCCCCGGTCACCGACGACATAAATTGTTTCCCCGGGCTCCCATTGACAGGTAAGCAACGCCGGCCGCATCGCTGTAAATATAATGAGGGCCGGCATTGTAAAATTTGACGTGGCTAACCGGTGCATTACAAATAGTACGGCCGCGACAATTATTATCCAATGCCCGATACGAGATCCCGCCGAATTATTAATACCACCTGCGATACCAATAAACCCTGCCATTCATGTCCGCAGCGGTGCGTTTTTGCGATTGAATATCGTAATGATGAATTGCAATCAAGCGTTCGTGATAAGGATTTTCTGGAAGAATCATCTGTCGTTGCGCGGAAATATTAAAATTTTTTAGTCAACGATGCAGTTTACAGTTTCAACGCTTATTCAAGTGCGGATTTTTCCGATCTAATGCAAAAGAGAATTCATTTTTTAACCTTCAGTTGCTCGCACTCTATTTTCTACGTAACTGTTAACATGGAACTTTACATGGCTCCAACATAAATCAATTTTCACTCAACCAAAAACATTTTCTGGTGTAGACGGCGCCTTTGTGTACGCTTGAAACAATAAATATAATGTTCTGAGATTGCAAGCGCTATGTGCGAGTAATTGAAAGCTGAATTGGAGTCAAAACTGAAACTGCGGCTACTGGAGGGTCAGTGGATGATCCCAATGACCCGGTACAAGCAAGAATGACGCTGTTGGGATGGAAAGAGGTCTTTCGGTACATCGGAAAGTCTGGCGGAAGGTTTCGATCCAGAATGGCGACAGACACCGGCGGCGACGGGAACTTCCCGAGACAGCAGAGCGGCGAAATTATCTGCAGCATCCGCGCGTGCACACGCGAAACACATAGACGCCGTTTTCGCCAACACAGCCGCTCGCGCACTCGAGTTTGCCGAAACTTCCCGTAGGCCGTGCCAGTTCGGTACAGTTCCTCCGAGACGGAGTGCAAAGTTATGCTGGCAGGCGTGCGCGCGCGCGAGAAATTGTGCGGCAACCATGCCGCAAAATCAGATTACCGAGCTGCCTGGTGGCATCCTTCGCGAGTCCTTCCACAGGACATCCTCTCCTCGGACCTTCCTACAGGACCCTGGAACCCTCCTTCGAACCATTCGACTCCCACGCGACCATAATGTTTAATCGTCCCGCAGCCTAAAGGCACAACTCGCGCTCCTTATCAATCGCGTGACCCCTCGAACTTTCCAGCAAATCCTTTGTGTTTCGAAACGAACATTTCATACACGTTCGCATGCATTATTTACTAATGCCGTAAATTGCAGAAAAATCTGCACGATTCGAGAAGTTCGTGCAGGTGATCGAAACAAGTGATCAACGATAAACACGGGGACGAAAAAATGTACGAAATGTTCGCCAGAGGGAACGGTGGATGTTGCAGGCAGTAATTCAATGTTGACCGGTGTTTTTCGACGGAATTTTCGGGAAAATGGCCGGCGGCAGCGAAACGGTTAATGGAGAGCAGGACCTTTTAATATTTCGCCGCTCGGTCGAGCGATAGGAAATTTATGCTTCGCTCCGGACCCGGGAAATTTAAATAGAAACGGTGTCGTTCATCTTGAACGGTATAATACGCGGGAACCAGGACGATCAAGAGAAGAACGGAGCCCCTGCGACGGCGTTCAAGATAAATGCGCTTTGTATATTAAAGCACGGTGGCTTTAATAAAAGTTTTCGCTCGGAGTGAGAGAGAGAGAAAGAGGTCTCTGATCTTCTTTCGCCTGCGGCTCTTTCTCTCTCTCTCCCGACGAGAGACGATTTCTCATTACGCTTCTGTCATCTACGTTATTCTTTTCGCCGGGGATAATTCACGGTAGGATGGATGCGACCGACTTGTACAGATTCGGGAATTATGTGTAATATATTAGTCCCCTGTGCGCGATCGCTTTAATCAGCCCTTTGAACATCGTCCAACAATCTTCTCCTTCTTCTTCTTAGCTCTTTGAGAAGTCTTCTTGATTCCTATCTTGAAATGTTTATTAGCCTTCGCGTCTTCCGAGAAACTTTTGAACGGTCGAGGTGAGTCGTTACTGCTTCGTGAACTTTTGATGGTTTCGAAAGTCGTTTTTTATTATTCATGTTGTTCTTCTCCAGTCTACTGAAGGCAATGATTAGAAATATATTTAAATCGCGAGTGCCGAATGCGTCTAAAGCAGCATAATTATGAACGATCAAATTTATTGCGAATGTTCCACGTGGCAGTGGTCGCGAAACAGTTTTTCGCAGTGAGAATTGCAGTTTTAGAACACGCTGCATCCACGAGAGATAGTACCTACTCCTTGCTCCGGGCATTCTCTGCCAATTTATTATCGCCGCTAACGGTTACCAACGCTGGCGACGGTTTTGTCCGGCGGTTTCACGGATGAAACCACTTATCTCCGCCACCGTCGCCGCCGTGCAATAATTTCTCTTTTCTATAAGGCCACTTTAAGGCTGCCCGATAGCGGTAACAAAGACGCGACGCAACGCGGGAGTATTTTATTCCCCGTTGCATCGGCTCAAAGATCTCTCCTCCTCCTCCTTCTTCTCCTTCTCCTTTCGCGCGATTTACTTTGACAAGATGGAGTCTTTTGTAGCGGTAATGATCTTGTAACGGTCAGGCTTGTTTAAATGCGAAAGCTGTTGAAGGGTCCGCGCCGTATCGTCTCTCCTCTTGTCTTTGTAGTTTTCAAACAATTAAACGAATCGCGAGTCGACTTCCGATTGCATTCGCAATTGCCGCCCACTTAATACTCTGACGTATACGATAGGATATACAAAAATCTGAACCTCGCGCCTGGAAACTAGAATTTCTTTTCTCGCGTCGGAAGCGTCCTCGAACAAAACTCGCTAACAAAGGGTGTCTCATTCTGTTCCAGACATGCTACGAAATGGAGAGATACCTGAAGGACGAGCCGAAGCTGCAGTCGTACAAAAAGTTGTCCACAGAATTGGACACGGCGCCGTGGAACCTCTTCAGGGCGCCGCCAATCTCGTGGACAGCGTCCACGGGCACCGCCAACGCACAATTCGATTCGCCAATCAAAATGGAGGTGAGTAACGACGCGTATTCGCTCGGGTGCTCCCACCGGGACACTTCGGGGAACCTTTCCGTCGATCCCCACCCCTCAATACGAAAACCCCCCCACCCCCGTAGTCTCCCTCGCTCTAGTAGCGTCCGTAGAAGAGCAGAGAGAGCGTGTTGCGGTTTGACGAGAAGCGGCGGGAGTGTCAAAAGCGGTTTTCTTCTTGTTCTTTGCCACCTGAGAAGGTGACGACGTCGTCGGAGGACACGGAAACGCTCTGTTTCGACGACATCAAATTCAGTCCCGGCGATCTGAACCACAACGGCCGCGATGGGGATCTCCTGGACCGACACCTCGACTCGTTGTCGATGTCCTCGTCGAGCTCGGCGTGCTCGGCGCTGTCCTGGGACAGCTCGCCCTCCTTCTCCTACACAGCGTTCATTCTCAAGAAAGAGCCCAGCGAGGATCTCGAAGAGGATGAGGAGCAAGAGGTGCGTTCAAGCCGGATTTACATCTGACACTTATCGCGCGAACGTTCCCTTTCCCCCCTCGCTTCGGTTTGTCTCGTTTCTTTCTTTCCACGTCTTGGTCTTTCTTTCTTTTATTTACTTCTTTCTTGCGGTACGTTTATTTTTGTTCCGACTACCGGCCCCGTCCGAGCGCTCCTTCGTTTCTTTTCGATATACTGCATGCATCCCATTGCTCTGCATGCGAATGCTTACTTGCGATTATGGAAATCACGGTTGTGGGAACAGATCGTCCCCCTGCAGAATTAACGATGTTTTGGTTTGGATTTTGGAATGGTGTTGGGATTGGAGAGAGATTAGTGGAGGCTTTTGGGTTGGTGATGAGTAGAGCAGGTTCAAATGACAATGGTGAAATTACTCCGAGAATTAAGAAATAAATGTTTATGTGGCACTAGCAAATTACTGAAAACCTTCGTGCACTGGTCGACAGTAATAGAACTATACAGGGTGGTCCACGCAATTGTTTCAAGTCATAACTCCGTTATTATTGCATTTACGAAAAAATGCCAAAGGAGAAAGATAAATGGTTCGAAGAGCACTACGTCTGTAGGCCTTTAAATTTTTTTTAGATGCAGCAGTGCATGTGCAATTAACAATTGCATCATTTCTGTAAACAGAAATGCATATTCCTTTTTACACAAATCGATTCTTCTGTTCATTCTACGTAAAAAATGATTAGGCTATATTTTCAAAAAATGTCGTTATTGAAGAAGATGCTCAAGCGCTTCACGACAACGTAGTAAACGTAAACACCCTTTCGACATTGTTATCATAACAGAAACTGATTTGAAAATATCTCGAGATCTAATAATTTTTTGCCATGGTACCCTAATCATTTTTTACGTAGAATGAACAGAAGAATCGATCTGTGTAAAAAAGAATATGCATTTCTATTTAAAGAAATGATGCAATTGTTAATTGCACATGCACTGCTGCATCTAAAAAAGATTTAAAGGCCTACAGATGTAGTGCTCTTCGAATCATTTATCTTTCTCCTTTGGCATTTTTTCGTAAATGCAATAATAACGGAGTTATGACTTGAAACAGTTGCGTGGACTACCCTGTATACAGGGTGTTTCGTAACGGGCGGTACAAGCGAAAAGGTAGTGATACTGTGGCGATTGTAGCCAACTTCAGACTACTCTCACCATTGTGAACTTTCTCACAAATGTGAAGTTGTCGTTTTATTTTTTAAAAAAAGTTTTCTTTTTTTTTTGTTTAAAAACAAATTTTAAAAATGTTTAATCAATAAATTGTTTTCAAAGGAGAAGGATCAAATATTGAATTCGGAAATTGTAATTAATATTATTATATTTTCAAAGTTATTAAATTATTAATAAATTTAAATAATTAATTTCAACCTTTATATATTTATTGGAGGATACATTTAAAAAATCCCTAGAGATCCTCTAAAATACTACATGAAAAAATAAGTCGAAAATATTGAATACAATTGTTTCGTGTGAGGAGATGTTTTCGAGGAAATCGACTTTGAATTTTCACCGGGTACGTGCTTTAGTTTATGCAGAAAGTAGAATTAGTTAATTATGGTCAGACGCGTCAGACGATTCCTATGCAATAGCACGTATATTCGCTGCATTTTCAAACTCGATTTTCTCGAAAACGAGTTGCCAAACGAAAAAATGTTATTCTTTTTTTTCGACTTATGTTTTCATGTAGTATCATGCCCTTATCGCTTGTACCACCAGTTACTAAATACCTTGTAGAATAGATTTTTCATTCATTTGTAGCGTAACAAAATATTCAAAATCCTGATGAAACACACAGAGGGATTGAAATTTTATATTGCTCCAATTGATTCCCCATTCGCTGACATTAAAGTCCAACGTTTATTTTTATCTCGATTTGTTCGCGGAAATCAAACTTCCACGAACTTGTGCAAGCTAGTCAAAATTGAAAAACCGTCACTATTAAAGCCACCGTGTAGCACGTTGGCAATTTGTAATACGGGTAAGACTTTAGAAATCCCCCCTTCCTTTTGACATGTGACATACGTCATTCTATTCGTTCTGACATGCTGAACACAAAATGTATCTGTCATTTTTGGCTAGAATAAATAGTTCTCGAGATATTCGCAAAAAACTATCGCTAATACTGTATTGAATTTTTCGTATTCCTGCACGCTCCGCGGCAACGTAAGCCTGTCCCGGCGCGGCGTTTGTTTACATTTTGCTTCTAAACACGCTGCGGAGATGGGAGAGAAAACAGGGTCTTTCAATTTTGAAAGACTTCTCCTGGATTTCCGTATGCTCTCCGCCCCCACCACCTAACCCTAACTAATTCTGATCGCATGATTTTCCATTACTAGTTCCGCTATAATTTTTTGCGAATATCTCGAAAACTATTCATTTCAGCCAAAAATGACACATACATTTTGTGTCCAGCATGTCAAAACGAATAGAATGACGTATGTCACATGTCGAAAGGAAGGGGGGGTTTCTAAAGTTCAGCCGCAATACGTTAATGTAGTAATACTACAACAAGCCCCAAAAAAATTTCGGATCAAACATTTTCTAAATTAGTTCTCATTTCCTCAAGTTCAAAAAAGAACTAGTCCTACTCTAGATTTTCTGACGCATAATCGTGATTCTCAGTTAGTACAACAGCAGGTAACGTGACCCGTCAACGAACGAGATCATTGAAGTTAGCTAATGTCGATCAGAGAGTATCGTTCGCGTGTAGATAACGAGCGTGCTGTAAAGAATGGCTCTATTTCCACGGATCTGTGTGTTGGAGTCGTAACGCGGCTTCCGGTCCTCCGGTTCCGTTTGCGAATCGCGAGATCGGTCGGTGTAGTGGGGGAGGGGGGGGGGTGACAAAGCCCGTCAAATTTCAATTACCGGACGAACGGCCGGTTACACAAATAACGATTCTTCCCAATTTTCGTCGGGTTACGTGTGCGTCCCGCGATGTAATTTAACGCGTTTCTGCACACGCACGTTGCAGGCCCGTGTAATCCGTTTACGAGGTCATTTGCCATTGATCGATTCGCACATCGAGGCTGCAGGCTCTCGTGTGCTGCACACGCCGAGCTAGCCGCCGCCGCGCCGGTTGCATTACGTTGTCGCGTTACATCGACGTGTAGCATATATCGATGTCCGATATATACACGCTTTTAACCAGTTGCTTGCACTTTAATCGAAGAGGCCTCTCCTCTCTCTCTCTCGCGTCGTTGTTACATCCGTAATCCCGTTGCGTAATGAATTACGTTCACTGATTCTATAGGAGACCGAGGAGGAGGTGGACGACAGCGGATGCGAAAGCGAAGAAGCGATCCTGACGCCACCGTCGAGCCCAGGTTCAGGTCAAGGTCATTCCAACTCCAGTAACTCGTCGAGCGGGAGTCCGACGCTCGATGTGCAGAACCTCAACCTTCACGGGACCGGCGGCAGGAGCGCCATCGTCAGGGTCACCACCAACAACGCGCAGTGTGTCGCAAGGTCAGTAGCCCTTTTTCCTGTTACTCGGCTCCTTTGCCAGCCGATCCTCCTTTCTTCCGGTTCTACTAAACGTTCAATGAAATTTATATGAACAATGAACCAACCTTCATGCATTTGTGGCTTCACTTTTCTAAAATGCCAGAATACAGTAAACAGCATAACTGATTCCACACACTTTAAATCAGAACAACTTTTTTATGAATGGACCGCATGACTTCAATTTCTCTGCAATGCTAGAAGAATTAGTTTGGTAATTGATGTGTTAAAAATATGTTGGAAAAATACATTTGGACGGAATTGTGAAAAACAATAGTAAAAATTGATTTTCACAACTTTTTTAGCTGGGCCAATAACGAAAATTCAAAAGATGTCTGGTCTGAAAACGTATGAAAATTTCATTGAAATTTGTTTGCGAATTATTAACGATCAAAAGTGGTAAAATTGCAATGTTTCAAGATTTTCGACCTTTTTACCACTTTCGATCGTTCATAATTCGTAAACCAATTTCAATGAAATTTTCAGAGCTTATATAATTTATATCAGATGACAAAACACATTTTTTAAATTTTTGTAATTGGGCCAGTTAAAAAAGTTGTAAAAACCAATTTTTGCTACTGTTTTTCACAATTCTGTCCAAATACATTTTTTCAACATATTTTTTGCACATCATTTACTAAACTAATTCTTCTAGCCTTACAGAGAAATTAAATTCTAATATTTAAATAAAACGTCGTTTGGTCCATTCATATAAAAGTTATTCTGATTTAAAGTGTGTGTAATAAGTAGACTGCGGATCGCTATGCGAAATAAAAAATGGTCACATTGATTGCAGGACACAGGAGCCAAATAACAATTCCCTTCTTCTTTTAATTATCTTATTAAGGTGAAACTAACACACTGGTGGCTTTAAATCTTTTTAATATCTCCACTGTTTTAAATTGTACTTACCCATTTTTGTCTTAAATGCATAAAATCCGCAGTCTAGTAATAACTGTGAGATCAGTTATGCTCCTCATTGTATATCCTTCGAAAGAATTTTGATATATTTCAGATTTATAAAGGCTGCTACCACTCAAAATCATATTTTATTTGGTTCTCCCTTCTCAAAAATCGTCTCGAAAAATAGCAAATTGCATAAACGTTCGCAGTCTAGGTACAAATAAAATATTCATGAATTAGTTCGAGTCTAGCCATTGTATTACACGGTATTGGAAGGTTGAACTGCGCGTAGAAATTAGTCGTGCTACCGCGATTCATCGAAGCAGTTAATTGCGAAACACCGAGACGAAAGGACAGGAATGATACGCGTTGGTCTTGGATCTTTTTGCAGACTGATCTCCGTCACAGCGAATGGGTTCCCCGCCGTAGCGAGCACGCAAAACGCACATGCAGGAGCTACTGCAGCTGCGAGCACCGTGGCCAATAGGCAGCACGCGAGGAGCCAAGAGCACAGTCCGTCTGACACGAAGCGCAGGATACACAAATGCCAATTTCCGGGATGCAAGAAGGTTTACACCAAGAGCTCGCACCTGAAGGCTCACCAGAGGACGCACACGGGTGAGCGAATACGCAATTTTTCTTCTACTCTAAATACAATTAACATTACCCGAAACAAATCACAACCCCCTTCGCAAAACAAAAGTCTGAGGCACGATAATTCTTGACATATGCATCGGAGAGGATTAATTTACGAATTAACTTCACAATATTTTTTTATCAATTAATTTCAACGCGTTCGCTCGATCACCAGAATGGTCTAAGCCAGGTGATAAAATATCGAATAAATTACGGACTATAATTCCGTACTTTAATATTGTATAAATTGCTACTGCTGCATTGTTAAATCGATTAAAATTGTAATTAAGTTTAATCATGATCGCGTGTTTTAATCGAATCGAATTTGAACTTGACTATACCGGACACGCTGGTAAATTCATACAGAAATTCATACGCGTAATTTCAGAAAATCTTTTTCGTAATAATACATATACACGCACGAAGAATTGGAAAATTACGCTGTGTATGCACATTGTTCTCGGAATAACAGTACAGAAGTTAATACAGCAAATTGCTAACGCGGTCACACTCGCGCCGAGTAATTTCTATAAAGAGCAATTTAATCCCGTTGCGAAAGGTTAAGGATAAAAGAAAAAAATTGTACGAATAGCCGCGAATACCGAAGTACCCCGCGACCTCATCGTGGTTGCTCCATTCACACGCGCTTTAAATTGCATAAACGTCCGCAATCTACTAATGAGTTACCACTTCATGCGTGAACTGCACAATGATTCGAATGAAAAGAGAATCTTCCTGCTGGAAATAATTATTTTTACAATGGGATTGGCGAAGCTCTCGTTACGCTGCAAATAATGTATAAAAAAATATATATATACATATAACGGAGGATCGTGGGGAGATGATAATGAACATTGTACGTATATCTGGATGAAGTCTCGCGCGATATTTCTCCGATTAGTATTCCCAGCTGTCACATTTCATATTTTTGAGGTGGTAGTTACCTGTCTGTTCATACATTCATATTTAATTTAATATTTGAACTTCTCAATTTCCACACGGCGAGATCTGAAGTCCAATTATTTTGATGAATTTAAAATCAAATGTAATGTTATACATATACTTTACAAAATTGCAAAATTCAAATCATTCCAAACAACTGTCACTCCAAATTCTATAAAACCTCTCGATTACTTCAAATCAGAGGTGGGCGTAATTTGGAGAAACAAATTATATTACATTATGTAACATTTATAATTAAAATGAAAAATAAAGACAAAATACAAATATTTGCAATATATTCTTCAAATAAAATACTATTTTCAAAAACTACTGCCCCTCTCAGATAAATTATTTTATTTTCAAAACTCACTACATCAAATAAAATATTTTATTTTCGAAGTTGTACGCATACTTTAAAATAAATAGGATTATTTATTATTTACTATTTAAAATGTGTCTTAGACGCACGATGGTAATCAAAATCACGACTTCAAATCTAGAACTAAGTCAATATCATCAAACCAGAGCACAGAAGAAAGTTTAAATTATAGCAAAAAATTATTTAAATAAAAATAAATTTTTAAAAAATACCACGTTTTTAAAACGGACTAAAAAGTATAAAATAAAATTTTTAAAAACGCCACGTTTAAAAACGGATTAACTTAGTAACTTTGTAAACACCGCACGGAGCTCGAACGCACACTGACGCACACTGAGCTCCTTCGGTGCGAAGCGGGTCAGTGGAGTGGGGATGAGTCAGAGTGGGAACACGTAGTAGAGTGGGGACGCTGAACACGAAGACAATATAATATATTAATAATTTATATCTTCTGAACGCATAGGCTTTTTTAAAAAAATTTTTAAAGTATTGCATTGTCATCCAGTTCTGAGCTATGTTTAAAATTTCAAGTCTCTAGCTCATCGGGAAGTTAGTTTAAAATCAATTGTAAAATTTGTACCGAACAAACAGACAAACAAGAAAGCGAGCTCATAAAAACGTGGTAAAAAATCTACGCTCGCCAATTTTTCGACACTTCAGACTGCGCTCGAGTGAATTATTGATGGACTGCGACATCGGCGTTAATAAATGGCTCGTCTGGCGTCGCGACGACGTGTCCTCGTCAGATAATTCCGCGGGGGCGTTCTTCGCGATTTAGTTAACCGTTAGTCACGCGATTATCCCGTGGCGTCTGTCGCGCCGGTTACCCAAGCTGGATATATCCCGCGGAGGTGCACCGGGACAAATTCCCCGACGCGTTTCCCCCGTCTACGCCGGTTATCGCGGCAAACAACAATGCATAATTAATTACGGGGCTGAATTAAGGGAGCCTGTTCGGCTTGTACGGGGAGCCGCGCGCACAACGGGATGAATGCGGAGAGCCCACGTGCGCGATACCGGAAGATGCATGTTTAATGCCGGCGAAATACTCGGGCCTGCCTGTTTTCTTCCATCGATCGACGCTCCTAATCGGCCTTTGTCGCTGTTTCGGCTTAAAACCGGCTTTTTCCTTAACCCCCAGCCACCGTGAAGCGGTTTCAGAAGTACCCTAATCTCTCCTCTTTGACGGTAAGCTTCCGATATTTTCGTCGGCCTGAAATATTCAAGCTAACGTCGGTGGTATTTTCTTTCTAGAAAACGTGCTATATTATTGTCATTTAAAAGAAGCTCTCATAGTCTAGTCTCCCAGAATATACAGAAGCTAGGTCCTGTGTTTCACCTTCTCTTAATACACAGCCGACAACGCGACTAACATTATTCCCCAAGCGTGCAAGGAGAGAGAGAGAGAGTGAAGCCCCCTATATTCCCCACGCGCAGAAGGATCAACGAAGCAGAGTATACAACGTAGCGAGAGGCCGAGAGACTTCGGTGAAAGGGTTCGAAGCGTGACGCGACGAAATCCTTGGACAAAGAGCGAGGATGGCGAAGGAGGATGAAGGAGGAGGATAGAGGGGGATAGAGTCCCTCGTTAATTACGGTTCTCGGCGGCGGCCGACCGCGAAAAGCTGTAGGACGATGAAGGAGGAGCGGTAATAACGTGCTCGGTCAGTTCTTCGCTCAAAGTGACGCAGCTTGCGGAAGTGACGACAGGGGACACGCCATTTTCGCGATTTTCTCTGCATGCAATTTTCACCGGTTCGATTTCTTTCTATTACCGACACGCGCGTCTCCTCCACAACCATCTTCTCCGAAGTAATAACTAGACTCGGGATGTTTATGCAAAATAAAAAGTTTGTGCATCGATTGCAAGACGCAGGAGGTGAATATTTTATTTTCTACATTAGTAACTTTAATGTGGTGAAACTAATATATTAATACTCTTAGTCTTTTAATATTTTTACTGTTTTACATGGCTCATTTGTGTTATAAATGCATAAAATGCGGAGTCTAGTAATACCAAATGGAAGCAACGGAAGCATCTCTACATGAAAAACGAAGTTATTACGAAGAAAATTTTTCGCTGGAACAATTATTTTCCAGACCAATCAATCGAACTGTCTAGAATCATTGGAGCTGCTTCCGAACTTGAACGGAAATATCTCGGATGTTTCAATCTGCAGGTTCGCTAGTTGATTTCGTTCCTCGGCGTCCGTAACAGTAAATTTTTCCGCAGCCTGTTCGATAACCAGCAGAAAAAAGAAAAGAAGCGATCGACGGAATAGTGATTACTAGAGCATCCTCAGACGGAGTCTACGTTGCCTAACGGTTTTATGTACCCAAGTAATGGCCGATAACTTGAATACAGACCGTACTCAACGCTACTCGACTTCAGTACCCAATTGAACTCCAATTTCCTCGTAGCTTCTGCGAAGAAATCTCGCGGCCGATCTAATTTACTTCTTCCGGCAAGGTAGCCTACTGAACAGCACCAGAGAAAGAGAGATCAAGGGAGCGAGAGAGCGTACACACTTCGTGAAATTCTAATCTATAATCTGTGTACACCTGAAGCTAAGGCATCCCCCTAACGAGATACGCGAAAGAATTACAGGCTGCCAGCCAGGGAGAGGCAATTAAACGTGCGAAGTTCGAACAATATGTCGATCTCCACCGCAAAGTACAGTAATCTTCCTCTTGATTCAGTGAATTGCGGCCTCCGGAGAATTATGCGACGATAGTAAACGGAGTAGCCTTAAATCTATCTCTTCGATCTGTAACTAATGAGTAGAATGCGGATCTCCATGCAAAATCAAAATTTTCCACCTGAATTGAAAACAGGGGTGAAATAGAATATTATTTTCTTCTTTTAATTATTCCAATGGCTTCGCTGTTTGAAATTACACGTGCTTATTTTTATTATAAATGCGTAAAATCCGCAGTTTACCAATGAGCCACAATTTTCTCAAATTTTTCGAAGGCCTACAAAAATGTTCAAGTTTCGTCACATCTTTTGAATTCGCAAGAGCATTGTTTCTGACCAGATTAAATATTTTCGAGAGCCGCTGGAAGAAACGAGTACACCCGCGAACGAAATATTCAACAGCGACTTTGCACCTGACAACTAAGTACGCCCGCCTCACCTTTAATTATTACTCGGTTTCGCGGTATTGCAAATTTTATGGGCGACGGTATATATCGCCTCTCAACACCTCCGACTTTAATATTCGGTAAAATTTTAAACAGTTCCACCTATTCTTCGGAGAGAGTTTTCGCCAGATTCTGCACACGTAATCCTCGCGCAACGTGACGCATAAATCGTTGGAAAAGCGCGCTCACACTATGCAACTTTATTGCATTGCTTCAGCGATAAATATCGTTTAGATATCCCTTTTAATTCCCACAATTATCTCTGCATTCGGTTTCGTATAAGTGGATGGTAATCTCTTGAAAAACACTGGCACGAATTTATACAGTTTTTAATAGGTCCACAAATATTTTTAATTCATATTGTTCTCATGTTTTATATTTATATTGTGATCATATTGTTTCTCTCCATTCGTATTCAATTAGTACCGAAAAATAATTTTTAATTTTTCCATTATCCTTTCTTTTCCCAACTTAATTTTCCCCGTAACGTTAATGAGCAGAATGGAGAAAAATGAAGTAATTATCTTTGTAAATTCCTTTCGTGTCAAGGGAAGCCTAAAGTGAAACGAGAATGAGGTTGAAATAAGATTCATCCGCAATTAATACAACAAAGTATACAACGTATTCGTTTAAAATCTTTGGAAAATATTAAAAATCTTCTGCGATGGAGAAATCGCAGTGAAATCGTGTAAGGATTCTGCGATGCAGAAATCGTGCGAGTAAAATGCGTGGCACGGTGCTGATGCGCCAGATATATTTGATAACAAAAAACGCGGACCATCCTCGTCTTCTTTTCTTCGCAAACAATTCAGCCCTGCTCTCTGGCTCCTCGTTCCTCGGTGATATCCCCGTTACATCGGCCTCCATAATACCTGAGACTGAAATTACACATCTGTGCGCTTTCCTATAGGCACACCGCGACGCACACATCGCGCCGTTTCTCTATGGGTGCAGATGAGCACACGCGAATAGGTAAATAAACACATATGAAGACCCGCGCACGTGTAGCTATTCACGTGAGCAAATATATGTGGACACGTATACACGCTTAATCACCTGTACGTACGATATTACGGAGACGTGTCTATGTACCGTATGGCGGCACGTGTGTGCGTACGTGTCGAATGCGTGAGCGACACGCACCGGGTCTCGATGTAATGAAGCTGCGTGTATCCCGAGCGAATTTAGAAGACGCCGCGGAAAAGCCATCTCGCTGATAAAAGTGCGATTTTCCTGGTTCATTTTTTGAGGAGCTCCGACTGAACGTCGTCATCTCATCTTTCCCAGAACTCTCCAGACGTTTTCCACCCCGAGATCTATGTATGTTTTGCATTAGAAGAATTAAGCATTTTCGAACGAAGTCTCAACTCGGACAAAGATGTAAGGTGAAGTGCCCTAAGTCTGGACAGTCCAAAAGTGATACCTAAATCTGGACAATTGAATTTTCATAGTAAAATCAGTAATTAAGAGATTAAATAATTATATTATATATTCTGAGGCCATAGCTACAAGTAGGTATGAATATTATTTCATTGAGACATCAGTTGAAATTTAAAAATGAATTCAAAGTTCATCTGAAAACAGTATACAATTTTAAAACGGACTAAAAAGTATAAAATAAAATTTTTAAAAACGCCACGTTTACAAAACGGACTAAAAAGTATAAAATAATTTTTTCTAGCCCCATACAGATTCCTAACCCCTGAAAATTTGTGATTGTGAATTTTTAATAGCTAAGAAAATACTTGTAAGATTTAAAACGAAAAACGTGGGGCGCATGCAATAGATAATTGATGAATGAACACTAAATCACTAACAACTTTATTGCACTGCAAATGATATGAAGTGTTGTACGAGATTTCTCAGCGGCAGCTACTCTCTACACTCCTTACTATGTATTATCTTGCGCCCCACGTTTTTCGTTTTAAATCTTACAAGTATTTTCTTAGCTATTAAAAATTCACAATCACAAATTTTCAGGGGTTAGGAATCTGTATGGGGCTAGAAAAAATTATTTTATACTTTTTAGTCCGTTTTGTAAACGTGGCGTTTTTAAAAATTTTATTTTATACTTTTTAGTCCGTTTTAAAAACGTGGTATTTTTAAAAAATTTATTTTTATTTAAATAATTATTTTCTGCTTTTTAGTCTTGCATGTGTGAAATTTTATAATCGATTTTGAACATTTTGATGAGATTATAACAGAGACATGTAGTAAATTTCAGACGGTATTGCGACGCGTCATATCGAAAACGAACGCCGTGGTAAAATGTCAAAGATAAAGGTTCGAAGGAGAATTTCGGTGTAACTGTTCTTTCGCTTGGTAAACAAACATTATAGTATACTAATACGTAGTAACTTTGTAAACACCGCACGGAGCTCGAACGCACACTGAGCTGCTTCGGTGCGAAGCAGGTCAGTGGAGTGGGAACCGAGTGGGCACTACCGGTCGTCGCGCGGGGACGTGTAACGGTTAAATTTTTAATAGTTTATATCTCCTAAACGCGTAGGCTGTTGTAAATTAAAAAAAATTTTTTTTAAATACTGCATTGTCATATAGTACTGAGCTATGTTTAAAATTTCAAGTCTCTAGCTCATCGAGAAGTTAGTTTAAAATCAGTTGTAAAATTTGTACCGAACAGACAAACAGACATACAAGAAAGCGACATAATAAAAACGTGGTAAAATATTTAATGGCATACCTGGTGATTTGGCGACTTCTCTGTGAAAATCATCATTAACGAACTGCTCCTTCTTTTGTAGACATTATTTCGAGATTATAACAGAGACATGTAGTAAATTTCAGACGGTATTGGGACCGCATCATATCGAAACGCCGTGGTAAAATGTCAAAGATAAAGGTTCGACCGAAAATCTCGGTGTAACTGTCCCTTCGATTGGTAAACAAACATTATAATATAATAATACGTAGTAACTTTATAAACACCGCACGAAGCTCAAACGCACACTGACGCACACTGAGCTCCTTTGGTGCGAATCGGGTCAGTGGAGTGGGGATGAGTGAGAGAGGGAACGGGTAGTGGAGTAGGGAGCGCTGTCGCGCGGCGTGGCGACCGTTGAACGCGGTGACGTAGGTTTCGCGGGGGGGGGGTGAAAAGGTAAATATTTAATTGTTATATCTCCGAAACGGATAGACTTTTTAACAATTTTTTTTTTTGAATAATGCATTGTCATCCAGTTCTGAGCCATGTAACCGATTTCAAGTCTCCAGCTCATCAGGAAGTTAGTTTAAAATCAATTGCAAAATTTGCCACCGAACAAACAGACAAACAGACAAACAGACAAACAGACAAACAGACAAACAGACAAACAAGAAAGCGAGCTAATAAAAACGTGGTAAAATAGTCTATTTACATGCGAATCATGTGCATTTATAGTTCGAACTTTTGTTAGAAAAAAAGATATAATTTAAGCCCTCAGACAAAAAATAATTATCACGCATAATAATATTGATATTTTAAAATAAATTGGCAATCAAACTTAACGTAAATAATAATTATTAATCCAAATATTAGATGTCCAAGATTAGGACTGTTTTCAAATATAAGTACTCCATACTGGAACGCGGTGACAGTAGCTGCCCCACTCTAAGCTTATACGCAATGAGCTTACTCCTGAAGCCGGACACGTGTTTGTGAATAAAATCAACGCATTGTTTGCAAATTATTTAACTACATGTACGTATAATTAGTCTTCTATTAGCTTGAATAACGTATGTAGAAAATGCATTCCGGTTGTGACGTTAATAATACTTTGTTTACATCTTAAATCTATCAGTATTACTACCTAACCTTAAAAGTTGTATTATGACAAGTTTTATTAAAACAGTAAATGAAAATAAATATATATTTGGTTAAATAATACAATACTATAATCTATGATAAGAATACTACATGTTACGCAAAGCATCTTCTATTCGTCATGCGCAACAGCGCCACCAACCAACGTTTTAGGTTATGTTCGCTCGATCAACTCGTAAATTGAATTTTTCCCGATATAGGCTTTACTTCTGTCCAGGTACTAGCTTAGATTGGATTTAGTATGTCCAACTATATGTTTGAATTATTCTTGTTAATACAATTAAGATATTAACCTAAACAATGATTTTTTTATTTCAAATTATTTTACGAACTCTGAACTGTATGTTAAAACTCTTAAGAAATTGTTTTTGTTTATTTAAAGTGATAAAATTTAAAATAGAAAAACATGCTGTCCAGGCATAGGGCACTTCACCTTACAGGGTGGTTCAAAATTATATGTCGCGATCACGACAGCGTGATTAACATTGAATTCCAAGGTCAAAATCGTTTTTTATTGTAGTCGAGACGAACAAAAGTCTCAATTCTAAGAGAACAGTTGACATGAAACACATACGGTACCTGGTAAATCTCTAGGGAATTTAGGACTAAAGATTCCAATAAATGTGTAAGGCAGAAGTTTATTATTTCAAAATTTATATCTATTATAAAATTGTACACAAAATGTTAATAGAAATAAATTCTTTAAACTCAATTCTTTGATCCTACTTCTTCGATAGAAGATTATTGATTAAACATTTCTTGTTTTGTTAAAGACAAAATAATAACGTTCAAAACATTTTAAATATAACATCAACTTCACATTGGTGAGTGTCGCCACAACCTTCGAGACGTTTGTTCGTTGCGATGAGTACTATAGGATGAGACAAAAACCAAATTTGAACTTGGGAATAAATGTCAAGGTCAATTTTGTGATCCACCTTTTTTAACAGATCTCCACCGATCCAGAGGTGTAGAATAACGCTGTAGTAGAATTAATCTTTCCATTACTTCCTCCACAAATTACGGGCCCCAAAAATCGAGAACCATCCAACGACAGAGCATGTGGAAACAGTGAAACCGTGTACGAGGAGAGCAGGAGCGATAAAGAAAGGAGCACACGGCGGGGTTGAATGTAGAGTCGGGGGTGGGAAAAGGGGGATGGTAGGCAATAAGAGAGAGGTTGGCTGGGACGCCTCCATCGTGCAGCGTGGCAGGTACGTCGGGATTGCTTCTCGCGGATCGTTAAGCAGAACTGCTAACTACGGGATTATGCATACTGCGAGGCCCGTCCCGCAATTATGACTCTGTTATGAATTCGTCCTGACACAAGGATATCCCGTGCCGCGCCCGGAAAAGGCTCCGACGCCAGACTACGACGACGACGACGTGTCCGCGTCACGTATTTCGGGCACCGAAAACCTTTATTTCGGCTGGAAAACGTTCCTCCCTCTCCCCTCGTCACACGTGCTCGCTTCTCTCCGCCCCCGCAAACCTATTACTTTTCTCGTAATTGGTTCCGCCGTGTGACGGATCCCCGGGATTTCCACCCCCGCCGGGGTTAATCGCTCGTCCGCGGCCTCGTGTGACAAGCCGCCGTCCAGAGAGCTTCCGCCTTTCTCCAATCTCGTTCCCGGTAACCGGTTCGATATTGTCCGATCATCGGATTTTCAAGATTGCCCCGTCGAAAATGGATTTTACCCAAGCCAGATACTGTTTTTAGATTTCATTCGCGGAGCTGTCGGCTCTTCGCCGTCTACAAATATTCTGTAGGACGTTCCGAGACGTTGTAGGGTCAGTCTTCGGATATAGAACAAGGTTGATTCCATCTTCGGACGATCACAATTGGAAAGTGGATTTTTCTTCGAGGAAGTACTGTTTTTCGATTTCTATCGAAGAGCTGTTAGCTCGTTGATGTGGAAGTATTTGCGGAAGTAAACCCGTGTCGGTGATTGATCCAAAATAAAAGAAATCGTGTTCCACGATCGCGTCGCGAAGATCGCGGGTAAATTTCGAGATCCGTGTCTCGTTAACGCGTGTACCGAAAGTTCCGAGCACCGGAGCATATTTACCGATCACCCTCGACCAGATTCGACGTTGCAGCTGCTCGAAGATGGTTGCCGGAGGATGGGAGGGAGAGGGCCTCCGAGACACGACGGACGAAAAAGTTGTCGGGAACGTCGTCGTCGTCGTCGTCGTTCAGGGTGGGCACGGAGAAAACTCCGGTGGAAGTTTCTTACAGAGATGGAAATGCCGGTATACTTTGATCTCGGTCGACGAATCTAATTACTGCCGGGTTTCCTCGTGGAAGAGAGGCGAGCTGTTCGCGGGCCCCGGGACACGAAACGAGGCGAATCGTCGAATCTGCGAGTCGAGTCCCGGCGATCGTGTGGCCGAGTCAACACGACTCTCGTCGTCGGCTCGTTACGAATTCCATCGGCGAAGTTTCCTTTCGAGGATCTTTCGGCATGCAGATACCCGACGAACGAACCGTGGAGGTCGTTCCTCCCTGACCCAGCTCTCCCTCTCGGAGAGAGATCCTTCATCGTCCTAGCTCCCCCTCTTGAGCAGAGCAGTGCAGAGCAGAGCAGAGTCTCGAGAGCCAGCGAACGGTGCGCGGCGTCTTAACGGCGAATCGATGTGATCCGATTAGACGATTTAACAGTCAAACCCGCCGTCTGACCCCGCTAATCCACTTCTAACGAGCCGATAAGATGTTAACTCTAAATAGCGTTCCTGACGAGTAGGACCGCGAATTTCCGAACCGGCCCTGGCCGATCCGATTTGCTGTTTCGAGGACGCGTCGCGTCGGGTCGATTTTCTTCGCTCGAACTCGAACTTGAAGCTGCCCTATTGAATTTTATTCCTCGAGGATTCCTCGCCTGCAAGATCCGAGATCATTTCAGTCATTTTTATAGAATCTCAACGATTTCTAGGGAAGATAAATCGATTTTGGTTAGTTTGCGAAGGCGATCGTAGAATTTCCCATTTCTCCAGGCGCTGGAAGTGTTAAACATTTCTCGGGGACAACAGGATTTGTTCCTTGTTTATCCACTTTGCCCGTCAATATCGCGTTTCAGTGATTTCTCCCGTTTTTACCTCGGCGAAAAGGCTTTCTATACGATTTCCTCGTGGGAATCAAGGAACTATCGATCCGCTGGTCCAACAGTCTTTCCCTCTCTTCCTCTCTGTCTCTCTTCGTGGCAACTATACCCGTGTATAGGGCGAGTTCTGAAAGGAAAGGAAAAGAAGGAAGGAAGGAAAGGAACGGAAGGAGCCGGGACGACTGCCAATGGGGCACGACGGGGCTTGAAGAAAAAGAGAGAGATTTCCAATTACAGGGACTCTCTGTTCCGGAATTCCATTCCAAACCCCATTGTTCTCGCGGACCGAGCTGTGGACAGGACTTTGATCCTTCGACAGAGTCCAATCGTTTCGCCCGGAAACTTTTCGTAATCGTCCGTCCCTTAGTCTACCCGGTTGATGGAATGTCAATATATTTGGGGAATTAAGGTGTGACAGCCACGTTATCCCGTGGATTTGTCCACAAACGATCCACTCGAACTGTCCGAGAAAAAAATCGTTCCCCAAAACCGTTGCTTGGCAACACCCCCCAAAGTTTGGATTGCAAATCTTTATGCTTTCATAGTCCAAGTTCATAGAAGAATTGAATAATTTAAAAACTGTTTCGAATAATGATACGGCAATTTTGACTGACGCCTCGCTTTTAATAGCTAGTTGAGTATTAAGATTAAAGATCCGGGAATGTTAGAATCCTCCTCCCTCGATCGTGCTTCGTTGCGTCGTTCCCTGCTTTTAATAAAGTTCGACAATCGGTCGGACAAAAATATCCTCGAAGAATTTCCACGTTGATGCTCTCGTTCCCTCGTTGCATCTTGCATCGCGGAGCAATGAAATCGAATGATCGCGAGAGATCGCTCTCGTGCCGGGAGTGCTCGCTTTCATCCGGTTGAAAGCAATAATCCGTCGCGTCCCGGTCACCGAGAGAGCGTTGATTGCCAAGCTTTTAATTGCAACTTCGTGGAAAAGCTTAGCGCGATCGAGGACGCGCTCCGGCTTTTCTTCCAGCGCGATGAAAAGGGACCCGGAGTGAGAGGCAGCCGTTCAAAGCGATCGACGCGGACAGAACGTGGCTCTTGTTCGAAGCGAACACCTCGTGCGACCGATTACGTACCTGTACGCGTTTCACGGAAACTGGGTCGGCCGGCTGGTAATCATTTTATATGAACCGAGTCGTATATTGTGGCTTCATAAACTATTCACACATATAAACTAGAGTTCCCTGTTTCACGCGTATGTAAATACACGTGTAATAAACGAATCCGAATCTCGATCTGAATAACGATTAATATCAGAGGTGGGCATTATTTGGCGAAAAAAATATTTGAAATACTATTTAATATTTTAGATTTTATTTTGCTTAAAGAAGATGGTATTGTTATTTGAACAATCTGAACCTCGAAATAAAATATTTCTATTTGAACAATCTGAACCTCAAAATAAAATATTTCTATTTTAACAATTTCATCCACAAAATAAAATATTTCTATTTTAATCATCTGAAAAAACACAAAATAGAATATTTTATTTTTTGCATCGTTATACCTAACACTTTCAGAAATCGCATTACTTATTTAATATTTCTTATTTTAGCAATAATTTAAAGAAGAAATGGTACTTAATATAAGAAACTATATCATTTGCCACATTTTCGTTTTATATTTTTGTTTGATTGCTGATTTTACTGCGTATATCCACTTCAGTTCACAGCATGTGCCTATTGAGGTTTGTTGATAAACGTACACTGTATCTTATCACCAGGAAACTATTTATACTCAGAAATGTATTGAATGCGAACCATTATTTTGAGCAATAATATTTAAAATTGAAATTAAAAATAAAGACAAAGTCCAAATATTTTCAATATATTTAAAATAAAATACTATTTTCAAAAATTACCGCAACAAATAAAATATTTTATTTTCAAAAATGACTGCATCAAATAAAATATTTCATTTTCAAAGTTGTACAGACACTGTAAAATAAATATTTACTATTTAAAATACTATTTTCCCCAGCTCTGATAATACTATTTTCAAAAATTACTGCAACAAATAAAATATTTTATTTTCAAAAATGACTGCATCAAATAACATATTTCATTTTCAAAGTTGTACAGACACTGTACAATAAATATTTACTATTTAAAATACTATTTTCCCCAGCTCTGATAATACTATTTTCAAAAATTACTGCAACAAATAAAATATTTTATTTTCAAAAATGACTGCATCAAATAAAGTATTTTATTTTCAAAGTTGTACAGACACTGTAAAATAAATATTTACTATTTAAAATACTATTTTACCCAGCTCTGGTAATACTATTTTCAAAAATTACTGCAACAAATAAAATATTTTATTTTCAAAAATGACTGCATCAAATAAAATATTTCATTTTCAAAGTTGTACAGACACTGTACAATAAATATTTACTATTTAAAATACTATTTTCCCCAGCTCTGATAATACTATTTTCAAAAATTACTGCAACAAATAAAATATTTTATTTTCAAAAATGACTGCATCAAATAAAGTATTTTATTTTCAAAGTTGTACAGACACTGTAAAATAAATATTTACTATTTAAAATACTATTTTACCCAGCTCTGGTAATACTATTTTCAAAAATTACTGCAACAAATAAAATATTTTATTTTCAAAAATGACTGCATCAAATAAAATATTTCATTTTCAAAGTTGTACAGACACTGTACAATAAATATTTACTATTTAAAATACTATTTTCCTCAGCTCTGATAATACTATTTTCAAAAATTACTGCAACAAATAAGATATTTTATTTTCAAAAATGACTGCATCAAATAAAGTATTTTATTTTCAAAGTTGTACAAACACTGTAAAATAAATATTTACTATTTAAAATACTATTTTCCCCAGCTCTGATTAATACCCGCGTATTTCTGTTTCAATTTCTGTAACAAGAAATTAAGGATCCGTGTATAGATAAAAAGAGCAATGGAAACGGTTCTCATCCGAGCAAAGGGTCAATAAATAATTACGAACTTCCATAGCCTATCGACGAAGGTAATGAAGCCAGCGACAGCTTTCCCCCTGTTGATTTATTATTCATTTTGGCAAGGGAGGAAAAATTCGAGGACGCATCGATTCTAAGGGTTGCTTCGTCGCCGAGTCCATTACGGGGTGCATCGTGGTAATACGATTCGTAAATAATGGCTGTAGGAGGTGAACCCGGCCCTCAATGCACCTCCCGTCCCTAGTTGTACCATGTCTGGGCCCTTCTGGCTAAGAACCCGAGTGCATCTGCGCGATTGAACGCGTCTACTCTTACGCTCAGACCGCAAACTCGAACCGCGCCTCTCGTGTACTATGCAATCGACCATGGCCAAGGCTGATCTCCGTTTCCGTCTTTCCCTTCGACCCTTTGGCCCTTCAACCTTCCACTGTCTCGATGTTAAATCTTAAACGTTGCTGTCGGAATCGGGATCCGCACGATAGACTGCGAGGATTTTGGAGAGCTCGGTGCATTGCGATAAACCAGCACGTAATGCGATAGTAATTTATTCAATAGAGCCGAATTTGTTAACGTTGGAACTACGAAACCCGTCGAAATTGCAGGTTCGACAATTTTTACGATTTATTTGTTACAACCAGTCTAATGACACACTCGCAGTATCGACAGGAATATTAATATCGGAGCCCAAATTGGATACACAATTGATCAGAGGATCGAGAGGATTAAAGGCATTTATTCGGTGAAATTGAATTCGTATTAATATTTCATTGAAATATTCTGTCAAATAAGAATTTTATTTTATTACGAACACAGGAGGGGCTGAATTAAAACAAAATATACATACAAATTTGCATCGATATTTTATTAATATTGTCGCATTGGATTATTGTCTTGTTAGTCATGAATTTATTGCAGCACATTGTTCAAAATTAAATTTATACAAATTTTATCATGCAGACGCAATCTTCCCTTTCAATCCTTTGCGTTGTTCTCTTATTTGTGATAAAAATTCGTTCTGAAAGCGTATCGCTGTTATTATAAACAGGAAGAGATTGTACGCGAATAAATCATGTGGCAATTAGAATACAGCGCCCCTCTAAATTTCCATCACACCATAAAAGTATGTTTGCGTATTCCTTCCGCGTGCACGCTCCTCCCGAATAAATATACATATGCTAATAAAATTCATCTCTCCCCAGAAAAATTCTACGAATTCGTTTATTCAGGCTTCGCAGGCGAGTCCATCCAAAAATTGAACCACCCCATAACTCACTCCACCCCGTGCGCGGACCAAGAAACATCCGAAAATTTTATACGAAGCGGACCACGTCATCTACATTTATAATAATCCTTCCTCTCATTAATTCATTGTTCGATTATTCGGCTCCGCGCTCGGTATTCCCAGCACAGGCGACCGGTAAATACTTAAAGTCGTTATCAGCCGCTCGTGTATTATTCTCGAAATAATCTAGCCGGGCCTTGTATCATTTATACGGAAGTTCGTTCGACTTTGGATTAGCGTACGATGTTTGTGGAGAACCTCGCCGGGTGTTCGTACCGGATGTAGGAAAAATATGAGACCAATCCAGGTGTGTTCTTGACGCGATTACGAAGCGAAAAGATGTGTACCATTTTACAAAATGAGGCTTCGTTGTCGAGATATCAACAACTGAAGTTCCGAATATCTCGGAAAACGGTAAAGGGCTTCTCGATGCGTAATCGTGCTAGGAATATTTGAAGGTTTGTTGCGTGTTTTTGGGACACCCCGTACATGCACACATATGTATATTGATTCGCACCTCGGGCACTGTTGGGGACACGTGATCGCGGGAAGTTCGCGACCGCGTCTCCCTGCGAGGAGCCCCGAGTGTCGCTCCTCCACCGCAAACAATTGGAAACATCGTCAAAGTTCTCGTTACAGTTGACAGCGTAACCGCAGCTCACAACACGAGGAACGTGCTATCTCCGACCGTAGTCGATACCGCCGCGACGGAAACAGCCAGCCGAGAATCGGCTGTATTACCCGCTTGTGCACATTGCTAAGAAAACCGCGTTCTCCGGCATCGATCTTCGATGATCCCGCTGTTCAATCCTGAATCTTCGCTCCTCTCTCCAAGAGGCCTTTCGAGATGTACGTGTTCAGTTGCCAGGCTCTCGTGGATGTCATCTTTGCCACGGATTGAGGGCCCTCGCGTGCCCTTTCTGGTTATCAGACTGAAATTCAATTTTATTTCCCTCTTCTCGAAATTTTTATATTTACACAAGAATTCAATCTGTTGAATTTCGAGGATGTTTGTTAGCTCTTGTTAATCATAGTTGTTTGGATTAAGACGATGCTCCTAAAATTCTTACAGTAACTCTTACAGTGGAGCGGAGTTGAGCATTAATTGATTAAAATTTTAATCATGATTGATTGATTAATGTGTACAATAAAAAAAGAAATCATCGAAAAATCGACGATTGATTCAATCGATTGATAAAGTTAATCGTTAATCGTTGATTGAGAAAAGAAATCACCGAAAAAAAACATAAAAACACGTAAACAGAGTTTGTATTCTGCATATATAGACCAAATGACAATGCACCTAAACTCAGTTTACATTTTTTTCAGTATCCATACAGTTTTGATTCCGTATTTCATTTCGAAATTTCAGCAGTCAATCATTAATCAATTATCCGATTGACGATTACAGTTGGAAGGAATGTAATCGTTAATCGCAATTAACGACTAAAGTAGAAATTTAATCGTTAACCACAACTAACGATTAATAGGTATTTAATCGTTAACCGCAATTAACGACTAAACTAGGAGATTAATTGTTAATTACGATTAACGATTGAAGTAGAAATTTAGTCGTCAATCGTTGATTTTTTGCCCTACTCTGCAGTGGAGTATGATTTTGCAGTAGAGCATCCCGGTTTAGGTCAGACACTGCCTCTGTCTGTGTCCACTTCGACGATTTTGTTCTGAATGAAATATGTTGGTTTAAGTCATCATTTTGCCGGTTTAGAATTTGTTTAATAAAACAAAAAACAAACCTGCACAGCATACACATTCTTTTTTCACCGTTTTACGTCCAAGTGAAAAGTCTCTTCGAAAATCCAATGAAATATTCGACCTTGTCTAAAGCAGCGTTGTACCTCCAGTTTACGATACCGTTCTGCATAGAATCCTTTTCAATTTTTCATCCCGCCGTTCCGTGACGCGAGCAGCATACATTCCGCGGGCCGTTCGATCCAACAGAAAATTTGTCCCCGTAGAAACTATCTAGAAGCCCCTCCAGAAAGTCCCGTTCCTTCGCGCCCATTAGAGGGGTCGGGGTTTGACGGCGTCGTTTCTCAAGCTGAACGGCGAAAAAAATATATATATGTATAAAACGCGTCCCTATCTCTCTGGCCGAGGGAAACGCAGTCGTATCCCGGGGACCCTCGGTTTCACGGGGAAACGTAAATTCGGCAGTACCTCGAACGATCTATCACGCAGACTTACAAGATAGCCTCTCGCAATTTCGGATACGAGCCCGGAGGGCCATGGCCCGCTGCGTTTTATTAATCCATACGCGGATCCGTGAAATATTTATTCGAATTCGCTTCTGGACCCAGCCTCCGCTTCCCGATTTCCTTAAAATCTTCGGGGACGAATTTTTCAGACAACAATTACGCGATTTTCGTTGTTGGAAGAATATGAGGGTCGTAGACCTTCTTTGTTATTCCACAATTTTTTTATACATAAAATGATCTTTCCTTGAGAAATCAATATATACATTTTTTTATGCGGTACTTGAATAGTACTTGCTGAAAAAATGAGCCAAGTAGCTCAAACTAGAGGTAGATTCTATATAAAATTTCTATAAATAATATTAATCCCTCAAATAATATTAAATACATAAAATTTCATATTAATTTAATGATATTTTAAAACAATGTTAGATTCTATATAAAACTTCTTTAAATAATATTAGTTCCTCAAAAAATATTAAATATATAAAATTTCATATTAATTTAATGATATTTTGAAACAATATTAGATCAATATTAGAATAATATTAGGCAGACTCGAATGCTAAGGGTTTTCAGACAACAATTCAGACAAATTAGGATTTGAGGGGTGGTAGACCTTTTTGACCATTCCGCAATTTTTTTTATACATAAAATGATATTTCCTTGAAAAATCAATATATACATTTTATTATGCGGTACTTGAATAGTACTTGCTGAAAAAGTGAGCCAAGTAGCTCAAACTAGAAGTAGATTCTATATAAAATTTCTATAAATAATATTGATCCCTCAAATAATATTAAATATATAAAATTTCATATTAATTTAATGATATTTTAAAACAATATTAGATTCTATATAAAACTTCTTTAAATAATATTAGTTCCTCAAAAAATATTAAATATATAAAATTTCATATTAATTTAATGATATTTTGAAACAATATTAGATCAATATTAGAACAATATTAGGCAGACTCGAAGGCTAAGGGTTTTCAGACAACAATTCAGACAAATTAGGATTTGAGGGGTGGTAGACCTTTTTGACCATTCCACAATTTTTTTTATACATAAAATGATATTTCCTTTAAAAATCAATATATACATTTTATTACGCGTACTTGAATAGTACTTGCTGAAAAAGTGACCCAAGTAGCTCAAACTAAAAGTAGATTCTACATAGAATTTCTATACATAATATTAATTCCTCAAATAATATTAAATACATAAAATTTCATATTAATTTAATGATATTTTAAAACAATATTAGATTCTATATAAAACTTCTTTAAATAATATTAGTTCATCAAAAAATATTAAATATATAAAATTTCATATTAATTTAATGATATTTTGAAACAATATTAGATCAATATTAGAACAATATTAGGCAGACTCGAATGCTAAGGGTTTTCAGACAACAATTCAGACAAATTAGGATTTGAGGGGTGGTAGACCTTTCTGACCATTCCACAATTTTTTTTATACATAAAATGATATTTCCTTGAAAAATCAATATATACATTTTATTATGCGATACTTGAATAGTACTTGCTGAGAAAGTGAGCCAAGTAGCTCAAACTAGAAGTAGATTCTACATAGAATTTCTATACATAATATTAATTCCTCAAATAATATTAAATATTGTATAAAATTTCATATTAATTTAATGATATTTTAAAACAATATTAGATCAATATTAGAACAATATTAGGCAGACTCGAATGCTAAGGGTTTTCAGACAACAATTCAGACAAATTAGGATTTGAGGGGTGGTAGACCTTTTTGACCATTCCGCAATTTTTTTTATACATAAAATGATATTTCCTTGAAAAATCAATATATACATTTTATTATGCGGTACTTGAATAGTACTTGCTGAAAAAGTGAGCCAAGTAGCTCAAACTAGAAGTAGATTCTATATAAAATTTCTATAAATAATATTGATCCCTCAAATAATATTAAATATATAAAATTTCATATTAATTTAATGATATTTTAAAACAATATTAGATTCTATATAAAACTTCTTTAAATAATATTAGTTCATCAAAAAATATTAAATATATAAAATTTCATATTAATTTAATGATATTTTGAAACAATATTAGATCAATATTAGAACAATATTAGGCAGACTCGAATGCTAAGGGTTTTCAGACAACAATTCAGACAAATTAGGATTTGAGGGGTGGTAGACCTTTCTGACCATTCCACAATTTTTTTTATACATAAAATGATATTTCCTTGAAAAATCAATATATACATTTTATTATGCGATACTTGAATAGTACTTGCTGAGAAAGTGAGCCAAGTAGCTCAAACTAGAAGTAGATTCTACATAGAATTTCTATACATAATATTAATTCCTCAAATAATATTAAATATTGTATAAAATTTCATATTAATTTAATGATATTTTAAAACAATATTAGATCAATATTAGAACAATATTAGGCAGACTCGAATGCTAAGGGTTTTCAGACAACAATTCAGACAAATTAGGATTTGAGGGGTGGTAGACCTTTTTGACCATTCCGCAATTTTTTTTATACATAAAATGATATTTCCTTGAAAAATCAATATATACATTTTATTATGCGGTACTTGAATAGTACTTGCTGAAAAAGTGAGCCAAGTAGCTCAAACTAGAAGTAGATTCTATATAAAATTTCTATAAATAATATTGATCCCTCAAATAATATTAAATATATAAAATTTCATATTAATTTAATGATATTTTAAAACAATATTAGATTCTATATAAAACTTCTTTAAATAATATTAGTTCCTCAAAAAATATTAAATATATAAAATTTCATATTAATTTAATGATATTTTGAAACAATATTAGATCAATATTAGAACAATATTAGGCAGACTCGAAGGCTAAGGGTTTTCAGACAACAATTCAGACAAATTAGGATTTGAGGGGTGGTAGACCTTTTTGACCATTCCACAATTTTTTTTATACATAAAATGATATTTCCTTTAAAAATCAATATATACATTTTATTACGCGTACTTGAATAGTACTTGCTGAAAAAGTGACCCAAGTAGCTCAAACTAAAAGTAGATTCTACATAGAATTTCTATACATAATATTAATTCCTCAAATAATATTAAATACATAAAATTTCATATTAATTTAATGATATTTTAAAACAATATTAGATTCTATATAAAACTTCTTTAAATAATATTAGTTCATCAAAAAATATTAAATATATAAAATTTCATATTAATTTAATGATATTTTGAAACAATATTAGATCAATATTAGAACAATATTAGGCAGACTCGAATGCTAAGGGTTTTCAGACAACAATTCAGACAAATTAGGATTTGAGGGGTGGTAGACCTTTCTGACCATTCCACAATTTTTTTTATACATAAAATGATATTTCCTTGAAAAATCAATATATACATTTTATTATGCGATACTTGAATAGTACTTGCTGAGAAAGTGAGCCAAGTAGCTCAAACTAGAAGTAGATTCTACATAGAATTTCTATACATAATATTAATTCCTCAAATAATATTAAATATTGTATAAAATTTCATATTAATTTAATGATATTTTAAAACAATATTAGATCAATATTAGAACAATATTAGGCAGACTCGAATGCTAAGGGTTTTCAGACAACAATTCAGACAAATTAGGATTTGAGGGGTGGTAGACCTTTTTGACCATTCCGCAATTTTTTTTATACATAAAATGATCTTTCCTTGAGAAATCAATATATACATTTTTTTATGCGATACTTGAATAGTACTTGCTGAAAAAGTGAGCCAAGTAGCTCAAACTAGAAGTAGATTCTATATAAAATTTCTATAAATAATATTGATCCCTCAAATAATATTAAATATATAAAATTTCATATTAATTTAATGATATTTTAAAACAATATTAGATTCTATATAAAACTTCTTTAAATAATATTAGTTCGTCAAAAAATATTAAATATATAAAATTTCATATTAATTTAATGATATTTTGAAACAATATTAGATCAATATTAGAATAATATTAGGCAGACTCGAATGCTCAGGGTTTTCAGATAACAATTCAGACAAATTAGGATTTGAGGGGTGGTAGACCTTTTTCACCATTCCACAATTTTTTTATACATAAAATGATATTTCCTTGAAAAATCAATATATACATTTTATTATGCGATACTTGAATAGTACTTGCTGAGAATGTGAGCCAAGTAGCTCAAACTAGAAGTAGATTCTACATAAAATTTCTATAAATAATATCAATTCCTCAAATAATATTAAATATTGTATAAAATTTCATATTAATTTAATGATATTTTAAAACAATATTAGATCAATATTAGAACAATATTAGGCAGACTCGAATGCTAAGGGTTTTCAGACAACAATTCAGACAAATTAGGATTTGAGGGGTGGTAGACCTTTTTGACCATTCCGCAATTTTTTTCATACATAAAATGATATTTCCTTGAAAAATCAATATATACATTTTTTTATGCGGTATTTGAATAGTACTTGCTGAAAAATTGAGCCAAGTAGCTCAAACTAGAAGGCCAAGCCAGACTCGAATGCTAAGGGTTAATTGACTTCTGAAATGTCTTCAAAAAATGAAGAAATTCCAAGGACGAAAATGTCCTCCATGAAAATTGACTATCGTCATATCCTCTTGAGCTTGCCAAGATTAAAATACAGGTAGAAATGCAGTTCCATTCGACTCGTCTTTTGAACGACCCTTAAACGTCTTTAAAAAACGAAATCGCGAGCTGCTATCCAGGATCTAGTCGTGCTATTCAAGCGCAATTTCCTCGTGGAAGTGGAGCATTACTGCGTTATAGTCGTTGATATTTCTTCAAAGGAAGAATTCCAGGTTCCCGGTTGGCCGTCTTCCGTGGAAACGTGGACCACGGTTTTTCCGAATGTGTACGGGGCGCCCGATGCTTCGTTCGAAATTGAAATTCCTCGCTGGCCGGTGTGTCGATCGAATCTCTCTTCACTTTTTTCGAAGTTAAAATTACTTTCAGCCCGGGGATCCTGCTCGAAGAAAAAGTAAAAAGCGCGGTGGTTCAGGACACGCTCGGTTTCTGATATTATTGAAAATCCGGAGATAGAACTTCTCGATAAAACGCGCTTAAGAAGCTTCTGTGAACGGTTCGTTCTGCGACAGAATCCGTTGTGTTCCGAGCACTGGCTTTGGTCTACGTGACAAGCGTTTCGCTTTTTGCGAAATTTTATCTCTAGAAATCGTGTTTCTCTTTGACATCGCATGCAGAAATATTCGACGTCCTTGCAGTTCTTTGTTAAAATTTTATAATGACGGTGAATGAACTGGTATTAATTTTGGTTCACGGATTCGCAAATTTTTTAATCGTCCCAGCGATTTACGAGTTTCTAAACTAGTGGTGTGTGCGAGAGATAAAATTTGTAGAGGGCGAAGCTCGACGTTAAAATCACATGCGAAATTGTTAGACGTCGTTTTCACCTTTTGTAAAAATTACATAATGTCGGAAAAATGAACTGGAATTAATTGTGTATTAAGGATTTACAAATTTTTTAATCGCCTTAGCGTTTCACGAATTTTCCAACTAACGTAATGTGTGGAATAAAGTTCATGGCGTTTTTGTTCCATGAAAAATGCACGCGAAAACGTTTGACGTTCTTTTCAGTTTTCATAAAAACTTTATAATGGAAAAATGAACTGAAAGCAATCGCGGTTTAAGGATTTACAATTTTGTAATCGCCCGAGCTTTTCGCAGGTTTTAAAACCAGCAGACTGAGCGAGATAAAATTCGCGAGAATGACGCCCGTCATTAAAATTACATGGAAAAATGTGTAACGTTATCTTCATTTTTCGCAAAAATGTGATGATGTCGAAAAGTTGAATTGGGCTGAATCCCGTTTAAAAATTAACTGTTTTTTAACAGCCTCGGTGTTTTACGGACTTCGAAACGGTTGGATCGCGCGAAATAAAATTCGCCCATGCGCGACTCCTTTTTTCAGAAAATGGACTTTGAAATTACATTGCACTCGGCCGGATGGTTCGCGGCTCATGCATTTTTTTAATCGATTTCCTCGAAAACGAAAACTCGCCGGAGAAAATTGTATTCGGCGCTTTTCCATTTATTTTTTTACACGTGTAGACACGTCCCTCGACGATTCCACCATTATAACGAGCTCAACAAAAAAAAAAGAAGCAGAGTTCTGTAAAAAATATATCCTGCATAACAATCGTATGAAAAAGTATTCTCGCTTCCTTGGAGAAGATATTTTTCCTCCGTACTTGAAACTAGAGCTTTCGGTTGGGCATTAGGATAAAAAAGCTGGTCTAAAACCTGGTCGTCGACAAATACAAAATGTTCTGGAAGATCCTCGCAATCCCCACCGTTCTAGAAACTTTTCACGGCTATCTGGAGAACGTCTCCATCGGTCAGCTAGGATCTGGAAGGCTCTGCGGCGGTCGTAAAAGATTTTAGTTCCCGTTGGCAGTGCGATCTTCCAGTTCGACGGGTGTGGACGATCTGTCACGTGGATCTGTGGCACGCCCGTCGGTATTAGACGCGTTTCCCCGGTTCGAAAACGTTTCTCGCTGGCGCGGAGAGAGGGGAGAGGAGAGGAGAACATCTTCGGATGTAAAAGACGTCTTCGGGTCGCGAAGAACGGGGCTGGCGGGTGGTGGGGAGGGTACAGGAGGGTGCGGAATCCACGGCCATAAATTCCGGTTGTCCTATCCCTCGGCGACATGACGGAAGGTGGCCTATACATCGTCGCCGGCGGCGGACTTAATAAAATGCAAAGACGACGAACACACATTGCCCGGGCGGACTGACATATCGACGCAATACCAACCCACTCAGACCTCTCGAGGAACGTCAGATGGAAGGAAGGACGTAGAAAAATCGTTCGTTCGCCCGGCACGACGGTATGGACGTCCTCGAGGACCTACGTGAAACCAGCCACTTCGACCGTCACAGACTGTCCTCGACGCGTTCCTTTCCCCGCAGCACCAGCCTGTTTGCGATGCTTAACTCCACCGAGCGGAATCGAATAACAACCCCGCGGACCCTGTGGCTGGGTCTCTTCACCTTTTCCCGTGGTTCGGTGTCCATATTTTTATGGAGAACTAAGGTGAAGTGCCCTAAGTCTGGACAGTCCAAAAGTGATACCTAAATCTGGACAATTGAATTTTCATAGTAAAATCAGTAATTAAGAGATTAAATAATTATATTATATATTCTGAGGCCTTAGCTACAAGTAGGTGTTAAGTATATTAAGACATCAATTGAAATTTAGAAATGAATTCAAAGTTCATCCGAAAACAGTATACAAAATAGTCTATTTACATGCGAATCATGTGCATTTATAGTTCGAACTTTTGTTAAAGAAAAAGATATAATTTAAGCCCTCAGACAAAAAATAATTATCACGCATAATAATATTGATATTTTAAAATAAATTGGCAATCAAACTTAACGTAAATAATAATTATTAATCCAAATATTAGATGTCCAAGATTAGGATTGTTTTCAAATATAAGTACTCCATACTGGGACGCGGTGACAGTAGCTGTCCCACTCTAAGCTTATACGCAATGAGCTTACTCCTGAAACTGGACACGTGTTTGTGAATAAAATCAACGCATTGTTTGCAAATTATTTAACTACATGTACGTATAATTAGTCTTCTATTAGCTTGAATAACGTATGTAGAAAATGTATTCCGGTTGTGACGTTAATAATACTTTATGTTTACATCGTAAATCTATCAGTATTACTACCTAACCTTAAAAGTTGTATTATGACAAGTTTTATTAAAACAGTAAATGAAAATAAATATATATTTGGTTAAATAATACAATACTATAATCTATGATAAGAATACGACATATTACGCAAAGCATCTTCTATTCGTCATGCGCAACAGCGCCACCAACCAACGTTTTAGGTTATGTTCGCTCGATCAACTCGTAAATTCAATTTGTCCCGATATAGACTTTACTTCTGCCCAGGTACTAGCTTAGATTGGATTTAATATGTCCAACTATAGGTTTGAATTATTCTTGTTAATACAATTAAGATATTAACCTAAACAATGATTTTTTTATTTCAAATTACTTTACGAACTCTGAACTGTATGTTAAAACTCTTAAGAAATTGTTTTTGTTTATTTAAAGTGATAAAATTTAAAATAGAAAAACATGCTGTCCAGGCATAGGGCACTTCACCTTATCTCAATTAAGTTTGGGAGCAATCCATACTACTCGAAAGCGGATCTTTGTGCGAAATAAAAAAATTTATACCTGACTTGCAACAGACTGGAGTCAAATGGAAATTTATTTTCTTTCTTATAATATGTTTAATAGGATGAAACTAATAAAACAGTATTTTTAAATTCTTCTAATACAATATTCAAACGTTTAGTAATGAATGACACAGCAACTTCTGGCGCCTCAGAGTCGCCGCGCGAGTGCAAAGGGTTAATTGAATTTTTGATGTAGGTTTCAAGTTGATGAATCGACTGAAAACCCATAGACCGCGGGGGTGGTTGTACAATACATAGAGGTGTACTTCAGACAGGAATTTAATCAATTAAATATTGGTCAGCGCTCCCACTTTACATTAACATCAAAAGTTCAGGCAGCGGTGCCACCCACATTCTCTCGGCCATCATTCCGAGGAAAAAGAGTGGTAGCCCAGTTTCCTCTCTCGGTCCATACCGGGAAAAAAGCCGGTCCAAAATACCTGGAATTCGGTGTGGAACGCGAGTGGAATTACAGAAAATTCTGCGGGGCCGTTACACGTGCAATTATCCGAAAAAGAGGGAGAAAGAAAAGGGTCGAGCAAAAGAAAGAGAAAGAGACCGGAAGAGAGAGTAATAGAGGAAGTGAAAGAGAGAAAGAGAGAGAATAGAACCCCTTGGTCGTCCCCTGTGCGTGCACAGATCCCGTGCAAAAAGCGAATTGAATTTCGAGTAACCATGGCGACTACGTGACACAACGAACAACCGCAGCCGACCAGGTGTGTGTCGGGAGCGTGTGCACGCGTCAAACGAGCGGCTCAGAGTCAACGTTCTCATGCGTGTGTGTACGCTTCGACGATGGAAAACGCGTGCGTGTCGCGCACGCCGCCATAACCCAGGTGGATGGCCTTGCGGATGTGTTGGTGCATCGTGCGTTGCGCATTTTATCGTCGCATAATGGCCTCGCGGCGGTTCGTTACCACCTACGTAATAAAGCCATATTAAACAGGACGGCTTAAAGTGTTAACCCGACCCCCTCTCTCACTTCTCTCGCCACCGAACTCGCTCTCACAACCCCCGAAACCGTAACGAACGTCGCTGGAACGACAACGGCCAACCCTTCACCCACCCCCGCACAGGCGCCTTCCTTTGTTTTACCGGTGAATATCGACTGGGCGCTCTTGTTTATCTCCTTCCACGGGCTGATCGCGTGAGAAACCGACACGTGCCTCCCACACTTCGAGGAATCGCGTAATTTGAGCTTTCTGAGGGGGACGACGATTATCGCCGGGACCGCCCCTCCGCCAGGAAATTACTTTCATTCGAACGGCCACCGTGATCTGGATCGGGTTTTTTCCTTTCGGCCGGATGTTTGCCGTTGTCTGTTGTCGTGGCGCCTTGTCTGCGACAGAAATGGGTGTAGGCGCAATTTAAAGCGGGGGACACGAATTACAATGATGATTACTAGACTGAGGATTTTTATGCGAAATAAAGATTTTGTACCTGAATTGCAACATACTGAGGCGAGGTAGCAATTTATTTTCTTCGTTAATACGTTCGATAGGTTGACAATAATATAACAGTATTTTGAAATTCTTCTAATCTTTTCACTGCTTTGATAAGGTGGAGTAGGGTAAGTCCGCCCTCGATTTTGCGAAGTTGGATTTTAAACTGATGTATTTTCAGTCGGGTATGTAAAAACTTAACGTTCTTGGTATCAAACTCTTGCCGCAGTTATTATTACTGATGAATTAGTATTATGTAGGATTCTAATTTTGCTTGGAAATTATCATTCTGATAGGATATTGTAAAAAGTGTCAACTACGATGCACTTGCCCCGAAAATGGGACAAGAGCGTCTCTGAGAGTTAAAAATGCTTACAAACCTTGATTCAAGTGCTACGGGGCAAGAAAAGAATGATTAACAAGCCTGCTATAAAACGCTTCCTATTGCATTAAATTATATTGTTTAGTTTTATAGTTATCCACTTTTAAACAAACATGTACTTTTATGCTGAAATGTGAAAGGGGATACAGTAATATTAAAACGAAGTTTAAATAAAATCAATTGCAAAATTTGCCACCGAACAAACAAACAGACAAACAAACAGACAAACAAACAAGAAAGCGAGCTAATAAAAACGTGGTAAAATACTTTCGAACCTTGTTTCAAGTGCTACGGGGCAAGAAGAGAATTATTATCAAGCCTGCTACAAAATGCTTATTATTGCACTAAATATATTGTTTAGTTTTATAGTTACCCATACAGTACGGACTTACCCCGCCGTGATAGTACGGACTTGCCCCGTGTAGTAATATTTACGGGGCAAGATCAACTTAACGTTTTTCTCAACAAATTTTAGAAAATACAATACAAAAACGGTTTATTTAATGTAAACCTACATCAATATTTGTTGTACTTACCTAAAATAACAACCCAGAATACATTAATAACTTGGAAACTATTGCACGTTCCGGGTAACCTCAAAGTTGTACGCGTACCTCGCATGTGACAGTTTGGCACTGGTTGAGTTAAGCGAGGGAAACACCTTTGTAATTAAAATTAATCAATTAACGGACTTGCGCCGTAGACGGACTTATCCCACTCCACCTTAAATGCAATAAATGCATGAAATCCGCTGTCTAGCGATTTCTAGACAGCGTAATTTAAAACATTGAAGACATCAGACGAATTTAAAAATACTTTCATATCATTTTCAACCTATTGAACATATTAAGAGGGAAGTTTCGAGAAGCTCGCGGCGAAAAATGTCGCCGGTATCGCAAAAAGACATTTCCCGGGGGTGGGGGTTACAGAGAAGCGTTCCCCGGATCGTAAATAATTAGTTTGACGCGCGGAGATCCCCGGGTGAAAGTTTCCGCGCGTCGCTCCGGCAAATAAAAGCAATCCGTAGGATTCGGTTACCACCCTTCTCTTCAACGTCGGGCGCGATCAATTCCTCGTAACGAATTCGCTGGGAACACGGTGACAGAGAGAGAGAGAGAGAGAGAGAGGGAGAGGGAGAGAGAGAGTTTCCTGCGAGAAGACAGCCGGGGTTACGAGCTGTGGAAGCGGAGGCGAGCTGACGTTTTCCAGGCCGACGCGACGAGGGGGTTGGGAAAAATTTATACCCGGCTCGTTCCCCGAACTTCTTCTTCCCTGGAAAGCTCGTCTTTTTCAACAGGCTTCGCGTCTTCGGGCGCGCTGGCTGACGGGGACAAATCCAGCCCGGACGTGGCGACGCATAACCAAATCCAATCCCTTCTGCCATCCATCCCCCTGTTCCCTTCCGACACCCCCACAGCCACGGTTCGACGAGGATGGTCGACGGAAGCCGCGACTTTTCCAGGAAATACGGCACACACGTATTCGACACCTCTCTCGCAACCCTGGCCACGGGGTGCATGGGACCGCAACGAAAAATTGGCTGCAACGACACCGCGAACCGCAGGGTTGAACATTCCTGTTTGACCCATTTGGGATTAGAAAACATTTTTGAAAAATCACCATGCACATTTTTTATCTGACCCTGTAATGAAAATTTAAAATTTGTGTTTTGCAAATCTAAGTATGTTATATGCAGTGAGAGTCATTAATATTCGGACGCTCTAAAAAAAGCGATAACTTTTTTAATATTGGACTATACGATTCAAACTGTTCTTGGAAGCTAGAGCAATTAGTTTACTGCAGGATGTGAAAAGAAATTTTTCCAAAAATTGTAATTGGTCGGAATTGCAGAAAAAATACTAGAAGTTGCATTTTACAACTTTTTTATATGGGCCTATAATGAAAATTTAAACAATACGTTTTGTAGATCTGTGTTAATTAAACAAATACCGAAAATTTCGTAAAAATCGGTCGATGTTGCAATGCGCTTCAAACGTTTATAGATGGTAAAAATTACAGATATTATAGCTATAACGGCAATAAATCTAAGAATTCAATGTGTAACATTTTTTCTGCGTCAACCGATTGCAATAAAAATTTCACAATGCATATAATTGACACAGATTTACATAACGTATTTTTTAAATTTTCAATACAGGCCCGCATAAAAAAGTTGTGAATGCAACTTCCAGTATTTTTTCTTTAATTCCGACCAATTATAATTTTTGGAAAAATTCTTTTCACGTCCTGTAGTAAATTAATTGCTCTAGCTTCCGAAAAAAGTTTGAATCGTATAGACCAGGGGTCGGCAACCTTTTGAGTCGGAAGAGTCAAAAATTACAATTTACAAAATTTCAAAGTTTTTAAAGAGCCACACAATATTTTCTTGCCAACCAGAAATAGTACTCGCATAAATAAAGTTATTTCATAAAAAAAACTAATCTATTTATTCATAAGAAAAAAACATCCAAAGCTCCGCATGTGGCTCGCGAGCCGCAGGTTGCCGACCCCTGGTATAAACCAATATTAAACGAGTTATCGCTTTTTTAAAGCGTCCGAATATTAATGACTCCCACTGTACATGTACAAAGTTTCATCGAAATGGAATTACAATGCGTATAGCTTTTTCCCGTCCATTGTAGTGAAAGCGTATTTATAATTTCAATAACAACGATATAGAAAACCGGTCTGAAGAACGTTTCAACATTCGTGGAAAATACGGCGCGCACGTCCTCGACAGTCTTCTTGCAACGACCCCTCACCTTCGAAACAACCGGGAGCGACACTGTAGAATGGTGGCGGGTCGCTGGGAACAGCAGGAATTTCTCAAAGATAAGGGTAACCCGTCCCTCGAGGTGGCAGGAGAAGGATGAGGGTTGGGGGTTGGTCGGGGTGCGAACATATTACGGGATCTTGAATGACGGGAGGAGAAATTGTTGGTGAGTGCAGAGAGCATCCTAGGCGACCGTATAAGAATCGAGTTGCTCGGCTCATTGCCATTCCGACGACGCGGATGCGTTTCGAATGTGTGGCACGTGGTACGTGCGATATTTGCGAAGCAACGTGACTCGAGGGCTCGCGGTTTTTTCGCGGCCATACTTTCCCAAGCCTCCCGCTTACACCGCGTCTCGTTGCGTTACCGGGTTTTACTTCTTCCCTCCCCACGACGTAGCAATGAATTTCCGCGGAAATTATGCGAGACGATATTCTACGGCTGTTTTCTAAACGGGGGCGCGGCAAGAAGTCGAGTGGCTCCGGAGGAATTATCTTTCCGAGCTTCTGCCGGGATGCTAAGGGCGCGGGATGGAATATGGAATGGAACAGTGTAATTTAGAGTGTGTACTTCGAGTGTTTGTTGCATGGAAATAAGGCGAAGACTCGGCTCTCCTTCCCTTGTCTCGCGAATATATTTTGCTGAGCAACTTGCTAATGCGTTTCGAAATTGTTTCCCGAGTATACTCTACTTTAGCATTCAGTCGCGTATTGTTAGCCGGATGATTTTTTTTTGGAATAATTAGCGAGGTGTTCGCGTCGGAATTAACAGCTTTCTCTTCGAGAAGAGGAGAGAGTATTCTTCAAGCGTCAGTAGCAGGAACTAGGGGTGGTAAAGATTGAAATATGTTTTTCTCGTGTAGCAGGAGTATATCTTTCTGGGAGAAATGGCTAAAGTGTCTAGGAATTGCTTCATTTCGTGTTGAATTTGCTTCGTTCGACGCCTTTCAGATTAGGGGTCCGGAATAATAAGTGCAATCTTACTGGAAGGATAATTCTTTCTTGGGCGAAAGTGGAAAAGCGATATTGCGAATATCTGTAGCGTGTCAAGGGTTGTAAAGATTAGAACGTGTTTTATTTATGTAGCGAGGAAAAAGGGGCTTGAGAAAGTAGAGAACTAATTAATGCTAAACCTCATATACCGGGTGAACCACGAACCGTGATCAATAGAGATTATTCCGTTATTAGTAGACTGCAGCTGGCCACAGTTGACGGACTAATACCGTTCTCGCGAACCTTTTTTCAGGGTTGTTAATGCTTGTTCGCGGCACTTTGCACGCGCGAGGCATTGCGGGTCTGAATTAGATGCGCGGCATTCCTGTCTCATCCCGCGAGCAGGCACGCGACAATAAAAACGCCACTTGCTGCGAATGCCAGCGGCTCGAATGCATTCCTGCTTCTTTGTTCCTCTCCTTAATTCATCAGGTTTAGTGCCGGAGAGATGTAGATGTCAAACGTTTTACATTCCCTCGCCGCCTTTATGTATCTCCGTCTCTCCTACGACCAGCTTGGTACGCGATGTGGTGTGTACGCTCGAAAATAAATTTTCTCCTGTGGCAACGCAAAGAAGTTAACATCGTTCACACGTTCAGAAAATGACAGAGTCGAAGCTCTTTTCAATGGACTTTGTCCAATCTCGATATCGCAATCCGTTCTCGAGATATACGCTATCGAAGTTTCAACGCCAGGCGAACGGGGTGGGGAGCCCATTCATACGTATTAGTATACACTAATAGTAGTAGTAAAAACTGACCTGCCTCAACAGGCAACGCGCAGGGAGAGGTCAGTACCGTAGGCGCGCGCGAGAGAGAAACAGATAGTGGAATGTTGAAAAATTAGCGTTGTCTTTGCACGACGATATCTCGGGAACCGAAAGTCACATGGTAATGCAACAAAAATAGTTTTAAAGCGCAGGCTTCGCGCTCTGTAACGAGCCTAGATAGATTAAAACAGCGCCAATAGTTTAAAAGTTACATCAATTTAAATATTAACGAATTTCAATACGATTTCTCCGCGCGTTCCGTGCATTTCGTTGAGTTCAATTCAACAGATATCCTTTATCTAAGACTAATTAACTTCTTTTTTAATAAAATTATATGCTTACTATATTGTACCTAATATAAGTGGCATTTACTATACTTTGCCTAATATATTTCACGGAAATAGTGTCACGAAATTCCAATAATCCATCCAGCAACACAGCAACGAGGCTTATCGTCAAAAGCAATAAGCCGAACGCGCGACGCCTCCTGCTAATTAGCATAATAAAAAGCAGCGGAGGCAGTGCATAACATTATCACTGTCGGCAGTCTAATAAAGTTTCAGAACTCGCGGCGTCATAACCGGCTGATATTTCGCGGCCGACAGGCGCTGCACCGAGCGAAAGGGGTTTTATTGTTCGGAACACGCGCGTCTACCCTTAAAATTACTAAAACCGTGGGGTGCATATAAAAGTTTCTCCGGGATCGACGATAAACCGTGGCCATTTTAAAGGCGAGCCTCGGATACTTCGTCGGCACGTGTGCGACGCCTATCACGTGGACAATCGACTGTGGGGGTGGGGACGTGGGGTTGGGAAGCATTATTAACTCGTAAATAATCTATTCGGTAATACGGTAAGTGGCTGACGTTGATGAGACTGCGGCTCGCGAGCAGAAAACGCGGCCTCGCCACCTGTGGCGTTTCGAGGCTTCGGAATAGCGGAAAAGGGGATGAAGGAGAAAGACGAAGGGGTGAACGACTGATAAGCGCATCCCTTAGACCTGCATATTTGGCGAGATTAGAGCGTCAGTCCGTTAAAACGATGCGTATTTATTAGACGCACAAGCGTACGTGCACGCTTTGGTACATTTACCTTAATAAAAATTGTTAGTAAAATTCAGTGTTAATGGATTGTTTTGAATCGTGGAACTGTTAGGTCATTCGGAAAGCCATTTCGTTTTCTCAAGGGCAAAGTAAGGTCAATTTTTAAACCATTTTAAACAAGTTTTATGACATTCTGTTATATGATCTCTTCTTCTTGATTTCTCAAGCAACTTAACCCTTTGCACTCCGCGCTATTTTAACTGGAAAATTAAACATTTCTTCCGATCTAGAATACTTCCATTCCTTATGATTTTTGAAATTGTATGGATATGAAATTGGTAGAATACCTCATACAATACCTAAATGTTTAGTAATTGATTAGATACCGATATATTTAATAATGTAAACAATATTTTGAATAATGATACAACTAGGGATTGCAATCCCGCAATCCCGCAGAATCCCGCGTCATTTTTTGGTCCCGCATTCCTTAAATAGGTGATGCCGAATCCCGCAAATTTTGCGGGACTATGCGTCCCAAAATTTCGCGAATGACGACGCGCACGTACAATTATTTCGATAGTCTGTCATGAAGATATCGACAAAACTTAAAAAAAAGAGATGATTTCCTTTGAGAGCGATGGCAAAAAGGGGAAATATTTACGTATGGCTTACGAATATTTTTGAACTATTCGACCTTCAAGTGTAGAGGCTGAACGAGCTTTTTCCGCTGCAGGATATCTTTTTTGTAATGACTTGAAGACTTAACTAGAAGATACAACAATTAATAGACTTTGCTTTTTACGATCATATTTTCAAAGTTCTACAAATTAAAATTTGTTTTTATAATTTTAACATTTTTCAGATTTTAATCTAATTAAAATTATATTCACAGACAGGTCGATTACATATAGTTCGTTCTAAACAATTTTTATAGTTATTTTTAAGTTCTAATCAACATTTTGGTAAAGGAAAAAATTCTTCCGATTCACCTCAGCAATTAATATATAATATCGTAGCTTCGTTATTGATATAATCATTTTTTATTTAAATACCTTCTTTTAATAACTATTAGATATAACGAATTATTATATTATATATTTTATACAATTAGACACGTATATATATATATATATATATATATATATATATATACATATTTATGTATACATTTCAATTATAGTTTATTTTCCAAAAAGTGATTTATTTTAATTTAAATTTATGTAGATTTAGATTTTATATGTATTCTGTTAATAAATTTTGACTAATATGATTAAAGATGATTATCTCATTAAGTAAAATTTGGTTCTTTATTAAATATATATTAGATTGAAGACCTAAATCCCCAGTCCCGCGGGATTTAAATAAATCCCACATCAATCCCGCGGGATTGAAAATGGCGCGGGATTGCAATCCCTAGATACAACAATTTCTAGTGGTGCCTCAGAGGGGACAGCGGAGTGCAAAGGGTTAAAGATCAAAGAATTTTTACGACTTCATTTGAAATTTGCATCGCATAATAAATGTTGAGAAAATCAAAAACAATGGTAATCTAAATTACTTTCCGAACTACCTAGTATTTAGAACTAGAGTTCAGCTCCCCTGTTCAGGGCAAACCACCTAAAGAACGAACCCTAACAGCGGGCCCTGTTATTAACGGGATTCTTTCGTTTTCGTTTCAGGAGAGAAGCCGTACAAGTGCAGCTGGGAGGGTTGCGAATGGCGATTCGCGCGTTCCGACGAGCTGACGCGCCACTATCGCAAGCACACCGGCGCGAAGCCGTTCAAGTGCCGGCATTGCGACCGATGCTTCTCCCGCAGCGATCATCTGGCTCTCCACATGAAGAGACACGTGTAATCGATCGTCTTGTAAGCGGTCGTCCACGCGGCGAGATGTGGTCCAGCTCCTAGCTGCCCGAGGACACCCGAACACAGTGACCAACAACAAAAAGCAGAAAAGAAATCCAGATGCAGCAGCAGCAGCAGTAGAAGCGACACCAACAACAACAACAGTAGCAGCAGGCTCCTCGTGATCGCGTTTCTTCCACGGATCCCCGACGATCCAGCCGGTGTCGATCGACCTGACGGTTTCGTCGGTGTCCAACGATCCAGCGTCTCCACTATACAAAACTTGAAAGAAAGATCGATGATCCGCGAGGCGACCGGAAGTCGTCCCCCAGAGAGTCCGACTATCTCCCCCTGAGAAACCTAATCTAAACATCGCGATGGGAAATCGCCGGTACAACTCCCCATCCCCTCTCGCAGCTGAACTGATCCAGCTCCTCTTGTCTTGAGGAGGAGCTGACGATACTTGTTACGTTACACATGCCAAGAGGACATCAGGCTAGAGACACGGTGGACGTCTCGTCCGGAACTTTAATCACTGCCAATTCATTAAATTCTAAGATCAACGCTGTACGACTCTCACAGGTCTGGCGACTGCTGCGAGCGGGGATGGACGACGATGAGAGCATGATCGGGGCTCGCGCTATCCCCTGAACCGTCTGCCTCCCGAGGAACAGTCGAATCGACGCGGGTGGGCGGGAAACTCATTCTTCAAGATCCCGACGGAACCGTCGAGGAATCCAGGTTCACGAGGACAATAACGTCTGTCGGTGCCAAACGTTTCCCCCCTCTTCTTTTCCCCTCCGGGAAAAATCGAGGCTGGCTGGAGGACTCGATCCCAATAATCGAAACTCTCGCGAAGGGTCCGGACAAAATGGCGGGCGAAGGGCGAGGTGGTAAAGGGGCGGAGGCTGTAATTGAATACGTGATTTCGGCCAGTTTCCGCGAGAGCAAAGTTTACCGCGCTAATCCCGAATTTACCGTGCGAATTATATCGCGCGGGCCCCTCCGCTTCTCGACCCACCCCCGCGATTCCCGCGAGACCCTCCCCGTCGGCCCGTTTCCGTTCCGCGAGCGACAAACGAAAGGAAAAGGGAGAGATGTCCCGCGCGCGCGTCGATTCGACCGTTCTCATCGAGACCAGAGCGATCCTCTCGAGGAAGAATCGAGGAAAACGAGAAAAGGTAGGCGAGAACCACGGCTCTCCTTGGATTCTTCGTTCCTCGAGAGAAACGAGAAGATAAAGAGGAAAACACGGGGCTTGTTTCGTAGTGGCGCGCGTCCTATGGTTTTTAAACGGATAAAACGACGAAAATACGCAAAAAATATATACGGAATCTGACTTTGTACTTTTGTACGATTGCTTTGTTAGGCGACGTTCTCCTGTTGGTTTCCGCGGACATTGCGATCATATTTCACACACGAGTATAACGTACACAGACACACACCCAGCGCCGCTAAGGTGTGGGCGGAGACCGGGGGCGGGATTCTCGTCGGAGGCTCAACAGAAATAAATGAAGTATATATAAATATATATATATTTTTTAATATTCTCGTCTTACTCACCGAAACAATATATATATTATTACATAAGGGACAAAATAAACGGGCAACATTCCGCACAAAGCTCTAGAACCGTTTCCACGCGTCGGACCCGCCCCCTTTGGCCCCGGCCACGCCTTCTGCGGCGCACAAGACGGTACGGAGGTGACGGGAAGCGAGCACGCGACTTCTAACTCGCGGATCATCGATTTATAGAAATTGTTCAGAGACGGATTTCGGGGGTTGCGGGAATCGGGGGATCTCGGATCGCTCGTGCGACGGGAGAGAAAGTTTTTGGGGGTGAACAAGGTAGAGTAGTAATTATTTCTTTAGTGATTAAAAAAGCCGACGAGCGAGCGTCGTCGGAGCGACTCGAGTCGCTCGCGAACAGAGAGAGACTAAAAAAGTATAGCGCCTCGCCCGAAGGGGCGCGCGAGCAGATGAATAAACAAACACACACAACAACAAAAAAAAAACGAAGAGTAAAGGGAAAAAAAACTAAATTTTAAATGTTCAGTGGCCAAATAAATTAACTGATAACGCACGTAGAACGTAACGATACCGTACCTATTTGTAAGTAAGCCTGACTGATGTGTGTGCGACGAATCTAAAAGAGCGTGTGAGAGAGCGAGAGCGAGTGAGTAACGAGAGAGAAATTGCGTGGTCGCGCGTGCTTGTGAGAGTGTTGTTCTTCTATTGTCACCATGTTTCTTTCTCCCGTTTAGTTTATGATTTTAGAGTTCTATTTCTTTTTTGCCATCTTCCGTTTCCTTCTCGAGAGAAAATGTGTTCCATAGCGTCGTTGATTGAGGGAGGGGAGAGGGGCGGATTCGGGGGTCGGGTGGGGGGGGGGGTAGATCGACGAAAATAAGAGAGACGCGAGGCGGGAGCTGATGAGTTTGTATATTGTGCAATTTCTATCGGTGTTTCATTATTTGTTACCATGTTCTCGGATAATTATGAATAAAGTAAATATTATATATATATATAAATATAAATATAAATATATGCAGCATTTAGAGACAAGATCTAGGATAAATGGACCGCGGTGAGAGTGTGCGACGTGCGTGAGTGAGTCGTCGGATGTCTTTTTGATAGCCATATATTGCGAGGCGCTGTGAGCTAAAAACACTCACGGCCCCGACCACACTTTTTTCTCTATATTTTTCTTTCCTTTGTCTGTGGTGGGCGGGGGGAAACGCTTATCTGAAAATTAGGCTCGTTCAAGCGTCGCGATCACCCCTGCGTTCGAATTTTTCCGCCATTTTTACTATATTTCGTTTCAGTTTACTGTTATGATGATTTTCAGGTTTGAAAAAATATCTTTGGGCGATTTGGTTGATTCGTGAGCGGGGATTGCCCTCTAGGGCATTGTTCCGGCTCTGTCAAGGCCGAAGGAGCAACAAAACCACGCCCCTTCAGGGCATTCTGACTTCGTATGTCTTACCTCAGCTGACAACTCAGATCGTTTATTTTCATTTCTCTCTCTCTCATTTAATTTATGAAATAAATTTATTTAAAAAATCATCAGCTGTGGGTCACATGATGAAGCCACGCCTCTAGGGGGCGTTCCAACGTAATCTGGCCCCCAGCAATGCCCTCGAAGGCAATCCACAGTGCTCCCAGAGCAAAAAGCACTCATAGTCCAGTGCCAATTGAATGAACAAACCAAATTCAATATAAAGAAAATGGCGGAGGGAGGTACTCGCGACGATGGCGACCGTTCCGCGCGTTTCCATCCCGGCCATCATCGAGAACCCTGTAGATATAATATATATAAATAAATATATATATATATATAAATATACATAAATATATATTTAACGAACGTTCGAACGAAAAGGAACGCGAGTGCATTGTTTTAAACTCGAGAGTCGCGAAGCGAGATACGAAGTGTGTGGTAGGTGTGCACAGGTGAGAGAGCATGGCACGCGCGTGTAATTAAATGTGTGGCTAGAGAGCGAGAGAGATGAAAAATGAGAATACTAGGAGAGAATAAAAACCGTGAAAGATGCGGGTAACGAAGCGAGAGAGAAAGGGGGTAAGAGAGCGGACACTTTAAGAATTAATAAATGGTAGTTAGAAGTTTAGATAGATAGATGGATAGCTAGACCGTTAGATAGACACGTTAGATAGGCAGACAAAATAGATCGACGGAGGGACGAGAGGGGAGGACGAACTGAACGAATGAATGGAAGTGAAAGAACGGGAGAGAATGTAAGAACAAGAAAACGAAAGAGCGAATGAATCGAAAAAATGAGGGGTGGGGGCGGGCAGTGTTAAAAAGAGTTATTATATATAAAAGAAAAAAAAGTCTATAAATATAGATAGGTGGATATACATAGATAGAGGTGTAAGTACCTAAGAAGAAACTCTAAGGAACCTTTTAGAAGAAGCTGTATCGTTGTACGAGGTAACGATAAGTGGACATAAGTGTTTTATGATACTCGCGTACAATAAGAAAGCCGGGAACGAAAACGGCCGGCGCGGTACGGGATTTAAGATTAGTAGGAAAGAGCAGCGAGAACGAGAGAAACGAAGGGAGGATACCAGGGGAAACCAGAGTGTGTATACATAGAGGATTAGGGGGTGCCAGGGGGGTGGTGAAGACGATCGAGAGCAGGCGGGGGGTGGCGTGAATAAAACACGGACACACAGAGACGCAGCACGATTGTAATTGTATTATTGTGGTCTAAGATATTTTGAGTCATGTTGTATAGTAACTGTAAATTACAGGACATTAAGTCGAGGCGCGGAAGCCGTGCGACAGAGAGAATGATCGTGTGCGTGAGAGATCGGGGCGAGAAAAGAGAAAATGGGGGATGACCGCGAGGGTAGAGCTAGACTGTGAATCTTCGTGCGAAAATGATAAATGAAATTTATGTCTTCTGTTAATCGTTTCTATGAGTTGCTTGTAATATAACCGTGTCACTAACTTCTTCCTGTTTTCGATGTTAATATAGTAACCGCATAAAATCCACAGTCTAGCGATCGCGAGGCTGACGAGAGAGGAATAGCTTCGGGAACTAAACGCGATACGAGACATCTGCGGATTTCGCGAAATTGTACAGAGTTCCGGCAAGAAACTAGATAGCTAGGGAGTCGAGGGGGAGGGCAATGAGGGTGCAAGTTTCCTTGTTTCGCGAGAGAGAAAGAGAAAAGGGTAGTTGGAGTCTCTCGTGAGCGTTTAGCAGCCGGTTGGGTCGCGTTCGCGCGTTCTCAGCAGCGTCCGAGCTGCGAGCTCGACGAGGAAATTCGTTGCCGATGCCGGTGTTAATTGAATTAGCGGTTAAATTAATGCGGGCGATGATCGTCGCCCGCGACGCGATACTTTCGAGGCCAGTAAAACAAAAATGCGTTTCTAATAGATGGAGGGGAGAGAGGAAACGGTCGAGGAACGTGCAAGTCGGTTTGCGAAATTATTTCCACCCTGTACATGTAAATTTAATTGTATACTTGATTGACTCCGTTGAACAGGTGTGAGGCTAGAGTTCCATTCTGACGGCGGGACCCATTGACACGGCCACTTCATCATTTGGAACATTTATTTGTGCATTGCGATTCTCGGACTGAAATTGTCTGGTTTGTATGAAATAATGTACCTTACAAAAGTTAGTGGACATTTAAATTCTAGAATGCACTTCATACTTGAAACAGTGAAAAGATTAGAATCGAACGAATTCACGAATCTCGACGCACTCCTTTGAATTTATAATGTTAAAATCATTAAAGTAAGAGTGGTTGAGAATTGTTGAGGGAGGCCGTGTCGGTAGTTCAGCGGTTATTCGGTAGGGAGTTACGTGATTAGGTGAAATTTACTAAATAATGGGAGAGGAACTGACTGTGGGAGGGTCCTATGTGTGATAAGAGACTCGAGCGCGAATGATGACGAGAGAGGGCGAACGAAGAATTGTCGAAGGGCGAACGAAGAACGCGTGAGAGAGCACAGAGAGAAAGTGAGAGCGAGCGAGCGAGCGAGCGAACGAGAAAGAGAGAGAGAGAGAAAAGTAAGAAAGAGAGTGTGAGGAAAGCACAGTGAAAAAAACACAGAGTCAAGAGATTACCTATATTTTTAAAAAGTGACCTTTGGCATTCAAAGACTTGTAAAAATCGTGCAACGAGTTAAGTAAAACAAAGAACAAAATGCAGAATCACGAGGGCGCAGTGTTATTAAGAGGCGTCCGTCCTTCTCCGTGTCTCTATTTCATCTTTACACGATGCAGCACATTGTACACCGACACAAAAACATACGTAACAAACGGTTCGGCAGAGAGAGAGAGGAGAAGAATCGCGAACGAATTGGTTCGAGAGTGAGAGACGCGATATAAAGATGACACTGAAAGCAGTCGAGTATTTCTTTCGAAATCGAGAATTTCAAGCTGACACTAAACGTGGACCGATTATATATGCGTCTTTGGAAAGGGTTCGAGATGTGGTTAACGGATCATTATGTGGAACAGGATCCATCGATCACGACGAGGTATGTTGTCGAGACCCGAATGCTCAGCAACTTTAGTTCAACACAAAAAGGCAAACACAGTTTTCGGAACCTAGCTACGCGATCAACGATCCAATGCAAACAATCTAATGCAAACGGGAGCTAGATCAACTTCCAAACATCAAGCTAGACATTGCTAAACTTTTCTGTAGAAATCCAAACCGAGCAACAAACATTAAAAACAACACGTTAACGAACCCGCCGGGTGTATATCTTGGGAACTGAATCCAGCCAGTGATAACCCAGCGCAAAATTACCCAGGACATTGACCCGACAACATGCCTCCACAAATCATCGAGACGGAGCCTGTTCTACATAATTACCCAGAAGATAATAGAATAGGACACCAGCGATGGAAACTCAACGAAGGAGGAACAAAACAGCGTTACGAGCAAGGGTAGAGCAGAACTCGGGGGTGGAGGATGCTGGGGTGGGGGTTCGGGAAGGGGAGGAAAAAGAGAGGCAAACAATGCATTCCGTAAAAAAAGAAACTCGCTTTACACGAGGCGCGCGCGAGAACCGTCGACGCTAGGATTCGTCGAATCGTAGCGTATTCGGTCCGCCTCGAGGCCTAACAAAACGAAAGAACCGAGAGACATTTTCGGCCGTGACTCGATCCTCGAGGTCTCTGCCGCGAGATCGTCATCGTTCCCAATGTTTCTGGAGCTTCTGGTTCCGCTAGCAGAATCAACAGAGAGAAACGGCAGACAGAGAACCGGGAAAAGAGGAGACGCGTCTCGCGGCTCGAGCCTGGGATCGACCTCGAAAATAAAAATGGAAAACCAGCCAACAGTCACCGCATAGTCACTATTGTCATCCAAACACGATTTCATGGTAGGGTATAGAGTATTTTTAGGGATTTTATACAGGCATGCGACTGCGATCTATGTTTTAGCCCACGATTTAACATGTCGATTATTGACGTTTCTTCTTGTACGTAAACGAAAAATAAAAACGTGAATAAAAACGAACGGTGTGCTCTAGGTATATTTACTAATTATTATACGCAGTGGGGAGCGAGTGTGTGTGTGTGTGTGTGTGTGTGTGTGTGCGAGTAAGTGCAATAGTTTTCTTTTTGTCCGAATGCAACGGCGTGCGGGTGTGTCCTCCGGGTGTGCGATACCGTGTTTCGAGCGAATGCGATTTTTTCTGGGATTCTGTACCTCGTTGTGTATACACGTCTCTATTTGTATAATTGTGAATATTACCGTATTATGATAATGTGATTTATTAACGTGTGATCCTGCGCGCGGAACCACGCGGTGGAAGAAACTTCGAGTATTTTGTATCGCGAGAGGAGAGCGGAACGAGAGCGAACCACTGTGTGACAAGCGTGTTTAGGAGAGAAAGGGAATGAAATTTCGAGAGTCAGAGAGAACGTGTGAGAAAAAGAGAGAGAGAGAGAGCGTGTGAGAGAGACAGGAAGAGATTGAGCGAGGAGTCTTGTAATCGCAGCTTTTTTGCCGCTGGGGAATAGAATTATAATAAACGGAGGAATGAGCTTGCGCAGCCGTCGCTCCTTTCTCTCGGCGTCACTTCTTCTTCTTCGTCTTCTTTTTACTTGTTCTATTCTTCTATTTATAAAACGCTGTCGTCCGCTGTTCCTTCGGATTCTCGAAACGAGGTGAACGATACGTCGATTTGCTTAGTAATTTGATGATTATTGCGTGTAGCGAAAATTGATTAGATCGACGAATAAAAAAGAAAGAAACGCGACGGAAATATTAGGCTCCGGCGGCCATTTTGTCTGCTCGAAAGTCTATCACGCTGTTACTTGCTCGTTTTTACTTGTTCTCTTTTTAGCAAGCGTTCGGTTAGCTACGAAAAAAATTCTTAGATTATAACGGGAGAGGATCTGTTGTGAAAAACGCACAATCCTACGTAATGTGATTGTATGTGAATGAGTAATGCTAATGATTGTCCATAAATTATTAATATTAGGTCTGGCGATCGATGATTTACTGCGATAATACCCAATTTGTTCTGTTCCGCTAAAAGTATTTCGAATCCTTCGTCTGACACTATGTTTCTGTTCTCCTCCGACATTCTACACCGTATTTGCTAAAAATAAAATGCGAAAGACCATAGTTTACTTTGTTTTTTGTAACTGAACACGCTTCGGACACTACACGGGTCCCGAAATTCCTAATTTCTTCTCTCGATTCTCGTACTGTGTAATCTATTTTCTGAGGGTTCTCAGATTGTCGAAAGTATTATTGACGTAAACTAAACGCTTAGATACAGTCTGATTTATTACAACGTTCACTGTCTTCGTTGTCAGCCGATGCTTGGACTTACCTCTGACAATTATACGCGGACAGTGCTCGTGTTTCCGTGCGAAAGTCTCGACGTGAACTAAAAAGCGTTTACATCTGAACGATGAGGATTGTGATACCAAAGATTGGTTACCCGTTGTCCCACCATATTTATCCTCTAAATTACCTAAACGCACCCTTAATCAACCCTTAACCCATTTCGACCTGTGAAATTTTTATGTCGATCATTTTCATTATAAACATAGTTGAAGTTGTTCTACGAAAATTATAAGAAAAATACAAAAAAAAAAATATAAATTCATATAAGGGTTGCTGTGTTGTTTATACCTCCTACTCGAGCGAATACGTCGGGGAAAATTATTTTTAACCAGTAGGTCAAAATGGGTTGCATGTCAATGGTTTAAAATTTCTCTTTTCTCCTCAATTCAATCGTGACGCTTTTAATTGAAAATTTTCGCGTTTTTTGGTAGGGAGAGGTTTGAATTTTTGCTGCACAGTTTGCAGCAATAATTGCTGGAATTCGCAGGACTATCTCGAGGTCGAAGGTCCTCGCGATTTTCCAGGGGAGAAGGGTTCGATTTTTCGGACAAGAGAACGCAACCCTTGGGTCGATCGTTCGTTTCCCGGATTATCGATCACCTCGTTGAGAAAACATCTCTCGACACCGCTCTTCTTGGGGCTGTCCGGCGATAGTTGATGCAGGGATTGTGTCGAGCCATCCCCCCGAACCCCGTGAAAACGTCCGCCCTTCCGGCCGCTGTATAAACACACCGGTCGCGTCCCAGAGCATTGAGTGCACGCACACGCGTGCAAGCCCTCAGATTTATACAGGGTGTTCCATTAAACCCGTTGCAAACCGCTATCACGAAACCAGACAATTCTTTCCTTGAACTTCATCGTACGTCGGGGTCTTTCACCGAGAAAACGGGGATATCTTCAATTTTCCCGAAAAAACACGGGTAAGTTCTTGTGGATTCAAATAGCTCGTGAGAAACTGTACAGATTTTATTTAAAAAGTACTTCTATACATTCTTAATTCAAATTCTCTTCGAAGTTACTCAGTTTTTACAGTACTATAAGACTACATATTCTAGTTCCGTGAAGTAAATTGTCTCTAACCCCAGTTTTTCGCTCTCAAAGCAGAGACCCCTCCGATGGAGTTGAAACAAATCAGGTTCCTAGGTATTTAGAAGTATCCTATTAAATATTCTAAATATTTACGATATTGAGAATATCTATTTAAAAGTACCTTTATAGAGACGATTTTGTAGAGTTTCCGGGTAGCGATTTGTCAAGTTTGAATCACCCTGTAGAGGGCTCGCGCGATTAAGCGAGTACATGTTTTTTAAATTTAGGCGAGAGGAGAGCGAGCATGAGCGGATCGCGAGAGAGTGAGAGAGAAATAGAAAGAGTGTGCAGAGTTCTCATCGTCGAACACCCTCGACGGTCGTTCGCGGATTTAATGGCGGCGGATCGAGTTGTATTGTATACGATTACCAGGGAAACCTGTCCTCCGACGATTCTCTCAGTTTCGTGGCAACGAGTGGACAGGGAACATTGCCGAACGGGGAGATGAACGAGCAACCAGACATCCTTCCAGAACTATCGGGACTAATTTACTTCGGCGAAGGTCGAGGATCTTCCCGCCGATTTTCAAATTCTCTGGAGACTCGACGTTTTGTATAATGGTGTAGCGAGCGCTCGTCTAACGAGTTTGTAGGTGATCACATGTGATATTTGTATCGGCTATTATTATAATATATATATACGAATATATGCAGAGGGTGGTGAGCACTGTGTGCAATCTGGAGTGGGCCGATTGTGCTTCGGAAAATTGTTGATAGGGGTTGCAATTTTGTATCATTTTAAAGAGATATGGATTCTTTTATTGTTGCACATAATTAATTCCTGATATATTCTTTTCGTGGTTTGCGTTTAATAATTGGGAGTTACGTAAATATCCTCTGTTTCCATAAAATGTAATTATCGAGGTGCGGACTTCAAAAATGAAAAATGTACCAAATGAAAATATATTTCAGAATAGTTCTCGAGTCCATACAAAATGAGGAACCTTGCTGAACCATGACGTCAATCAATTCCGAAAAATGAAGCTTCTAACATCCTCTAAAAAATTCGATTCTCTTTCTACCAACTAATTTTCTCGAGTAAAATCTTCAACATTCCTCTCGCAGCAACAACAGCCCACCACCCTCTGCGTATGCTACTTAAATGTAAATGTATATTAGAAGTACTCCGTTAGGATAAAAGCTAGCGGTTAGGCGAAAGGCGAAAACTAAGAAAAACCTGAGAGAACATCGGAAAAATGAGGAAGATCGAGGCAAACAGAGAATCGAGCCCCGTTTATCGAAACTCCCGCCAGAAAGATAAACCAAAGAGGCTCTCTCGCTCCGTAAAAGACGCCTAATCGTTCTGTACACGTACGCAGGCCTACTCGCCGATCCTGAAGACGAATATGGCAGCGGCACGAGAAGCGAGGATCCATCAGCCTCTCGAAACCTTTTAGCACGAGTTCTCGTTATATTTCGGCTACAACGATCTCGAAGAGTAGTCTCTTCGAACGATTTCACACGAGGAAATCCGGCGAACTTAGTTTCGACATGTGGAATTCATTGCCGATCCTAAAATGCTCCCTGAGTAGCCATTTCTTTCTTGAAGCTGACGTTATTGGTCCGCGACGATATCGAGCAATCCTGGTTTTTCTTGACGATGATATTTTTCCTTTAACTTCGCTGTTTCGGTCTCGACACAACTGAATTGGTTTTATTTTATATAAATTTTTCAGACGATGCTTTCTTGAACGCTTCTTGCAAAATTATTCGCCAAGTTTGCTCGCAGTTTCCTCCAATTTTTCTATGAAATTCATGTTAATGAATTCCGGTTGAAACCTTCGGGAAGAGTCCGATTCAATAGTACATCTCGAAGGGTTAATCGATATGCAGGGAAGGTGTTCCTGTTTCTCCGTTCAATATTCAAAATTCGCCGGAGGTATGAAAATTTCTGTGTGAACAGGGATCTGTTCGAGGCGATTGAATCGCAGATTCCAGGTGGACGGAAGGAGTTGGCTCTGGCAAAAATGAGCGAGCCAATCAGCGCAGCCCGATTCCCTTTTTTCCTTGTTTTTCTTCTTCTTCTCTTCTACTTCTTCTACCACTTTTCACCCGGCTGCACTCGGTTCGTCCGCGTTTTCCGGAAAGGAAAACCGAGCGAATCGTGGGCCGGACTGTGCTCGTGTATGAGAGAAAGAGAGACCGCGACTGCGTGCACGTGCGTTCCGAACAAAGATGTACAAAGGAGCAGAGGTGCGTACGATTGAGTCGAGCACGGGTGTGTACACAGGTCTGAGAGAATCAAATCGATCATTTCCAAAAGAAAATGAGAGCGGCAATGATCCAAGGGAAAGATGAAACGGCGTCCGACAAGAAAGAACTCACCCCGACATTTTCATTGATTTCCTCCTCGTCGGAGTCTTGATTAACTTTACCGCTAGTTAACGCTGCGTAAATACTATTGTCGTTTACTTAACATTTACAAGCATCTATGTTCGCACTATGATTTTTAATTGTTCATCATTTGACTATTGTACAGAGAAGATTTTATTCATGTGATAAGCTAGTGCGGCTCGTTTTGTAAAAAGCGTTTCAATTTCGATGATCGATCGATCGGCGTATATCGAGCGAGCATTCTTCTACGGAGGATTTATTGAAAAGAGAGAGAGAGAGAGAGAGAGTGAGAGAGAGAGAGAGAGTGAACTATTCGAGATTATGTGTGCACGAGAAAAATCGCTGACCGATCGATGGGAACGTCGATGAAAATCGTTGTTTCCTTTTTTCACGGAGATCATATTTTCAGAACAGTCCGATAAACACTCGTTGCTTTTCTGATTTTATTCGACGAACACTATTGCTCCGAGTATGCGAATAGATCGTCGTTCCCATCGGTTGCGTAATTTGTTGTCTGCCTAGAGATTTTTTGCGTTAACGAACTGGCGCACGCTTCTTATTCGGCTGACGGAGCGACCGGGCCGGCCGCGCTTTGTAAATAATTCATTAATAAACAAATTTCTCATCGTGCTTGAGTGAGCTTGTTTTCAACACTGAAGCCCTCCTTCAGCGGATGTCTTTCACTCGATCGTGGATTCAGGATCGATCGGTGGGAAATCGATTGGTCGCTCGGGGTCTCGCATCAATGGGTCTTTATGCAGAATTAAAATTGTCTTATCGCAAGACACAGATCCTTTCCTTATATTCTTATATTCTTATCTACTCATTTCTGTCATAAATGTAGAATCTCCTGAACCATTCCATTAATTTTTAGGTACCAAACATTTTTGCAAATGTAGTATTCTAAATCATTGAATTTTATCGTTAAATCATTGGAAGTCAACCCGAAGCACTCGAAGCTATTTCAACTCGAAAATTAAACATTTCTTCGGACCAAGAATAATTCCATTTTATACTAATTTTTTTTTTGTATGAACATGAAATTGATATGATATCTCATACTATGCTTAAATGTTTAGTAACGGATTAGATACCAATATGAATTGAAGAGGGTGGTTTGTTCTACAGGGGTGGACGACCTCGAGCCGCCAAAAAATGTAGTTCCACCATCAGACATCATCATGCTAAACGAAACTCGAGGTCCGATCGAGTTCTAGGTGAATTTGTTAATGTTCGTCGATCCTATATTCGCTCGGGATCGTTAGCGGCACGAATCGATAGCATTCCCTTCGATACGATAATTTCCTAGGATTATAATTAGGCAAGAATTAGCGCCCAGAGCCGGCCCATCTTTCGTAACGGTTGCATACCTTTCGCGATAGTCATTTCTCGTTTCTACGCGGTCATACGCACGCGATGCCCGAGGTCGACGATCTTTCTTCGCTGTAATTTCTGGAAGAGAGAAACGGCGAGAATGGCCGAGTGAAAAACAGGCCACTCGGGACGGTCAGGAATTGTTTCGCGTAAAAAAATCATACTCGGCTCGTTTCCGCGAGGATTATGCTTGCAGCGGAACCATTCGCTCGATTTACATTATCACTCCCGCGATTTTATTCGTTTCGCGGATGCGGCCGCTGTTCTATGCGAATTATTTGAAAATTGCAAAACACGAAATTTCCTTAATTTCCTTAATGCATTAAGTGGTAAAAGTCCATCCTAAAAGTTCTCACTAAATCGGAGTAATTTAATCAATGTCAAACTGAAACTTGATAATTCAAATTCATCACAGTGAGTGCTACTCGAATCCTTTTACATTCCGAAAATACATACTAGATAAGTTAAAATTGATCATAGTAGATATTAAAGTTTGCTACTTTAATCTGTTCGCATATTAAAAATCGTAATCAAATTCCATTCGAAAATATCACGATAAAAATGAACATCTGACTCTTCTAAATGTAATTTAGGAAACTGAGAAATGAAGAAGTTGATTGCAGCTGCACAAAGAATTGCATTGTCCAAAAAATCCTTAACCACATGAAACTTTAAATCTGCATTGAATTCTGAATGTTTCCGAAAGAGATTCAGTCTGGTAACCAACAATTTCGCAAAAGAAGCTCGGAAGGCGTCGCAGCAGCAACGACGTCACTCGAGTTGGTCTTCGTGGGTGGAAACAACCCTCGAGAAGGGGGTGAAGGTCGTTGGCCACCTCGGGATCGCGTAAAAATGGTTAGGCGAGCGACTGAGCAGAGAGACAGTGAAAGAGAGAGAGAGAGAGAGAGCGAGAAAGATTGAATGAAAGGGAAACCGGGGCAGCGAGGATGTGAGGGGGTGCGAGAGAAAGCTAGAGAACGGGGGCGGAAGAGCAAGAGGAGGGTGCGTGTGAGAGCGAGAGTGAACGAGGGAATTGAATGAGCCGTATGCAAAAAGGGAGGAAGAAAGTTTTCGAGTGATCGCGTGTGCTCTAAGTATTCTGCGTATTCTGTTTGTGAGAATGAATGGAACAGAGTAAGAGAGAAAGAGAGAAAGAGAGAAGTTGAGGGGCTGAGAAACCCGCCTCGCAGCACTATATTCCTCTTGATTCTTTTCTTTCCTCTCTTGATGGCTCTTCGAACACCGTAGCGTACTCTAAATATCGTTATTTTTTAAGAAGAATTACAGGAAGACGAAGCGAAAAAACGATATTGAAAAGAAATATATATATATATACATATAATATTATATATATTTATTTTCTAAGATATAATATATATATCAATCTATATGTATATGAGGTTATGATAATGCACAAAATGTAATTATATGTACATGTATATTAATTAATCTTGATCTAAAGGGGATGAGTAGCGAGTGCGAGCAAGAAAGATGGAAACCTTGTGGAAAAGGGACAACGTTTGATAAAAGGGTTTTTGCGGGAGGGAGGAGAAGGGAAAGGGGCGAAGTGTCGGCGAGGATGAGAAAGGACAGAGTGTGTTTGTGACTGTAGGTGTGTGCGAGTGAGACGGAGCGAGAGAGAGAGAGAAAGAGAGGATATTGCATGTGTGTGCTACGACCGCGTATAAAAGTAACTCTTCGTGTTTGACGAAGGGCGGCTGCGGAGAAGAATGGGGCGGGGGGCTTGCGGCCGCTGTAACCTCATCTTTCATGAATAGCTTGTATTTCTGCTCAGTGCAAAATAAACGTACGTTCCTGTTGAAAAAAAGGAGAAAAAGAGATACGATCTCCTGTCTCGTCTTCTTCTTCTTCTTATATTTATTCCGTGGATCCCTTCAAACTCCCCCATGGAGGACGATCTTCCGGTTCGGATGGAGTTACGGGGTTTTGGGGCACGGGACCAGGTGAGTATCTTTGCATGAGAATTCACCGGAACGGCGACTTTCTGGAACGGTATTGGCGTTTTATTGAAAGTTGATTTTTCGACACTTCTCCGAAGGATTTGTTTTTGGAATTTTTCTAGTGAAGGTAAGAGATGGAGAGAAAACAGTCAATTTTATAATAGCAATTACAGCTGGCAAGATACTGGGAGAATTTAATCATTTCTGTTGAGGTTGTTACTAATTGTTACTACTCCGCAGTGTCTTCAACGTTGCAATGTAAAGTTGGTTTCCATCTAACAACTCCGTAAGAATTCAATTTAAACGAATTAAGTGACCTGTTGCACTTTGCAGTTCACGTCGACAGGCCCCTCAAGGTATAATTATAAAACTCAATGGAATCGCGATACTGTTACTTCTTAAAATAATTATAACTTCGCTTGGAACCATTGCCGGAATACGAACAATGATGCCTTTCGTAAAATTCCAAGAAACTTACTGGAATTATAAAGAAATTAATGAACAAACTCCAACACTGTGTGGGTGAGGAAGTTTCAATGCTCGCAACTACAGCCATCAAAGTAAGCAAAACTACGTCGTTAAAAAACAACGTGCTGGATCAAAACCCGAAAAAGCCCATAAACGTCTTAGTAAGGACATCAAACGCGTTCTGCCCGCCCTAAAACAATCACTCAAACACCCGTGCACCCATAAACTCCCAACTAAAGCCAACGCTGACGTCTGAAACGACCCAAAGATCCCGCCCACGTGAGGCCCCAAGAAGAAGCCCCCGCGTCAGAAAACCCCATAAACCGAGGTGATCGCAGGAACACGGGATCCCCTGACCTTTCGTCGAGGGGTGAGCGTGTTAAAACCATCGTCCACCCCCGCCTCGCCATAAAGGAAAAGATATACGACGGCAGCTTTTCATCCATGTTATCGCGTTACATTCGCTGCGAGATATTCATGGCGTGCAAATAAGTGTATCGACTCTGCGCGCTCGGGGGGACGGAACAAAGGCCAATGATCAGTCGTTTCGCGACACACGCACACCAATGTAGCACGGACATTCTCGCACATATGCGAATTGCCTGGGCAGGTTGTAGACTGACGGCGATATCGTCCCTAAAACTATAACTCCGATGCCGATAGCCGTCGCAGGAGGACGTTCACGGCGTTTTGTCATCATAAAGCGTTTCATGGGAAATTATAATGCGCTCCGGCCCCGTGGGGGGCGTCTCCGGCCTACGTCCAGATACGGAACTATTCCCGGACGAAATATAAAGGGGCGTGCGAGCTGCGCTTTTCATCCGATCGGACCATAAACGACATTTTTACTGCCCCTACACTTCCTTATTTTTTCCTGCCCCCGTTGCACACACCCCGTACGCCATTTTCCACGCGTTCCCCCGTGGCCGAGGCCGTTCCATAGTGCACTGTAGCCTGAAGCGTATCTTAAAGGGGAAAAATTATTTATTATTATTTATTCGTTGACTTATTTACCGGCGTGTTTGTAGGTTTATCTATCGACGCATTCATTGACTTGTTTAAATAATTTTATGATATTTTAGAGATATTTTAACTTAAAAATAAAATGGATAAAAATATGGAAAATTCAACAATTGACTTTTTTCCCCTCTTCAAGCCAGTCCAGAAAATTCCTGTAAATCAGTATCAATCTGCCAGCTGGCTAAACCATAGATGGTACCTGTAAGAATGCCCAGGTGCAATCGCACGGATTTTTAACGATCCGTGCCAGCAGCGTGCGTCGTTGATCAATACCTCGTCGCTCGGCATGCCCGACACGCGCGCGTTTTTCTCCGTTGATTTAATTAAGGTCGAATTAATTAATTCGCTGGAAAAGTCACTTCTGGAATATTAATTCGGCCACGACGGTGACTCTGTCTTTCCCTCTGTAGGTAGTACCTGAAGAAGCCTGCTATCGGAGGAATGTAGAGTGCTGTTAAGGCGAGTCCGCGAATCGGCAAAGAATACCGGAGCTGTGTCGAGAGGATTAACTACGCGGACGCAGCTTCTCTGACAAGTTTAATCGATAGAGACCCGGATAAGTAGAGGAGTTCTGTGCATGAGGATCTTGATTCCGACTATTGTGCTCAAGGCCGAGTACTTGTCGCTGAGATACGCGAGACGGTGAAAACGGAATCGTATCATGGACGAGCGCCTGCGATAAGGCTACCGGTTCGACGAGCAGCTGCGGTTGCCTGCTACTTAGGGTTCGTGCTTTATAACAGAATACTCGATTCTCTGCATATTACTTAGTACGAAGTTTATAGAATTTTCTAAAACGTTTTTCTGTATTTTTTGTTATATATGTATATTTAGTCAATAAAAAGTGGCCCAGCTCTGTTTGTTTGAATAATGCCCATTTAATTGAACAATATTTTAAATTACAGGGTATGCAATTTGTGTAGAAAAATTTTATAAAACATCGTCCATATTTTTCATTAGTTTTTATTTGGATGTTATATTTATCTAGTCAATAAAAATTGAGTGTCCTAGCTCTGTTTGTTTGAATAAAGCCCATTTAATTAAAAAATAGTTTAAATCACAGGCTGCAATTTGTATAGAAAAGTTTCTAAAACATAGTCCACATGTTCCATTAGATTTTGTTTGGATGTTATATTTATCTAGTCAATAAAAATTGAGTGCCCTAGCTCAGTTTGTTTGAATAAAGTCCAATTAATTAAAAAATATTTTAAATAACAGGCTGCAATTTGTATAGAAAAATTGTCTAAAACATCGTCCATATTTTTCATTAGTTTTTGTTTGGATGTTATATGTTTGCTTATTGTGTATGTTTAATTTTCAAAAACTTTTAAAGCATAGGGAGCAATTTCTATACAAAAATTATATAAAAATATATCTAAGCGAAATATTGCACACGCGAATTTTGACAATAAATGGCACCATTTATGGAGAGAGCGTATACAAACTCGCACGAAAATGCAGAGTCGCGCAGGAAAGGAGATTCATCCGGACCCAAAGAAACGGTATTGAAATCAGCAAGTTTCCCTTGAAATCCGACGATAAAAGGCATCCCCGGTTATCCCTTTACCTAGTCCCCGGTCATTCGTCGTATCCTCTCGAGCGGTAGTTCTTTAGTTTCAGAGTATCCGGATTGGTCGAAGTGGCTCGGATTAAGCGAATCCGGCTCCCTAGACGCAAGCCACTCTTCCTTCTTTTCCCCGTTGCCTTGGCTCTGCGAAAAAGAAGAACGTTCCAAGGTTTTACCTCTTCGCCGGAGCTATATTTTTCTTGCAGCTCGCTGCTTCGTCCGGCTACCGTGATCCTCAAAGGGGATACACCCCGAAATTTTCAAGCGATTCCGCATTAGCCGCGGTCGCAACTCTTCCGCGATCCTGACAGATTAATTGGCCACGCGATCTTTCCTCGTTCCCTTTCACGAGACGATCGACGTTCCCTTCAAAGAGAAGTCCTAGATAAATCTTTAAAAATACTGCGATTCTCGAGAGAGAGATTCCGAGCGACGAATTGCGTATCCTGAATGGGAGTTCTGCATTCGTAGCCGGTGGCCTTGGGCTCTGAAATTTCCACGGACCAGGCCGGGACTCGGGTTACCCGTTCGCTCGGGGCGAGAGGAGTTTCCGGGACTACGATACGCGACGGCAGTTTCAGAAGATGAAGAGCAATGGGAAGTTTGGAGAGCGGATGCCCGCGTTTTGCAGCACCTCCTGTAAAATTGTAATTTAACGTGTACCCGGGGAAAATATACCGCGCGCCTTAATCAACGTGAACGCCCGCGCGTTCGAGAAATGAAAAATCGAGGCGAATATTTCGCTCGGGGAACACCGTTCGCGAAGCCATTCCTTCGCGCGGCTTAAGAACGTCGATGGACCGACGAAGAAAGCCAGAGAAAAATCGCGTGGCCAATTAATCTTGTTCTTCATAGTCCCTGGTACATTAGTCTCATCGTAATTGAAAAATACAGCAGCTGTCTTTGACTGGTACATTCTATTTGACTGGAATGGGTACCTTCATATACAATTCTCAAAAGAATTAAGGGATCACCTATGCGAACCCGAAAAATTGCTACTAAGGTGAAGTGCTCTATGCCTGGACAGCATGTTTTTCTATTTTAAATTTAATCACTTTAAATAAACAAAAACAATTTCTTAAGAGTTTTAACATACAGTTCAGAGTTTGTAAAATAGTTTAAAATAAAAAAATCATTGTTTAGGTTAATATCTTAATTGTATTAACAAGAATAATTCAAACCTATAGTTGGACATATTAAATCCAATCTAAGCTAGTACCTGGGCAGAAGTAAAGCCTATATCGGGACAAATTCAATTTACGAGTTGATCGAGCGAACATAACCTAAAACGTTGGTTGGTGGCGCTGTTGCGCATGACGAATAGAAGATGCTTTGCGTAATATGTAGTATTCTTATTATAGATTATAGTATTGTATTATTTAACCAAATATATATTTATTTTCATTTACTGTTTTAATAAAACTTGTCATAATACAACTTTTAACGTTAGGTAGTAATACTGATAGATTTAAGATGTAAACACAAAGTATTATTAACGTCACAACCGGAATACATTTTCTACATACGTTATTCAAGCTAATAGAAGACTAATTATACGTACATGTAGTTAAATAATTTGCAAACAATGCGTTGATTTTATTCACAAACACGTGTCCGGCTTCAGGCGTAAGCACATTGCGTACAAGCTTAGAGTGGGACAGCTACTGTCATCGCGTCCCAGTATGGAGTACTTATATTTGAAAACAGTCCTAATCTTGGACATCTAATATTTGGATTAATAATTATTATTTACTTATTTATTTATTTTTTAATTATTTAGTTATTTATTTTTAATTTTTTGGGAAGTTAGAACAATTGGTTTGGAAAAAAATTTCAAGTTTAATTGCAGATAAAATACTAAAAGCTGTATTTTGCTACTTGGGTTTACACGAAAAATTTAGAAAACACGTATCGCAGATCTGTATCAATTAAACGTATTCAGAAAATTTCATCAGAATCGTCGATGAAAAACATTCATTAAAAATTTGTAAAATGCAACTTTTAGTGTTTTCTATACAATTCCGACAAATTGCAATTGTTGAAAAAATTTCCTTTCGCAACATATTCCACAGTATGTAGATAAGCTTTCAGAGGAAATTTCCCAAAGAGGGTTTAATTAAAAAATTCTAAAAAGCGTTCTACACTGCAGGAAACCACAGCAGAGTCTCCTTGTCCCATAAGGTCAGATCCACCCACCATCACGTAGAATAGTGTGTCTAGCTGTCTCGGGAGCTCGTCGGTGCGTATTAACTCGACATCGGAATACGAAGAGGAACAGAGCGAGTGTCGTGTGTACGTCGAAGGCGTGCCTCGGCCTCGGAGGCAGCTGGGAGATGGGATCCCGAACATCTCAATGGGATGGGTGTTGGATGCCGCAAACTTGCAGACGAACGAGCCGAGAGAGACAGAGAGGGAGGAAGGGAGAGAGAAGGAGACAGTGTTCTCCATCCCTTGTCGCCGGTGCCAGAATGAAATCGCGGAGAGCTACCCTTTCGAGCGACCCTTCCACTGCCAGGGGAAGTCAGTGCGCTCTCAAGTGTCTCGGCGGAATTTAATTCTGTCCGGGGCTCACCTAGTATGCAGTTATTTGATACCCGATATTTTCTTTTCTTGCTGCGAGAGAGCCCAGCCAGTTCCTTCGACCTGCCGTTCCTTGAATTACGAGCTGGATTTCTGCGACGCACCTCGCCGTTTAGCTCCGCGAACCGAGAAATTTGAGTTCGATGCAATAAACGGCCTCTCGTGGCACTCACCCCGAATATCGCATTCTCCGTTTCGATCGCCGCTACTAGGGCTCGCTCGTCCAGAAATTTATTAAATCATCCCCTAAGTTGCGCAAAAATTTTCTACTCCCTACTTTCTAGATAGAATTACTCTGTATTATGGACTGGAGGTGCTTATCAGTGGGCCAGAAGACTGTAGGGTTGTTGAGAGATAGGAATCCTAGCTGTCAGGCGTTGATGACACCCAAGGGTCAAGGTGTCCTCGGAACAAGGGTTCCAGCCATCCGGCCAATGGGATGGGGAAAGTTTAGATGACTGAAACCTGGCCTACACTATGAAACCCAGGTGTCCAGTAATGAAAATTGGGGAGCATTGTTGTTGAAGGACCCCTAGGACCAGGAGAAGCAGAAATTCCCACTGAAAAATTACCTCGACTCTGCAAACTTGAAAATCAGCAACTGTTAAATAATTAGCATTTTATAATGTTAAACGTACAAGGAGAAGTGTAGAAGATTTGGAAAGTTTATGTTTCAGCGTCGATGCGCAAGGTGGAGTATTTTCCACTCACCAGTTCCCTTTCTTGTCGCTTCTGAAAGAGAGATGAGGTCGGAAACAGAGAACGAGAGCGCCAAATTGTTAACCCAGTTACACGGCGCAAGATACGGCTGGCGAAACTAATGGACCTCTTCCCCTTCGTCCGCAATCTTGTTGTTCGACCACCCATAATCTAATAGCGCGCCCTTCTGTTTCCGCCCCTCGTTGCCGGCTTCGAAGCTCGTATTTTATCTCGAACGCCGTGTCCACTTATTCCAAACAATTGTTCGTGCCTGGACTCGCTCCTTTCTGCTCGCAGCCACTGGTACCTGTGCTTTTTCACTTCCCCTCGACATTAAATGCGGGAGCTCCTGTATAAACTACCTAATCGCTTCGATATCATCTTCTTTCGGTAAGTGTCGCTTCAATTTCAAATCAAGTTCCAGTTTATTCGCGCATCGGGACAGTACATACAGTCGGGGACAAAAATAAGTGGACAGTTAGTGGAAATAGGTAAAAATGAAATTTAGTCGAATTAACATGACTGTTATAAACTTAAGTTTTATTTATTATATATCCTTATAGTGTATAGATTATTTAACGAATAATTTAAGTTCATATTTACATCTTTGTGTAAACACGCCGTGCCATAACGAAAATGTTAGCTATTTATCAGGAGACAAAAATGAGTGGACACTCAATGAAATGCGTAATAAATGAAACACATAACAATATTAGTACTTGGTATTGCCGCCTTTTGCATGTATTACTGCTTCCAGGCGTCGAGGAATACTTTGTATTAACTTTTCAATATAATCGTTACTAATTTTTTCATATTCAGACTGCAACCTTTTGAAAAAATCGACCTTATTATTTCGCTGATCCAATGGAACTTTTGCGTCCAGTAAACTGCATAAGTTCTCGATAGGATTCAAATGAGGGCTCTGGGCTGGCCATTCAAGCAATTTAATATTGGAATCCTCAAAAAATTTTTTAGTTTTCTTAGCAGTGTGCTTAGGGTCATTGTCTTGTTGAAAGACAAATTCATCGTCGCAACCCATTTTTACCACTGCTTCTTCCAAATTATCATTTAATATATCAATATACTTATCTGCATTCATAATGCCGTCAATTTGTACTAACGTGCCAATTCCGTTTTGCGAGAAGCACCCCCACACCATTAATGATCCACCGCCAAATTTAACTGTGGGTGTAATAAATGGTCTCTTATACGTTTCATGTTGTTTTCTCCAGACTTTGTGCTTCTTTTTTAATTGTCGCAACTCAAATTTACTTTCGTCGCTCCAAATTATATTTTTCCAGAATACTAGTGGCATATTTACATATTTTTTTGCAAATGCTAAACGTTTTCTCATATTTCTTTTATTAATATGCGGCTTACGTCTAGCGTTGCAGCATCTTAAACCAGCTTCGCGCAGTCTTCGTTTTATTGTTTTTGTTGAAACATTTAATTCCACTATTTCTGCAATACTTCTTGCTGCAATCGTTGGATCTTTTCGACTTCTACGAAAAATTCAAAGGTCTTCTTGTATGGTGGTACAGCGTTTGCGTCCACGACCACTTAAATTTTTCACGGTCTTATGCGCTAGATACTTTTTATAAATTTTTCCTACTGCACTTGTAGATACGTTGTACTTCCGAGCTATTACGCGGTAACTTAATTTCTTACAGCAATCCGATACAATTAAATGGCGAATTTGATATGAAATTTCTTTCGTTTCTGGCATTCTGCAATTATTGTATAAATGTTCTTACTTGTACGAAGCCTGAATTGGTACTAACAAGATTGATGGAGATCACTGTATGTAAGCGTGACCTGTGCCTAGTATTTGTATACATTTCTTACCTTACAATAACGTTATAACCAAGTGTCCACTCAATTTTGTCTCCTGATAAATAGCTGACATTTTCGTTATGGCACGGTGTGTTTACACAAAGATGTAAATATGAACTTCAATTATTCGTTAAATAATCTATACACTATAAGGATATATAATAAATAAAACTTAAGTTTATAACAGTCATGTTAATTCGACTAAATTTCATTTTTACCTATTTCCACTAACTGTCCACTTATTTTTGTCCTCGACTGTACATATTCGGAAGTCGTGTAAGTAGAATATGCACGTCTGAAGCCAGACGCTCCGAGCGCCTACCTACTGCATCCATCTTTGCACGGTGGTCGGAGGAACATCGTCGCTAGGCGCTTCACAGTTACCAAACTACGCACAGTATCCCCACAAAATTGCATTTACGAGTACGCAAAAATTGTTTTCATGTTCAAAATAATTGCAAGCCTTTGATTTTTACTTCAATTGAATTTTCACGCGATATTAACGACGACGTAGAACAATTTTACATAACCGATTACATGGAACTTTATGTAACTCCAGCATAAATGAACTTTTATTCAATAAAATAACTACAGTCCCTGCTCACTTTATTAGACTCACCTCTATAATCATGATATTTTTAGTTTTACCATGAATAATAGGTATAGTAGTCTTTATGCAAATATCACTTAATGATGACCAATGAATTTTCCATATATTTATTTTACAAAAACAATGGATACAAACACAAATAGATCAATATAATTCTTAAAACACTAATATTTTGTAAATCCGTCCTTAGCTGCTCTTAAAGCCGTAACTCTTCTGGACATGCTATCTATGCAAGTTTGTGCAATTTCTTTTAATGCAGCGTTACGGTGCCAGTGATAGATTATTCTCTCCATCAATTTGGTCTTTGTTGTTATATTTTCTTTGGCCAGTTCTCTTTTCAGGCACTCCCAGACATTTTCAATCGGATTCATGTCCGGTGAGTTGCCGGGCCATGGTAAAAGGGGGATTTTTTTCTCTTGCAAGAAAATTTTACACTTGGATAGGCAACCCATAAGGCAACCTTGTATGTAGTACGAAATCATTACCCCGTAGGTTGAAAACAGCGTTGAATTCCTTATAGGATTTCAAACAGCACCAATTCTTCAGGTGAGTCTAATAAAGTGAGCATGGACTGTACTTTAATGCAAAATAAGTATTTGCCAGCGTAGTCCACACCTTTGTTCATGCTTGAAACACTAAATTTCAAGTTTTGACATTGTACGTACTATATGCGAGTGATAAAAAGTTAAATGCGATAAAGAAAATACCACAAAGTTTAGATAACCTTCCTCGATCGTCGAGGATACCCAGAAATCGAATGTCATCCTCGAAGAGTTAATTGGAAGCCTAATCCAGGATCGGCAGTAGCAAACATCAGGATCGCATTCTTCGCGTCCATCCGCAGATCGTCATCCATCTCGCAGCCGGGGGCCATCGATATTCGACCTCGGTCCGAGCGAGATCTCGTTCTATCTATCCGGGGACGTGGTTCCCGGAACGAGTCACGTATCCGTGGCGGCACAATAAAAGCACGCGGACTTCTCTTTTTCCCTGGGTGTACACCCCTTGATCATTGGAAGGGGGTTAGAGGGAGACAGGCGGTTGGGTGACCGGCACCGTCGCCCGTATTAACGCCCACCGCAAATAGAGTCGGCTCTGGAAGAGGTTGCGGTGTCTGCGCTGGCCACGAATCACAATAGGGGCTGATCAGTCTCCGGGACCCGAGAATGGTGGAAGATAGCGCGGGGGTCGGGTCCACCGGGGGCGGAAAGCGACGGTGGTCGGGGGGGAATATGGTGCGAGAAGTTGCCTGGTCTCTCGATGTATCAAGCCGAAAGTTTGATAGCCCCGAAGGCTTTGCCCGGCCAAGTTACTTCCATGGAACGTGACCTCGCTCCGGTATCCCCGGTCCGCCGAAAACCGCGTTCCTCCCCCCAACCCGTCATACCCTGCCTTGCACCCTTGCTCTTCTCTGGCCAACCCGCACCCCCTGGGTCCGAGCTTTCTCCCCACGAGGCTACGTGATCGACTCCCCGGACACCCTACCACCATTCGTCCACGAAATCCTCTCTCTGGATGCGAGAGCACATGGAGCACATAGACAGAAAATTCGGAACTGGATTCTGTACGTACATGGAACGGTGGCGAATATAGCGGTAGTTTTAGGATTCGACTGTGCGAAGTGCCGCTCGGCTGGCTCAGGGTTTGTCAACTGTTTTATTGCGCGGACTCATAAGACCCAGAGGACTTTCGTCCGCCTCCATTCTTCTTGGCCCTCCGACCTGATCCCGCACCTACCTCCACCCTGATCCTTCATTTTGGTCCTGCATCTTCCACCCTGATCCTCCATTCTCCTTCCAGGTCCTCCACCTTTCGCCCCTGATCCTCCAATCTTCTTCATGGTCCCTCACCTTGTAATCCTCCTCCCTTCCCTGAACCCTTCTATATTCCTTCTCTCTCGAGAAAGCAAATGATGACTCCCTTACACCCGAACAAGACATACCACTAATCGCCCACACCCGTCAGTAGACAGCGCATCTTTATGCAAAATAAAAATTTGGATTGCGACAAACTGGGGTGAAATAGTAATATGACAGTATTTTTAAATTCTTCCAATGCTTTTACTGTTCTATACAGGGTGAGTCCGCAGAAACAGAACACCTAAATATCTTCATTGTAAAAAAAAACTTCTTAGGACAAAATTACACTGTTTGAAGGGCCACATGTAACGGTGTGAGAGAAAAATTTTTCAAGGTCATTTTTTTACAATATTTCAAGGCCATCGATATTTCTTTAAATGAAATGAGGTATTTTTTAATACATCAATCGATGCAGCTGGACATTCGTTATAAAAAAGTACTAACCTATGTATGTCGAAAAGTTAGTACTTCACGAGATATTTCGATTTAAATAACTCTAAAATACCATTACTGTCATACTAAGACGTTAGCGTTTACTAACTTGTGTAACGTTTTACTATGACAGTAATGGTGTTTTAGAGTTATTTAAATTGAAATATCTCCTGAACTACTAACTTTTCGACATACATAGGTTAGTACTTTTTTATAACGAATGTCCAGCTGCATCGATTGATGTATTAAAAAATACCCCATTCCATTTAAAACTAGAGGGCTATTGTTGCTCGCTCGCTTCGCTCGCTCGCGAGTAGGGTTGTTGTTGCTCGCTCGCTTTGCGAGCTCGCGGGCAGGACTGCTCTTGCGAGAATGTTAGTGGTATGCATGGCTAGTAGGGCCTACAGCTATTAATGTCTTTCATTTTGTGTGTGACTCTCCACGAGCCACACAAAGAACTTCCCGATTCGTTAGTTGCTGTATATTATTATTATTATTATTTATTAAGTGTACGTTTTAAGAAGATTATACGTTTTCAGGGAAATTCAATAGTTTTCTACTTATCAAAATGTTTGCTATATGGCGTCGCATTAAACCAATATCGTATGCTCGTTGCTCGCTTGGTTCCTTGTTATAGCATACTAATGTTGCAAAATAAATTGTCTTAATTAGTTTTTCGCAAACGATACAACTCATCATTATCCGGGTTTGCAGTATTGATCTTGGTTTTCTTCGATACTATTAATTTAAATTTTCTCAAAATATATAAACCGCTCAATTTTGAAACTCTGCTCAGTGCTACATACAACATTTGTAAAGTTCGTATTTCTGATGTTTTAAAATCCATACATACTTTCTCGTATGTTTGTCCCCGACTTTTATGAATCGTAATCGCTTCAGCAGGAACCACTGGAAATTGACTACGTGTGATTTGTTATTTTTCTTCACTCGAAATAATTACTTGATTCGATATTTTTTTATTATTGGTGTTAAATTTTGATTTATATTTGCATTTTTCATATAATCACGATAACGAGTTCTTACTTTCACTCCTACTATGGCCAATTGACAATCTAACCACAATATAGACGGAATTTTAGTATTTTCTTGAAAAGTAATAAATTTTAATATTCCGCATGCTCCATTAACCAATCCGTCTTCAACATCAATGTTATTAATTATCATATATTTTATATTAATTTTCAATTTAATCTCAGTTAACAATTCGTTTTGAACTGATTGTTTATTTAAAGATTGTAATATAAATGTTTTTGTACTTTCATCGATATTCTTTGAAAATGTATTCTCGGCGATGATTAACTCACTCTTGCATTGGAATAATTTTCGATTATTGTAAGCGGTTACATTAGCATTAGTTGCATAATTGGAAAAAAAATTTTTTTTAATTAAAAAAAACAAGAAAAAATTTTTTTTAATTTTATAAAAAAATTTTTTTTAATTATATAAAAAAAAATTTTTTTTAAATATGTCTAAATATATATATAGTTACGTTTACTTCTTCGGTGGATACGCCTTTAGTATAAATTGCAATGTTTAATCAACTCCTTTCGAAAAAAACTAAAAAACTACTTGACCAAAATGGACCAAAATCTAATCAGCTCTAAGTTACAGCGGGGCACATCGATTGCATCGTTCATCATTCTGATCGCGTTGTTACTTTTTCTGAAAACGTTAACGAAAAATTTGATTACATAGAAACGGCCATACGCACGCACACACACACACACACACACACACACACACACACACACACACACACACACATACGAACATTTTGCTGAAAATAGTCTAAAATGACTGCAATGACCATGAAACGTGAAGATCTGCTAAAAAATCGATTTTCGATTTTCGGGGTAATTACAATAACTTCCCTATAAAATCGGAAAGTTAAAAATATCGATGACCTTGAAATATTGTAAAAAAATGGCCTTGAAAATTTTTTCCCTTATACCGTTAGACGTGGCCCTTCAAACAGTGTAATTTTGTCCTAAGAAGCTTTTTTGTACAACGAAAAGTAACGGAGATATTTAGGTGTTATGTTTCTTCGGATTCACCCTGTATTGCATCTACTCATTTTTGTCATAAATGAATGAAATCCGCTGCCTACCCATCACCAATACAATGAAAAGTAACGGAGATATTTAGGTGTTCTGTTTCTTCGGATTCACCCTGTATTGCATCTACTCATTTTTGTCATAAATGCATGAAATCCGCTGCCTACCCATCACCAATACGCGACGAGCACCGGAGGTCCTCCAATTTTCAACATTTTCCATCGCCGTCTTCCCGCATAATAGACAAGCGTATCAAGATGCGTCGCGTTCGAAGACGAATATCGTTAGCGAACTGAACACGACGGCCGCGTTAACGCGTTCACGCGGCCGCCACCGCTCCCCCAACCTCTCCAGCCGGTAACGACCCTCTTAAAGCGGCGCGAAAGTTCGTTTGTCTGATACTTCCGATACATTAAACCGCGGATTTGTGACTCCGCCGCGAAATCCGGATTAGCAAAATTGCATTTTACGGGCTCGCGGTTCACGCGCCCCCCGGGGTACATAAATTTGCCAAACGTTCCCTTCCTGATCGATCCCGTTTCCATGCTTGTGCTTCAAACGTGCAAGCTTCTCTCTCTCTCTCTCTCTCTCTCTCTCTCTCTCTCTCTCTCTCTCTCTCTCTCGCTCTTCGCAAAACACGTTCTCGCGCGCCGCCTCCTGCAGCAATCGTTTCGCGTTTTACAGCGTCTCGCGATCGAATTCTCATCATGACGGCCCGACCCGACCCGGCCGACGAAAAGTTTCGCGGGGAAACGGCTGACGTACGAGAGGAACACGGCGCGCCCGGCTTAATCTTTTCGCCGGAAAGGCGAAATGGAATCTCGATACCCGGTTTTATGCGACCGATAAACTCCTCCTACACCGGCCTCGGTCCGACCCCCACCGAATAATTGCTACTCCGCGAGTTTGTTTTGGACGTTACAGCCGCGCTTTACGACAGCCTGCAGTCGTTTTTAGTAGCTTGTATCGAGGCGACGCCGGAACCTCGGTGTACGAAAAGTTATGGCCCCGATGAACTCCCCGTGTTTGCCTCTCCGCGCCGTGCCGCCAGCGCTCCAGCATTCCAACAGGGGTGTTGAATTACCGGGTTTACCGGATTCGAAAATCGCGACGCTATACGATCGGCAAATTTCTCCGCGATTCATTATGTGTGCGCGAGGTAGTACGCGAAATTTGTGACACGCATTCCACAACACCTATCGAGCGGACAATCGTTTTTATATTGTGTTTTGTTACGTCCTAAGGTGGACGTTTGAAAGATGAATAGTTTAATTTAAAGATTAGGATTGAGATACAACGAAGTTTTGAGCCGACCTGCATTTATCGGGTTCGGTTCGGGTAATTGAGGATTTGGATTGGCAAAATCGAAGTTGGGTAAACTCTTTTTTAAAAATCATTTGAAGTTTTTATTTGAAGATTTAAATAAACAGACAAACAAACAAACAAGAAAGCGAGCTAATAAAAACGTGGTAAAATGAACAAGAGTATATTTTAAGTATCAAATTTCGGATACATAGTTATTATGATTTTATTATAAATTGTTAGTATTTACCGATACGAGATTTTTGCTCTCACAATGTTGTTCTACATGACCGCTTCACACGCTTCGGTATGATGTGTGGTGATTTTGTCGTTGATGTTGTTGATGTATAAAAAAAACTATCTTCGACTGATTAACGCTATTTAACTTTAACTTCACTAATTATATCATACTTCAGCAGGATAACACGCACACGCACACACACTGTACTGAACTTTTAATTGATGTACGATAATGATCGATAGAATTTTTAACATTGACTGAACTGGTCCCGATGAGGAACCATCCCTTTTATAGATTAGCCAATCGATTGTTCTAGACTTAATCTTCATAAGGTGGCTACATCATCACCAATTTCTTTTAATCGTTTGCTTCTTAATCGCTTTCTTCTTACTCACTTTCTTCTTAACCGTGTACATTGTATCTTTTATCATCCCCTTGGCTGGATCATATTACTCTGCGCATCTCATAGATCGAGGAACAATCCATCGCTCATCGATTCTCCTGAAAAATCTTCATATTCGCTCACAATTTATATTTGAAAATGACTCAATCATTTAAGGATGTTCTGGAGGTATATAAAAACGCAACAAAATTTTTGAAAATTTGACAAGATATAATTCTTACTAAATTGATGCAATTACCAAAGTTTGGGTTCGATTCACTGCACCGTTTAAGAATTATAGAAACTTAAAGTTTGCACATTTTAACACGTCTTCTTATGGAGAATTCATAAAATTCCACTTCAAACCCTATTTAAACCTTGAAAAAACGCAACTAGAAACTCCAGTTTTTTTTATATGTAGTAAAAATTAGGTAATTAATTATGTTCAAAATTTATTAGGATTCACTAAACAGTTACGGAGCAAAAAAATTATAAACTGTTACAAAACGTCGAATTTATCTTGTTCTCTCACTAGCATGGAAACGTGACAAGTGTAGACCACTGAATATAGCTACAGAGGGTACAGTATTCGCAAAAGTTTCATGCGAAATATACTCATGAATGGCTTTCATTGCCATGTATTGATGGATTTCGAATTTCTTGTATTTTTGTCTCCCATTGTACCTCCAGTACATCCTTAATAAAATAAATTTCGCTACATTTTTAATTCGTTCAATGAAGATTTAAATTCAAAACGAGTTTTCTTAATTCTATCGCACGCAATGTGGTACATTAATTATCAATTATAATATTTGATATTTTATTTCTAGGACATCATTATTAGAGCAAGTATAAAAAGAAATTCAGAAAATATATGTCACGAATTATACATCACTGGATCACTGGACGTGACAGTTTTATCAGCACTCAGGCTCGATCTTGACACCCACCCTTTAATCTTTTGTACTCGGAGCTATTTTACCTCGAATATTAAACATTTCTTCCGACCTAGAATATTTCCATTCCCTATGACTTTTTCCATTTTATGGATATGAAATTTCTAAATGTTTAGCATTTATAGAAGATGAAATTCAAAATTGTTGAGAAACTTTAAAGATTGAAGATGCCAGAAATCATTAAGGGAAGAAATAGAGACAATTTCTATTTTGCATAAAGATCCGCAGTCTCTTGATTCGATACCGACATATTTAATAACGTAATCAATATTTTGATTAATGGCGCAGCAATTTCTACTTGACTCTAAATATTCGAACGTTTGATAATATCGTTTGCGACTCGAACAAAAGATCCAGCAGTGAATTTCATCGAAACTGCAGATCAGCGACGCTTTGACACCGGCAAGTACCGATATTGCAACGGAGGGAACGATGCAACGATGGCGGTCGGTTGGCGTGTGTGCTACATTCTTTCGCGATAGTGAAGTGTTCAACGTGCCTCGGGAGCAATTCCTTGGATTTTTTATGTGGCCCGACCGACTGGACTGCATTACGGACAGGCCAGGCCAGCTTCTCTGGGAATTATATTAAGGGAAAGACGGCGGACGCAACCCTTAGGGAGACTTCGCAACGTTGCGAAAACGAGAGACTTCATGAAACGAACTTTTCTCCCCTGATTACCGCTGGTCGCCATACTGCTACGAATAATGCATTAATAACTCCGTAACTCTACGTTACTGTACGTTCCTTGCCACGTGTAATACTGTAGTAGAAATTTCCCGGACAATTTAATATGCCATATCATTTTTACGAGAAGAAATATTTCATGCACGCAACTGTTCAAAGACCTACAGTCCGTTTTTTCCAAGAACTGCAAGTCGATTCCGAGCACTTCTGCGCATCTTACCATACTGACGCAACCTCTGAGCTAGTGTTTATACAAAAACCGGTTTTCGAATTTAAACTTTTCCATGAAACCGGTTTCGAATTTTTACAGATAGAAAACAAGACATATTTACTACTTACAATAGAAGTTTTTATTTTTTTTAATTTATAATCATTCAAAAATACAAAAAAGGAAATTATAAGGTTTTAATTTTTTTAAGTTTTTAATTTTTTTTATTTATAATCATTCAAAAATACAAAAAAGGAAAGCATAAGGTACATATACGTACATGTATCAATTTATTAGAATAAAAAGTTAACAAAATAATACTCTTAAAAAATCACAGAAATTAATAAATGTTTTACATTTATATAAATTATCATTTCACTTCTTTCTTTGGACACAAAATTACCAGAAATAGAAAAAACTCGCTCACTTGCTACTGAACTGGGCTTAATTGTCTTTAAAGCATTAAATAATAAATCTAAATTTTTCGTTCTTCTATTTGTAGCCTCTGAGACCAAAAACTCCTTCTTTAATGTTTGAGGACTAGAGGAAGTCACCTCTTCAAGTTCTTGTAGATATTTATTTATTGCTATTTCCATAGCATTTTTCATCACAGATATGTTTTGACTTTCTTCTTCGCTTACATTAAAATCGTTATAGCGGATTAATATAATATATAAGTGTTATGTATAAATTTCGAATTGCATAATTTTCTTCGAAAAACCGGTTTTCAAAACCGCTTGTATCACACCTTGTCATACTGACGTAGCCTTAATCATTCATCATCTACATTTTGTACTCTTTCCCTTTTTGCATCTTCCGTTCTCTTTAAATATATTTTGTTCTGTTAACCATACTTTGTCAACCCATCTTTCCTACACCTTACATCTTTCCTTCAACTAGAGTTTACAACACAACTGCAGTTCTCAATTGATTAATCCCGTATGCAGTTCTGGAGGACAACCACGGATGATGCAAACAGTTATCCGGTAGAACCGACACCAAGCTGGACGCATCCCTGTACCGCAATGACGAAGACAGAGAGAGAGGTAGGCTACTTTGCTCCTGGAATAAACTGCGGACAGACCTGGTTAACACGATCTCGGCCCAGGATCTCTCGAGAACAAGAGAGAGAGAGAGGGAGAGAGAGAGGGAGAAATCTCGGTTCGGCTGCTGCGGGCTCCTTGAATTCGCTTTAAATATGCATACGTTGTCATAGCAAATCGAATATTTGGCCTGCGGTTTAATTCATTCTACTCGGCGCACCCGGTACACGGCAAACAAACTTGTTGAACTGTTATTGGAACTAATTTCATCAAACATTTTGAGCGTTTCATCAAAGCTCCCCAACCTCCGTTCTCCATACTTTCGAATTCCGATTGGATTATCAAACGATTTCCTCTCGTTCCTTCCGCGGAAATATTAATAGATATTTAGAGATGTTATTAATGCAAACATGACCGCGATAATGCTTCAAAATTGACTGCGCGGAGCCAACCGTCCAGAACGTGAAAATAATTGTGCAGAATATGAAACGGACAATCAGGCATCGTATCCGAAGGGTTAAAGTGTTAATAAATGACTGGAAGGAGAAAGAAGCTCGAGGTAGAAGCGAACTCTAAGTCGGACAAGCTGTATAGTTCTCCATTCTTTCGAATTCCGATTGGATTATCAAACGATTTCCTCTCGTTCCTTCCGCGGAAATATTAATGACCGCGATAATGCTTCAAAATTGACTGCGCGGAGCCAACCGTCTGGAACGTGAAAATGATTGTGCAGAATATGAAACAGACAATCAGGCATCGTATCCGAAGGGTTAAAGTGTTAATAAATGACTGGAAGGAGAAAGAAGCTCGAGGTAGAAGCGAACTCTAAGTCGGACAAGCTGTATAGTTCTTCATACTTTCGAATTCCGATTGGATTATCAAACGATATCCTCTCGTTCCTTCCGCGGAAATATTAATAGATATTTAGAGATGTTATTAATGCAAACATGACAGCGATAATGCTTCAAAATTGACTGCGCGGAGCCAACCGTCTGGAACGTGAAAATAATTGTGCAGAATATGAAACAGACAATCAGGCATCGTATCCGAAGGGTTAAAGTGTTAATAAATGACTGGAAGGAGAAAGAAGCTCGAGTTAGAGGCGAACTCTAAGTCGGACAAGCTGTATAGTTCTTCATACTTTCGAATTCCGATTGGATTATCAAACGATTTCCTCTCGTTCCTTCCGCGGAAATATTAATAGATATTTAGAGATGTTATTAATGCAAACATGACCGCGATAATGCTTCAAAATTGACTGCGCGGAGCCAACCGTCTGGAACGTGAAAATGATTGTGCAGAATATGAAACAGACAATCAGGCATCGTATCCGAAGGGTTAAAGTGTTAATAAATGACTGGAAGGAGAAAGAAGCTCGAGGTAGAAGCGAACTCTAAGTCGGACAAGCTGTATAGTTCTTCATACTTTCGAATTCCGATTGGATTATCAAACGATTTCCCCTCGTTCCTTCCGCGGAAATATTAATAGATATTTAGAGATGTTATTAATGCAAACATGACCGCGATAATGCTTCAAAATTGACTGCGCGGAGCCAACCGTCTGGAACGTGAAAATAATTGCGCAGAATATGAAACAGACAATCAGGCATCGTATCTGAAGGGTTAAAGTGTTGATAAATGACTGGAAGGAGAAAGAAGCTCGAGGTAGAAGCGAACTCTAAGTCGGACAAGCTGTATAGTTCTTCATACTTTCGAATTCCGATTGGATTATCAAACGATTTCCTCTCGTTCCTTCCGCGGAAATATTAATAGATATTTAGAGATGTTATTAATACAAACATGACTGCGATAATGCTTTAAAATGCACGGAGCCAACTGTCTGGAACGTGAAAATAATTGTGCAGAATATGAAACAGACAATCAGGCATCGTATCTGAAGGGTTAAAGTGTTAATAAATGACTGGAAGGAGAAAGAAGCTCGAGTTAGAGGCGAACTCTAAGTCGGACAAGCTGTATAGCGATCGCTGACGGTTCCGTAGCCAAGTTAGCAAACAGGAAGCACCGTCCAGCAGGATGTAACGGTTCGGTCCACGCAATTTCGCGCGGCCACGCGTCCCATGTCAATTAGGGAGCAGGCAAGTAAACAGAGACGATGTTCAAGAAGGGAACAACGATGAAAATGGCACCGTGGGTCCATGGCACCGTCGGCGGACGCGGAGCGATGCGATTGCACTTTCGCAGGATCATCGTTCACAGCGACACGCTCTTAGGCGGAGTAGGTAGTTAGGCTCGTATTACATTTACGCGACGTGCCGCATTAATTTATTATCCTGTAGTCGCGTTAGCCATCGCTATACCAGCGCTCCTGTTACAGGCGCTAAGGTAATTATAACTCAACTCCCGACACGCGAAACTATGCAAAGCCAATCTAAGCCCCGATCCGCGCCCCATCCCCCAACCCCCTCCTCGACACCCCCCATACAACCAATTCCCTCATCCTTTCCGTAGAGCATACCTTCCGTCGTGGCCTAACGTCTTGGGTAACGAAGATAGGTGTCGTGATGGATCGACGACGCCGTCCCATTAAACCGCGTTCCCTTCGACGTCACTGACCCTCCACGATTACTTTCGGCAACTCGGAGATCATCCCCCGAACTCGAGAGCTGCACTTGAAACCGCGTAGCAACTGCTTTATAATATCGGGACGTTTCCCGATTTATGTCTCAATCTTAATGGCTTCCGGGAGACCATATACCGATTAATCGAGCCTATCATTTGAATGCTCTGGCACTTACAGTAAGATTAAGGTCTGAACGAGCGATCGACGAAATTTGGAATTTTGTTCTCAAGGATATTGAATGGTCCTTGGCCCGTGGGAATCGTCCTTGGTCAGGTGATCCGTATGTTTTGGAATCGGATGGTCGAAACGCGGCTCCGGTGCATCTGGCTTCAAAGCAGAACGCTAAGGAGGTAATTAATGATTCACAGTCTTCGGGGGTAACGTTTCCTGAGGACGTTAGATATAACCCTCCCGTGACACGGAGGCCCTCATTATTCCCTCTCTATTTGACCCGTTAATCATTCAGCTGCACACACTGCTCCGACGAGACCCTTTCAGTCTCCACCCCTATCGCGATGTACTTAAGAGCTTTTAATTAGAATCGTCGTGCCGCTCCACTTTTCGAGCACGACGCAGGCACAAAACATTCTCCTCGATATACGCCGCTGTCAGACGGCACTGGAAAACAAACTAAAATCTGCTCCTAAAATTTTGGCGCGGTTGTAGTGTAGGGATGTTCTCAGAAAAGTCGGATTGATGTTGTAAAACACTGAATGGATACAGTAGATGGGTCATAGAGTTATTCCACCAAGCCAGGAGTACAAGGATACTGCATATTAATTGAAAATGGTCGAGTACAGAGACTGGGGCTCGAAAAATCCTGGAGATCAAAGAGTTTCGTGTTTCCGCAACAATTTGAGAAGATGGCAGCAATAAATAGAGGAAGGTGCAGACGAAGTGAGTTGCAGGTGCAATCACGAAGCGGCTCGCGGCCGTTCAAAGGCGTAGGCGTGAACTTCGGCTAAACAGGGGGTGGTTTCTGTTGCGGGGGTGGGTGCAGCTGCACGCGTCCCGGCGTATTTAGAGGCCGCCGGTATGCAAAAGGACCGGGCCACCCCTAAGCTCCTATGCAAATGGGCCGCCGGGAGCGTATAAATACATGCGATATGTGGAGGAACGCGGTATAAATTATACGCGCATTTACAAGCCGGCTTCCCGGCGCGCACACCGAACGCTCAAAAGTGAATCTAAACGTTCGCGGGTCGCGTCGCGCGTCGCGCAACGGTATTATTATGTTTATGAGCGGGCACCGTCGATGTAAATGCAAATCGCGTCGCGCCGATGGGTCGACGGAACGGTACGCCGAGTCGTTAGCGAAAGATTTCCGGTCTCTTTAACCCGCGGCGTTATCTAATTTGTAATCCGCGCCTTCGTCATTCGCCCCTCGCGCCACCGCGCTCGCAGAAGAAGTTAATGTCCCTGAACGACCATCCTTCTCGCGTTTATGCGTGTCTCCGCTGAAGAACCGACGCCGTTTTTCCGAGGGAGTTCGCTTTCGAATAGAAATGGAATTTCTTGTATCTTTTAATGACTGTATTGTTGCTAAATGCAGCCGGAATTGTGGATTTTCTAGTAAATGTGAAATCGTTTTACCATTTTTTAAAAATAATTTCTATTTATTAAGGATGCTGGCGAAAAACTTTAGAGGATGAGACTTTGCGAGGCTGAGGGTAACAAATGGATTTGCCGAGATAGTGCCAGGGGGACCGGTCACGGAGTAAAAGGGACCGAGCAGTCTGTTGACAGTGATGCAATATAGAAGTTCGACGAACAGTGTCAGTGTTCGCGAACCGACAGGGAATCGCGTGTCGCACGATGCGCTGCTTAACGGTATCAGGAAGTTTCTTCGGCAAATAATCTTGACTTGAGAGGACTTACATTGACGTCAGGGAACCGCCATCTTGTGGCCAGTAATCCGGGCTTTGCAAGTCAAATCGCGAGAATGGATTTTCGGCAATGTCAGGGACCCGCACGGTGAATCGACGAAGCTGCCAGACCGCTTGCAAATTCAAGAACGCCTTCCGTTAAACTGCTTAAACGAGTGCTGCCTCGAAACATGGCGGGCGTAGATTGCTTAATATATTCTCTGGACCTCGTCTGTGCGATCTGCAGAATCTCCGCTGGAACTGCAATAGAAACTGCTCCGACCTGTTTTGGCCAATTCGATTTGAAAGCAGTTTCCGATAGTTCATTTCAAGTGTAATTTTGCTATGTACAATTTTTCTAGATCGAAATAAAAATAATTTACGGTTTTAGAAACTCAGAGAACATTGTAGAGTGCACACTTTTTGCAAGGAAGCTGACGGTCCTCCTGGAAAAATCGTGGCTGATCTGTATTCGCATGAAGGAAATAATTAGTCTGCTACACTGTCGAACAACGTACTTCTTGTCTGATCAAGATTTCGCAAAAAGTAGAGCCGATGGCTAAATAAGCTGAGATCTTGGCAGAATCACGACTTTTCGGGGCAGTCTTCGACTAATTAAGAATTCCACTCATTAGCATCGCGGCGAGCTGTTCCTCTACAGAGGGAAAAAGAAGGTTTTCGTGTTTTGCCAGGAGGATAGACGCCCTGTAACTTTTCGGAAGGATTAATGAAGAGGAAGAGGAAAAACGAACCACGGATCTCTGTAAGAATTAAAATAATCAGCTGCGAGACGATAACCCGTTAAATTCTCCAAGTTTTTAATTCGCTGAATTCTGTCTCGAGGATACCGTGGCTTTTACGCGACGAAAAATTGACAGATAAAATGTAATACTTTTTAAATGAACGTGGCTAGCACTCGTTCTTTGATTATTTTAAATCCACAACATTTTCCAGTCGTTCCAGATGCACTTCAGCCCCTAAAAACTGCACAAAATCCGCAGTCTACCGATAGTACTCATTCTTCCGCGAACGCAGGCGCGGAATTTGCGGTATGTACAGGCGGTAGGTATATTTGGGAAATCAGAATTTTAATATTTACAGCTCGAACGAGCAAATCCAGCGTTTTACTTGAAATCCCGTTCGGCTCTCCGTCCCGGTATCAGCTCTTCGGCACGATTGTCGCTGTTCAACTCCATCGGTCTCCGTCGTGCTGTGTATGTGTGTGTGCATCTCTATCTTCTATCTTGTTTCCCCTTCTCGTCTGTCGAACGCGTTTTCGAGAGAGCGACGCATGCAGCGAGCGTGTACACGGTGAATTCAACGATAAAGGATAAAGGAGGACTAGCAGGAGCAGTGTCCTGGAAAGCGGGGAGAGCGTAGCTGGAAGAACGGTTTTCACTGTTCGCAAGGCTGTCTGCTTCCGCGGAATCGTCGCGCGATGTCACATACGTGATCGATAGCGACTGGATGGCACACCGGCTCTTCCACACCACCGCCGTCCCCGCCCCTCTGCAGCTGTACACAGCTTCCCGACGAGAAAACGCGGAAAATAAAACCGGGAACGTTACGCTGCGAATTGTAATATTTGCGCAGCTTAATTCTACCTCGATCCAAACTTCGGTGAACTAAAACACTGGATAGTTGAGTTTCTTCGTTGAATTGTTCTTTTGATATTTTTGTAATGTAGGATGTTTGTCTGTGGAATGTTCGAGATTGGTTGCACGTTAGTAACGAGATAATTCCCGGTGTAAGAATTTTTCTTTAAAATCGAGCAGCATGGAGGAACCGTTCAGGAACATCGCTTTTAATGCGAACGCCCGCGGCGCGTTCGTGCGAGGGAAAGAGAAGCCAATTTATCGATTCATCATTTTCTAATCACCGTGGCTTGTTTTCCGGTCTTCCCTGCTGTTGACACGTTCCTCGTTAACTATGAACATACTCCTTTTTGCGCGGCGTGCACCTAACATTCCATCAAATGCGAACGAACTTGCGCCCGCAACTTGCTCTGCTCTGTACCCGTATACTCGATCACGGGAGCGGAACACAGAAATTCAATATAAATTCAGCGAAGAGATTCTAAATAACATTATCAATTTCAATCATTATATTCAAATCTAAATTGAAGGACACGTTGAGAAATGATCGCCAAAAATTAATACAAACCCGATGCTTTCCATCAAAACCGCTGACGTTTTGCGATGAGAATGCGAGTTCCCTCAAAGACGCGATTAATATTACCGTGAAGGGCCGGCTTAACAAAATTGCACCGTGCGTGTCTGCGACCGCCTCTGTCGCGTAATACGCAACCATGTTCGCGGAGCGCAAGTAGCGTCGCGTCGCCATATTGGTATTCACGAGGACGCTCGACGGTGAACTTTTAAGGGAAACAAACTCCCGTATCGGAAGGGACGTTCCAAGGGGAAGGTAAAGGGAAAAGGAAGAGTGGCCCGGATACTTGTGGCGCAATAAACTTCGTTCAACGTTGCGCTCGTCGCCCGCATTCCTGAATGCGGGGTTAAAAACGGCCACCCATTACCACCAAGGACTCGTGTGCCCTACTTGCCAGGATGTACGATGCCATTTGTTTATTATCTCGTTGCCGTCCTTCCGGAATGCCTGGAATTATCCCCGGCAACTTTTCTTGCTCTGAAAGTTTTCTTTGACTGCTGCAAATTCTGACTGGGATAAGGTGAAGTGCCCTAAGTCTGGACAGTCCAAAAGTGATACCTAAATCTGGACAATTGATTTTCATAGTAAACTCAGTAATTAAGAGATTAGATAATTATATTATATATTCTGAGGCTACAAGTAGGTGTGAATATTATTTCATTAAGACATCAATTGAAATTTAAAAATGAATTCAAAGTTCATCTGAAAACAGTATACAAAATAGTCTATTTACATGCGAATCATGTGCATTTATAGTTCGAACTTTTGTTAGAAAAAAAGATATAATTTAAGCCCTCAGACAAAAAATAATTATCACGCATAGTAATATTGATATATTAAAATAAATTGGCAATCAAACTTAACGTAAATAATAATTATTAATCCAAATATTAGATGTCCAAGATTAGGACTGTTTTCAAATATAAGTACTCCATACTGGGACGCGATGACAGTAGCTGTCCCACTCTAAGCTTATACGCAATGTGGTTACGCCTGAAGCCGGACACGTGTTTGTGAATAAAATCAACGCATTGTTTGCAAATTATTTAACTGCATGTACGTATAATTAGTCTTCTATTAGCTTGAATAACGTATGTAGAAAATGTATTCTGGTTGTGACGTTAATAATACTTTATGTTTACATCTTAAATCTATCAGTATTACTACCTAACCTTAAAAGTTGTATTGTGACAAGTTTTATTAAAACAGTAAATGAAAATAAATATATAGTTGGTTAAATAATACAATACTACAATCTATGATAAGAATACTACATATTACGCAAAGCATCTTCTATTCGTCATGTGCAACAGCGCCACCAACCAACGTTTTAGGTTATGTTCGCTCGATCAACTCGTAAATTGAATTTGTCCCGATATAGGCTTTACTTCTGTCCAGGTACTAGCTTAGATTGGATTTAATATGTCCAACTATAGGTTTGAATTATTCTTGTTAATACAATTAAGATATTAACCTAAACCATGATTTTTTATTTTAAATTACTTTACAAACTCTGAACTGTATGTTAAAACTCTTAAGAAATTGTTTTTGTTTATTCAAAGTGATAAAATTTAAAATAGAAAAACATGCTGTCCAGGCATAGGGCACTTCACCTTAATCAGATTTATAAAATAATTTTATTGTGTCGATCATACTTCATCAATGAATATTCCTTTATGTCGATCGTAGATAGTGCAAATAAACACTTTAACGATTTCGGCACCACAGGTTCGATCAATTGATTGATCCTGTGGCGTCGAAATCATTGAATTGTTTATTTGCACTATCTACGATCGACATAAAGCAATATTCATCATGAATGGCGAAAAATTCACACACAATTGAAACCATGAGGGTTTTCAAGGAATGGTCTAAAATTGATCGAACTTGTGGCGCCGAAATCGTTAAATTGTTTATTTATACTTCATCAATTGTTTTATTTTAGGTTAGAAAAATGTGGAACGATCACGCCAAGATTTTCATTACAGCCATCAGGATACGTTCAGAATATTTCCAGGATATTTCCATGAACGATTCCCTTTGTGTGTTCGTAATATTTACAAAGGGAAATTCTCCTGGACAAACAAACAGAGAAATATTTACGTAAGAGTCGTCGTGTTTCGAATACGGTCGATTCGCGTATAATTGGTCAGTCGATTAAGGAAAATAGAGTGCGTAGAATGAAAAATTGTAATAATTCCATCTGCATCGATCACCTTTTTGCCGGTGAATTTCGTTCCCTTCGATCGGACTAGATTTCGATGAATATTCGTCCGGTCTCGGTTATAGATACGGGACCATTCGATCATTGTTTTCCCGACGTTCCGCATAAACAGACACGCGTACACATACGGACGAAGACCATGTTTGAATTCCCGTATTAATATACCGGCAACGTTTAATGTAAAACTTGTGTAAATATACGGCGGACGGGCGCGTTCTTTATTGACCGGCCGCGGTGATGTTACATGAGAGTAAACAGACAACGGGAGCTAATATTAATGCAGACCCGGTCAGAGAGCGAGGTAAAATCCTGCTGACTCGAAACGAGTCCGCGAAATGAACCGTGCCGATCTCCTGTTAATCGATATTTATTGCCGGCGTCCACAAACCTGTTTCCCATTCGCAATTTATTGTTCTTCCTCTCCGTGTTTTCTTGTCGCGACGAGCCACTGAAATACTGCAAAAATTTCACAAATGCATTTCACAATCTTCACAACTGAAATTTACTCAACCCTTAACTACTTTACCAATATTAGGTGATTGGTTCAATTGATTTTGCTCCTCGCTGAGAACATTTATATTTGAAGAGAATGAAAATATCTGTACACCGACGTTTCCTACCGCAAACATCAACGTTCTTTAAATTTTTAGAATATTTGTATTCTCGGGAGAATGGAGAATAAATTAATTTTTCGAAGAATCCTGCGTTCGAAGTATAACCCGGTCATGAACGCATCCCGAACAATGTTGCCGAGGGGCGGCTATAATGATCGCGGCAACGACCGCGTATAAAACCACAATAAACGATCAGGCAGCTGTGTAAGCAAGAAGAAGAAGAAGAAGACGAACCATAAAAAATTCACAGCATATTGCAACCGAGGGCGCAAACAAGAGTTGAAGATGTTGCAGAAGGATTTCAGCAGGTGGATCGATGATCGATCGATCGACGGTAGCAGACTTAGCAGACGAAATGACACGGATGAACGGGCGTGCTGCTCGCGATAGAGGGTTTGATGGGAATTGTGGCACGCCGTTTATTCGGCGGCGAACGAGGCGAATCGAAGTGAGGGATAACGCCGATACGTTTACGCGCTTCCGTGTTTCCGCCGCAATATCCTGGAGCCCATTGGTTCCTGATAATCCGTGAGTGCGAAATCACCGATTTGCACGTTCCACGCTGATTGAGTGCGTGTGTATTTTAACGGTGTTATACGCGCCGTTCTCTCGCGATCGAGCTCTACTGCCGACAATAATAAGTGCGGCTCTGCCTTTCGCTATTCTCTACTACACACCCACGCAATCCTACCTCCACCTCGTGCCGTTTCCTGATTTGTCGATGCTCGCCAGCCATACTCGGCTGCCAGTAAGGTGAAGTACCCTATGCCTGGACAGCATGTTTTTCTATTTTAAATTTTATCACTTTAAATAAACAAAAACAATTTCTTAAGAGTTTTAACATACAGTTCAGAGTTTGTAAAGTAATTTAAAATAAAAAATCATTGTTTAGGTTAATATCTTAATTGTATTAACAAGAATAATTCAAACCTATAGTTGGACATATTAAATCCAATCTAAGCTAGTACCTGGACAGAAGTAAAGCCTATATCGGGACAAATTCAATTTACGAGTTGATCGAGCGAACATAACCTAAAACGTTGGTTGGTGGCGCTGTTGCGCATGACGAATAGAAGATGCTTTGCGTAATATGTAGTATTCTTATTATAGATTATAGTATTGTATTATTTAACCAAATATATATTTATTTTCATTTACTGTTTTAATAAAACTTGTCATAATACAACTTTTAAGGTTAGGTAGTAATACTGATAGATTTCAGATGTAAACATAAAGTATTATTAACGTCACAACCGGAATACATTTTCTATATACGTTATTCAAGCTAATAGAAGACTAATTATACGTAGATGTAGTTAAATAATTTGCAAACAATGCGTTGATTTTATTCACAAACACGTGTCCAGTTTCAGGCGTAAGCACATTGCGTATAAGCTTAGAGTGGGACAGCTACTGTCATCGCGTCCCAGTATGGAGTATACTTCTATTTGAAAACAGTCCTAATCTTGGACATCTAATATTTGGATTAATAATTATTATTTACGTTAAGTTTGATTGCCAATTTATTTTAATATATCAATATTACTATGCGTGATAATTATTTTTTGTCTGAGGGCTTAAATTATATCTCTTTTTCTAACAAAAGTTCGAACTATAAATGCACATGATTCGCATGTAAATAGACTATTTTGTATACTGTTTTCAGATAAACTTTGAATTCATTTTTAAATTTCAATTGATGTCTCAATGAAATAATATTCACACCTACTTGTAGCTAAGGCCTCAGAATATATAATATAATTATTTAATCTCTTAATTACTGATTTTACTATGAAAATTCAATTGTCCAGATTTAGGTATCACTTTTGGACTGTCCAGACTTAGGGCAGTTCACCTTACGAAGCATGGAAATTTTATATTAGGTCGCTCGTCAATCATTTGTAGACAACGAATCTTTATGTAAAATAAGAAATGCAGTTGCAGGACATAGGAGCCACATAAAAATTGTATTCCTCTTTAAATTATTTTATTAAGCTGAAAGTAACACATGGATGTTCTTAAATATTTTTAACATGTCCGCTGCTTTAAATTGTACGTGCCCATTTTTGTCATAAATGCGAACGACCTAACAGAAGAGCACACTTGTTGGAAAGATGATATTTCTGTAATGATTTTTCTCAAGGTCGACAGTTCTCGACTGAAACGACGTATTTTCATTGGAGTACATGAAAAGATAAATTATGGATGTACACTGCTATAGACGGGTGGAATATTAATGAACGTGTCAACGAACGAAGAGCAGTGTTGAAAGGAAAAACCGGACACGGGACGTATGTACACAAAGGGAATTTCGTTTGTCAACGAAGCCCATCAAAATGTGGGACAATTAGATCCCACGCACCGACAATTTTAACAACAATGCTGACAACAAATACGGTAGATTAAATCACTGTTTAAATTTCGTAATTACGGAAAACACGTTTCAATAGGATATTCCCAATTTCACGTGGACGCAAGCATACTGCGTTCAATTTCAACTATACAGTACCGTTCGAAAGCTTGCTCCCTTTGATTCTGCAAAAATAGTGTTCTCTAGATAAAACACTCGTAATAATTACCTTTTACTCGAAGATCAACCGCCAGGAAAATTTGTTTCGATATTGAATATCGTTGTGAAATATTGACGAATGTTTTCGGGAAGTTTGTTGATGCAACCAGCGAAGGATGCCGGGTGATTTTGAACGGAAGTGTACCCGGTATATCCCAGGCGATCGTGTTTCGCGTCACACATTTGAATAATTCCGACGGAATTACGCGCGGAGCAGTTAAAACTCGAAAGATATTCGCACGCGGCAAGTTCCTCGACAATCTGTTTTAACGACTACCTAGACCCTCCATCCCGGGCCGCGGCGGTTATAACTGCCAAAACTATAGCTCGTAAGTTCAAACTTCGGTAAGTGGCCGGGTATAAATCACCACTTAGGCGGCCCGTGATTTACCGGGCAAAGAGCTGCACGCCCGCGGTGTAATACCGTGCCTCCGCCGATATATATTACCTGTTTATCATTTTTTAGACAATTTCTCGAGACCTTCCGGCAACGTCAAACGACATTCCCCTTGCGCTAGACACGCGAAATTCGAGCGAGCAACGTCCCATCAGAAGAAGGTCACACAAATGTGTGTATCATGATTGTACTGCGGATGTGCACAACGTTTGTACATCCAAAAAATATATAAAGTGTACTACATTCTATCGAATTTCATATTGTAGCATTTCTTGAAAATGTTCGTAAGCTGCAAATGCATAAACATCCGCAGTCTAATAACAATTGTCACGTCCGGTGGTCCAGCCATTAGTAATAATTGATATAAATAATAATGAATACAAATATTTCTTAATTTTGTTTAATACATTCTCTAATAATGTTGCGCGGGTAATAAAAATCAAATGTTATAATTAATCATCGTATACTATGCCATATTTGCGAGCGACAAGAGATAATCTGAAATACAATAATACGCGAACGAGTGACAGAACAAAACATCCGTAGACCATATTCAGCGCAAAAATTGTAGAAACATTGTTAGATGTAACCAAACACCGACAAGTCTAAGAACGCAGTAAAGACGAAATATAGACTGGTGCGAACACTCCGGAAGAACGCGCAGAGCAGAGGATCCAGCTAGGAGAGAGAAGGACGCAAGATTTATGCATCCGATTAAAGATGCAGAATACAAAGATAAGAAAACGATTACGAAGAAAAGCCACTCCCACGAAGATCTGGCTTAGAACAAAGGATAGACAAAAGTATAAAAGGAACGACCCCTCATCAGGAGCAGTTCAGTTTTACATGAGAAAGCTGTCGGAAGTCAGTCAGTTAGTTCAGTTTTACATGAGAAAGTTCAGTCAGTCACACAGTCAGTCTGCAATTCAAAGTCTACAGTAAACATTTAAAATATTCAAAGTTAGGTTCAGTGGAGTTGAAAAGTATTCGAAGGTGTGTTAACTCGCCGGAGCATAATCATCATCATCAAAAATTATCAGCTCTCCACCCCGGACCAGCTCGAAACACCAGTATCAACCACAAGTCAAAGCGAAATCAACCCTACGGCAAATACTATAATAATAATATCCCACTAATACCATGTATCCGGAATTTGTTGCTTAAAATATAATCTTGTTCATTTGTTATCGAATCAACTCTCGAATCATTTATAAACACCCAACTTTGATCTCTAAGATACCAACAATCCACCACCAAAAGCCAATTAAACCTCGAATAATCCTCAATCACCCGAACCGAAGCCGGTGAATGCAGGTAGGTTCGAAACTGCGTTTTGTCCCGAAAATAAATATTCAAAATTATAGGAGCTTTATTCAAACGCATCTTTATCGTTTTCGAAGTATAATTCAATCTGATTCCAAATACAAATTTCAAACGAACGTCGGTCGTTAATAACAAATCGATCGTCGGCTCATAACGACGACCAGCGAGATGAACAGACGATCGTCAGATCGACTCAGCTGGTCGCCGACGATCGATCGGCATCAACACCAACGTATCTAACATCTCCCTAGCAGCACAAGATATTGTATACACATTCATATAATATCAAAAAGAGATTCAATCTGTTTTTAATATTCAAATATACATATAATATTTACCAAAAATAAAAAAAGTACCAAATATTCTTTTTTATATAAGTTAGGAAGAAATATTTTTCTCATATGAAAAAGTGTGGCTTAAAAAATATTTATCCAATATTTTTGTGCTACTAGGGCTAATTCCTATACGTTCCTACGAAATCAATTCAAACTCTCTAAAAAAACGTCCATCTCAGGACGCAACACGACACACACCGAATAATCGCGTATCGAGTTTTATAAATCATTCGGAGACGAAACAGTGACAATACCGCGAGCCTGCACAATACCTTGTAGAGCACAATAGTGCCGATAAAAGCAGGAATATCCAGGAGGTTGTAACAGCTCATTACGACGTTCTAATTTCCCCCATTTGCGCGCAGAACCTGTAATAAAGATTATTGATATATTCGAACGTCGTTACACCGTTTCGACAATGCTCGGTTCGATCGCGTCCATTGTACGCGTTTCCGTCGTTATAGGAATAATCCCGGAGCCGATACAGGCTTGTCAAGATTATATACCGGATCGGCTGGAAGTTGCGATCTCTGTTCCGTAAGTTAATCGTGGAATTAAAGCGTCTCGGATTCGGCGGCGTTCGATCGCGTTGATGAAATTCGCAAGTTCTCGGGAACGAATATCTCTTTCTCTGCATCCGTCTCTCTCTCTCCGTTCGGCTATCGATTAACGATCATTTCTGTGTTCGGGAACCCGGTGGCAGAGTACGTGATTGCCTATTGTCATGCGGAACAGTCTGCAGTCCATTTTGTAATGGAGTGCCGTAAACAAATTCCGCCGGAAACCGGTCGAATATCCGCGGAACGCTCCAAACTGCGCAATCTTTTACCGGCACGAATCGATTGTCTCGCTCCTCCGAGTCGATTAGCGGGAAGACTCCGAGGCTCGTTCCCGAGTAACCAAACCGTCTATCAAATACCATGTTTGTTTTTCCATTTTCCCTTCCCCCTCGCTCGGAAATTACGGTTTTGTTCAACCTTTTTGTTTCAGCACGCTGCGAGAGACGCGGTTTAATGAATCACGAGGCCCGCGCTGGTCGTAATTAATTCTTAACACGATTGTTTCGCGACTCGCTGCCTCCCGTAGTCCGTTCCACCCTCAAGGGCAATAAACTTCGTGTACGACGATTCGAGATAACTCGCATAACCGCGACGCGGCCGCGCGTGCACATAAATCCGCGACTCGGCAGATTTTACGAGCCACCAAGGTCGATTCAAATCTGTTTACCCTTTTGCTGATACTCGAGTCCCTCTGGAACCGTGGACCAAGGATTGAGGTCCTTCGTCTTCGCGATTTTGATCATCTTACTAGCATAATTCCCGTTGAAAATAATTTATTTTTATCAGTTTAACTTATTTATTTTTAGCACTTGATCCTGTAGGATTTCCGGGATAAAAGCATATTCGTGCACTTTTTTTGTTAAGGAACGCTTCCAAAACGATTTTCGAAAATTTTTTCAGATTTGGATCCCCCGGTACAGAATGTACCAGTCTGGTTTCCGAGTTAGAAGGCTCTTTGAAAGGAAAAGCGACATTTCAAGCGTATTAGTGGAATCGCAACGTCGCGCCGCCGGTAGGAAATTGCGTGTGCATTCTCGATTCCCAGGGCTGGTCTCTCTCTCGAGGGAAGGTCTCCGGCCTTGTATTCTTCGACATCTTCGTTCTTCGTTCGCTTTTTCCCCTCTGGTTTCCGGGGGAGTCTAGGCGTAGAGCGCGACGCCGGATGGAAAGCATCGGGCACGCGTCATGTGGTGGTAGAAATTCAATTTCCCGTGCGCGCCGGACGTCGATGCTTTTGGGAAAACAACTGTCAGCCGGTACGAACGAAACGAAAGGTCCAAGGCTATTTATCGGGGTTTCACGACGGCTCTGATTCCGCGGACTGCCGATCCCGTGACGGAACGCGCTTTTGCGGCCTTCTACTTCTGCACCGTGCTTGTACCGACTATGGAAAATATCATTTTCCTGTGTGCCATTCTCTGGAACACAGGTTTTCCCGTTTCAGTTGAATATGCTCAGAATGCACGCATGATTAAAGCTGAATGCAACTCGCTGAGTCTCCAGTGAACAATTGTCGATGTTTGATCCAGTGTGTCTTTGTGAAAGAAAATTGGAGGACCGAGCAATCAGGCTTATCTTGAACAGTGTTGTGCAGAATTACAATTGAATCATTCCAGGAATTATAATTAGAAAGTAATTGAATTATACAAGTAATTGAATAATTTGTAATTCGGATCTTCGTTCAATTAAATTACAATGTAATTCGTAATTGCAATTGGAGTACAATTACAAAATACTTTGTAATTAAATTACAATAATTACGAATTATGATATAATTAACTTAAAATTAAAAATTAAAGAATAATAAAGTAACAGGTAAGAAGAGGTTGAAATATCCATGTGAAGGTTTCAATCAGAAGGAATTTATTATTTATAAATTCATAATATCTGAAAAGAAAGAACTTCTGCGTTACACATTCTTTAAATTTCGACCATAAACATGAAATAGCGTTACGTATTATGAACGAGGACGAGGAATAGAATAGGACAAGTGTATGAAAGAAATACATAAAAATATATCGCACTTCTTGAAAGTTCTGGGCTATTCATTTGGAGAGCTGTATTTTAATTATATTGTATTTCAATTACACATCTGATTAAAATACTTAGTAATTGAATTATGTACTATATAATTGGAATACAATGTAATTCAATTGCGTAATTGAATTAGAATGTAATTGAATTAGCACAACTCTGATCTTGAAGGGAGGAACTTCTACTTTCACACTCCGAAAGTTTTTTCTCTAAGGAGGCCTCGCATTGAAGAAAACCAAATTACTTTTTCGTACGGTGTTTTCTTGCCAAATTAATCATAATTAATTGCTTACGCAAGAAACGATTATCTCGAATAAAGAATAACGTTCTCACGATCGAGACAACCTGCATATGGTTCATGCGTGTATGTAAGAATTATGGAGATCGAGCAGGTCGATGGTCCAAGAACCACAGATTTAATCTTTCAAGGGTCGGACGAGGGTTAATGGAATAAATCTGGCAATTATGTCACCGAACGGTTATTGCTTTATGAAACATACACTGGTTTCGGATCCCCCGATGGCCCGACGCTCGCGAACTTCCACGTAACAGAAGCTTATGATCCCGTGGATGCGGCCTGGTGTCGTAATAAGTTTGCATGGTAGACGAGCCACGTCAGGAATTCCTATTCCTCTGGTTCGAGTTTTAGTGCACGGGGATGCAACTGGTGGTGGCAGGATGCGAAGAGAGAGAGAGAGAGAGAGAGAGAGAGCAATCTCCCCGTTCATATCCAGAAATCATCTAAGAAAGAACCACGAAAGATCACTGTCTAAAAATTATTTTGTCGCCACACGAAATGTGTACATTTACAATGAAATAAAAAGCTATTCGTGCACGTTACTATGAACGAATAAATACATAAAAACGCACAATTTGCACATTGATCTTTTCACTAGTCATCGTTCAATGATTTCAGAAATGTTCATCCGAAGAGTTGTTTGAAAGACATTGATTCCGTGGTACAGGAGTTTCAGCGGCATGTTCGAAATTTCGAGCAAGAATGCTGGTAACTCGATAATCAAACAGTACACGATTCCCGTACGCGTTTCCCGATTCACGAGCACATTCGCAAGTTTCGAAGGCAGCCCGTCGAATTTCCGGTCGCCAGACGAAATACTGCTACACACCTCGGAACACGGAGCACTCCTGCAGAAATTGGACACCGAGGTCGCGTCGCTCTTGTGAAACTTGGAGTGCTCGGACGGGAAAGTTCACCTGCACACGTCTAAATCGTCGAATAATCGTTCGTAGAACCAGTCGAGCGATCGCTCGTTCTCGTCGGGAAATCGAAACACGATTAAAATTGTATCCTAAATCCCGTTGGCCTCTCGCGTTAATCACTGCTGCGGGAACACGGTGATATACTTGGTTGCTCTTTCAACTTATTAATACAGTGCTGATCACTGCTGCAATTTGGATGCAGTCTCACGATATATTTTTATGTATTTTTTATATATTTTTATTCTGATCGATTGGTTCCCAATTTTGACATGTATTTTTATTCAGTTTATTTTGCTTTTAATTCCCCGATATATATATTTTTCCAATCAATCCATTAAAAATTTGACGGTCCGGCGATTCCAATATGTAGTCCAGAATTCTGCGCAACCACGCACAGTGGTGAAAACTCTGATTCCAGCTCGGCAAAATTACCGTAGAATAATTCAGAACGTTACGACGGCTAGAATCAGAGGTTTTACTACTGCGCGACGTCGGCGGAGATTTTTCCAACCACGCACTTCAATAATCGAGTAACCGGTTACTCTCGAGTCGAGTCTTCGAGTTTACGCGAGTGCAACATCGCTGCCAGGAACTTTGGTCGTTTACATCGAGCACGAGGTGCAACTAGTGGTGATGGACGAGGGAGTGAGGGAGACGGGAACCCCCAAGCAAGAGAGACGCAGAGGCGAGTCGGGAGCCTATTTTGCACGGCGCAGGCCGCAGTCGGGCTTTCTTCAGCTACGAAAGCCAGAAAATGACGGGTTCCAGTTGCTGTGCATCGATTTTTCTATTTTGCGCACGCTGCTCGAGGACGCGACTACAATACTCTATGAAAAAGAGTTCATATTTCATTTTTGTATAAAAAACATTATATAAGGGTCGGATCGATCACTTTTTGCAGGCACCATCGTCGATTTTGTTCTAAATGAAATATGTTGTACTTCATGAGAAAATAGGAGGAGTTTAAGTCATCATTTTGCCGGTTTCGAATTTTTTTAGAAATGGCAGGCCTTCAAAGTGTTCAAAACGGGCCTTTTATTATTTTATTTTACGTCGCTTCTTCAACTGCTATGGTTATTAAGCGACGGGACCTACAGTTTTATAGTTCCCGAGATAAAAATTCGTAAGTGAGGCCCGTTTTCGCCGCAATCGGCAAAAATTGAAACCTTTGAAGACCTGTCATTTCTAACAAAATTCGATGATGATGACTTAAACTCCTCCAAAATCGACGATGGTGCCTGCAAAAAGTGATCAATTTGGCATGGAATCACGCATAAATCCAGTATTTATATTTTGTTCTCCTTTTTTTGTAAAAAGTGGAATTCCAGTTGGACGAAATTTTAGGAATTATTGGAATTTGAAAATGGGTTTCCGCGTAAACCCCAGCGGAGCTGTAACGTCGTGTACTCGAAGTTTTAATGACGTCTGATCAGTGATGGCTGGATCCACTGAAACACTTTACTGCGCGACTGTTGACGAGTCCACCGAGAGACGCACTATTATTTACTGCGCCGGAAGCCTCGACTCGTAAAACAAATTAGTCTATAAAGTCGGGAACGTTGTTTTACGATCTATCGGCGATACTTGGTGGCGCGGGACAGGCCGCTTGATACAGCGTTGAACTCGCGATAATTATCGAAGATCGACGTGCCTCGAATCGGCCTCGCTGATGTATGGATAGTAAACTGCCGGGGAACTTCTGACAGTCTTTTAATAGTTTGTTCCCCGGGTACATGAAAATTTGTTCGTGTGCAAAACATGCTTCAGCAAGTTGTTACAGCTTATACCTGTGGATTATGTATCATCAAGAATGGATATAGTACGCGAACACTATTATTGTTTCAAATTTCAATATTTCGAAGTTGCAAAGTTACCGAACCTCCCATGCTGCATTCATAATTGCATCATGCGCCGGGTAGCAGCTACCCGGTAGCAATTTCTTCGTTTTCAGTCGATCCGTGCAATATTCCAACCACGTACGCGGCCCACAAGAACAATCCCGACCACTTAAACGTAAGCTTTTATCAGAATTCTGGGTCGAGTCCGCTACTTCATTAAGAGTATCGACGCGGGGTCCATTGATCCGGTCGCCATTTACGAATTAATTATCCCGCCGAAATTACAGCGGGCGCACGGGGGCTAATGGTGATCGAAGTATCGCGCATTAGCGGCTGGAAATGCGAGTGCACGCGATCGCATATTCACTGGGCGTTTCGCTGGTTTCCTACATCGATTGTTATGCTATCGTGTGCATCGTTTCGGGAACCAGCATACTTCCCGTGCAATCGTGAAGATTCATCGCACGGAACGCTCCCGAAAATTTTTCGAAGACCGTTTTGCGCGTTTGTCCCAAGAGAATACGGTGTACAGTTATGTGTACTGTGTTTCCCACAAGAAAATATATTCTGAAGGAAATACAGTTTACAGTTCTGTCTGAGTTGGGGAACTATTTTCTACAAAACAACCACAGGTGCATTGTGTTTCCCGCAAGAAAATACAGTGTACAGTTCTGTGTGCGTTGGGGAATTATTTTCTGAAAAGCAACCACAGGTGTATTGTGTTTTTCACAAGAAAATAGTCTGAAGAAAATGCAGTTTACTGTTCTGTGTGCGTTGGTGAATTATTTTCTAAAAAATACAACCACCGGTGCATTGTATTTTCCACCAGAAAATAGAGTTTACAGTTCTGTGTGCGATGGAGAATTAATTTTTAAAAAGCAACCACAGATGCATTGTGTTTCCCACATGAAAATATTCTGAAGAAAATACAGTTTACAGTTCTGTGTACTTTGGGAAATTATTTTCTAGAAAGCAACCACAGATGCATTGTTTTTCCCACATAAAAATATTCTGGAGAAAATACAGTTTACAGTTCTGTGTACTTTGGGAAATTATTTTCTAGAAAGCAACCACAGATGCATTGTTTTCCCACAAGAAAATAGTCTAAAGAAAATACAGTGTACAGTTCTGTGTGCGATGGAGAATTGTTTTCTAAAAAGCAACCACAGATGTATTGTGTTTCCCACAAGAACATTGTCTGAAGGAAATACAGTTTACAGTTCTGTGTGCGTTGGGGAATTATTTTCTAAAAACGACCACAGGTACATTGTGTTTCCTGTAAGAAAATACAGTGTACAGTTCTGTGTACTTTGGAGAATTAATTTCTAGAAAGCAACCACAGATGCATTGTTTTCCCACAAGAAAATATTCTGAAGAAAATGCAGTTTACAGTTCTGTGTACTTTGGGAAATTATTTTCTAAAAGACAACTACAGGTAAATTGTATTTCCCACAAGAAAATATATTCTGAAGAAAATACAGTTTACAGTTCTGTGTACTTTGGGAATTATTTTCTAAAAAGCAACCACAGATGCATTGTGTTTCCCACATAAAAATATTCTGGAGAAATACAGTTTACAGTTCTGTGTACTTTGGGAAATTATTTTCTAGAAAGCAACCACAGATGCATTGTTTTCCCACAAGAAAATAGTCTAAAGAAAATACAGTGTACAGTTCTGTGTGCGATGGAGAATTGTTTTCTAAAAAGCAACCACAGATGTATTGTGTTTCCCACAAGAACATTGTCTGAAGGAAATACAGTTTACAGTTCTGTGTGCGTTGGGGAATTATTTTCTAAAAACGACCACAGGTACATTGTGTTTCCTGCAAGAAAATACAGTGTACAGTTCTGTGTACTTTGGGAATTATTTTCTAGAAAGCAACCACAGATGCATTGTTTTCCCACAAGAAAATAGTCTAAAGAAAATACAGTGTACAGTTCTGTGTACTTTGGAGAATTAATTTCTAAAAAGCAACCACAGATGCATTGTGTTTCCCACATAAAAATATTCTGGAGAAATACAGTTTACAGTTCTGTGTACTTTGGGAAATTATTTTCTAGAAAGCAACCACAGATGCATTGTTTTCCCACAAGAAAATAGTCTAAAGAAAATACAGTGTACAGTTCTGTGTGCGATGGAGAATTGTTTTCTAAAAAGCAACCACAGATGTATTGTGTTTCCCACAAGAACATTGTCTGAAGGAAATACAGTTTACAGTTCTGTGTGCGTTGGGGAATTATTTTCTGAAAACGACCACAGGTACATTGTGTTTCCTGCAAGAAAATACAGTGTACAGTTCTGTGTACTTTGGGAAATTATTTTCTAGAAAGCAACCACAGATGCATTGTTTTTCCCACAAGAAAATATATTCTGAAGAAAATACAGTTTACAGTTCTGTGTACGTTGGGGAATTATTTTCTAAAAAACAACCACAGGTGCATTGTGTTTCCCACAGGAAAATACAGTGTACAGTTCTGTGTACCTTGGAGAATTATATTCTAAAAAATACAACCACAGGTGCATTGTGTTTCCCACATGAAAATATTCTGAAGAAAATACAGTTTACAGTTCTGTGTACTTTGGGAATTATTTTCTAGAAAGCAACCACAGATGCATTGTTTTCCCACAAGAAAATAGTCTGAAGAAAATACAGTGTACAGTTCTGTGTGCGTTGAAGAATTATATTCTAAAAAGCAACCACAGGTGCATTGTGTTTCCCACACGAAAATATAGAGAGAAAAATAAAGTTTCGGTTTCGGGAATTAGAATGGTGGCGTTCGAGACATTATATCGGAGAAAGTAAGCGAGTATGAAGTCCTAATAGAGAGCGCGGTACAAAAGGCAATAAAAGAGGAGCTCGCGGAGGAACATCGAGACACAGATATTTCTGGCGTGAAGATATTTCCCGTACTTAATCAGGCGGTCCGTGTAGCGTTTCCATGGTATGTACAAGGAAGTTCAGCAAAAGGCAAAAGCGTCGACGGAGGGTGAGGCAAAGAAATGAAAAAGATAGTCCGACGGAGCCGTCCGAGCGTCGGAGGGTTTCTTCCGTTGGCAGCTTCCTCTCCGGGACCTCGACGGGACCGTGGGTGGCGCGTGTGGGCTATTTGTCATCGTCAGCGTCGCGACGCCGACGCCGACGGCCCGCCGGCAGACAGTGAACACTGCTAAACCAATTAAAACTATGTCGGCGTGGAGGAGCTGCCGGTCCTCGCGCTGTCGAAGCTTGAGAGATTGGGAGAAAGTTCGCCAACGCGCGTCCACGGAACGTCCTCCCGTCGAACCGGAAGCGGAAACATAAACTAGACTTGTCCTCGAACCTAACTGCTTCTGCATCTCGCCGCAGACCATCTTTGACAAAGGATTATACGATATCTTCAACAGTCTTTACAGGCTTTCGGTTAGACCACAATTCTGCAGTTTCGATCAAATCGAAGCAACTTATCTAATAACTAGACCGTGGATTTGATGCATTTATGAAACAAAATAAAAAGGTGTAATTTAAAACAGTCTACTAATAATACAAAAATGGAAAAGACAAAGTTTATCAGAACATTTTTGCAATATTCTCACACCTTGTAGATATTAATGAAATTTGCTTGTTGTATGTCCACAATGCTCAATTAGAAATGTTTATTCTATCATGAAAATGTTCTTCGTTTATAGAAAATATAGAACAACATTTTTCCCGAATGAGAAAAGTTATGATTTTTCTGAATTCCCCGTAGCGATTCGCTTTATTTTCTCTGCGAAAACACGGACCACTTTCATCTCCAGTTTAAATATCCTATTCGTAGTTTGTCTCCCGAAAACTCAATAAAATAAACACGCCCAGCAACGTTTGTTGTCATTCTACACTTCTGCACAGAGCCAAAGGAAAAACTTCATTCGTACTGTACTAATTTCGTGTTATACCTGCCGAGATGTCAATGAAACAAGCCTTTTAGCAACAATTAACAACGCTCGCGCGCGACTACGACTACAGTAAAATCTCTGAAGCGGTATGAATTGAATAATAACGTTGTGAAAACAACGGAAACCCTGCGTCCCGTCAACCACATTATTCTCATCACTTTATACGTTAATTTATGAGTACGAGTATTGCTGGTTTTACTCGTTGCCCGTGTCTTCCCTTTAATAATTTTAACGAGTACACGCGGCCAAAGGGAACGTTGTTTATTGTCGTCGTTATTTTTCGACAATCGTTCGCGGCGACGCGGTATAAAATAGCGTAAGCGGGAACGAAATAATTGCACTCTGACTTCCGTTACTTCTGAAATTGTCCGTCGGTGCGATTGGCTCTCGAATTTGTCTATTGACGCACGCCATTGTTCGCTGTTTCAGCGAGCTGCCGCGTTAAGCTCGATCAGTTGTACCGCTTAAAACAAAAAAAAAGAGAGAGAGAGACAGGGTACTCTCCGTGTCACCGTGTTTTCACGGAGAGTGGGGTTCATGCTGGTCGGATTGCGTGACGGAAGCGAATAAAAAAAATCCGACCAGTGTTTACAAAAAGTTTCGATTGCACTTGGCCACCGCGTCATCGGCTATTAAAGCATGTGTCAATAACAGCAGAGCGCGGGAGCATCGGTGAAACGGGACTTCACTTCGCAATTTCATATTGTCTCCTATTTCCGATGGAAAAACCACTAAACGAATATTCTATGTCCGTACGATTGACGTCGGGCTGATGATATCGTTTCCCTAATGAATTCGTCCTCGGAGCGAAAAAGCTCCGAGAACTTGTCTATTTTGCCACAGAATCGCGCACGTAACCATTAATCCTCTATTTACTTTCGTGTACACTGTTTCTATTTCTTAATCAGTTGTCTTACGATCTATTTAAATCGTGATAATATGTTTTCGTGGAGAACAAGACATGTCGACCACTTCGAAGAACAGAGTCTCGCCTCCGGTCAGTTGGCGTTCACAAGAAACGGAGGTGATAATTACGCGCGATCGCCGGGGCGATAAGATAAGCACTGACGTAACAGAAATTCGTCCGACTCGGCTGCTATCAGAGGCGAATGTTAATCTTTATTATCGCACGCTGCCGTCGGCTTGAAATCGTGGAGCAACGAACGGAATTCTGCGCGCGACTCAAAGGAAGTAGCGCTAACATTCGCGAATTATGGAATATCAAATTAGTTAACTCTTCAGAGGGATTACCTACGGAGGATTGTCTGTCAGGTTGCCGGAATGAAATCGATTTGCAGTTGCGAAGCGACCAGCCAGAGAATCATCTCCCCGTAAAGGATTACGTAAATACGCAAGATTCACCGGAAGAAATCGAAAAGAGAGAGAAAGAGAGAGAGGAAAACAGAGAGCTGTCTGTCGTATCCAATAGGACGGAACATTTGCATGCAGGAGCCGGGGGATCGCAAACAGACGGAGAGAGAGATCAAAGAGCCCTTGATCCGCGCTCGATCGTTTGCCTTCGGAAGCGTCGTTAATCAAATAAAACGTTGCCGCGTCTCTTTTAAGCGTCGCCGAGCCACGCGAAGCTCCGAAAGGGATCGGTATCGACGCTGCCAGAACCTGCGAACACCCGTAAACATCTTCGGAACCTGTTCGAGGCGAGGACTCGAATCGAGTTTTCTGATTGCCAGCCCTGTGGCGGGTCGAACAATCCAACCTTTGGCGGCCCGGTGGTCAGTGCTGGTTCACTGCCGCGCTTTTCATCTAACCAATTCACTTACACCCTGGTCAAGCATCGCAACGACCGAGGATTTGATTCTGCGGTGCCTAACGACGATCTAGACGCGCGATTAAATTGAAGGGAAATAACGTGCAATAAAAACTCGTGTACAATACCGAATCATGTTCGAAGACAGAAAGGTTTCGTAGCTGCGCGTTGTTCAGTTCTCTCGTAATAAATTTCTAACAATAAATTCTAGTTTGTTGGATCGATAAATGTTGCACGAGCATATTGCAATAAGTTTGGTTGTTCTACTTCGCTTGGTTCGGCCACGATAAATTTCCAAAAACGATCTACTTCAGACTCGATACGAAGGCGCCCTTAAATTCGCTCGTGCTTCTACGTTTGGAGGAGGTCCGCAAATTCGCAAGCCGCTCGTGGAGCCCGTAATCGTGCACGTAGCCGTCTGCCTTCAACTTCGACTTGAACCTTCGATAGCGTCCGAGGGTAACGAGGGTACGATAAGATCGGACCGTGAAGAATTAGAGGGTGCAGGTCGTTGTGTGCACCGCGGGGCCGCCCTCTCGGCTTGTTAGACGTAAAAAGATATAGAACCGTGGATCTTATAGAGAAGACGGTCGGGAAAAAAGATATTCGATTGTATCCGAGGGCGAAACAAAACGGGAAGGGGGAGAGAAAAGAACTGGAGAGAAAGATCGAGCGAGCGTGCGAGAGAAAGAGATAGAAAACGAAAGCCGGGGAATGGGATCCGAGGCTTGTTTTCGAGTTTCCCCCTTTTTCTTTTACCAAGGCGCGCGTTCCCCTTTAACGAACTTTCCTAACGTTCTCTGTTTGCGCGGCCGAAATTTAATTTCTGCGGAGCTCGTCCAATCGCGGCGCCGCCGTGCAGGAATTGAAACCAGAAAAGAGAACGATGGCGGCTGCCGGCCTCTCTCGATCTGACGGTAATTCGATTTCGTTGAACGTCGAACAAAATACATTGTCCTCGGACGGTTACCTTCCCGGCTGCACAAGTATTACATCTATTTCACTGTTTGCCCCCCACCCCCCACCTTCTTCTACCCTCCGCTCCCTCCTAACCCCTCGTCCGTCCTGTTTCGTACCCATTCCACGACCCGTATCAGTTTCTCCGCGAGGCGTTTAGGTTTCACGATGGATCGTCGAGGAAAGTGACTGAGAGAGGCGGCGAGATTGAAGAATACGATCGACGGGGATCCCCGCGAAATCTCCCGGATCTGTTCACTCGTTGCTGCAGAATCTCTGGCTGAATGTAATTCTATGTTTTTCGTTCCTTTTTGTTGCGAGAGTGTTGTATGAGCTACGGGAGACGGTGCGGGATTTTCTGGTTTAATTGGTGGGGTTGATTTCGGGGTAAACCTAATGGTCCAGGGTGTTTGGAAACGTTGTTCCTCCATTTATAACCAGAAGTTTTATTTTATTCTGCAAGAATTTACATTTGACTTATAAAAATTAATTTGTTTACTTATAATGACCTGGATGCTGATGCAAATAAATCAATTGTATGAATAAATCAATTAGAAAAAGAAGAAAAATCTGTATTAAACGAAAAAAAATCGCGAGACATTCCACGATCGCCTATTTCCAAATTACACTCTAATTCCGGAGCGGGAGGCAGCGGCTGGGACGATCTAAGACACACTGGCGCGCAAGCACGAGCCCAATGTGGCTCGTCGGGCAGGCTTCATTGAAAAACAGAGTGGCAATTCCGCAGAGTAGAAGGCGCAAAATGAAAAGAGCATTTCATGGACTGCCGCGCTTTTCGCGGCGGCGCCTCGTTGTGAATTCTTCAGCGTCTCATTACGCCGGGTTTCCGCGTGAAAGAACATTACACAAAGTGCCCAGCCCGGCGCGGAGCGGCTCGGCTCGGCTCCGCTCTGCTCGGCTCAGCTCCGCAGCCTTTAAATACGGCCCGGAGAGACCGTGGCCGCATCTCCGACGGAATTTCACGCGGCCGGATGTAAAAGGGGGGCTGTCGTTTCATAATTGATGAAAATTCGGCCCGGGGACCGAATTTTCCTCTCTTTCCTCGCAAGCTTTACACCCGCGACGCCGATTACACAACGTTATCGCGTCCCCCGGCGTGTTAACGCGCGCTAAACGAACGCTCTACTGCGAATTTCACCGCGAGACCGTTCCACGTAATATCCTTATCTGAGGATTCGTGATTTTCCTGCTAAATAAATGTCCGTCACACCGACCAGGCCAGCCAATCAAATTTCTCGTTCGATCGTTATGCTATCGTTCCATAATGGTCGCGCGATGAATATTCCAGTTGTTTTTAGATCGAGCTAGACAAAAATTCTGGGAAGATAGACAATCGGACGATTACAGTTCCACGATTTAATAATGATACGTCTTATCATCGAAATTGTTTGAGTAGAGGTGTAGTTAAAGGACCCGTATCAAGAGGATCGCTATCCGCCACTGTCTTTTATATTCGCCGATCGATCGCAGGCTTTTTTACACTAGGATAATCTGGGTTCAGGATTACCTGGCGATCCTATCACGCACCACGTGACTCATTTTCTTCCGGCGCTCGCCGCGTAACCGAAGCGAGCCTCTCTCGCACACGAGGGATCAACGTAACATCGATCCTGGGTTTTGTTTCGGTGCAATCGCAAAAACAATGGCTCGTCCGTGGTCCCTTGTGCTTCCCCTCTTCTTTTTTTTTCGTTCCGTTTTGTTTTGCTTCGCTATACCCGCGCCCGCGCAAACGGAAATCGATGCATATCGGACGACGTTTTCTTGCATTGTAAAAAACGGAAAACCGAAGGGGGCGAGTTTCGATAATCCGGCTTTCGGGACGAGTTCTCGGTGATCCGCACCCGAGCACGGATCTGATAACGTTTCTCCCTCGGCGAAGGAGTTATGCGAATCATAAAATAACCATTCCACGGTGCAGCGAATCGTTGAACTTGAAGAAAACATTTTTATTCTTCAATTTGCTCCAAGCACAAACAGGAGAGCCTTAATTTTCGTTTAAAGGATACTTAAGAAAAGGGGTGAATAAAATAATCTTGCTTTTCTAAATAGCCTTGTAGCTGCACAGAGAATTCCTGTAACGATTAAAATTACCTGTTCAGGCTGCCATAATGATCCAAAGGCAACGCTCACAAAGGTTTCGGCGAGCAAGACCAACTGCTAGCCGGTTGCAATAAACCAATTTAAAGTACTTTCAGAGACGAAAGTAGTTCTTATTAACGAGTTTCCAAGGGTACCGTGTTCCTTGAACGATGCCCCAAGATCAGGATACAATTCCTTCGACGAACAATTAACGCGATATTAGCAACTCTGTAATCCATGGCCCGTCTCAGACCTGTGATGGACCAGGACCTCGAGACACGCCGATTAATAATGCAACCGAGACTCGCTTTTGCTACTTGCTCTTCACAGCTTGTCTCTCTCTCTCTCTTTTTCTCTCTTTGAGAGTTCACTCTCCGTCGTCTTCTTCCCCGTTCCAGCATTAATTATGCTCTGACGACTTCCGTTTATTGCTTTATCGTCGCGAAAAAAGGAAGCAGGCTACTTCGCCCAGATTTTACATCGGATAAAACTTCGGCTCTCCGTCTTGTCGAGAGACGCGGCGACGCTTAACGAACCGTCAGGAAGAAACATGGCCATCAGGACCGAACATCAGACGAGAGGAACGATCCTGGCGGAGCCTGGAGGAATTTAAATTTTCTTTCAAATTGCCTCCCTTGCGGGTTTCGAACCGCCATTTGAATCAGTAGGATTTTGAGTTCTTGATTTTTGCCTCCAACTCTACTATGCCTCGTAGCCATTGTGAAACAACAATTTATAGGAAATAGCATCGGCAAGAAAGATTTGTCTTCTGGGAGCAGCAGGAATTTTTGTTTTCAATTTTTACCTTCAACTCTTTAAACGTCGCATTTACAACAATTAAAGAATTGGCTTTCATTTTCCCTTAAATGACTCTCCGAACGACCTAAAACAATGGAGTTACTCTAGATCGAAAGAAATGTTTAATTTTCGAGTTAAAAGTAGCTGTGAGTGCAAAGGGTTGAGGACGTGTAGGCACTGTCGGTGTGATTATTTAAAGTGGCTTTATATAAGGAATTTTTGTTTTCAATTTTTACCTTCAACTCTTTAAACGTCACATTTACAACAATTAAAGAATTGGCTTTCATTTTCCCTTAAATGACTCTCCGAACGACCTGAAACAATGGAGTTATTCTAGATCGAAAGAAATGTTTAATTTTCGAGTTAAAAGTAGCTGTGAGTGCAAAGGGTTGAAGACGTCTAGGCACTGTCGGCGGTATTATTTAAAGTGGCTTTAAATAAGGAATTTTTGTTTTCAATTTTGACCTTCAACTCTTTAAACGTCACATTTACAACAATTAAAGAATTGGCTTTCATTTTCCCTTAAATGACTCTCCGAACGACCTGAAACAATGGAGTTATTCTAGATCGAAAGAAATGTTTAATTTTCGAGTTAAAAGTAGCTGCGAGTGCAAAGGGTTGAGGACGTGTAGGCACTGTCGGTGTGATTATTTAAACTGGCTTTTAAAAAGGAATTTTTGTTTTCAATTTTTACCTTCAACTCTTTAAACGTCACATTTACAACAATTAAAGAATTGGCTTTCATTTTCCCTTAAATGACCCTCCGAACGACCTGAAACAATGGAGTTATTCTAGATCGAAAGAAATGTTTAATTTTCGAGTTGAAAGTAGCTGTGAGTGCAAAGGGTTGAAGACGTCTAGGCACTGTCGGTGGTATTATTTAAAGTGGCTTTAAATAAGGAATTTTTGTTTTCAATTTTTACCTTCAACTCTTTAAACGTCACATTTACAACAATTAAAGAATTGGCTTTCATTTTCCCTTAAATGACTCTCCGAACGACCTGAAACAATGGAGTTATTCTAGATCGAAAGAAATGTTTAATTTTCGAGTTAAAAGTAGCTGTGAGTGCAAAGGGTTGAAGACGTCTAGGCACTGTCGGCGCGATTATTTAAAGTGGCTTTAAATAAGGAATTTTTGTTTTTAATTTTTACCTTCAACTCTTTAAACGTCGCATTTACAACAATTAAAGAATTGGCTTTCATTTTCCCTTAAATGACTCTCCGAACGACCTGAAACAATGGAGTTACTCTAGATCGAAAGAAATGTTTAATTTTCGAGTTAAAAGTAGCTGTGAGTGCAAAGGGTTGAAGACGTCTAGGCACTGTCGGCGCGATTATTTAAAGTGGCTTTATTTCGTCCGAATTGAGCAGGATCGGAGAAAGTTGCGTTCGAAACAAGTTTTTTCCCCGAATAATACGATCGAACGGGGTATTACGCAAATAAATGGCGGTTGTTCGAATCGTTCGGAATTAAATGGTAAATGGAACTGGCGGAGGGGTTCGGAGGGGGGGATGGTGTGGCAGGAGGTATTGGAGGGAAAAGTCTTATTTACGATTCAGCCGGGGCTCTATAGGAAGAGAGACTTAACTTCTTTTCGCATCAGCCACTCCGCGAAGCGATGGGAAAGACTCTTCAGGCGAGATTTGTCCCGCGGGCCGGCCAACCTACGAGCGGAGACGCCTAACTTCAGACTTTTGCATCCTAATTGGATGATCCGAGTTCAAAAGTTTACCCCGCCGTTACCTGGAGACAGAGAGTGGCAGCAGTTTGTTGTATCCTCCTCGAGGTCTGGCTGACAGGTCCCGACGACGACGTCCCGCCGAAAAACTTTCCGATTCACTTTGGACCGAATGGAACGACTGGTTGTCGACCATGCGTTTCATACCTGGTGTCCCGATAATACTTAAGGGGTAGACCTGTAAGATGAAATTTTTTAGCATTTTTTTTGCTTAAATCAATAGGAAATTTCCTGAGGAATATAATAAAAAAAGGTAGAAAGCTATCAGAGATATTCTTGTACGTTATTTTCAAAATAAAGCGAAGAGTAGTACTAGGCGCTTCGCTGGAACACGGCTAATTGTAAGCTTAGGTAGTTGGAGCCTCATCCAAAAGAAGAAAAGACGGCTGAAATGCAATATTTTGAGGAAGAGAATTATGATTTTTTTATAACTTTTCTGTTACTTTAATCAAACTTTAAACACATTTTTCTCGAAACGCAAAATTTCGCACGCCGTGCAACGTAGCTCAAAAACTAATTACTCGATCTTTATGAAACTTGGTATATATATTCAATAAACAATTGGCCTCAGCATGACGAGCTCCGATTTTTTAATTTTTTATTTAAAATCTTGTTATTACCAATTATTTATATAAAAAATCCGTTTTCTTTTCAAATCATCGCCATTTTTGCAATTTTGTAAATTTTAAAGAAAAGAAGAACGTCATACTGAGCATTTTTGCATAAACTAACAATTTTATTTGGATCTTTTTGTGCACTGTACGCTGTACGGCGCATTTACGGGATGCCATTTTCAAGCCGTCATTGCACCATTATTATTAACAATTAAACTTTAAAAAAAATATTTTTTGTTACACTATAACATGAATAAATGATACCTGAAATTTTAAATCAATCTACGCATTACATTTCTTAAAAACAATTCTTGAAAAACAGGCCATTTACACAGGTCTCTTAATCCTGCGTCTGCAACCTGACTTAGAATTCCCGAACCAGAAATCTTAGATTTTTTTAAAAACATGTTTGCACCAAAGTTTGTTCGAAGTACATGTTAATGGATATTCGATTTGAATACGTATAAAGATAACGTTCGAAATTGCCTGATACTTTTGGCACACCCTATGGGTAGGTACGATCGAGCGAAACGCTCCATTACATTTTCTCCCAGTCGATCTACGTTACGATTGTTCCTGTGGAAACGCGGGAACTACAAACTGGGCCACGCGTTATACTACGTTAATTATATATTATACGTGTCCTGACCGTGCCCCCGTTTCGGACACAGTTTACTACCAGGTCGATGTTTGCATAGCTGTAATTCTTTCCAGTCTCAAAATGTCAGGCCACGTTTTACGCCGAACAATAAATCGTTTTATTTAAAGAACTAGAGGACAAACATCTGAAATAAAACACTCAAGATCGTAAGGAGGTTGTTCGGGACAAAATCGAGGAGAAACGTCGTCGTGCAAAGGTTTAAGATGCAATATTTCAAAGCCAGAAATTGCAAGCATTAGACGGGGCAGTACATTAGACAAGAAACGCGCCTGAAGTTTTTATAATTGCGCGACGGTGCGTGGCTCGTTTCTCTTTCAGCCAGTGTAGCGGGAGGAGTGTCGTAGACGTTGTCGGAGAAGGTGAAAGTGAGAGAGGAGGGTTCCGGGAGAGGAGCGAGAGGGATGAGAAAAGTCGTCGTACATCATCCTCGCGTTTCACCGTCGGCCCTCGATTTACGTGGTGTTAAATATCCCTCGGCGCGGCGACGCGACCCGTTTTTCCTTAACGCGTGTGCGCCGGGTAAGTGGGTACGAAGCACCGTCGAAAAGGCGGATAGGGGCGGGGGGATGAAAAAAGGGGGAACAAGGTCTCAATTAGCCCTGTTAGGATCGTAAGTTACGCCCTGGCACGGGGAAAAAACTTTCGACTGATTTACGAACTCATTGCTCTTCGTCGGGCTTACAAAATAGCTGTTGCGCCCCGTCGAACGCGGCGGGGACAATGATTTATGCCTTCTCGCGGGAGAAGCTGGATTTAGTTGCGCCTGCAATACCTATTGGAGAACCTAGTCACCCTTATAAGCAAGGTTCCGGACCTCGATTAGAATTCGAATGTGAAAATTGTTGAATTACGTGTGGTGCATCTTGATTTTTCGAAAACACTTCCTTAAAATCATGGAAAAACTCTTTCATCGTTGAATCTACGTGTCATGATTAAATCACAACAGGTAGAACAACATCATAAAAGTTGCTATAAGATTTCCATATGTGCCGTAGGAAGGAATAAAAATAAAAAGAATGTGACCGGAAATAAGGGTGCAGAGATGACGAGGAGCGTCGCAACGCCGAAGAGTCCTCTCCGGTGACCGCGCGAGAGGATTACGGTCGCCGGTACAGTTTAATCCACCGCGAAACGGCCGGGATACGTTATTAATAATTGTGTAATCCGTTTAGCTATGCCGTGTCCCCGGGCTCGGCTCGGACTTGATAACGAAAGAGATCCAGCCGCGGCGCGTACTGGAATCTGTAAATACCCGCGTGTTATGCAAATCAGAAGCATCCGTACACAGGGAGAATCCCATTGCAGGGTGTACACGAGCCACGGATATAGGAAGCCGAGGCTTCGCTGCTCGCCGGTGTAAGCCGAAACCGGAATAAGCATGTAAAGTAGAGGCTGCGAGCAGGTGACACGGCTGCGCCATCACCGTGACACAAGCGAATGTTCCTGGCTTGTGCAAGGTGAAACACGCCTAGCGAATGCTGCACCGCTGATGAACCAGTGTGCGGTTCGTCCTGACCGTAGTTTTCTCGGTTCCAACCGGTTCTACTCGATTCTTGCGAATTTTCCGCTGTTACAGGCGTCGTTATTTCGTAATCAGCACCGGGTAAATCCTCGGAAAGGTCGTTGACTCTTGACCTTGGCCCTGTTCTCCAGATCAAACATTTCTCTATCACATCCTGTAAAATTTAACCAACGAATTGTAAGGTGAAGTGCCCTATACCTGGACAGCATGTTTTTCTATTTTAAATTTTATCACTTTAAATAAACAAAAACAATTTCTTAAGAGTTTTAACATACAGTTCAGAGTTTGTAAAGTAATTTAAAATAAAAAATCATTGTTTAGGTTAATATCTTAATTGTATTAACAAGGATAATTCAAACCTATAGTTGGACATATTAAATCCAATCTAAGCTAGTACCTGGACAGAAGTAAAGCCTATATCGGGACAAATTCAATTTACGAGTTGATCGAGCGAACATAACCTAAAACGTTGGTTCGTGGCGCTGTTGCGCATGACGAATAGAAGATGCTTTGCGTAATATGTAGTATTCTTATCATAGATTATAGTATTGTATTATTTAACCAAATATATATTTATTTTCATTTACTGTTTTAATAAAACTTGTCATAATACAACTTTTAAGGTTAGATAGTAATACTGATAGATTTAAGATGTAAACATAAAGTATTATTAACGTCACAACCGGAATACATTTTCTACATACGTTATTCAAGCTAATAGAAGACTAATTATGCGTACATGTAGTTAAATAATTTGCAAACAATGCGTTGATTTTATTCACAAACACGTGTCCGGCTTCAGGCGTAACCACATTGCGTATAAGCATAGAGTGGGACAGCTACTGTCATCGCGTCCCAGTATGGAGTACTTATATTTGAAAACAGTCCTAATCTTGGACATCTAATATTTGGATTAATAATTATTATTTACGTTAAGTTTGATTGCCAATTTATTTTAATATATCAATATTATCATGCGTGATAATTATTTTTTGTCTGAGGGCTTAAATTATATCTTTTTTTGTAACAAAAGTTCGAACTATAAATGCATATGATTCGCATGTGAATAGACTATTTTGTATACTGTTTTCAGATGAACTTTGAATTCATTTTTAAATTTCAATTGATGTCTCAATGAAATAATATTCACACCTACTTGTAGCTATGGCCTCAGAATATGTAATATAATTATTTAATCTCTTAATTACTGATTTTACTATGAAAATTCAATTGTCCAGATTTAGGTATCACTTTTGGACTGTCCAGACTTAGGGCACTTCACCTTATATGTATGTAGCGATCGGGCAAAATTAAGATTCAGAAGTTCACGCATTTGCCGAATCGTCCGAGGCGTAAAGCGCGTCAAGAAAAAATTCATCGGATCGAACAACAGGAGTCGTGTTGTGAAAAGGAATCGGAAGTGGCCGGAACGCCGAAGGTGCCGGGAGAACGTGCAAATACGAGGACGACAGGTCGGCATAAGCCGAAAAGGAAATACGCCATCAGTTTTCAATCTCGCGGCCGTAACTCCGTCGGCGAATTTACGGGCGCGGGAAGATTTGCTCGAGTCGTCGTAAATTTCTCTGGCTCTGGATCGGCTGCGCACGGTCCGACGGATTTTTTGCACACAACAGGCACGTACTCGCGAGAGCGGAAGTCGGCGCGGCTCGGCGTCGACGGCATGGGGATGATCACGCTGGCATCGACTATACTTATCACGTGCCGACACTTCCGGCAGCGGCGGTCCGCGAATTTTAAAAGCCGGGTCTCGCGCGCCGCGTAAATTTCCCCGGGAGATTACCCGGCATTTTCGCGCGTAAAACTAGAGATTAAAATCATAGTGTTCTCTCCGCTTCGCTTCTCTCCACTGCGGACCCTGCTCGAGCGAGCGGAACACCAGCCCCTGAAATTATCGAAGATAACTCGAAGAATCCCGAGAGCGCGTTCAACTGCGAGCCTGGCCCCATAGGGAACCGTAAACAGCCGCGGTTCCGTGAGCCATGTTCAACTCGAACTTGGCATAAACAAAAGGCGAGTTACGAGGGCGTTGGATATATATGCCGGTGAGGGAGAGCTGTCTGGCTTGAAGGGGAATTTATTGGTAGGCTGGGATCTTCTTAGTTTACACGGCAGATTGCTATATATAGTATATGATAGTTTGTTGATATCAATTTTTATTTGTCTATATGTCTTGCGATATATGTATCGATAAGCCTTTTTATCACCGGTGCACGAGAAAATACAAATAAACAGATACCTTCGTATCGAAAATGAAGAAATAATTAATATTGCGAACACTTGACGTTAAGACAACAACACTCGACACTAATCTTATTTATAAAAAAAAACGTGATAAAGATTGGTAAAGATTGCGATCGAAATAACAATCCACTTTGATGTTTCCAATCCTTTTAATCCCTCTTGATCAGATCGATTCGAAATATGTTGAATACATCAAAAGGAAATTGATTTGGTCAGGTGAGTCTCAGTGATTACAATACAGCTTTTTGTACAATAAACTGCAAATGAAGTAAGGTGGGAGAATACTGATACGTGAATAAACACGATAATCTCATGGATTAGGAACTCGAAAGGAGAAACTCTCGACGAGCAGAAAATAGTTTCGAAACTCCGAAGTGGATACGACACTGTCGATCAGGTCTTCAATTCGCAACAAAAATTTTCTTCTGGATGAAAAAATTGTTAAAAAATGGTGAAGAGAATTCGAGAAGGGTGTAGGAAGTGAAAGTCGAACGATATTAAAAAGCAAGCAACAAATTCGATAATGGACGAGAATGGTGAGCACAGAGGGCAAAGAGGGAGGCGTGGAACAGAGGAGAAAGGTAAATCGAGAGAGGAAGAGCGAAAGCCTCGAGGGGAGGTTCAGGATGCGAGAACAAGGGGGTAGTTTCCTAATCAGCTTACTTCCGTGGCTCACACCTTTTGTGCCTCGGACCGGTCCCTGGATTAAAGCATTGTCGCTGCTGGTTATTATGTCACGAAATACGAATGAGCGGCGCGCGGCCGCCCGGGCAAAGTACACAACAATAACATGTGGTTCCATGCAGATAAACTGCACCATCCGAAACAATGCCGCTGCGAATGGACTCGTTTGAGCCTCCGGGGGACCGCCGTGAAGATACACGCTGTCAAGCTCGAACGGGAATTACCTTCTAATCAGAAAATTGCGAAAGAATTTCCCATGGAGCGCACACTCGTCCAACAGGAGAAACTTTCCGGAACGGAAACAGAAAAAGGTGAATAATTTCCTTCGCACGTTACATTTCTTTCTGAGAAAAAATTCAGAAACATTCGAACGAAATGTTAAAGTAAAAGCGCTTTTGTTTAACACAAATCCCATTTCCTCCGAACTTCACCACCAATTTCGACTCTCCTCCAGCAAGTAAGACACTGCAGCATCATCCTCTCCGTCATCTCGTGGCATTTCTCAAGCTCTACCAACTCGTAGCTCCGGTAGAACACGAATCCTTCATTTCTCACGAGTTGCAGGAGCGCGACGATATATCAGGGCATCATACCTGTAATTTATAAAGTCGGGAACAGGAGGTTACCGGCGTAACCCTTCACGAATTCACGGTGAGCACGCGATCGGCTTGCCAGGGGCTCGTCGCCGTCTGCATTTCTAATCAGTCGCGCGTGGAAAGGTTCCTGTGCATCCTGACAGGACTCGGAATCGTGTCCTGTGGTTCCTGACAGGACTCGGAATCGAGTCCTCGGCAGCCTAACGAGCATCACTGTTTTCATTGAGACGTTGCTAATAATACTGTCCAACAAATTCCAACTTTTCTTTTGTATTTCAATTCCCACTATGCGATTCTTATAGTGTTTTTCGCGCTGATTCCGAATCTGTTCTTAATTTTTCTCCTAGGCGTACAGTTTTGGAGAAAATTGAGTTTAAAAAAAAGACATATTTTTCAACTTTGAAGAAATATTGTGATGTTATTATAAAAGATATTGAATTGTTATTTACAGCAAAAATTGGTGCGAAAGTGGTGTCTCTCCGTCTTTAATCATTGTTTACATATGTTTAAACAATCATAATGTATTAATATTGGATATCACTGTATTCGGGAAAGTCTACAGAATCTTTTGCTGTAAAGAACAATTCAATATCTTTTATAATAACATCACAATATATGTTCGAAGTTGAAAAATATGTCTTTTTTTAAAACTCAATTTTCTCAAAAACTGTACGTCTAGGAGAAAAATTAAGGACAGATTTGGAATCAGCGCGAAAATTTCTATAAGAATCATATAAGGTGAAGTGCCCTATGCCTGGACAGCATGTTTTTCTATTTTAAATTTTATCACTTTAAATAAACAAAAACAATTTCTTAAGAGTTTTAACATACAGTTCAGAGTTTGTAAAGTAATTTAAAATTAAAAAATCATTGTTTAGGTTAATATCTTAATTGTATTAACAAGAATAATTCAAACCTATAGTTGGACATATTAAATCCAATCTAAGCTAGTACCTGGACAGAAGTAAAGCCTACATCGGGACAAATTCAATTTACGAGTTGATCGAGCGGACATAACCTAAAACGTTGGTTGGTGGCGCTGTTGCGCATGACGAATAGAAGATGCTTTGCGTAATATGTAGTATTCTTATCATAGATTATAGTATTGTATTATTTAACCAAATATATATTTATTTTCATTTACTGTTTTAATAAAACTTGTCATAATACAACTTTTAAGGTTAGGTAGTAATACTGATAGATTTAAGATGTAAACATAAAGTATTATTAACGTCACAACCGGAATACATTTTCTACATACGTTATTCAAGCTTATAGAAAACTAATTATACGTACATGTAGTTAAATAATTTGCAAACAATGCGTTGATTTTATTCACAAACACGTGTCCGGCTTCAGGCGTAAGCACATTGCGTATAAGCTTAGAGTGGGACAGCTACTGTCATCGCGTCCCAGTATGGAGTACTTATATTTGAAAACAGTCCTAATCTTGGACATTTAATATTTGGATTAATAATTATTATTTACGTTAAGTTTGATTGCCAATTTATTTTAAAATATCAATATTATTATGCGTGATAATTATTTTTTGTCTGAGGGCTTAAATTATATCTTTTTTTCTAACAAAAGTTCGAACTATAAATGCACATGATTCGCATGTAAATAGACTATTTTGTATACTGTTTTCAGATGAACTTTGAATTCATTTTTAAATTTCAATTGATGTCTTAATGAAATAACATTCACACCTACTTGTAGCCTCAGAATATATAATATAATTATTTAATCTCTTAATTACTGATTTTACTATGAAAATTCAATTGTCCAGATTTAGGTATCACTTTTGGACTGTCCAGACTTAGAGCACTTCATCTTAGTGGGAATCGAAATACTTTTTGGCTGTTGTGGACAGTGTAACTAGATTGCGGATCTTTATGCAAAATAGAAATTATCTGCGTCGATTGCAAGAAATGGACACCAAATAGAATATTTTTTCTTCCTTTAGTAATTTTAATAGAGGCGAAATCATATATTTACATCTTCAATTTTCAAAATTTTCCTACAATTTTGAATTTCATCTACTCAATTTTTCTAGAAATGCATAAAGATCCGCAGTCTACTAATAACTACGTATTGAAGCATATTAGAAGCAGAATCCCCAGGGACAAACATTTCAACACATTTATTACAAATATAATTATAACATCGAATAGAAAATTATTTTCTCCAATTTCCGTATACTCGAGGTGAAATAATAACCGTAAAATATTTTATCATAACGTACCCATCATTGTATTTTTAATTAGCATCATGTACAGATCGAAAACTATGAAGAGCAGCAGTATGCAACAAGAAATAGGAAAAGAAAGTACTTCCTTAGAACGTACCGACGATATTACACAATTTCATTGTAACGAAGTTCTTAATTTGTTCGCCGTATTACAAATTAATGTCGAACACTTAAAGAGAAAAAAACCACAGAAATGTTTCCTGAATAATGACGCGGATACTCGCGCTCCGGACTGCCTCGTTAAAGCCGAATGATAATTACATTTTGAAGCAGTGCTGATCGATCCTTCGCGTTACACGTGTTGCGTGCCGCTACCTTGTTTACAATTAATTAATCTCTCGTAATAATTGACGTTCAATAAACTTTCTCTTCCAACGCTCACAAACATGAACATGTAGAACTCACCATCGAATTATTTTTAACTCGTTACTGATTCGTGTTCAATTTCAGACTGACACGTGTTCTTTAGTTCTCTATTTGGTCCGGGACACCCTGTATAACGGAAAAAGGTGGCTTCAAACGTTTTCGATCCTTTTTGCGGAAATTACGGTACATCGAAGCGTTGCTCTCGATTTCGTAAAAGTTGAAGTGCTTTCTGAGTGGCTGTAATTTAAACTTCGATGGGACGGCAGATTGGATTACGCTTAAACGTTGGATTCCCCCGGTCCTGCGCGACATTTTGCTAATAATGAACGTGAGCTGGATAACGTTACGACAATCTGCGAGCGTGGATAATAAATAATTATATCTCCGACGGTTTACAGCCTCCCATTATCTTTTACACCGTCGGTGTAATGTCTCTCAACCGATCTTCTTCATATATGCGATTTGTCGTAATGGTTTCTGGTAATTTGTTTACCGTGATTCGCGAATCATTCAATGCCGTAAATAATTATAGAACCGATTGTATGTTCATCAAAGTCTGTCGTTCATTATCGGCAGTTTTCCAGTCGCCTACTTCGTGATAATTTATTTCATAATTGTTATTACAACTTGCATTCATTATTGATCCACACTGGACTCCAACAAAGGGAAATATCATTTTTAACATAGAATCTGGAAGACGTAGGTAACTCTTCGGAAACTTCGAGGTAAATAAGGCTTCAAGGCGGTCCTGGAGAGCCAGTGAAAGACTCGTTGCATCCTTTAAGAGCTTCAGTGGCTGTTGAAGGTTCTTCAAGTACTCTGATGGTCCACGGTGGCAGTCTTAAGTGGCAGAATGGTTGACAGAGGCCGGGGAAAGTTCCTCATTATTTCCCGAAGCATTGGCTGTTCCATGTCAATCGTAGCTCTGGTTCTGAATAAAAATTCCTAGACATACGACTATATAATGATTCCTATGTCACGTCCAGTGGTTCAGCCGTTAATAATAATTGATAAAATCAATCATGTGTATAATTCTTGCTCTAATAATGTTGTACGAGAAATAAAACATCAAATATCATAATTAATATTTAATATTGAATTGTCGTATATTATACTACATTGCGAGCGATAGAATTAAGAAAAATCTATCTTATTAAATGTATTATACGAGCGAATAATTAAATGAAACATCCGTTGAAATTTGTTCATCTCCGAAGAATGTAAAAGATAGTCCACAAGAAATTAAAATGAACATTGCGTAGAAGAAACGCACATAATAATCAATGAACAATAGACTGGTGACTAACTACCCAGGAGGATGCGTAGAGCCACTTGATTTAGCCAAGAGAATGATAAAAACGAATCGAAAACTAGACATCCGGTCAAAATATAGACGACAAATTAAGAAGAAAAGCGACTACGAAGAATTGTTGAGGATGCGCCCACCCTAAGAAGATTAAGCTTAGAACAATGGATTGATGGATCTATAAAAGGATGGCTCCTCATCAGGACAGTCATTCCTCAATGAGTTCAGTCATCAGTAGAAAGTCAGTCAGTCGACAGTAAAAAGTTATCAATAAAAAGTCAATTCAGAAAATGACTTATACATGACTGATTTTATCAATTATTATTAACTGCTGAACCACTGGACGTGACACCTAAAAGACTGCAATCTTAACGTGGGACTAAACTATTTCAATTGAAATTCAAGACGGAAAGACTTGAATTTAGGCTCAGGACTTAATATTAAGGGTAAGGTGAAGTGCCCTATGCCTGGACAGCATGTGTTTTTATTTTAAATGTTATCACTTTAAGTAAACAAAAACAATTTCTTAAGAGTTTTAACATACAGTTCAGAGTTTGTAAAGTAATTTAAAATAAAAAAAATCATTGTTTAGGTTAATATCTTAATTGTATTAACAAGAATAATTCAAACCTACAGTTGGACATATTAAATCCAATCTAAGCTAGTACCTGGACAGAAGTAAAGCCTATATCGGGACAAATTCAATTTACGAGTTGATCGAGCGAACATAACCTAAAACGTTGGTTGGTGGCGCTGTTGCGCATGACGAATAGAAGATGCTTTGCGTAATATGTAGTATTCTTATCATAGATTATAGTATTGTATTATTTAACCAAATATATATTTATTTTTATTTACTGTTTTAATAAAACTTGTCATAATACAACTTTTAAGGTTAGGTAGTAATACTGATAGATTTAAGATGTAAACATAAAGTATTATTAACGTCACAACCGGAATACATTTTCTACATACGTTATTCAAGCTTATAGAAAACTAATTATACGTACATGTAGTTAAATAATTTGCAAACAATGCGTTGATTTTATTCACAAACACGTGTCCGGCTTCAGGCGTAAGCACATTGCGTATAAGCTTAGAGTGGGACAGCTACTGTCATCGCGTCCCAGTATGGAGTACTTATATTTGAAAACAGTCCTAATCTTGGACATCTGATATTTGGATTAATAATTATTATTTACGTTAAGTTTGATTGCCAATTTATTTTAAAATATCAATATTATTATGCGTGATAATTATTTTTTGTCTGAGGGCTTAAATTATATCTTTTTTGCTAACAGAAGTTCGAACTATAAATGCACATGATTCGCATGTAAATAGACTATTTTGTATACTGTTTTCAGATGAACTTTGAATTCATTTTTAAATTTCAATTGATGTCTTAATGAAATAACATTCACACCTACTTGTAGCTAAGGCCTCAGAATATATAATATAATTATTTAATCTCTTAATTACTGATTTCAATGAAAATTCAATTGTACAGATTCAGGTATCACTTTTGGACTGTCCAGACTTAGGGCATTTCACCTTACTTTAGGCATGAAATTGAACTAAAAATTCTCATTTGAAAAAATGTCCGATTCTATGAAAGCCTATCCCATCGAGCAACGACGATCCAAATTCACGGTAGACGTTCCTCAGCGTGAAACGAGATTCTCAAGGAAGGACAGCAACGACGAAGGGCGCTTTTCCTTCAGAAAAGGGGACAGTCCCTCAGCAAACGAAATCTACGCGAGAGGCGGCGGCGCACAGTGGCATGCATATCCGATTGTGGCGGCGAAAGAAAGCGAGTATCGAAGGATCTCTGCGGCGATAGGTGGTCGATCGAAATTTCATTTCGTCGCCAAAGACGTCGGAGGACTTTCGGAGGACCGTGCACCGTGCAAGGAGCCTTGTTGTATGTTACCGGTGCTGCTGCTGCCTTCTTGCGAGCCCGTTCAAACTTTAATGCATGCGAGAAGGTCGGCTTGTTTGCTCTCGAGAAAATTGCTCCCGTAGAACCGGGTGTATCGAGGTGAAATGTGATTTCGTAGGTGACCCAAGGGATACCTTTCTGGGATGGGAGCCACGACCTCGGACGAGCCTTGTCGAACGAACGTTGCACCGATGCACCACCGGAAACCGCCTGGGTGCTTCGCAGTAGATGCTACACGATTTTCCAGGAATTTAAATCGGCCGGCTTCTTTATTAACATTTTCGTAGGGAAAACATTTGCTGCAAAAACTGTTTTCTAACGAAAAAAAAATTAAACCGACTTCGAAAAAACGCACTAAAAAGTATGAAATAATTTCCATTTAATTTATGTGAATACACACGAAAATTGAAAATTTTTGACAATGGAAATTACGAAAATCGTTATGTTCTTCTACATGCTTTCACATATTAATGTATCTTCTCTTCCCACCTACTGATTTCCAAGCTCACCATATTCCAATGAAATCATAATCAGCAACATCTGTTATTTGGAAAATTTTCAATTTTGCGCCGCCTCCGAGAAGATTGTATTGTATTTAAGTTCGTGTGTATTCACATAAATTAAATGGAAATTATTTCATACTTTTTAGTGCGTTTTTTCGAAGTCGGTTTAATTTTTTTTATAACGTTATTTTATTTCACACTTTTTAGTGGAAGGAAGCAGAATTTGTAGAACACAGTCGTATTGGTTATTTGCAATAAAAACCACAAAGACTGAAAAAATGCAAAATTTGTTTTCAATGGACCAATCGGGAGACATAATCTACATGTATGATGAAGCTGCTACTTCTTTATCCAAGCATATATTGTGATAAATATTGCACAAAATCGAAATAGAGCCTTGTCATTTCTGTAAGCTAAAACATTTCAACCTGATGTTGTTAATTTCTGTGGAACATCGCATTAAATATGACGTTGAACAGTAGGTGAAGATTCTCGAGTAGTGTTTGACAAGTATCGTCGGTCGAAACCTAATTAATTGATACCGTGGCGTTCGTCGAGTGGCGTTCTGTAGTTATAGGCGTCGCGACGCCGTCGTCGGGACCATGACAATCGGTTTGACGTCCCGGCGTTTCGCGAGCCAATGCGACGCGATAATATCATAATCCGGCGGTGTTAAGGACGGATTATCGATGCGCCTTTGCGCCGTGTGCGCGCAGATATACACGCGGCCGGCCCCGATAACGAGCAAACTTTCGGCCCCGGCCACTCCACCGGAGCAATTATGCTCGTATTCCTCGTCGAGTTACATTAATTAACGTCGACTGCGCCGCGCGGGGAGGCAGCGCCGGCCGCTGTAACTCGCGGCCGAAGAGGATGCTCGAGGAGGCCCTTTGTGGGGGTGACCCGCGTGTTTATAACGATTACGGTGAATACGGGATACACCGCCCATAATGAACATCGATACTTCATCGTGCTCCGCGTTTTATTGCGAACACGATGCTCGGTGCAGCTGGCTTAAATTAAAGGTGAAGAAACGCGCTTTATGACGGGGTAATTTCTGTATAAAAATAACCACGGGAACACGAATCTATTTTTAATCCCTTGCCGCATTTTAACGAGTCACACTCGTGATGAAGATGTTAAACAAAGTCTAACAAACATGAATGTTACGTCTCTCTGTTTAAATGCAATCAAATTTGATTCGTGTCTAATCAATGCGGATTTTATGCATTCATGACGAAAATGGACACGTACAATTTAAAGCAGTGGACGAATTAAGATTTAAGGACATCAGTGAATTAATTTCAGCTCGATAGGATAATTAAAGGAAGAATGCAATTTTTATTTGGCTCCCGTGTCCTGCAGCCAATGCAAACATTTTTTATTTTGCATAAAGATCCGCAGTCTACTAATCAATATTTAAGCATTAAAATAAATGTAGCTACTATGACATTTTTAGGGATGAAGACGTTTTCATCACGCTAATGGTGGCGAATGTAAAATGTTGCAATTTATTGGAATGTCTGGTTCGTTTTCTGGTGTAATTATTTTCGTTCATGGAGAATTAGGGAGGAATTCGTGGTTGATGATAGCAGCCTGATACTCGCACAGAGCGTGGCAAGATGGCGTCGTGGAAAGTCGACGGCCTCGCAAACATAGAACGGCCTGGTGTGCACACGCCGTGCTGTTTGGCGACGGCCGGATGCACGAGGGTAGCAGACCACATCACTCGTCGGCCCAACCGGATGTCCCGACATTGAAATACATGCGAGCCCGTGCTCCGGTGGTTGCTAACCCCGGTACGTTTACTCCTGCTCGCCTCTTTCGTGCTGACTGCGGCCAACTGGCAATCTTGGTTCTTGCTCGTCATCGAATTACATTCACGCCACGAACTTTCAACCCTTTGTCGCAAATAAACTATCAGGTCGTTCGGCGAGTCATTTTGTTTTCTCCAGGGGAAATGAAAGCCAATTTTTTTACCATTTAGAATAAGTTCTGCAGTTTTATCGAATTTATTGGTATAAACGCGAACTTTGAACAATCCCGCCACCGGTCGATCATCAAAAATGGAGGTCCAGGAGGAGATTCGTTGCATCGTTTCCCGGGAACGTAATTTATTCGTTTAGTGGCGCATTAGTCTCAGTCTCCGAGGCTCGCGGCGTTCGGATAATGGGCCCGAGTGCGAGAATTGATGGCTGCTCTCTTCCCCGGTGTTTCGCGAAAGTGCGCCGAAAGGGTCGCGACGATAAAAATATTGTCGGCCTGCAGGGGGATGGATTCTTCTTTTCAGCGAGCAAACATATTTTCACAGTCGCGTGTCCGCGTTTTCCGGCCGTGCACGCGAATGCAGAATGCCCGGGCAAACGATGTATCGTGGGAAAATGGATTGTTAGTTTGTTGGGTTCGTGACAGTCGAATGTTGTTCCGGAATTGCTTTTTGTTGAGCTTAGCGTCCGTGACAGCGGTATGCCTGGGAATTGTTTACAAAATCCGGAGAGCCGGCTCTCCCAGCGGAACATGAAATTGATGTTTGGTGAACAGCGAAAGGGATTAATAGAAAATTGTCATTCGCTATTACCGGGCCTGAGGATTTATTGGGCGGAGCTTGCGAATTTTTAGAAGATGGTAGACAGTAATGTTTATAAGTCGTACAGATAGATTAAGAGTTAAGTGACGCTGTGTTTCTAACAAATTTTAATTATTTTCCCGTTTCTTACTTGTGAAAACCTTGATAAAATTCATGAATCTGTGAGTTTGCTTTCAAGTGCCCAGAGAGGCTTGTTTAAATATCTTTATCGCGATCTTGGAAAAGATGATTGATAATCCTGATGACCTTGATCGTTCATGGACAATATTTATTTCACTTTGTCATTACCCTCCTTTCATTTCGTTTCTTATCTGGTGCATGATAAGCTTGATTGGCTTTGATTATGCAGATACACGTATTTATAAGTTATTTTAAACCAAATATTAGGTTGTTGCAAATGAAATGGCCGCTTTGAATCTTTAACATAAACTTTTATTTTACAAGCTTTATTCGTATTCCATTAATTGAAATAATTTCCATCGACATCAATGCAATTCTTCCATCGTGATACAAGTGCCTCAATGCCTTTCTGGTAGAAATCTAATAAACGCGAGGCAATCAATTCATTAACTGCAGTTTTTACAGCACGTTCTTCTTTGAATATTTTTCCATTTAAAAAGCCATCTAGGTGCTTGATAAAATGGTAACCAGTAGGTGACAGGTCAGGCGAATAATGAGGCTGAGAAAGAACTTCACACTTTAACTCTGCTAATATTTTGACTGTTTCTTTCGCAATATGTGGCCGAGAATTATCGTGAAGCAATATTACACCACGTCTATTGACTAACGCCGACTGTTGAACACGCAGTTTTTCGTCCATTATATCAATTTCCTGGCAGTATTTATCAGCAATTATGGTTTCACGTGAATCCCTTTCAACTATCTGTTTCAAATCTAAATCTTTAATAGCTGCTGGCTTATGACCACGAGGCTCATTTATCAGATTTGTATCTCCGAAACGAAATTTTTCAAACCAACGCCTTATGGTCCGATCACTTGCTATGCCTTCACCGAAAGCGGCATTTATGTTTTTAGCTGCTTCAGACGCAGTATGTTCAAGCTTGAACTCGTACAAGTAAATTATACAAATTTCCTTTTCTTTCATGGTGAACGAAAATCGATTTTGAATCATGTATACTATACAATATCAATAATCTTATACACGCAAATTCATGTATCATTCGTGTAACGGTTAAATTTATTAATAATTTATATCTCCTAAACGCATACCCTTTTCAACAAAATTTTTTTTAAATATTGCATTGTCATCCAGTTATGAGCTATGTTTAAAATATCAAGTCTCTAGCTCATCGGAAAGTTAGTTTAAAATCAATTGCAAAATTTGTACCGAACAAACAGACAGACAAACAAGAAAGCGAGCTAATAAAAACATGGTAAAATAAAAAAAGTGTTCAATAGATTGAAAGTGTAGACTTCACCCTTTCAGATGAACCTAGTTGCTTCGCGATCCAATTTTTCTCGCAAAGTTACAATAATCTAAAGACGCCCTAACCTGTTCCACCCCGAATTCGACTCGAACCCTCCGCAAAGCCCGTGGCATATAAAAATAAATAAGAAAATCCCCGATCACTATAGACGCAATAGAGCACGATAGCAGCTACTGTAGCGCATCAAACTTCATCGAAAGGCCGATCCGCGTCTCGAGGGTGTTTCATCGCGTCGCTATCAATAAGGTTTTCGGCTAGAAGAGCCCTGTGCGACGATACAGGGAGGGGTAGGCGTTCGAACAGAAGATGAAAACAGACTCGAGCAAGGAAGTTTCCTTTAGGAAACGCTGGTGAGACAAAGCTGGTGCTCGGAAGAGGCAGGATGAGGGTCAAAGAGAAGGAGGACCGAGCCGGGAATCCAATCGCAATAGAGTTAAGTGTTCGAGAGTAAAACCTAGCCGAGGCACGACCTCGATTACTCGCGGAGGATTTGTTACGGGCGCCTTCTCCGTGGAATCGTCCCGCTGCTCGTCCCACGGTTTCGATTCCCGTGAAAGCTAGCCGGAAGATCGCTTTGTCTCCTTCTCGTTGTGGACCCGGTTTTTCCAGCCGACGGTTTTCTTTCGGCCATCAAACGGAAAGGGGTATCCAATTGGCCCGGTCACGTTTGTCCGATTCCCGTCATCAGATTACGCCTCGTGGAACAGATTTTTTGGGACCATTTGGAGCAACATATTCTCACCTGCTACCACGTTATTTCATTGTTTCAGATTTAATATAGAATTCACTGTTTGCAGAATTTTTATTAAATCGTTTAATTCGCTATAGCAACCACGAACAGAAGAAAGCTTACTGGAGGAAAATGAAGCTAAGTGAACTAATTTCGCCAACACCGCCTGGTATGCAGTTTTGGCGAATGATAATGATCAAGGCACTCGATAAACGGTCGTTCGATTTTGTATTATTGCCTGACACAGTGTAATCTTGTTTGCATGTCGATAACAGGCTGTTTGAAGAAACAAGGCCGATGGGGATTAGGCGAACGGAATGTATCAGTGGTTTTACCGTTTACCACCGAATCTTTAAAATCGATCGAAATGATGTGATGTGGTATTACGTGATGTGATTACTCGTCGTATCAGGTACATCGATCTCGTGTTTAAATTTGCTACGATCGGTATTCCTAGTAACTATCTACTACGGGGAACTGTATTTTTAGATGTACACGGGTGTACGACGTGATGACTATTCTTTTTCTATTCATTCAATTGCTAGTTCATAGATAGTCCAATGGAACATATTATTATTATTATTATTATTATTATATACGGATCGAGGTCCTTTTATACAAATGTTTACAGTTGTTTACAGTAGTACTGATGAAAACAAAAAGAAACATAACAAGAAAAAGTCTTAACATAAAATTTACATAAAAAGGGACAAGCGCGAAACTAAACAACTACAGGTTCGATATTAACAAATAATCTTGCGTAATTTTCTTTTGAATGCCTGTGTTCGCGATTAATCCGTGTTTTGTACTTTTGTATTGTCGATCGGATGCACCGTGACGGAAAACGATAGTCTCGCCGTGTAGATGCATATACGCGAGTCTGGCGAGCGATTCACGGTGGTCGCGATTGACAAATGGGAGTTGTTGTGGAGACGGTTGCGAAGAAAAAAGAGGACTTGAGAAAAAAGGGCGATTGAATGAATGTGTAAGACGACGCGAGGTTTTTTCCGCGATAATATGTAATTGAGTTATATTTTGGCCTTGAGTGTTCCGCGAGTGATCTCGGGAGGTAAGGTTTGGTCGTTGGGTCCTTATTCACTCGGTTCGGCAATACTTGGATTCTACCAGGCCGGTTGCACATTTGAGGTTCGAGGGCATTGGAAGCGTTGAAGCTCCTTTGCAGTGTATATCGAAGCTGGGACGGATCGCAAGGCTAACCGTAGTGCTGCCGGCGAAGGATTGTCCTAAGGGCAAGCCGGCCATTGTACAGTGAGTTCCAGTGGAACTCTTCTGTGGATCACTGCGCGTTGAGATTTGATGATAAACGGAAAGAGAGCTCTCTTAGTTTTAAATCAGAATGGCCATTTAGGATATAATTTGTTTAATCTCTGATTCCCTGAAACCGTGTTGGTTATGCGCTTTCGTAAGATGAAATTTATGTAGTATTCCTTTCTGATTGAATAAATCTATTACGTCTTGCTTCGGCTTTTCCTCGTAATCCATCGAGTTTTTTACGCCGAAACAAGAATTTTTGTTTGACCGGGAAATTGTGTTTTTATTTTAATATAAGTTCGAACGTTGTTCATTTTTGAACTCCGTTCCTGTGTTACGAATTCTATTTTATTGAATTACTAGAAATGGTCAACAAACAGCCTGTAACGTGCCATTAAAAAAATCAATATTATTATACAGTATGTTTCAGCTTGCAATAATGCGATTTAAAGGATTTATTACTCCATATGTGGATTTGGATTTCATTGTTTGAAATCCTGCTCTCGTTCTCAAAACACGTTCAGGTACGTAGAAATTGATTTGCTTTGGTATTCTTCGATCAGATAATGTTTCCATGTTGACTATGTTTAATATTTTAGAGTAATCATGATCAAAGATTGACATTGGACTGTTTGTCTTATATGCACAAAACCTGAGAAATTTATGCTGCACTCTCTCAAGCATGATTTCATATTTAACGCTTTTCGGAGACCATATAGTTGAAGCATATTTTAACAGGGGACGGACAAGGGTAATACATAGTAACCTACATGTATGGATTGAATTAAAATCAGTGGAAAAACGAAGTATGAACCCGAGCATTCTTGAAGCTGAGTTGACAATGTGATAAAAACGGTTGGAAAAGTCTAAGGTAGAGGAGAAGTAAATTCCTAACTCCTTAACTTCTGGTATTGAGGAGAGAATACAATCGTTAAGACGGTAAGGATACATAAGAGGTACAGAGCGACGGGAAGACCGCATAATATGGCATTTTTTAATATTGAGATCCATACCGTTCCTATTATTAAAAATAATATCCAGGACAAGTAAAAAGACTTGCACAGTGCACACGCTGTGCAACAATGTTCAAGCAAATAGATGCGATTCGTGCATCGAAGTCTCCGAACCAGCCTGAACTCGCTGATATGAACAAGAACGTTAACCTAATGAAAACACGGTAGCGGGAATCCCAAGATTTCGGAACAGGATTCGAATCTCTAAGCAGAGAGAGAGAGAGAGAGAGAGAGAGTGAAATGAGGGAGGGAGAGAGAGAGACCAGTCAGAGGGAATTGCGAAACAGATTTTCCTAGTTGCTTCTTGTTTCCTCGTGAAAATCCTCGAGGCCGTTACGCCGGTAACGATGAGCCCTGTTACGAAGGGCTGTTACCACCACGTGCTGCCATAATATCGAGCAAAAGTTTGCCTGGCCAGCGGGAGAAAATAATTTGATACGACTCGGCTTGTTGCGACTTGCACGCGCAGGTGGAACGACCAAGCAATTGCCGGCCCTTCGGAGAACAATTACGATGACGCGTCCGTAGTGGCCTACGGCAATTAAGCCCGAGCCCACATACTTCGGGCAATTCCGTTATTGTTCCCGAAATTGCCAAACAATTCGCTGTCTAGTGCGTGGACGAGCTGGACGCTGTAAGAGATCCAACAATGGCAATTTAATTTTCAATCGACTTCGAAAAAGGAGGAGGTTACTCAATTCGATCTGTATGTGCCTTTTATCGCTATTTTTCTATGTATGTTCACCGATTACGCCGAAATGGATGGACCAACCGGAACGAAACCTTTTGCATCCTGTAGAGTAGGTCCCCGGGGTGGTCCCATGAAAAAAGAATTTTGCATTTTTTTATTCCTTGCGATTTTATTGGCGAAAAATAATTATTACTCCTAGATTACTCCTAGATGGATGGACCAATGAGGACGAAACCTTCTGCATTTTGTAGGGTATGTCTCCCGATTGGTCCCTTGAAAACAAATTTTGCATTTCTTCATTCTTTGCGGTTTTTATTGCAAATAACCAATAAGACTGAAAACCCATCCTACGGTGTTCTACAAATTCTGCTCCTTCCACTAAAAAGTGTGAAATAAAAAAATGTTATAAGAAAAATTAAACCGACTTCGAAAAAACGCACTAAAAAAATGCACTAAAAAGTATGAAATAATTTCCATTTAATTTAGGTGAATACACACGAACTCAAATACAATACAATATTCTCGGAGGCGGCGTAAAATTAAAACTTTTCCAAATAACAGATGTTGCTGATTATGATTTCATTGGAATATGGTGTACTTGGAAATCAGTAGGTGGGAAGAGAAGATACATTAATATGTGAAAGCATGTAGAAGAACATAAAAATTTTCGTAGTTCCCAGTGTCGAAAATTTTCAATTTTGCGCCGCCTCCGAGAAGATCGGATTTTATTTAAGTTCGTGTGTATTCACATAAATTAAATGGAAATTATTTCATACTTTCTAGTGCGTTTTTTCGAAGTCGGTTTAATTTTTTCTTTTGTTCACTCTGTTTTGTAGATTTGAATGATATTTTATTTTCGATTTTGTCGATTTTCATAGTTGATGAAACGAAATAACACAATTTTTATTGTTTCGCATTTTTAATATGCTTCACAATGTGAATTAGCATAAAATTTTGTAATCTGGCGATATTGATTTCTCTTCGATTCGATAAGATAAATTAGCAAGATTTTAAGTAGCGATAGATTATGCAATTGATTGACAAGTGCCTGTCACCGCAATCGAAACGAAGGCCATGATATCAAATGGTATCTCGCACGAATTTCCTCATAATGTATTCACGTGAAATTCTGGAAATAATACAAAAAGTGGTATAAATCATATATTTATTGTATCGAGATATTTGAAGGAAAAGAAGATATTAACGCTAAATTAATTCCATGTAATGTTGAAATAACAAGCACTACCTAACAGCTCATTTTAAATTTAATGATTGAAAGTTACATTTGAATTTAAATTGGGTCGCTGAGAGTTGAATTTGAATTTAGATTTAAATATGTGCCGATAATTACGAAAGTAAAAAATAGTGAGCGCAGAGGGAAGACGTTTCCGCGCAGAGCCCGACCGTCAAATATTTAGCCGGAGCATTTCCCGAGTTTTAAAGTGAAGGAAGAACAGGGTGCCTGTTTGTTAGCGAGTGCTCAGGGGCGGGAAGAGTGCACGCGGCGGACCTGAAAGGTCGTAGGAGTGGATAAATCTTTTTGTTCGTCCGTCGCGTCGTCGGCGCGACTCGAGTGACGTAATATCATTTAGAATTTATATTACCGAGTTCATCCTGCCGCCGCCCTCCAGCCGCTTCCGTCGTTTTCCCTCATCCTCCGGGCTTGCATCCCTCTGTACCTTGCGAAAAGGAAGGGTGGAACAGCCGCGAAATTACGTTAAACCCTCGCGAGATAGGGCACTCCGGTACGAGGGACCTGAAAACCTGAAACTTCCGCTTGCTACTCCGAAGAAAAAGCAGAACACGACCGGCTCTTCTCCGCAAACAATCGACGATCGACTGACGTAAATGTAAATGTAAGACCAGTTCAATTACCACCCACGCCGCCTGGGAACCGATAACATCGAATTTCTCTGATCTGATATTCGATAGATTGTATCGATCCGCAAAGTGATTTTTGTACCTGAATCGTCTTTGGACTTCCCCTGAGATTGTTTGCGACATGTGTTTATGAAACGCAAACAATGTTTATCGAATGGTATGTTAATCTAATCAAGGACAGAAGAAATCCGTATATAAAGCGCACGCTGAGGTCCAGTTAGCATCAATCAGTCGAGTTCACTGACAGCAGCAACATGGTAAGTGAATTCATGGATCAATTCTAGCACTTATTTTTTATTGCCGAGAAAGAATATCGGTATTCTAGGGTTTTTGGTCAAATTTCTGTTCTTATTGAGCATTATTAAAATTTATTTGTATAAAAGTAATTATGATATTAGTACATACACTGAATATTCATTTGCTCGTGATCGTGGTGGGATACATTACAGACTCAAACCAGCAACCATAAACTTGCAAACTCTTCGATACAGCTAGAAGCAACCGCTTTGAACAGCTTTTACACTTATTCCATTAGGGTTGGGGATCACTTTCATCTTCGGTCGAATAATTTCATCGTCCTCGAAACTTTTCGCGTGTATCAAATATTCATCCCCCATCGCAAACACGGGTCAGACCCGCGAAATTGCATTCGAGTTTCACTTTCTCCCGCGTCAGTCTCAAGCTAAGGGCCACTTATGGTTCCGTAGATGACGTTCAAAAATAATCAGTACCTTCATCCAGTTCATAACTTCATGATAAAAAATCACACAGTGATCTATCTTAGCTGATCTTCACGGCTGAGGTATCAACGCATCAAGAAGCATCTTCAGTCCGTCCAAGTTTAGGCATCCAGCTCGATTTAACCCAATTTCAATCGATCACTTAACTCTTGAGTCTATTTTAACTCTAACTATTTATTTTCAAATAAATAAACAAACGATGCTTTTCACTTGCAGATGAAATTCGTTTTGGCAGCCTTGGCCGTCCTGGCCGTGTCCACTCCCACAAATGCCTACAAGCTCCCTCGTACGGGCAGTGGGGCGTTGGCTGACAACCTTCAGGACTTCATGGACGTGATCCCGACCGACAAGATCGTTAGTCTGATCATCCGATACATCGCTGAAGACAGAGAGTTCGGTACATTGGTGTCCTACCTGAAAGACGAAGAATTCAAATCTCTGATCCGCGACACTGAGGCTATCCCGGAAGTCGTGAGCCTGCTGAACTACATCCAGAAGGGTGGCCTCGACGTCTACTACCTGGTGAACAAGTTGAACAAATTCCTGGGTCTCCCTAGCATGAAGGCTCCCAAGACCTACCAGCTCTACAAGATCTCCGGAGGAATCCGTGGTTTCTTGGACGATGTCGAAGCCCTCATCCCAGTCAGCAAGCTCAAGGCCATCTACAAGCAGAAGATGGCCACCTCTCAGATCTTCATTGACCTCATGGCGAGAATCAGGTCCCCTGACATGCAGAAGATCGCTAACGCTGTCGCTGCCAACCCCAACCTCAACGCTATCCTTCAGAAGGCTGCGAAAGCTGGCATTGACAACAAGGCTGTCGTTGAGTTCCTGGAGAGATTCCTTGGCATCCACCTCCCCATTGATGTTTAAGAGATTTTTATGGCGTTTCGATTGAGAGATGTTCAATTTTTTAATGATTTTATACTGTTTTTAATTTCGTACAATAAAGATGCATATTTGTAATTTGGTCTTTGGTTCATTGCCCCTGATGATGTGTGCTGTGTGCGTCTTATTAGAGTTTGGTATATGATAGCCATTCTACATCCAAAATAAATAAAAAAGATGCTGAAATATATCGAATTTAATATTCTGGGATTTTTCTAAAATTTTCGTAAGCAATAAATGCATAAAGATTTGCAATCTAATGGTGATGATTGAGCAGTTGTTGTTTTATATTGGAGCGTGTATTCCTTTTGCTTTGGTACTGGTCAAGAGTCGAGAGATTAGGGGAATTAAAGTCTAATAGCTGATAGCGACTGATATTGTTTAACTGATCACAATACAAATTAATTTTTATATCTGCAGACCTTAAAGATATTTTTTTCGAAAGTCATCTTATGTTCTATTTCATCTTAAATTAATGATATTTGGATCTTTTAGTGCACATTTTCTACGTATCCCTTATTATGTATTTTCAACGTGTAATAATTTATGTATCGTTATAAAAAATATACTTCAATTTTTACTGAGAAAGTGGAATATATTACTCTACCCAATCGACCTGTTTTAAGTACAATTTAAAGCAATTTCTTAATGTTCTACTTATGAATTATGTCGTAGCATAAATTATATAATTTACATGAAGGTGAAAAATGTAGTAGATATCGTATGATAATTAATGATTATTAAATTAATCACTGAAAAAGAAGTACGTTAACAACCAAGATTAAGGAATCAGTAAATCTTAGGTTAAAAATTCACCATGTTTCTCCTATTGCAGCTTTGTGAACGAAATTTGCACAATGATTCACCTGGGCTCATTTTAAAGGGCGAGATATGTACTTCTACATTCCTCTAGACCAGGGGTCGGCAACCTGCGGCTCGCGAGCCATATGCGGCTCTTTGGATGTTTTTTCTTATGAATAAATAGATTAGTTTTTTTTATCAAAAAACTTTATTTATGCGAGTACTATTTATTGTTGGCAAGAAAAAATTTTATGGCTCTTTAAAAACTTTGAAATTTTGTAAATTGTAATTTTTGACTCTTCCGACTCAAAAGGTTGCCGACCCCTGCTCTAGACTGAAGAAATGAAAATGGTATTATTTCCTAAAAAACTCAAACTTGATACATTATCGAAATTTTCCTAAAATATCAAAATTTCCATAGAACACATATCATTTTTTTTCTTCCGAAGACCGCGGTTGTGAAAATTGATATATCCTGTTCACAACAATCCCACAAAATTTTACGTACGATTTTTTGTTGTGTTGTAAGGGTTGTCCACTGATAGTATTAATAAATGTCTGACGAGAATAAGATGCAAAATTGAATTGCTTAAGAAATAGAAGGAGCTGCTGAAACACTGACCTGATACGAATTAAGGGGGATCTATACCCTACTGAAGTAACTAGAAAGAAACTAGAATCTTACTAGATTTTGGGTCGAAACATGGGTTTGCGCGCCTCGATTTTTTGTCCTTATTTAAGCAGATTTTTTGCTGGGTGAGGGCTCAGTCTACAAAGGAAGGTTAAATACAGCGCGTTCTGCTATTGATTTAACGAGATTATGTTTATATCTAATAATATGAATGCCCAAAGTAGAGAAAAAATCTAGAAAAATAACCGCAGATTTCAATGTATGTTTCTGTCTCAAAGAGACTTTTTTGACTGATGTGATGAGCAGAGCGCGCCGCGATGAACCTTCCTCTATCAAATGAACTATTATGTAGCTCAAAATATGCTCGTATAAGGACAAAAAATCGAGGCGCGTGATTTCATTCACATAGCAGAGATTTCCCCATATTACGTTCATGAAGACAGAGGTTATCTATGATGCAGAGCCAGTCTAGAGCCAATTTTATTTCAGTTAGTTTACACGAGATGGCGCCTAATCAGGAGGTCTGTCAATCAGTGCTGCGATATTGTGCAACATTTCACTGCTGCACTGCTGTTAACGTGAAATCATAGCAAAACTGACACAGACGAGATACATATTCTCATCGGTGGCACTAATATTAGTGCGACCTGCCCTGTATAACGGCATTCGCGACGAGCTGAATAGAATATGGAAATAGCAAGCAACTCCATCTCGTGTTCATTATGCAGTTGCGTGTTTATCAATGTTACCAAACTTTTTTTCTGCGCAGAGGTTGATGACATTGATAAATACTATCAACTTCTGCGCAGAAAAAAAGCTTGGTAACATTGAGCTATGATTTCACGTTGACAGCAGTGCAGCAGTGAAATGTTGCACAATATCGCAGCACTGATTGACAGTCCTTCTGACTAGGCACCATCTCGTCTAAACTAACTGAAATAAGATTGTCTCTAGATTGGCTCTCCATGAGAGAGGACCTCTGTCTTCATGAACGTAATATGGGGAAATCTCTGCTACGTGAATGAAATCACGCGCATCGATTTTTTGTCCTTATACGAGCATATTTTGAGCTACATAATAGTTCATTTGATAGAGGAAGGTTCATCACGGCGCGCTCTGCTCATCACATCAGTCAAAAAAGTCTCTTTGAGACAGAAAAATACATTGAAATCTGCGGTTATTTTTCTAGATTTTTTCTCTACTTTGGGCATTCATATTATTAGATATAAACATAATCTCGTTAAATCAATAGCAGAGCGCGCGGTATTTAACCTTCCTGTATAGAATGAGCCCTCACCCAGCAAAAAATCTGCTTAAATAAGGACAAAAAATCGAGGCGCGCAAACCCATGTTTCGACCCAAAATCTAGTAAGATTCTAGTTCCTTTCTAGTTACTTCAGTAGGGTATAGATCCCCCTTAATGCAATTGTTCTCCAAGCCAAAACAATTTCCAATCAGCAACAAATTCGCACTTCCAGTAATATATTATTAGCAATTGGATGAGCAAACCGTCTGATCACTCTGAACGCGCACGACTAGTTAATTTATCAATCGTTAGACCGTCGGATACAGTATCGCTATCGGAGACTTTATGCTAACACGACAAGGAATTAAATATTCAATTTAGTGTCTTGCATGTTGTGATGCATATCATTGCTGATTATCGCGTTCCAGGTGGGTCATAAGAAATCTTTAAGAAGATATCGGGGATGATCAATGATTCAGTGAAAAGTCGCGGTTGAAAACATTTTTACAGCTTCCCACTATACTATACATACATGTCTCGTTTATTGAAAAGAAATGTCCGTCATTTATTTATAGTTCACTCCTGTCATCGTTTGTTGCACAGATACATAATCACATCCGCTATCAAGCGGGATGATCAATCATCAATTCAGTATAAAAATTGCAAATTCAATAGAATAGCAGTATGAATAGATTCAACTAAGCATCCGATTGAAAAATGCAAATTCAAATCAACTGGAAGAGATTCGTACATGTTTTACCATTTTTATCATTTGTTTTTTAAATAGGTACTTGAACGCAGCTGGGTCTAATTATTAAACGATAATACATACCTGGAAAAGAAGACTACCGATCAATCTAATCGTCTAACCAGGTGCACATTTCAAATCTTATCTTTTGTCTTGTAATGGTGAGGACACGTCAGGTGTCAGATATCGTTCAGTATATAAAACACTGGCATCTAATTCGGAATATCATTAGTATCGCTAACCGGAGCAGTCAAGGTAAGCCATTTTATTCATTTTTATCCATTTCTGAACTTTTCTTTTCATTTTCGAAATTTTGTTATTGAACACCGATGGCAACATTTTGTAATTTATTCTTGTCTCACCGGAAAATGATTTATCTCTAAATTACTAAAAGTCTTCATCAGTCACTACTCCACCACCATATTAAATCCAACTTCTGCTCAACAGATGAGAATCCAGTTAGCAGCTCTGACCGCCTTGCTGGCGCTCGCCTCGACCAGCGCGTTGCCCGCGTTCGGGAAAGGTCCCCTCTACGACGACGTGATGTACTTCATGGACATGATCCCGATTCAGAAGATCGCAGCGGTCAGCTTGAAGTACGCAGCTGAAGACCGCGAGTTCCAAGAGCTGATGAAATACATGAAGACGACCGAGTTCAAACAGATGGTGCAGGAACTGGAGGCCATCCCTGAGTACCACAACTTCGTCAACTACATGCAGAAGAACGGAGTCTACCTGGTCGATGTCACCAACAAAGTGAACAAACTGTTGGGTCTGCCAACTTTCACACCAATGGACCTGTACAGGACGAACGGTCTGAAAGGTTTCTGGCAGGAGGTCAAGGACAAGGTATCCTACGACCAGTTCATCCACGGATACGTCTACAAGATGAGGACCTCTGCAGCTTTCCGTGGATTCGTCGCCCACCTGAAGTCCGACAACCACCAAAGGTTCGTCAACGCGATGTACTCTAACCAGAAGTACCTGACGTTCCGCAACATGATCAACAGCAGAGGTATCGACGTAGCCCTGATCGAGGACATCATCTACACCGTTCTTGGCATCGAGTTCCCACAGCTGAAAAAATTCGAGGCCGCTACTTTCTCCAACCCTCAACTCGGCAAGGACCTCCAGGAATTCATCAGCCTCCTGGACATGGAAAAAATCATGAGCATCGTGATCTCCTACATGGATGACGACCAGATCGTGAAAGCCTTCGAGTACATCTACAGCGAAGAGTTCCACGTCCTCGTTCGTCAAGTCGAGGCCATGAAGGAATACCAACAGCTCGTTCTCTACCTTGAAGACGCTGGTCTCGATATGTTCGAATTCTTGCAGAGGGTCCACCATCTCTTCGGCATGGAGGACTACGTCCCACCTACACCCCAATTATACTCCGAAACCACCTTCGTCAACAAGGGTGGACTGAAGAAAATGGTCGATGATGTGATCGCTACTCTCCCTCGGGACAAACTCAAGGCTCTCTACTACCAGAAGATGGCTAACTCCCCCGCCTTCAAGAACTTCATGCAAAAGATCCGATCTGACGATTTCAAGCACATTGTCGACTTGATATACAGTTCGCCTGTTTTCCGCGAGATGAGGGCCAAGGTCATCGCCGCTGGTCTCGATCTTGCACCGGTTAAGGAGCTCATCAAGAAGATCATCGGCTACGATCTTCCCGACGTGCCAATGAAATTCGAGGCCGTTACTTTCTCCAACCCTCAACTCGGCAAGGACATCCAGGAATTCATCAGCCTCTTGGACATGGACAAGATCATGAGCATCGTGGTCTACTACATGGATGACGACCAGATCCTGAAAGCCTTCGAGTACATCTACAGCGAAGAATTCCACGTCCTCGTTCGTCAAGTCGAGGCCATGAAGGAATACCAACAGCTCGTTCTCTACCTTGAAGACGCTGGTCTCGATATGTTCGGATTCTTACAGAGGGTTCACAAATTCTTCGGTATGGAGGCCTACGACCCACCTAAACCCCAATTATTCTCCGCAACCACCTTCGTCAACAAGGGTGGTCTGAAGAAATTCATCGCTGATGTGACCGCTACTCTCCCTCAGGACAAACTCAAGGCTCTCTACTACCAGAAGATGGCTAACTCCCCCGCCTTCAAGAACTTCATGCAAAAGATCCGATCTGACGATTTCAATCACATTGTCAACTTGATATACAGTTCGCCTGTTTTCCGCGAGATGAGGGAACAGGTCTTAGCCGCTGGTATCGATCTTGCACCGGTTAAGGAACTCATCAAGAAGATCATCGGCTACGATCTTCCTGACGTGCCAATGACATTCGAGGCCGTTACTTTCTCCAACCCTCAACTCGGCAAGGACATCCAGGAATTCATCAGCCTCTTGGACATGGACAAGATCATGAGCATCGTGATCTCCTACATGGATGACGACCAGATCGTGAAAGCCTTCGAGTACATCTACAGCGAAGAGTTCCACGTCCTCGTTCGTCAAGTCGAGGCCATGAAGGAATACCAACAGCTCGTTCTCTACCTTGAAGACGCTGGTCTCGATATGTACGGACTCTTGCAGAGGGTCCACAAATTCTTCGGTATGGAGGACTACGTCCCACCTAAACCCCAATTATACTCCGCAACCACCTTCGTCAACAAGGGTGGACTGAAGAAAATGGTCGATGATGTGATCGCTACTCTCCCTCGGGACAAACTCAAGGCTCTCTACTACCAGAAGATGGCTAACTCCCCCGCCTTCAAGAACTTCATGCAAAAGATCCGATCTGACGATTTCAAGCACATTGTCAACTTGATATACAGTTCGCCTGTTTTCCGCGAGATGAGGGCCAAGGTCATTGCCGCTGGTCTCGATCTTGCACCGGTTAAGGAGCTCATCAAGAAGATCATCGGCTACGATCTTCCTGACGTGCCAATGAAATTCGAGGCCGTTACTTTCTCCAACCCTCAACTCGGCAAGGACATCCAGGAATTCATCAGCCTCTTGGACATGGACAAGATCATGAGCATCGTGGTCTACTACATGGATGACGACCAGATCCTGAAAGCCTTCGAGTACATCTACAGCGAAGAATTCCACGTCCTCGTTCGTCAAGTCGAGGCCATGAAGGAATACCAACAGCTCGTTCTCTACCTTGAAGACGCTGGTCTCGATATGTTCGGATTCTTACAGAGGGTTCACAAATTCTTCGGTATGGAGGCCTACGACCCACCTAAACCCCAATTATTCTCCGCAACCACCTTCGTCAACAAGGGTGGTCTGAAGAAATTCATCGCTGATGTGACCGCTACTCTCCCTCAGGACAAACTCAAGGCTCTCTACTACCAGAAGATGGCTAACTCCCCCGCCTTCAAGAACTTCATGCAAAAGATCCGATCTGACGATTTCAATCACATTGTCAACTTGATATACAGTTCGCCTGTTTTCCGCGAGATGAGGGAACAGGTCTTAGCCGCTGGTATCGATCTTGCACCGGTTAAGGAACTCATCAAGAAGATCATCGGCTACGATCTTCCTGACGTGCCAATGACATTCGAGGCCGTTACTTTCTCCAACCCTCAACTCGGCAAGGACATCCAGGAATTCATCAGCCTCTTGGACATGGACAAGATCATGAGCATCGTGATCTCCTACATGGATGACGACCAGATCGTGAAAGCCTTCGAGTACATCTACAGCGAAGAGTTCCACGTCCTCGTTCGTCAAGTCGAGGCCATGAAGGAATACCAACAGCTCGTTCTCTACCTTGAAGACGCTGGTCTCGATATGTACGGACTCTTGCAGAGGGTCCACAAATTCTTCGGTATGGAGGACTACGTCCCACCTAAACCCCAATTATACTCCGCAACCACCTTCGTCAACAAGGGTGGACTGAAGAAAATGGTCGATGATGTGATCGCTACTCTCCCTCGGGACAAACTCAAGGCTCTCTACTACCAGAAGATGGCTAACTCCCCCGCCTTCAAGAACTTCATGCAAAAGATCCGATCTGACGATTTCAAGCACATTGTCAACTTGATATACAGTTCGCCTGTTTTCCGCGAGATGAGGGCCAAGGTCATTGCCGCTGGTCTCGATCTTGCACCGGTTAAGGAGCTCATCAAGAAGATCATCGGCTACGATCTTCCTGACGTGCCAATGAAATTCGAGGCCGTTACTTTCTCCAACCCTCAACTCGGCAAGGACATCCAGGAATTCATCAGCCTCTTGGACATGGACAAGATCATGAGCATCGTGGTCTACTACATGGATGACGACCAGATCCTGAAAGCCTTCGAGTACATCTACAGCGAAGAATTCCACGTCCTCGTTCGTCAAGTCGAGGCCATGAAGGAATACCAACAGCTCGTTCTCTACCTTGAAGACGCTGGTCTCGATATGTTCGGATTCTTACAGAGGGTTCACAAATTCTTCGGTATGGAGGCCTACGACCCACCTAAACCCCAATTATTCTCCGCAACCACCTTCGTCAACAAGGGTGGTCTGAAGAAATTCATCGCTGATGTGACCGCTACTCTCCCTCAGGACAAACTCAAGGCTCTCTACTACCAGAAGATGGCTAACTCCCCCGCCTTCAAGAACTTCATGCAAAAGATCCGATCTGACGATTTCAATCACATTGTCAACTTGATATACAGTTCGCCTGTTTTCCGCGAGATGAGGGAACAGGTCTTAGCCGCTGGTATCGATCTTGCACCGGTTAAGGAACTCATCAAGAAGATCATCGGCTACGATCTTCCTGACGTGCCAATGAAATTCGAGGCCGTTACTTTCTCCAACCCTCAACTCGGCAAGGACATCCAGGAATTCATCAGCCTCTTGGACATGGACAAGATCATGAGCATCGTGGTCTACTACATGGATGACGACCAGATCCTGAAAGCCTTCGAGTACATTTACAGCGAAGAGTTCCACGTCCTCGTTCGTCAAGTCGAGGCCATGAAGGAATACCAACAGCTCGTTCTCTACCTTGAAGACGCTGGTCTCGATATGTTCGGATTCTTACAGAGGGTTCACAAATTCTTCGGTATGGAGGCCTACGACCCACCTAAACCCCAATTATTCTCCGAAACCACCTTCGTCAACAAGGGTGGTCTGAAGAAATTCATCGCTGATGTGACCGCTACTCTCCCTCGGGACAAACTCAAGGCTCTCTACTACCAGAAGATGGCTAACTCCCCCGCCTTCAAGAACTTCATGCAAAAGATCCGATCTGACGATTTCAATCACATTGTCAACTTGATATACAGTTCGCCTGTTTTCCGCGAGATGAGGGAACAGGTCTTAGCCGCTGGTATCGATCTTGCACCGGTTAAGGAGCTCATCAAGAAGATCATCGGCTACGATCTTCCTGACGTGCCAATGTACTAAGGTTCCTGCTCCGAGGCTAATACACGATTTGGATAACGAGACTGCTCTTTACTACTGTGAAATTGTTTGTCTAAATTATGTACAGTTTTTAATAAATTTGAAAGATTGAAAATATTCTTCTGTGGTCTCGCGTTTGGTATACCTGTCATTAGATGTATTGGGTAGTAGCATAAGTTCATAGTGGTTTTATTTTCGCGTTTGTTCTTAGTCAATTTACCTACTTCTTTTAAAATTTTGTACAGCATTCTGAAGTGCTTTTTCCGCTCTACAAGCGTGTTCCAATCGTTATCTTGAATAACATACTCTTGAGTAACCTAAATCTTCTGTAAACAGGAGCCAAGTTCCTATGGCCGTAAAAAGTTGTGAGATCAAACAAAATACGGCCAAGTTCGTTAGCTTAGAAATACCTCTTGCAATACTGAAAAAAGCGTTTGTAAAAATTAGTTTAAAAGAACGCTATTTAATTCTTAAAGAGATGCATGAAGGGCTAAATTATTCAAACTTGGCCGCTACCTAACACCATTTATAGCCATTGGTTTAAAAAGTAACAGACAAGTTTGAATAATTTAGCCCTTCATGCATCTCTTTAAAAATTAAATAGCGTTCTTTTAAAGTAATTTTGCAAACGCTTTTTTCAGTATTGCAAGAGGTATTTCTAAGCTAATGAACTTGGCCGTATTTTGTTTGATTTCACAACATTTTACGGCCATAAGAACTTGGCTCCTGTTTACAGAATGTTTTTGTTGGGATTTTATCACTTTTTGTTGAAATTTCAACAATTATCAAGTTTATGGTTATTACTATTCTGATCCCTGATTCATTAAATCCTAAACATTTATCTTTTTTTGGTATATATTGCAAAGAATAAAATGCTGTAACGACAAGATTTTTCGTTTAAGACCTTATTTTTTTAATGACAATTTCGCATTTATTACGAAAGAACCGATGCACTAATAATATGCATATTAATAATTTATCTGTATCTATACCTAATAAGCAATTTTCACTTCTGTCGCGCGTGATTTTCCACGCGGAAGGTATTTTGTGGTTGGGCATACCCTATATGCTTCGCGTAAGGTTTTTCGAAAATTTCGTTATTTTTGCGATAGGACGCACCGTTCCCGAGATGCAGCCTTTTTTTTTGAAAAATAAAAGGCTACATACGTCATGTGGCTGGGCATATCATACATGTCTCGCGTAAGGTCTTTCGAAAATTTCATTATTTTTGCGGTAGGACGCACCGTTCCCGAGATACAGCCATTTTTTAATTTTTTTTGTTTAAAAAATCGAAAGATTCCATACGTCATGTGGTTGGGCATACCCCATGTGCTTTTCGGTTGAGCCTTTTGAAAATTTCATTATTCTTGCGGTAGGATGCACCGTTCCCGAGATACAGCCATTTTCTATATGTACTATACTACGTATCTATTTCGTAATGTTTTTTTTCAATACCACCCCTTTAAGGTGTAAAATGTCAAACTTTGACAATTATTCCTTTGAGAGTTTGTTATGGTGGACCTGTGTGCCAAATTTCGAGCTTGTAGGTCAATGGGAAGTACCCAAAAGGTTTTGATGATCTGTCAGTCAGTCAGTCACTGACAAATTTATCGATTTTTGAGGTCCTATATCTTAGAACCTACTAATGTTGGAAGATTAATGTTTTGTCAATATTGAGACATGATATATAGCATTTAACAAGTGTACGAAATTATATCTCTCTATCTGCCTCCAGTGCCGAGTTATAAGCCTCTAAAAAACGCCTCAGTTGTTTCGTGTAAAAGGAGGTAGTGCAAGAACTTGACTGGTGCACTACCGTGCACCTAGATAACCTAAAATGGAATTTCCACGCGGCAAAAATCACCATTTTCGATATCTATTGTTGTTCGCTTTTCATCAAGGCCAGAACGCCACCGAAGCAGCTAGAAATATCTGCGCCGTGTATGGAGAGGGTGTCATAGGAGAATCTACTGCACAGAAATGGTTTGCCAATTTTAAAAATGGCAATTTTTGCCTGGAAGACACACCACGCTCCGGTCGACCTCCCAAATGCGACGAGGTCCGCCTTAAGACACTTTTGAAGGAGGACGGCCGTCAAACGGGCAGGGAGCTGGCCAAGAAGATGGGCAGTACTGCTATGACAATTTCTCGCCAGCTTCAAACAATGGGATTTGCTCAAAAACTTGGAGCATGGGTGATTTCAAAATATTCAATAAAAAGGATTAATAAAAAAATCCCTACGAACTTATGTTACAACCCAATAGTTTAAGTTTAAGTATAATGCTAGTTGCTAACAAAAGTATTAAGTTTAAAAATTGACATTTTTTTACCGCTGTTCGAGTTCGAGAAAATAATCCCTATTCCTGAAAATGAAAAAGCAATGTGAGAACGAATAAAAAGAATTGTTTCTATTTCATGAACGTTAAAATAAGAAAAGATCGCCGCTTAATCGAACAATCGACTCTATGGAAACGCGAAAAAATTCGATTATCAATCAAAGAACGTTTGATAAAGTCCATCCGGAAATCGCACCCCACCTTCGCCGTTCAAATCAAACGGAATATGGTGCACCGTCGATTCCCGGCTATAGTGATCAATTCCGTGCGCCATTGGGGACCGGCACGGCACGGCGCTTCGTTAACGCGTCGAAAGTTTCGTCGATCAAACGAGAAAGCAAAGGGGCGCCGCGTGCGTCGAATGGCCGGCGGTGCTCGCGGCCATTCAATAAATAAAAGAGGACGGGGCTCGAACACGTGGCGCTAACTTTTAAAAGGAAATCGAGGGGCTGTCTTAACCGGCGCGTCTTCCTTCTGGGGGTGGAAGAGGAACGAGGAACAAAGGGGGTGAAACGAACCGGCGCTGTCGGTCTCTAATTAAAATTGTTACAATTTAATAAGCCTCGGAACTCGCTGTCGCGCCTTCGTAATGGAAAATCGTAAGAATCTCTCTATCGTTTTGCACATCGAGACTCGTATGCAACAATTTTCACTAAGTATATTTTTAATGCGAGTAAGAATTTAAATGCTCTGTATCATATCGAACAATTTGTACCGCGCATATTTTCGAATATACGTAAATAATCATATGAAAGACCCGTATTATTTTGCATATTGAGGCTTACGCTATATTGGAAGTTACCGATGCAATATTGACATATTGCATCGAATAATATCTGAACGAACAAGAAAGTATTGGTCTACAATGTATTGTACAAAATCGATGGTTCGGACCGAGCGTGAAAAGCAAGCGAGGAACTGTAGCAAGGAGAAAGGGTCGGGGCTGTCTCTAATTAAAATTGTTGCAATTTAATAAGCCTCGTAGCTCGGCGCCGTAATGGAAAGTCATGAGGAGCAGGCCGAGATCCAGTAACACCGATAAATGGAAGGCGAATGATCGAGTGAAACGGGAAATCCCGCTGAGAAATGTCTTACACGAAGCAAGAAAAATCGGACGCGACCGTGTCGGGGGTTGGGTGCTCGACTCGATGAAGGCTGAGGGTACGGAAGAGCCGAGGAAGCTAGATAACAGGAAAAAGAAAGGCCGAAGCGCAACAGAAAACAAAAAGAGCTGTCTTCGCAGTCTTTCAAACTTCCCGACCTCCGCTCGACTGGCCGCGCAACTCCGCTGCGCGAGTTAATCGAGTCTGTGGAGATAGTTTATGAAGTCGATGGATAATTACGGTCGCTGACCAGCGAATTAGGGCCAGTTGATTTTTCGGAACTGGTTCCGATCTTTCGAAGTACCCGGAGGAGCAGCTGTGATAGCTGAATATGAATTATCGATAATCTCCAGAAAAATGTATCGATGCATTATCGATACGTTTCTTTATTATTATTATTATTATTATTATTATTATTACTATAAACGGACCGAAGCCCTTTTACATTGTAAGAATATGTTAGACAATTTGAGTTATCCACGTGTTCTATTTTATCGACATGTACCCATCTATATGTAGTTCGTTGGTATGTGTGTGACGCGCGCTTGTTGCGTATTTCTTTTGTTGAGATGTTAAGTAGTCTCCTTTACGTCGTAGGACAGGAAAATTTCAACCAAAAGGCGTCGACTATTTATTGGTGGGTTATTCGAATGAGAGCAAAGCTTATAGATTGTGGAAACCCGGTACCAAAGTAGTAATTAAGGCTCGGGATGTAAAATTCTTTGAAACCATAGAGTTCCCCCAAGTATCGACAAGGGAGACGTTCTTCCTGCCTGAATCCGCTCCAGATGCACTAGAAGAAGGCCAAGAGAATGAGGTTCAAAACTTCGATGAAACAGATGACGAGAATGGGTCACAAAACGAAGATGTGAATGGATCACAAAACGAAAATGTGAATGGATCACAAAATACAGACTCAACTACTCAAATGCGCCGAGGACCAGGTCGTCCAAAAATCGAAAGAACCGGCAAGCCTGGCAGACCACGTAAAATTTATCAGGTAATGAATACGCAATGCTCCGATCCTAAAAATATATCTGATATTTTAGCACAAGACGATAGTGAGGCATGACTGGCCGCCATGCAAAAAGAATACAACACCCTGCAAGAAAACAAGACTTGGACACTTGTACCAAGACCGATTCACAAGAAAGTATTGACGAACCGATGGGTGTTTAAGAAGAAGAAAAATCAGGATGGCCAAGTTGAGCAATATAAAGCACGTTTGGTTGCCGGAGGTCATACGCAGGAATACGGAGTTGATTACGACGAGGTTTTTGCACCTGTAGCGAGATACGAGATAATTCGTACGTTACTGGCTGCATCAGTAAATGAAGAAATGCATATACACCAAATGGATGTAACGTCGGCCTATGTACAGGGTGAATTACACGATGAAGTGTATATGGAACAGCCCAAAATGTTTGTCGACCCGAAACACGAAGAAAGCGTGTGCAAATTGCTTAAGCCACTATACGGCCTAAAGCAATCAGGGCGAGAGTGGTATAAAAAGTTAGATAATTACATTCAAAATATCGGAGGTAAACGCACGGCAGCAGATCCATGCGTATATGTCATAGGTAAGAATGAAGACAGAGTTATCATGGTTGTATATGTAGATGATTTAATTTTGGCATCAAAGAAACTCGAGAAGATTAATATAATTAAATCAAAAATGAAATCAGCGTTCAAAATAGTGGATCTTGGTCAAATTAATAATATTCTTGGAGTAAACGTGCAACGGGAAGGAGCAACCGGAAGGATACGTCTTTCACAAAAGAAATATATAAAAGAATTGATCGAAAAATTCAACATGGAACATGCAAAAGGTGTATCAACCCCGATTGAATCAAATCTGAAGATTACGAAAGAAATGTGTCCTACAACAGAAGATGAAAAACGCGAAATGGAAAATCGACCGTATAGGGAATTGGTCGGTGGTTTGATTTATCTGGCTAATGCCACACGGCCAGATATAGCGTTCGCGGCAAATACATTAAGTCGTTTTTGTAGCAATCCGGGTAAACAACATTGGTTAATTGCGAAGCGAATTTTGAGGTATTTAAAGGTTACGTCTCATTACACTTTAAATTACGATAAAAATAAAGAAAGCCTCAGAGGTTACACAGACTCTGACTGGGGAGGAGATGGTGATGACCGTAGATCTTGTTCGGGTTGCGTTTTGACGTTAGCGGGAAGTCCGATTAGCTGGAAGTCAAAAAGACAAAATTCGGTTGCCTTATCGACTATGGAAGCTGAATATGTAGCACTTTCAGAAACAACACGAGAAATAATTTACATTAGACGATTGTTGTGCGATATGGGATTCGATAAATATGAAAAATCTCCTATAACTATATTTTGCGATAATCAAAGCGCAATAGAATTATCAAAGAATGCTAAGTTCCACAAGCGTAGCAAGCATATTGATATAAAGTATCATTTCACTCGGGAACTAGTAGAAAAAGGGGATATTATTATTAAGTATTTGCAAACGGATCGTATGCTTGCTGATATGTTAACTAAGTCTTTGAGCAAACACGATCAATGTATAAAAATGTTAAATTTAAGTTAGATTGCATTTGTGTTTGTAAGCAAGTGACACTTGTGTTTCGGGCACATGTCGATAGGAGGAGTGTAAGAATATGTTAGACAATTTGAGTTATCCACGTGTTCTATTTTATCGACATGTACCCATCTATATGTAGTTCGTTGGTATGTGTGTGACGCGCGCTTGTTGCGTATTTCTTTTGTTGAGATGTTAAGTAGTCTCCTTTACGCCGCCATGTGATACGCATGTATATTACATACAATTATAGCTAAATATATTCAACCAAGTTGTGTGATAATAAACTATAATATTTATTATCCCGAATCTTCTGTCATACATAAATGTTTACAATAGAAAACAATAAAGGATTACTCGTATAGTAACATAGAAGGGACATGCACAAAAACTAATGGTACTAACTATATGGTATTATCCCATAATTCTGCGTAATTGTTTTTTAAACATGTGCAAAGACTCAATGAAAAAATCCACACGATTATACAGAGTATTAGAGTCTGCAATAATGCGATTTATTGGATTAATTAATCCATAGGAAGATTTGGCTTTAAGGGTTTGAAAACCTGGTTTCAATGAGATATCGATAATTTTTTAAACGATACATCGATAAATTATCGATACCGTGTCAATGATATATCGATAATTTTTTAAAAGATACATCGATAAATTATCGATACGTGTCAATGATATATCGATAATTTTTTAAAAGATACATCGATAAATTATCGATACGTGTCAATGATATATCGATAATTTTTTAAACGATACATCGATAAATTATCGATAATGTTTTAAACGATATATCGATAAGTTTGAACGATATATTGATAAAGTATCGATAATTCCTTGATCGATATATCAATAAATCGTGAATAATTTATTAATCGATACACCAATATCGATTTTGTACGATGTATCGATAAACTGTCGACATTTTCTTGAGCGATATAGAATATAGATAAATCATCGATATTACTAATATGGACATTGATCGTTCTCGATACAATTTATCGATGTCATTGCGATATCCTCGAACCGCGAAAATAATTTCGATTTGAATTGATATTCGGAATTGATTGTATGTAGATATTGTGATTTCTGCGTATCATGAACAGGGGTGGCTCGTCGCATTACTCGTCAAGTAAAATTCCTAAAGTCCACAATCAGCGATGATAAAGTGATTCGTGATGATCAAGACCGATGTCGCCACTCAGGTGTCCATCACACCGCTCGCAACTCGCAAACGCGTGTAGCTGATAATAACTTGACGGCGATGGCCACGTCCGCCGTTAATTCGCAGTTCGTCAATTAAAATTTTATCTTCACCCGACAACAGCGTTCAAGCGACGACGGAAATTTCAATTAAAATTTTATCTGTAGGCGAACAAAGCCTTGCGCAACGGTGACCGAAATTTCCATGACGCTACGTGCGACCAAAGGTTGACAAAGTACACCGCTGCTACATAGATCCTCGTTCCCTTAAATTCTCCCTACTTTCCAACAAAAATGTGCTGTAATACAAAAACACTGAACAACATTTTATACTTTATACGAATAGCACCGTTCGAGAAAGGAGGCTTCTGATGAACACGGTGATACATAGTATGTACCACTCGAGAAATTAAGATTACGATTAAAAAATGGCTCGATTGTGGAAGATAAAATCACGATCGTTACTGATACAGGTATCATTTATACAGGGTGTCTCAGCTGAAGGAGGCCACCTAAATAACTCCTTCATTTTTAATGGCACAAAAAAAATATTTTTGGCGTAATGGAAATGGTATCGAAGGTGGAATATCATAGAAGAACAATTTCTTTTGTCCTATCGGGAATATTTTATAGGGAAAACTTATCTTTTTTATTCCATCTTGTTAATAACATTAGCATAATCAAATGTATTTTTTCAGCCGCTATAAGATGGAATAAAAAAAGATTTCCCGATAAAAAAATAACGATGACCTTGAAAAAACTATGAAAATTTAATCGGACAAAAGAAATTGTTCTTCTATGATATTCCTCCTTCGATACCATTTAAATTATGCCATAAATATTTTTGTGTCATTAAAAATAGCGGAGATATTTAGGTGGCCTCAGAATTTCAGAAGGGAATGATGAAAACGAGAACAGAGGCAATTGTCAGTTTTAAAAATTTATTTACTCATACAAGACATGAATTTCACGATGCAAAATAAATTGTACACAAGATTTTACCACTCGCTAATTGCTACGAACAACATGGGCAGTAAGAATGATAGCATACGCAGCTCCAAAACTGTCTTTTGGAACACCAGCGTTGTGAGCGCTATCTTGCAGCTTCGCTAGATTTGGATTCGAAAGAACTCTCAAGTACAATAAGACATTTCCAGGCGACTGCAGCTCTTCGACAAGATCTTTGATCACAGCAGAAGACTTCTGTTTCTCTTCTAGCAATTGCTTCAACTTATTTATTGGCACAACACCGCGTAGGTCCTTGATGAGACCTTGGGCTCCTCCGGTGATCTCGCGATAGGTAGACAGAGGTTTGATAGGGTTCAATTGAAGGGATTTGTTCAGTTTGTTCAGCAGACTGTAGATATCGAGTCCAGCCTTCTGGATGTAGTTCGCCAGCTGCTTGAATTGACGGATTGCTTCAACTTCTTTGATGAGCTTGGCAGAGTCGGCCGATGATGCTAGTTTTAGAAGAGCTTGAATCTCATTGTCGTTAGCGATGTAGGCTCGGATGATCTCGACAACGTCATTCAGTGGCACGAGGTCCACGAACTCTTGCGCTTCTCTGGCGAGTGCACCGGAGCCTGCAGCTGGGACCTTGTATGCAGTCGAAGGGCTAGCTGCAGCCAAAAGTGCCAAGGCGACAAGTGCGAACTTCATCTGCGAGGAAAATGGCGAAGTTTTATTAAATAGTCATTTTGATAAAGAATAGGATTTAAAACATTTGAGGTATTACTACGATAAATGCTAAATGTGTGGCACTCACCTTGTGTCTTCTGAACTTCCAGCTGATAGTATTGAAGGGGATATAGCACTGGACGTCTTAATGCTGTAGCTTATATACCCTTTTCATTTATCACTAGATTAACAGGATTAGCTAATCTACAATCTTCTGTTGTCTATGTGTTGTCACAATCTAAATTCAATAATAGAAAAATTCTTGTTTTCACAGAGAATGTTGATATGAGAGGCTTTATTTTGATATCAAATCGTTAAAGAGACAAGCAAGAAGCGTGAGCTATGTTTATAGTCTCATTTTTTAAAAAATACTGTTGTAATTCTTAAAACATTGGAACCAACATCGTTTAATTATATTTATACACTGCTAAAATGATTACTGTTCTTACCAACTAGCAAAAGCAATTTTTTCTTCATCTTTATTTTTACGAAATCATCTACAAAATCAAGAACACAAAATCTTTTGAAATTTTTCGTAGAAATTCAATTCTGCGTTCAATCGCAGCTCTAGCAAGGCAGCAGAGTCTGTGTCAGATAAAAATGAAGGTCCTTCAGCAACTCCCCAGCGAATCCAACTTCAAGACCGCTCTCCTCAGCCCAGAAATAATGATGATGCATCATCCTGTTCTGTCTCAGCGCGTTACAGAGGTCGTCGAAATCATTCGACTTCAGCATCATCAACAGCCTACGAAAGCTGCCAGAATACCTGACCTTCTGCTTCAGCAACTCGTTCAACTCGTGCAACGGTATAGTGTGCAGGATTTTATCAATCATCACTGTCAATCCTCCAGCCGCCGCGTCCTTATTCTTCCTGACGTACCTTGGCGCCATTTTCCAGGCAATCTGGAGCTTCTCTGTCCAGTAATCCACGTCCAATCCGTTTTTCATCAGAAAAAGAATTATACGATTCACTTGGGGCATGTCCTGAAGCTCTCTGATTAAGAATCGTTTGTGGTCGTTGATGAAGCTGACAGTTTCTCCGATCTGTTTGTCATATTTCATGTATCGCTCGACGATCTCCTGGATGTCGTTCTGAGGCACGAACGCTAGGATGTCCCACAGGTCCTCGTCCAACGAGCTGTTGTCCTTCAATGGTGGTTGGTTCATCAGATCAACTTCTTCAGACCGGTGACCCATTCGATAGGCTAGAAAACTAATTAAAGCCACCGAGGCTGCGGCGAACGCGCTCATTATTAATATTTGTGGATTCATTGCTGTGGATTTTCTGTCGTTGAGGCTACATCGAAGTCATTGTGTTGGGATTGTAAGTATTTTCATCGTTCACCTGGAAGAAGATGATGAAAGAAATAATTAGAGAAAAGTTAAAAGACAAAAATGGATTATTGAAAACGAACAAAATCTGTACAGCATCAGATCGAAATTATTAGAAATGCTATTTACTGTGTTTGTAATTTCAGTATCCGAGCAGCAGGATATTAAGTAACGACGCGAACTTCCCGCGCCATTGTACGTTAACGAACGCTTCCGTGGGGTTTCAGGAACGCCGAACGAAACCCTGTAGCAGGTTATGGCAGTCGAAAGAACTTCCCGCAAAGAGGAACGTCCCACTCCTGGAACCGTTGTAACAAGTTTCGAGATTGCGGAACGGTAATGCCGGTGATAGAATTCGGATCTGTTGTTTCTTCAGGATTTAGTAGCCTCGAGACAATGGAAACTTTAATCGCATTTTAATTTTCGCGAGTAACGCGAAGTAAACTCGGTCCGAGACATTTTCAAACTGTGCTGCATTCACGACCCTTGCGAAATAAATAAACAATATCCATTGGATGCGAAACAATGGCTGGCAGTACGGTATAGTGACTCTAGTTCTATTAATTGTACCCGAAAAACCAGTATCAAAATTATCTGACGTGAAATTCATGATATTCGTGATATTTGTCTGTGATTTATGCGAAATGAAAATGGTCTATACCAGTTGCAAGGAACTGGTGTGAAATTGACATATAATTTAAAAAAAAATATTTATCATTTAGACTATATCGCCGCCTGAATGTAAGAACTAGGTAACTTGAAATTTGGACATTTTGAGTTATCTACTCCGTATCAAAGAAGAAATCAAGTAGAACTTAATGTAAAAACTGGGCAACCTATCAAAGTAATCTACGACATCTAGTAAGCAGTGTTCAAAGTAGATAACAAATAAATACAGATGTCTATTTATGTTATAAATGGGCAACTCGACTATTAAAAAATTTTTTTTAATCCAAAATTATGTTTTTTCATGTATTGTTCCACTTAAAATAAATAAATATGAGCAGATATTAGCATTATGTTTAATATAACGGTCTCCCTACCATAATCTTAAAACCTTAAAATACTGTTTAAATTACTGTTAAATTTGTTATATACTGTTATATACTGTTAAAATTGTTTCATCAATTTCTCTAAAATAAAGAATTGTAAGTTACCTAGTTCTTACATTCAGGCGGCGATATACAATGGGTGTACAAAATATTCGTACACCTTTTAAAAACTAATAAGTTTTTTATAATTGTACCAAACGACCTGATTTTTTATAATCAATTAGAAGCATTAGTTTACAAACTGATATGCAAAAAAGATTTTCCAATAATTACAATTTACAAGGTTGCAGGCAAAAATAAAGAGGCATCGAAATCGATTGACTCAGGAAAAAACAACAGGCGTCGAAAGATGTACGATTCTGTGGATTTTAAGCAGAAACTGATCAAAAGTCGTGGAAAACTACGATTTCCACCATTTTTAACCGCTTGTAGCTCGTGTGTATGTTAATCGATTTCAATGAAATTTTCAACATGTGTATGACTAACATAGATCTACAAAATATACATTTTAAATTTTCATTAAGGACCCAAATAAAAAAGTTTTAAAAAATGCCTTTCTTATTTTTGCATTTAACCTTGTAAATTGTAATTTTTGAAAAATCTTTTTTGTATGTCATTTCGCCAACCAATGCTTCTAATTGATTATAAAAAATCAGGTTGTTTGGTACAATTATTAAAATGTTATTAGTTTTTAAAGAGTGTACGAATACTTTGTACACCCACTGTAGAAGTGGATCTAGGCTAGGAACGAAGTCAGAGACAACAAGAAAAGTTGCTGCTGCGTTAAATATTTATTTCATGATTTTCCCAAAACTTGAATACATACGAATTAACAAAAGTATGTTGCACAATTAATGCTGGCTACGAACAACATGAGCAGCCAAGAGGACGCTGTATCCAAGCGGGAAGTCCTTCTGAGCGACTCCTTGATTCTGAACAGCAGCGGACAACTTAGCAACATGGGCGCTCTTAACAACGGCTTCAGAGATTTTAGCGTACTTCGGGTTGGTGAACTCCTTGAGAAGATCTTTGACCACGGGGGAGTTCTTGCTCTTCTCGTTGAACAATTTCTTGATCTGTTCCAAAGGTACGACAGCTTTCAGGTCATCCAGGAGACCTTTGACTCCCTTGCCACTGACCGGCTTGTAGGTGTCCAGGGGCTTGATGGGCGCTAACTTGAGAGCCTTGTTCACAGCATTCAACATGAGGTAGATGTCGACACCGGCCTTCTGAATGTAGTTCGCTAATTCCTTGAATTCAGGGATTGCTTCCACTTCCTTGATGTAGGCCACGGTATCGGCGGATGATGCGATCTTTAGTACAGCTTGCACCTGTGCATCTTGACTGATGTAGTCCTTGATGATGCTTTTTACCTCCTTCAGCGGGACCAGGGCCACGATGTCATTGAGTTCCTTGGCCAGGGCACCTGAGCCTGAAGCTGGCACCTTCCAGGCATTCAGCGGGCTGGCAATTGCCACCAGAGCCAAAGCTGCGAGTATGAATTTCATCTGCGAAAATAAAGGACGCATTTGTTAGAATTTTGTTAGTTGATTCGTAAGAGAATTTCTGATGAAAACTGGAAGAACGGTAGTATAATAGATGAATTATGAGAACCAAATTATTTAAAAATCAAAACCAAATTCAAGAGAATTTAATTAAAACATTCAATAACATAAGTCTACTCTATGTAGTAAATTATTTTCGCAAAGTCCAAAGAACTTGGCAAGCAGTTCAGCAATATAGTTAAGAGTAATATCAATTTGTTCAACAATTTTCAAAGAATTATTCGAATAAATGTTTGGTCACTTACCTTGAGGCTTCGGGACTTCTCGTCGTTGCTTCTTCAGAGGAAGTTAATGTTGAGTCGGTCGAACGTCGAAATTTATATACCGTGAGCCCTATCAGTTTCAAAGAAGTAGATAAGGCAAAATTTTGTTCCAAGTATTATATCACACTTGAACAACCTGTCCCCCGTGATGTAAGATCTGTATCAATTATCTTGTAATAATTAAACGATCGAGCACTAGAGATAGCACACCATCGACTTCTGCACGAAATATTAAATAAAAATGTCTATCTAGTCGCAATAGAATTTTTTCTTCTTGACATAATTGCAATTATTGAACTTCCAATACTGATAATGACAGAAAAATACATACTTCACGACATGATAGTCTGCAGCTTGTCAAATAAGTTTATCTTGTAGAAGGAAAACAACATGAGATCTAAGGAGCATGTAATCGAGAAAAATTTACAATTGTTTTTGAAGAAATAATAAAAAATGCAGATTTACAACGATCTTCAGAAATTAATTGCAGCTGTTATCTCGATATGCTGTACGTGTATATGACAACACAAACTTGCAGATGTTATGCTTCTGAGAATTCTTTATCATTGTTGGAACTACCAAAAATTGTTACTTAGAATGTAAAGGAACCTAATCATTTTTCTATGAAACCGCGGACCACCTGTGCGATATATTTATTTTGATTTTTGATAACTTGGATAATCGGAACCCTTATCAAAATGGACGCAAGAATAATTTCTTGGTCCGAGGAAGAACATTGACAGAACATTGAACAGTGCATCATTAGATGAAGACAATATAGATCCTATCCAGAATTTGCACGAAAGGAAGAAATTAAACTACGTTCTAAAGAAAATCTCTAATCAAGTTTCGTATCAGTTTTCAGCAAAAGTTCCACTCGATATTCACGTGTTAACGATCTTCGATGACTCCCATTTTCATACATGAAACAAGATAATGTTTTGGTGTGTCATAGCTACGTAACAATGAATCGAACTTTGGATAAAATGACATATCGTGCGGTTATGATCGACCTGTGGATTGATAACACGTCAACAATCTAATCATATCAAACTGTTTCATCTGCACAATATATAAAACGCAGTCGCTACGTACTCAGATTAATCTTCTCCTAAACATTGAAGACGACGCATCCTCAGTCATCAAAGCAAGTATCAAAGTATCTAGTATCAAATGTATGTATGTTCCCTCTTTTATTTTAAGTTGATATAAAAATTATTAATTAATTTTTAAAAAATCTGTCTAGATCTATAAAGATGAAATTCGCCGCAATAGTATTGTCGGTCCTGGCCCTGGCCACGTGCCTAACTGCCTACAAGCTGCCAGCAGTTGGCTCAGGAGAGCTAGCTAAGGACTTGCAGGATATATTGGACCTCCTCCCCCTCGATGAGGCAGCCAAGATAGCCAGAGCTTACCTGACCCAAGACAAGGAGTTCAGGACTAGTTTGGACATCCTGAAATCCCCAGAGCTGAAGGCATTCGTGAGGGACGTTGAGGCTTCACCTGAACTGGCCGAATTAGCTCACTTCATGCAGGGAGCAGGTCTGGACGTATATACATTGCTGAAGGGTCTGAACGAGGCCCTGGACCGACGCAGTTTCCATCCCAGAGATATGTCCGAAACTGAAATCACCGGAGGACTCGCAGGATTCGCAAAGGACTTTGGTGCTCTGGTGCCACAAGACAAAGCACAGGCTTTGATGGAGGAAAAGGTCGCTGCTGGAGGTGTCTTCGCTGAATACTACAAGAGGAGTCTGAGTGACAAATTCGTCAACTTCTACATCAACTCATCATTGAACGTTCACTACCAGATCTTGGTCAGGGAAGCCGAGTTGAGAAATGTTGACACCGAAGCGTTCCAACAGCTCTTCCCATACCTACTCGTTGTCAAATTAGTTATGGGTTAGTGATGTTTGGAAGCTTCATGCCGATGTACTCGAGGCTATTTGGTCTCCTTCTTTATGGAAAATGATCTTGTTTCTCTGTTTACTCGAAGATGAAATGAAGAAAAAATTATTTTTTGGTTTGGGGAAAGGGTAGATCAATGTTGTTATTGTTGTTGTTATATTTTGAAATGATTTAAAAATTTTTTTTGTTGAACTTAATTTTCCTGATGTTATTCTGACCCTTCTCTTATTCCTAAAATGTTACGTACGAAGGAGATTAATGTTCAGAAATTAATTATTAACTCCATATAATTACTGGACTGTAGATATTTATGCGCTTATGGCATCTGTACGTATATAACTATACTGCGTGTAGTAATAGAATTTTTTAAATTTTCAATGCAGTTCCGATTTATTGCAATTTTTCAAAAATTTCTTTTCGCATCCAGTAGTAAAGTAATTGCTTCAGCTCCACAAAAATGTTCAAATCGTATAGTACTATATTAAAAAAGTTATCGTTTTTTTTAGAGCGTCCGAATATTAATTCGTTTCACTGTATGAGTGAGAGAGTATCGAGAACGTAAGCGAATGTCTTTTGTGTTCTTCATCCGTGCCGTGTTGTTATTTGTAGTTTTCCACAATAAATTTAATTATGACCCACACGTATTGATAACAAATAACTACTATAACAGTACCAACGACAATATGAAGTGTATCTGTAAGATAACGTGAAATCTACATTACTGGAAATTAAACAATATATTCTAATAAAAATCACTAATCCTGCTTTATGCGTGGCAGCAAAAGTTCCACCCGATATTCATGTGTTAAAGATCTTCGTCGACTCCTCTTTTCATAGATAAAACAAGATAACGTCTATGCGTGCCGCAGCTACGTAACAATGAATCGAACTTTGGATAAAATGACATATCGTGCGATTATGATCGACTTGTGGATTGATAACACGTCAACAATCTAATCATATCAAACTGTTTCCTCTGCATAATATATAAAACGCAGTCGCTCCATACTCAGATTAATCTTCTCCTAAACATTGAAGACGACGCATCCTCAGTCATCAAAGTAAGTATCAAATGAATATGTATGTTCCTTTTTTATTTCAAGTTGGTATAAAAATTATTAATTAACTTTTAAAAAATCTGTCTAGATCTATAAAGATGAAATTCGTCGCAATAATATTGTCGGTCCTGGCCCTGGCCACGTGCCTAACCGCCTACAAGCTGCCAGCAGTTAGCTCAGGAGAGCTAGCTAAGGACTTGCAGGATATATTGGACCTCCTCCCCCTCGATGAGGCAGCCAAGATAGCCAGAGCTTACCTGACCCAAGACAAGGAGTTCAGGACTAGTTTGGACATCCTGAAATCCCCAGAGCTGAAGGCATTCGTGAGGGACGTTGAGGCTTCGCCTGAACTGGCCGAATTAGCTCACTTCATGCAGGGAGCAGGTCTGGACGTATATACATTGCTGAAGGGTCTGAACGAGGCCCTGGACCGACGCAGTTTCTATCCCAGAGATATGTCCGAAACTGAAATCACCGGAGGACTCGCAGGATTCGCAAAGGACTTTGGTGCTCTGGTGCCACAAGACAAAGCACAGGCTTTGATGGAGGAAAAGGTCGCTGCTGGAGGTGTCTTCGCTGAATACTACAAGAGGAGTCTGAGTGACAAATTCGTCAACTTCTACATCAACTCATCATTGAACGTTCACTACCAGATCTTGGTGAGGGAAGCCGAGTTGAGAAATGTTGACACCGAAGCGTTCCAACAGCTCTTCCCATACCTACTCGTTGTCAAATTAGTTATGGGTTAATGATATTTGGAAGTTTCATGTCGATGTACTCCAGGCTATTTGGACTCCTTCTATTTGGAAAAATTGTTTTGTTTCTCTGTTTTATCGAAGATAAAATGCAGAAAAAATTATTTTGCGATTTGGGGAAAGGGTAACAATGTTGTTTTTGTCGTACTTTGAAATGATTTAATAAATTTTTTTGTTGAACTTTATTTTCCTGATGTTATTTTGACCCTTCTCTTATTCCTAAAATGTTACGTACGAAGGAGATTAATGACCAGCAATTAATTATTAACTCCATATAATTACTAGACTGCAGATATTTATGCGCTTATGGCATCTATACATATATAACTGGACTGTGGATCTCTATGTAAAATAAAAATTTTCCACCTGATTTGCAACAAACCGGAGTGACATAGAAATATATTTTCTCTCTTAATATGTTCAATAGGCTGAAAATAATATAAAAGAATTTTTAAATTCGTCTAATGTCTATAATGATTCAAATTATACCTACTCATTTTTGTCACAAATGCACAAAATCCGCTGTCTATACATAACGCACAGAAAATGTGCGTTTTAACATTAACACTTTAACCTTAACATTAACTCTACTTGGTATTTCTTTAGCTTCGTTCTGATTTTACAACAATCTTACTAAATTTTTGTGAAGTGTTATAGTAATGTATGCTATATAAACCGAACTAGGTTTATGGTATCAAAAATAATTTTAAAAAAACAATCTTACTAAACAAATACTATAGTTTACACTACGAGATCCTCTTTACCATCGTCAATATACTTATTATATTTACTTATGTGGGTCTGTATTACGTTAGCGGTTGTGACGAAAAACGGTGCCACCAACCTAGGATAAAGTGTCTTTAGATGTCTGTGTTCGCATGTTTAGATGTATGAGTGAGAGAGTATCGAGACCGTAAGCGAACGTCTTTTATGTTCTTCATCCGTTCTTATTTGTACACAATAAAATTTGTATCCCACACTTTTTGCTAATGAACAACTACTGTAAAAGTACCAACAACAACATGAAGTGTATCTGTAAGATACCGAGAAATCCACATTACTGGAAATTAAACGCTATTCTAATAAAAATCGCTAATCCTGCTTTATGCGTGTCTCATGCGTGCAACAGTCTTATCACATCAAACCGTTTCCTCTGCACACTATATAAAGCGCAGTCACCATGTACTCACCATAACCGTTCTCTAAACATTCAAGACAACGCATTCTCAACCATCACAGTAAATATCAACATACTTAATATATTCTTTTATTGAATTATTTACGCCTTCATTATTCCATTATTAATGCTCCATATACATTTCAATTTTAAATTTCTGTAGCTTTCTACAAATATATTCTATTGTAAATAATAGTCATAAAAATCTGCCTAGATTTATTACGATGAAATTCGCCGCAACAATATTGTCCGTCCTGGCTCTGGCCATGAGCCTCACCGCCTTCGAAGTGCCGGTAGAAGGTCCAGAAGTGCCAGCTGACGAATTGCAGGATACCCTGGACAATGCTCCCGTCAATGAACCACTCAAGATAGTCAACGCCTACTTGGTCCAAGACAAGTTCAAGACCAGTTTGGACATCCAGGAATCCCCCGAGCTGAACGCATTCGTGCAGGACATTGAGGCATCGTCTGCACTAGGTGACTTAGCTCACTTCGTGAACGAGACCGTGGCCAATCGCAATTTCGATTCCAAGGATATGGAGGACTCTGATGTTTCGGTGCGTGCAGACAGGGAAACTCTGCAATTTTGTATTTGTTTTGGATGGTGAACTAATTGTGTAAAAATTCTTAAATATTGTATGATTAATTATTAACTCCATAAAATTACTAGACTGTAGATAACACCGCCGAAAACGTGTATATTAAATAGAACGTAGTTCATTTCGTTCGTGTTGAATTCTCTGATAATCGAGACGTATACAAGCATCTCCATTATCTCACAAAATCTGTACGATTACTATCATTGCCCACGCATTGACCACAACTGTCACTGACAAGACGCGATCACGTACGACTTGCAATTGAATCGTTATCTTTCAACAACGATGACGTATCGTAGTGGTAGTAGTTCAATCGTAATTTTCAACAGCTCTTTCCATATCTACCCGTTGTCAGATTAGTTATGTGTTGGAGAGATTTGGAAGCATCATGTCGATGTAATCGAGGCTATCTGGACTTCTTCTATTTGGAAAAATTGTTTTGTTTCTCTGTTTTATCGAAGATAAAATGAAGACAAAATTATTTTGCGATTTGGGGAAAGGGTAACAATGTTGTTATTGTTGTCTTTTGAAATGATTTAATAAATTGTTTTGTTCAACTTTATTTTCCTGATGTTATTCTGATCCTTCTCTTATTCCTAAAATGTTACGTACGAAGGAGATTAATGTTCAGCAATTAATTATTAACTCTATATAATTACTAGACTGTAGATATTTATGCGCTTATGGCATCTATACGTATATAAATATACTGCGTGTAGTAATAGTACTTTTTAAATTTTCAATATAGTTCCGATTTATTGCAATTTTTTATAAAATTTCTTTTCGAATCCTGTAGTAAAGTAATTGATTGAGCCCCACAAAAATATTCGATTCGTCTAGTACTATATTAAAAAAGCTATCGTCTTTTTTAGAGCGTCCGAATATTAATTCGTTTCACTGTATGAGTGAGAGAGTATCGAGAACGTAAGCGAACGTCTTTTGTGTTTTTCATCCGTGCCGTGTTCTTATTTGTAGTTTTCCACAATAAATTTAATTATGACCCACACTTATTGATAACGAACAACTACTATAACAGTACCAACGACAATATGAAGTGTATCTGTAAGATAACGTGAAATCCACATTACTGGAAATTAAACAATATATTCTAATAAAAATCACTAATCGCGCTTTATGCGTGGTAGCAAAAGTTCCACTCGATATTCATATGTTAAAGATCTTCGTCGACTCCTCTTTTCATAGATAAAACAAGATAACGTCTATGCGTGCCGCAGCTACGTAACAATGAATCGAACTTTGGATAAAATGACATATCGTGCGATTATGATCGACTTGTGGATTGATAACACGTCAACAATCTAATCATATCAAATTGTTTCCTCTGCATAATATATAAAACGCAGTCGCTCCGTACTCAGATTAATCTTCTCCTAAACATTGAAGACGACGCATCCTCAGTAATCAAAGTAAGTATCAAATGAATATGTATGTTCGCTTTTTTATTTTAAGTTGGTATAAAAATTATTAATTAAGTTTTAAAAAATTTGTCTAGATCTATAAAGATGAAATTCGCCGCAATAATATTGTCGGTCCTGGCCCTGGCCACGAGCCTAACCGCCTACAAGCTGCCAGCAGTGGGCTCAGGAGAGCTAGCTAAGGACTTGCAGGATATATTGGACCTCCTCCCCCTCGATGAGGCAGCCAAGATAGCCAGAGCTTACCTGACCCAAGACAAGGAGTTCAGGACCAGTTTGGACATCCTGAAATCGCCAGAGCTGAAGGCATTCGTGAGGGACGTCGAGGCTTCGCCTGAACTGGCCGAATTAGCTCACTTCATGCAGGGAGCTGGTCTGGACGCATACACGTTGCTGAAGGGTCTGAACGAGGCCCTGGACCGACGCAGTTTCTATCCCAGAGATATGTCTGAAACTGAAATCACCGGAGGACTCGCAGGATTCGCGAAGGACTTTGGTGCTCTGGTGCCACAAGACAAAGGACAGGCTCTGATGGAGGAAAAGGTCGCTGCTGGAGGTGTCTTCGCTGAATACTTCGAGAGGTGTCTGAGTGACAAATTCGTCAAGTTCTACATCAACTCATCATTAAACGTTCACTACCAGATCTTGGTCAGGGAAGCCGAGTTGAAAAATGTTGACACCGAAGCGTTCCAACAGCTCTTCCCATACCTACTCGTTGTCAGATTAGTTATGGGTTAGTGATGTTTGGAAGCTTCATGCCCATGTGCTCGAGGCTATTTGGTCTCCTTCTTTATGGAAAATGATCTTGTTTCTCTGTTTAATCGAAGATGAAATGAAGAAAAAATTATTTTTTGGTTTGGGGAAAGGGTAGATCAATGTTGTTATTGTTGTTGTTATATTTTGAAATGATTTAATAAATTTTTTTGTTGAACTTTATTTTCCTGATGTTATTCTGACCCTTCTCTTATTCCTAAAATGTTACGTACGAAAAGATTAATGACCAGCAATTAATTATTAACTCCATATAATTACTAGACTGTAGATATTTATGCGCTTATGGCATCTATACGTATATAACCGGACTGCGGATCTCCATGCAAAATAAATATTTTCCACCTGATTTGCAACAAACCGGAGTGACATAGAAATATATTTTCTCTCTTAAGGATGTACTGGAGGTACAATGGGAGACAAAAATACAAGAAATTCGAAATCCATCAATACATGGCAATGAAAGCCATTCATGAGTATATTTTGCATGAAACTTTTGCGAATACTGTACCCTCTGTAGCTATATTCAGTGGTCTACACTTGTCACGTTTCCATGCTAGTGAGAGACAACAAGATAAATTTGACGTTTTGTAACAGTTTATAATTGTTTTGCTCTGTAACTGTTTAGTGAATCCTAATAAATTTTGAACATAATTAGTTACCTAATTTTTACTACATATAAGAAAAAACTGGAGTTTCTGGTTGCGTTTTTTCAAGGTTTAAATAGGGTTTGAAGTGGAATTTTATGAATTCTCCATAAGAAGACGTGTTAAAATGTGCAAACTCTAATTTGCTATAATTCTTAAACGGTGCAGTGAATCGAACCCAAACTTTGGTAATTGCATCAATTTAGTAAGAATTATATCTTGTTAAATTTTCAAAAATTTTGTTGCGTTTTTATATACCTCCAGAACATCCTTAATATGTTCAATAGGCTGAAAATAATATAAAAGAAGTTTTAAATTCGTCTAATGTCTATAATGATTCAAATTACACCTACTCATTTTTGTCACAAATGCACAAAATCCGCTGTCTATACATAACGCACTAGAAAATGTGCGTTTTGACATTAACATTTTAAAATCAACATTAACACAACTTGATATTTCTTTAGCTACGTTCTGATTTTACAACAATCTTACTAAATTTTTGTGAAGTGTTATAGTAATGTATGCTATATAAACCAAACTAGGCTTATGGTATCAATAAATAAATAAAAAAAAACAACCTTACTAAATAAACACTATAGTTTACAGTACGAGATCCTCTTTACCATCGTCAATATACTTATTATATTTACTTATGTGGGTTTGTATTACGTTGGCCGTTGAAACCAAAAGCGGTGGCACCAACCTAGGTTAAAGTGTGTCTTTAGATGTCTGTGTTCGTATGTATAGATGTATGAGTGAGAGAGTATCGAGACCGTAAGCGAACGTCTTTTATGTTCTTCATCCGTTCTTATTTGTACACAATAAATTTATTTATATCCCACACTTTTTGATTACGAACAACTACTATAAAAGTACCAACAACAACATGAAGTGTATCTGTAAGATACCGAGAAATCCACATTACTGGAAATTAAACGATATTCTAATAAAAATCGATAATCCTGCTTTATGCGTGTCTCATGCGTGCAACAGTCTTATCACATCAAACCGTTTCCTCTGCACACTATATAACGCGCAGTCACCATGTACTCACCATAACCGTTCTCGAAACATTCAAGACAACGCATTCTCAACCATCACAGTAAATATCAACATAGTTAATATATTCTTTTATTGAATTATTTACGCTTTCATTATTCCTTTATTAATGCATCATATACATTTTAATTTTAAATTTCTATAGCTTTCTACAAGTATATTCTATTGTAAATAATAGTCATAAAAATCTGTCTAGATTTATTACGATGAAATTCGCCGCAACAATATTGTCCGTCCTGGTTCTGGCCATGAGCCTAACCGCTTTCGCGGTGCCCTTAGTAAGTCCAGAAGTGCCAGGGGAGGACATGCAGGATACTCTGGACAACGCTCCCGTCAATGAACCACTCAAGATAGTCAACGCCTACTTGGTCCAAGACAAGTTCAAGACCAGTTTGGACATCCAGGAATCCCCCGAGCTGAACGCATTCGTGCAGGACATTGAGGCATCGCCTGCACTAGGTGACTTAGCTCACTTCGTGAACGAGACCGTGGCCAGTCGCAACTTCGATTCCAAGGACATGATGGACTCTGATGTTTCGGTGCGTGCAGACAGGGACACTCTGTGGCAAATTTGTCTTTGTTGGGTACAGTGAAATAATTGTGTAAAAATTCTTAAATATTATATGATTTATTATTAACTCCATAAAATTACTAGACTGTAGATAACACCGCCGAAAACGTGTATATTAAAAAGAACGTAGTTCATTTCCTTCGTGTTGAATTCTCTAATAATCGTGACGTATACAAGCATCTCCATTATCTCACAAAATCTGTGCGATTACTATCATTGCCCACGCATTGACCGCAACTGTCACTGACAAGACGCGATCACGTACGACTTGCAATTGAGTCGTTATCTTTCAACAACGATCACGCATCGTAGTGGATATCGCTATATCATGTGCTCTTTCATAGGTCTCGCCGTCCTTCATTAACCACTGTCCAATAAAAAAGCTTAATGAAACTGCCGCATTGATTATTATATATCGTGAAGAATTATTGACGATTGTACATGTATTACTTACTTAGCTCTACAGAATACATGTTTGAAATTTTCATTACTTTTCATTAAAAGATGTACGAATACATTGCACACCACTGTACTTCACAGATGAAAATAAAGAATTCATAGCATTCGCTTTTAAATATGAGAGAAATAAGGCGCGCTAATGCAGTTACGTAAGGACAACAGGTACCTGTAAAGAGGAAGGATTATTCAAATGAAAATTGGACACGCAGACTGCAAAAAACCAGTGGTGAAACGAAGCTGATTTATTATCCTATATTTCCTTATTTATCGCGACACCGTGTCCCTTTCCCTTCAAAAACAGAATTACACGATGCTACAGGATTACGTTTCGAGCTTCGCTCTCTCGGGGTACCTTTTGTCATGGTTGATGAAGCTCTCCGCAGTTCTGTAAGAACTTCCTGCAAGAGAAATGTCTCTCTTGGAACCGCTGTAACAAGTTTGTAGACCGTGGAATGTAGACGGGATGATAGAATTCGGATCTGCGGTTTCTACAGAGGATTTAGAGATCTCTAACCGCTGGAAACTTTAATTGCATTTTCTTTTCGCGGTAGACGCGAAGTCAACAAGCTTTGAGATGTCTTCGAACTATTTCTTCGTCGATGTTAACGCTCTGCCAAGCCAACGAGTCGGCGTCAGCAATCTTGAACGATATCTTAATAATTCCGCGGCTGAAAAGATTGTCAACTATAACGAAAAACAGTGGCGATCGTAATTTTCCGAGGCTGCTGTGTAATCTTTGCTTGATACAGAGTACACTCGCTATGATATGATAAACATAATGGAACGAAATGTGGATAGAAAAGAAGTCACGCTTTTGATGGACATCGAGATACACGGACGCTCTCGAGGAGTCCGATTATGATGAACAAATGAATCGATTATCAGAGATAACGTCACGATTGATAGACGTGTACTGTCGGCGAAATGTTTGTATACAAAGTACGTGCAAAGTGTTCAATGAAAATTGTTGATACCCAGGTTGTTTATTATAAAATTGGTTAATCATTGGCGGATGGAGTTCTTAAAAGCACTGTGGATGAAGCTTTTCTTTAACGACTGTATTACACTTGAAAGAAATTTAAGAATTTTTTTAGCAGTGATCTTCGCATACATTTTTAAATTATATTAATCAAGGTAGCTTATTGATAAATTAACATTTGATTCGAAGGAGATTATTTATAAGCTGTCGCCATTCACTAAATTGTGTGTAAAAATAAATTAGAATTTAAATTGTCATCTGAAATCGTTTGCAAAGTTCCCTATATTTAATTACAAAATAATTTATTAATTTCGGGCATCGAAGTGTAAATATCGCTTCATCTACACCGACAATCAATATTCACTCATCTTTAGAAGATAGCGATCTTTCCAGCCAATGCTTCGTGGTACATATATCACAGCGATAAGATAGAAATCGTTCGGAGATTTTATTTGCACAGATGCTTGTGTGGAATTCGGCGAGTCGATATTGCGTTATTAAAAATTTCTTAGAAACATTCCGCAGTTTTCTATTTCTATAGAGTGAAGAATTCATGCTTCGGATTGTCAAATTCCGAAGGAAGTCGTACAGAAACAACATACAGTACCGGACAAATGAATTCGGACAAATGATTTCCCTTAGTTTTTATGAATAAGTCACGATATTAATATAAAATGAATTGAGCAGTTTATGAAGGTCAGGGTGATAAACAATGTGTGTAAACCAATTTAGCAAATTTTAACATAAAATATATATTTTGAACAAAAAACAGAAATTTGAGTGACAAAAGTATTCGGACAAAACTGATATCTTGAGAAAATTATAATATAAACGAATGTTATTCATGAAAATAAAAGAATAAATTAATATTTAGTAGAATAACCTCTAGAATCAATAACTGCCTGCATTCTTTTGGGCATAGATTTCAAAAGACTATTTAATGTAGCAGGAGTAATGTTTTGCCATTTTTGACAAAGAGTGTTGTACAATTTAGCAGTATTTAGAAATTTTTCATTTTTTATGGATAGTTTCAAATGTTCCCAAAGATGTTCTATTGGATTTAGGTCCGGACTTTGCGATGGCCACTTAAGAACGTTCACATTATTTATACGAATCCAATTTTTCACGGCACGAGAGGCGTGTTTTGGATCATTATCATGTTGAAATATCCAATTTTCGTCCATGATTTCCCTTGCATGAGGCAACATGTCTGTCTCTAATATTTCTACGTACTGTTCCTTCTTCATTATACCTTTAATTTGCCGCAATGGACCAACGCCGTGACCGGAAAAGCACCCCCAAACCATAATGCTTCCTCCTCCATGCTTGACTGTGGGAATTTGATAACGCACGTTGAATCTTTGACCTTTTGGTCGACGTACCCACTGAATTCCATCAGATCCAAATAATTTAAATTTACTTTCATCGCTGAAAAGTACATTAGACCAGTCTTCTATTGACCAATGAAGGTGTTCCTGAGCAAATTTAAGTCGGGCCATCCTATTCTTTTTCGAAATCAATGGTTTCTTCACTCCATGTCGTCCATGTAACCCGAAAGACACTAGACGACGTCGTACTGTACGCACACTAATGTCCAAGTCGTCAGTTTCGATTAAACTTCTGTGTATCTCTACTGCAGTCCTCCTGGGATCAGCAATTGACAGACGTCGTATTTGCCTGTTTTGTCTAATTGAGGTTTTTTTCGGACGGCCAGGCTTAGATTTATTTTCTAAGTGTCCACGTTCTTGAAATCGCTTTCTAATGCAGTACACAGTTTGTTTTGCGATGTTAAAGCGTCGGGAAACGTCAGATATCGATTCACCATTTTGTAAAGCATTTACAAACCTGTTCCTTCATATGTTTCGGTAAGCTTTGTCCTCGCACCATCTTCGTAAGAATAGAATAAAAGCACAAAAAAAGAATTTAACAAATATATCAATATTAAAAAATAAATTACACGCATAAATGAAACGTCCGAATACTTTTGTCCAAACAAATTCGAATAAAACCTACCTTATACGTAATATAGTGTAAATATCTACGTCTAACTTCCTCGTGAGCTAGCTTTCAACTAATAGAAAACAAAACACAGAGTGGCTTTCTCCTACCAACAATGTCACAGTGTAGGGAAACAAAAACATTTCTGTCCGAATTCATTTGTCCGGTACTGTACTTAAATATTTATCTCCGAAGTTCATCCATTTAAGAAAATTGAACACTTTCTCCTCGTACAAATAAACTTAATACCAATACCAATTAATTAAAATTAATACGAATAAAAGCCAATCTTGTTTGTTGTAACATTTTATTGTTCGTATCTATTAGAGCAATTAACAATTACGGGGAAAAGACTATCAGCTCGCTTAACGTTCTCTTGACAGCAGTACACGTACATAGTTACAGTCAGTACAGTACACGTACATAGATGTAGTACATAGCTGACGTCAAAAGCAAATAATCTTGAAAAGTATACAGTTTCCAACAATTAATCCTACCTCAATGTTCCACGTCAGCCTAGCAACATGAATTTACGAAAGAACATTCTACGAGGTTCTCTATCGTGGAAACAACTGCGTTGAGAATATTTTTCAAAAAACCAGCATAACATTGACAATTTTTATTTTGCATAGAAATCCTCAATCGATGTATTACTATCAATTCAACAAAGTTATTCAAGTGAAATTTCGATTCGCCTCGCGTTTCTCGCGATCGACGTTGAGAATTTTTATATTGCATAGAGGTCCTCCGCTTAACCGTAAGGTTTAAAACCGATCAGGTCGTTCCCTGGTGCGAATGATCAGGATTCATCAGGATTCTATCCGGGGTCACGTCGAGGCCGTTTTATTGAAGCCGTGATCCGTTCGGAGGGTAGAAATTTAAGACACGCCGGCCGCGGAAGGAATTAATTCCGTTGAAGATGTCACGGGCCGTATGACGGGGACAGGTTAGGGAGTTTCCAGGGGACACCATGAGACCTAGGAGAAGCTGTCGAGAGACTAAAGAGAGAGAGAGAGAGAGAGAGAGAGAAAAGACAGACGAAGATAGAGAACGTGGGTCCGGAACTGTGCGAAGGCAAGCGGCTCGCTGTGTCTGCGGCAAACAATTCCAATTAACTTGCTGGAATTGGAATAGGAGTCCTCGTCCTCGACCGGGTGTCTCTCCTGGATTCCCGAACGCGAAGAGGAACGACGCGAGAACTGCGTTCTTTCCTTCCTCCCTTTAAACCGTTCTTCATTTTCGTTCTTGAAACCTGCCGCCGTGCCGCGGCACTCACCGCGGAAAAATTAGCTGTCCATCGCCGGTTTCAACTTCCGCGAAAATACTCCAGGAAGGAAAGCGACAATGGACCTGGCCAGGGGGGATCCGGGAATGAAGAAAGTTGGGAGCCGTGGTATTTACATTTCAATCGGACATTGTCCTTTTGAGGAGACCGGGATCTGCGAGAGGCGCTGCTGAGAGGATGTCTTCGCCACGAAATTGATCCGAGAAATGGAGTTCGCTGCAGCTCCCTCTAAATTGTTCGCTTCGCAGTTGCTCGAACTTCGTGGCACTCGGTTGTTTATCCTGAACTTTTCAGTCTTATCCCGAAAGAAAATGTTGCAGAGAAACACCATTGATTTATGCATTTGCCTGGTGAATCGCGATTTTTCAAAATTGTGTTTCTTAGTGATTCTTCAAGTTTTGTTAACCTCTTGCCCTACGATATCGTGTCTCACCCGTGTTAAAGATTCTAAATTTCCTTTGAACCGAAATAAAATTCTACTTTGGTTCTGTTAATGTAAGGTGAAGTGCCCTAAGTCTGGACAGTCAAAAAGTGATACCTAAATCTGGACAATTGAATTTTCATAATAAAATCAGTAATTAAGAGATTAAATAATCATATTATATATTCTGAGGCCTTAGCTACAAGTAGGTGTGAATATTATTTCATTAAGACATCAATTGAAATTTAAAAATGAATTCAAAGTTCATCTGAAAACAGTATACAAAATAGTCTATTTACATGCGAATCATGTGCATTTATAGTTCGAACTTTTGTTAGAAAAAAAGATATAATTTAAGCCCTCAGACAAAAAATAATTATCACGCATCATAATATTGATATTTTAAAATAAATTGGCAATCAAACTTAACGTAAATAATAATTATTAATCCAAATATTAGATGTCCAAGATTAGGACTGTTTTCAAATATAAGTACTCCATACTGGGACGCGATGACAGTAGCTGTCCCACTCTAAGCTTATACGCAATGTGCTTACGCCTGAAACCGGACACGTGTTTGTGAATAAAATCAACGCATTGTTTGCAAATTATTTAACTACGTGTACGTATAATTAATCTTCTATTAGCTTGAATAACGTATGTAGAAAATGTATTCCGGTTGTGACGTTAATAATACTTTATGTTTACATCTTAAATCTATCAGTATTACTACCTAACCTTAAAAGTTGTATTATGACAAGTTTTATTAAAACAGTAAATGAAAATAAATATATATTTGGTTAAATAATACAATACTATAATCTATGATAAGAATACTACATATTACGCAAAGCATCTTCTATTCGTCATGTGCAACAGCGCCACCAACTAACGTTTTAGGTTATGTTCGGTCGATCAACTCGTAAATTGAATTTGTCCCGATATAGGCTTTACTTCTGTCCAGGTACTAGCTTAGATTGGATTTAATATGTCCAACTATAGGTTTGAATTATTCTTGTTAATACAATTAAAATATTAACCTAAACAATGATTTTTTTATGTTAAATTACTTTACAAACTCTGAACTGTATGTTAAAACTCTTAAGAAATTGTTTTTGTTTATTTAAAGTGATAAAATTTAAAATAGAAAAACATGCTGTCCAGGCATAGGGCACTTCACCTTACAGGTTAAGTTTAATATAACTGCAAGATCATTCCAAAACCAACACGCTGCATCCACGATGCACGTGGACGCAGTCTGCCGCGTACAATTTGTCGGTTTTCTCTGAGCGATTGAAAGACGAAAGTTGTTCGCGGCCCAAAGGGTGAGACATAATTCAATCAGGATCTGCGGGGGTGTTTGTCAAGTACGGTTTCTTTGCACGTGTACCGAGGAAGTGAATGGCGGCCGGTCGGACCATTATCCGTGGCATAATGCTCGTCATCGTCGTCGTAGCTGGGAATAGTGAGAGACGGAGAAAGAACGGAATAGAGAGAGATAGAGAAGGCAGGAGAGAAGAGTGAGAGTGAGAGACGGAGTCATAAAGCTCGGGGTTGGGTCGTCGCCCTAGACAATGCGGTCCTTGAGCTGCTCAGATATTGAAGACGCCCGAAAGCGGTGTGTACCAATCCCGATGTGTACCCAGCGTCTAGCCCGCTACTCTACATTATTAAATCTCGCTGCTCGCTCCTGAACTAACCACGCGAGACGTTCCGCCACCGATTTTTCGCCACCCTGGCTTTGTTGGTCAATCCTGATGTCTACAATCGACTTTCGTGACGTACATTGGCCGACTAAACAATTGTATTTGCAGTTGGACAAAGGTCCTAATGTAGCTTAACTAAAAAGTTGTCTGATTTAATGGTTTCAATGTAGCTTAACTAAAAAGTGTATAGCGCAGAAAATAATTTCAGAAATGAAACAGAAAGAAGGAAAAGAATGTCGAGAATGTACGTAGAACGTACGGCGCAGATCGCGCCAAGTAGAATTGGCAAGTGGTGATCAGACACGTCATCCAACTCCGGTTTATCGAATAGTTTAGTAGGACAGGTTTCAAAGGACAGTTCAACGACCATTGTATTGCGACCACCGAATCGTCATCGAGTGGTTGACGAATCAATCGTGAACAAAGTGGTTGCGATTCTTATCAGCATTATAAGCACCACGTCAAGAGTCACGTCCCCTGATAACGTTGGTGGTGACGAGCGGAAAAATTCTAAGGGTATCTTAACGCCGGATTGGTGGTAGGGAATTCTAAGATAATTCACGGCTGTCTAGAAAATGGAGGATAAGTGTATGTCGACGGTCTTTATTAAAACTTTTGTTACACAACCCCCTTGCTACTTGAACGGATTGCGATTATTCGATACGCGAAATGAAAGCTGTCGTCGACGTTTCTCGAGGCTTCTGTTCTTCGAAACACGTGGCAATTATCTCTCGACGAAGTCTTTAATTGCAAAGAAACCTACTTAAGAAACTAGCTAAACATCGTCTTGGAAAATGATTCGTGAGAATTAATCAGAAATATCAATGTTTTCATTTTTATTGAATTATTATGAATCTCCGCTGCTGCTAAACAACGTACATTCGTAAAAACTTATAAAATTGCCGGAGTTCCCGGTCTTTCTTCGGGAAGAACTTCAGCATTCGGTCGCATTCGTCGTCGTAGTTGCACATCGTATGAAAAATTAATACCCACTGCTGGTTCGACCAGCACAGAGAACAATCTCTACTCGAATTCCCATTTTATATTTCTCAAAAAAGCAACGAGCGCACACGTTCTCGTTCTTTCAGACTCCTTTGCCTTCTGGCCACCATTGTCTTCAACGTCGAAAGAAAACATTGTTATCTTCGTTACGCGGAGGAAAGAATATTATTGGACCTAATTGTTCCCGCGCGTGTATTATTATTAACCGAGTGCGCAGTCAAACGAGGACTCTAACGAAATTTACCGCTTCTATTTTATAAAATTTCTCGCGGAGAAAAGACGTGTCTCACTCTCCGAAAGAACTGCGCTTTTTCCAGTTCGTCCATAACAAGAGAATTTCCTCTTTTAATCTAATTGAAATGTTTCACATTCATAAAATCCTCATTAACTGATCTACCGAACCATCAAGATTCCTCTACCTTCAACATTTCCAGTAGAACTAAATTATACATAATCTAAAAGGAAAAGTTTCATGTTTTCACAGTAATATTTTTCAGCTTCAGGCCATGAAATATGAAAAACCTCGACGACACACTCTTGCAGGTTCTTTTCCTTCCATAAAGTTTACTCTACACCGCTATACGCGGTTTTTTCGTTAAAAAAAGCTTTACGTCGTTTTACTTGAAGAGTTTCGTATACTCGAAATAAATCTCCAAGATAGGCTAGAAGACTATTTCATCGAAAAACAGCGAAGCCGCTTGTTTCGTTTGAAACGTAGCCATCGCGAAAAAAGGCGGACGAGCGATCGCTTGATAGACATTTCATTTCGCAATCGTTGCTGACAAACAAGATAAGGGGAGTCTCGAACAATCGTAATCTCTGAAAAACAATGAAAGAAATCGTGTTAATCGTGAACTGGTCGAGGAGCATCGGCACGCGCGAGTCCTGGCTAACAAGAAGCGAAAGCTGAACAACAACGCCGGCCAGTCGGCCATAAGCCGCAATAGGGTCTCCAATTAGCAGTCCGGGAGGCAACAACATATTCCGTCTGCCATTTACGACAGAATAATGCTACCTGTTTCACGCGGAGCCACGTATAATTACAGACTAATGCTCGGGAGTCCGCAATCGTGGCAGGTGGCACATAATCGCGGCCTCGTAACCCTCGAATGAGTTAATCCGTGAGGCGTCGCGCCGTTTCCCACGGGACGACGACGCCGCCACCGCCTGCAACCATAGTCTGCGACCTCGTCGTCGTCAACGACGGCGACGTCGGGTGAAATCGTCGAGCAAAAGGCGACATTCGAAAGTAGCTGCGGCTGATCCGCTTAACGGGTTTAAAAGTCAAGTGCCGAACAGCTGGGTGGGGAGATGCCGATGGAAATCGCCTGTAAAATGAGCCACCGGCTATGATAGAAAAATATCATAGTTCCCCCTTTGCGCTGGCCTATCACACCGGCTAGACTATAGCATCCGCTCCTCGATCATTCTATTCCCGATCGCGAAAAGTGTCGGTGCTCTTGCGCGCAAGGTGAGTTGCTTTGGTGGCCTGAGTTTTGATTATTTTCTTCATGGATCTCGAGTTCAAATTAAACGTTTGTTAGTGCGACTCTAATCAATTTTTCACTATGATTTATTTAAAAAAATATTCTTTTCAAGTGTAGATGAAAGGTAGACAAATTCGTAAAGATTGCATTGATATTGTTTGAGTTGGAAACATGTAGGAACAACACCGCGGCTGGATCGATCGGCTGGTTAATCGGCGATTTCGAGCAACTTGTAATTGGCAGAGTTTCGAATTGTGTAATTAGAGTACATTCCGGCGAACTCTAGTCGCATGTTTTCCATTTTCCAGCTCTCGCGACGAGATTGAAGGGTCGACGGAGTGGAAACGAGGCAGTCTGTTGTTTTTTCTTCTCGTGTGACGACGGCCGAGTGGCACCGTTTACGGAGTCTCCGTCGCGTCGGTGCCTGGCAGCCGTCGGAACGAAATCGTCCGAGACATGGTTCCTGTTATAGTTCGCTCGCGGTACCGATGGTAAGTACGCTGTGAACGTGGTACTTTCTAGAGGGACAGAAAGAAAAGAGAAAAGCTCAAGGAAAGTGCTCCGAATGGAACATTTGCCTTTCCTCGACAACATACAATCTCGCTATTAACGCATTCGAGTCGGTTCATTTATTGCTTCTTTTGTTCCTGAAAAAAGACCTCTGAATGTATTAAGCATTCTCTTGTTTTTTCACTCTTCCTTTTTCGCCGTGTTGTTTCACTTATGACGCTTCTGGGAATTGAGACAATCGCACAGTGCGCCGAACCATTGACAAAAATCGAAAAAGTCACTGCTTCATATCGATTTAAAACTATGTTCATATTATGTCAAAATGTCCAAATAAATCATTTTTGAAGAAAAATTCAAAAAATTTAGTAGGAAATTAATTACAAGCGAAACTGTAAGCGAATTTTATGAAGATCAAATAGTACATCAGTTCATAGCGTAACTTGTTTCCGTTGTGTTATGAACAAAAGACGTTTATACGAAATAATCTTTTTAGAAAATGATGGCTACGGGTTGGCTAAATTGTAATTCATCTTCAAAAATATTGTAATACTTACAGTAGCGGACAAAAGTTTAAGACCGCTCTAAAGAAGACGATAACTTTTTTAATATTGTATTATACGATTTGAACTTTTTTTGGGAAGCTAGAGCAATTAGTTTACTAAAGGATGTGAAAAAAAATTTTTTCAAAAATTGCAATTGATCGGAATTGTTGAAAAAATACTAAAAGTTGAATTTTTAACTTTTTTATGTAGGCCTATATTGAAAATTTAAAAAATACGTTTTGTAGATCTGTGCCAATTAAACATATTCCGAAAATTTCGTCAAAATCGGTCGACGTTGCAATGAGCTACAAACGTTTAAAAATGGTAAAAATTGCAGATTTTCTAGTTTGTAGCTCATTGCAACGTCGACCGATTTTGACGAAATTTTCGGAATATGTTTAATTGACACAGATCTACAAAACGTATTTTTTAAATTTTCAATATAGGTGTACATAAAAAAGTTAAAAATTCAACTTTTAGTATTTTTTCAACAATTCCGATCAATTGCAATTTTTGAAAAAATTTCTTTTGACATCCTTTAGTAAACTAATTGCTCTAGCTTCCCAAAAAAAGTTCAAATCGTATAATACAATATTAAAAAAGTTATCGTCTTCTTTAGAGCCGTCTTAAACTTTTGTCCGCTACTGTATATGAAATATAATAATTAACCTGAAATGAAACTATTCAGTTTTATTGGTTTTTCTAATCCTCAGAAGAGGATAAAAAAAAGTGATTCGAAGTAACTCTGCGATTCTGATTGCGTCGTATTAGTAAGATAGTATATTTTGATATTGAATAAGTTAGAATTGCTACTACTGGCAAACATCAGGGTTATTTAACAAAATATGTAGCAGGAACTGGTCAGTAGAAACTTGTAGAGATATGAGATTTGACTGTGATTATTGAATAAATAAAAGAATTCTGATATTACATTAATTACAGATACGATTAAATAAATAAAAATTAATGTCCTGATAATCATTGATAATCATTGACAAGAAGGAAAGAGCCTCCAATCTCGCTGATTTTTTAATATGTTGTCCAGGACATCACTCCGAATAATGTTGTAAATGTTTTACTCGGCGGTAGTTGTTTATAAAAAAGTTATTAAAAAAAAGTTAATCTACTTTTTACAGTTACTCGCAAAAATAATCGGACGTTCTAAAGAAGACGATAACTTTTTTAATATTGTACTATACGATTTGAACTTTTTTGGGAAGCTAGAGCAATTACTTTACTACAGGATGTGAAAAGAAATTTTTAAAAAATTGCAATAGATAGGAAGTGTAGAAGAAATACTAAAAGTTACATTTTACAACTTTTTCATCTGGGCCTATATTGAAAATTTAACAAATACGTTTTTCAGATCTGTGTCAATTGAACATATTTTGAAAATTTTGTCAAAATCGGTTGATGCAAGAAAAAACGACAGGCATTGAAAGATGTAAGAATTCTTAGATGTAGGCCGAAAATTGTGAAAATCTGCAATTTTTACCATCTTTAAACGTTTATAGTTCATTGCAACGTCGACCGATTTTGACGAAATTTTCAAAATGTGTTCAATTGACACAGATCTGCAAAACGTATTTGTTAAATTTTCAATATAGGCTCACATAAAAAAGTTGTAAAATGCAACTTTTAGTATTTCTTCTACAATTCCGATCAGTTGCTATTTATGAAAAAAATTTAATTTAAAACGAAGTTTCAGTTTCGGAAGAACTGAACTGATAATTCATCTACTGAAAAACACCAATAAAACAAAATTTTGTTTATAAATATCATTTTTCAATGTTTAAATAAATGACTATATTTATAATAATATCATATTGAGATTGCTTTCAATATAAATAAAAAAACCCACCGTGTTTCATGTCTCTATCACAAACAGAACAAAAGTTATTGAATTTTGTCCAAGAAACAGGCATTTTGACGAACTGTGAATCGTCGCGATTTATTTCGATATTCTAAAGTGGACGGATTTGTGGGATAGCTCTCTCGGAATTCGGCCAAGTGATCCGAAATTTGTTTAAAAGTTGGTCGCATTAGTTTTCTGAATAATTAATAATAATTAATCATATCTGAATAATTATAAAAGAACATTTTAAGAAATGTCGGGGTAGTAATGTCGTAAAGAGTCGTACAATTCTACGAGCATAAAACTTATTCTAAATGGTAAAAAATTGGCTTCACCTAATGGTTCAAAAGCTTCGGTAAAGCAGCAAATGATGGAACGTTCCGCTCGAATTTTATTCCGAAGATAAATCGTGGAACAAGGAGCAGATAGAAAGAATATTTCCTCGAACGCGTAAAGATACAGATCAGAAACGAAACAGTGAAATGATAGCGTTGAAATTCTGTTGTTTAGATGGCTACGACGTTCGCGGAAGAAGAGAACGAGAACATGAAAGAAGTCCATATTGGATCCGCACGCATAATATCGCGAGCATCGTATGCGTGGCTGGGTGGTATTCATCGCGGATAGGTTATTGCAGGAATCGCAAACTCCTCCTCTCGGTATGACTTATCGGACGCGACTTGTTGCGCGCACGCGATCGCCCGCGAAACAATTGTTTCCGAGCCCGGGGCTTCGGCCGGCGTATCGATTAATAATCCAGCATGGCGATAAACTTTGCGCACTGATCCCCGTACTTCGCCAGTGAGGATCGCCAAGGTCAGACACACAGAAATGGTCCCGCGATTTGGGCGTAGATTCGCGAACACAATGGCGGACAGTGATACGGCCACTGATAACAAGCGGCTGCCGACGTGTTTTCGCTTGTTTTGCACGGGGAAGGCTTGACGGATGAGTGACGTGCCATGACGGATCGGCTGATTGCTGGATTATGTCTGAACAATGGCTGTCGCGAATTAATTATAATTGAATTGCGGATTTCGTGAGCTGCGGCCTGCTACTCTCTTTAGTCTGTCGTATTTCTTTGGATTTCGAAGTTTGCATTTTTTAGCGAGTATATGTACTGGTTCGTTATACTTCGGAGTATAATAGAGCCTTTAATGAGCTCCTAAAAAATATAAAGAACCAAGAAACACAATCAGCTACAAGATAAAGCTCGCCAGCGTCTCCAAAAAAGTTCAAACAGCAAAACGAAGCGATCAAAGTCGGATTTGTAGCAGAATCGTGAGCAATCTTCCCTGTGGCCCTTAATCAGACCGAATTGTACTCGATTAAGCACTTCGCAGGGTTCGAGAAGGCAAACGAGAGCGCGAGTTCAACGTCGGGTGATCGATGCGGGAGAAGCTGAAATTCGAGGACACCGACACCTGGTGTTGGTAGCACGTCTCGCACAGAGACAGGAAACAGAGGTGGTGTAAGAGAGACAAGATTTCCCGAGAAGAGCTACATCAAGGGGCTGCGGGTAAAACGCCGATGTGGAAGTGAGTTACATCGAAGGGTTGTATGTGCCGGTCGCCCAGAATGTTGTTAGGATGCTGGGAACCGAGTCCGTAATCAGCAGTACTCTCCGAATTCGCAGCCGGATCACGTCGTTATTTAACGAGATTATGTTGTTAACCGGGATGCAGACCCGAGCGGGCCCGATATGAAATTAAACTGCCGCATTTTTACCGATCAACGAGCCGACGATGCGTCGCCATACTTGACTCTCGATTAAGCAACTCTTTATGACTTTAAAAGCATTCGCTTAACGGGGATCAATTACGATAAACTATTTTCTGACTATAAATTGCTGTAACTTCTCAAACAAGTTCAAATCGTATAGTTGGATATTAAAAATGTTATCATGTTTTTTTAGAACGTTCGAATGTTAATGGGAGTCACTGTACGCAGAGGCTCATTCGATCAATGGCGGTTTCCTTGGGAATCGACACCTCGTAAGGGCTTTATTCGTTAAAATTCCCAGTGTTCGGAAAAGTCGAGGGCAAACAAGAGACGGGACCGGCTTAAATGGAACGTCTATCGCGTTTTCGCATTCCGTGAGCCTCGGCCCCGTTGCCATCGGTGTCAGCCGGCGTCTTTCTATTCCATTACGTAAATTGCATCGCGTCGATTCACCCGTGATTCTTCTATATTCGCTTTCTCGGGGGACTCATCTAATTTTCCTGTTTTTCTGCGAGCCCTCAGCACGCGGAGCCAGCCCCGTCAATCTTCCCCATGGTCTCATTGCCCCATTGTTTGGTATTCAAAATTTACGCTGGTCTCGTTTCGAGGGTCCTCGAGGCGGTTCGTCGTAGCGACGACGACGACGACGGCGGCGTTCTGATATTCCGCAGACAGCCTCCATTACGGCATTCCGAAGCCCGTCGTAAGAGGCACGCACGAAATTCGTTCATCCAACCCGGGTCAGCCAGGGACGGGTTCATTAGAACCGGCTGCCTTCGATCGGATCGGTGAACCCCTCGGAATCCCGGAAATGGTCCCCGTGCTGCCTCTTATTATCACTTATTCCCAACTATCGAACCACGGTGACGATCCTCGATGCTGAAATTACGCAAAGACATTTCTCGTAGGCATTTCTAAAGACGATTCCGCGCGGTTTGATCGACTGAGAGCTAAGGTGAAGTGCCCTATGCCTGGACAGCATGTTTTTCTATTTTAAATTTTATCACTTTAAATAAACAAAAACAATTTCTTAAGAGTTTTAACATACAGTTCAGAGTTTGTAAAGTAATTTAAAATAAAAAATCATTGTTTAGGTTAATATCTTAATTGTATTAACAAGAATAATTCAAACCTATAGTTGGACATATTAAATCCAATCTAAGCTAGTACCTGGACAGAAGTAAAGCCTATATCGGGACAAATTCAATTTACGAGTTGATCGAGCGAACATAACCTAAAACGTTGGTTGGTGGCGCTGTTGCGCATGACGAATGGAAGATGCTTTGCGTAATATGTAGTATTCTTATCATAGATTATAGTATTGTATTATTTAACCAAATATATATTTATTTTCATTTACTGTTTTAATAAAACTTGTCATAATACAACTTTTAAGGTTAGGTAGTAATACTGATAGATTTAATATGTAAACATAAAGTATTGTTAACGTCACAACCGGAATACATTTTCTACATACGTTATTCAAGCTAATAGAAGACTAATTATACGTACATGTAGTTAAATAATTTGCAAACAATGCGTTGATTTTATTCACAAACACGTGTCCGGCTTCAGGCGTAAGCACATTGCGTATAAGCTTAGAGTGGGACAGCTACTGACATCGCGTCCCAGTATGGAGTACTTATATTTGAAAACAGTCCTAATCTTGGACATCTAATATTTGGATTAATAATTATTATTTACGTTAAGTTTGATTGCCAATTTATTTTAAAATATCAATATTATTATGCGTGATAATTATTTTTCGTCTGAGGGCTTAAATTATATCTTTTTTTCTAACAAAAGTTCGAACTATAAATGCACATGATTCGCATGTAAATAGACTATTTTGTATACTGTTTTCAGATGAACTTTGAATTCATTTTTAAATTTCAATTGATGTCTCAATGAAATAATATTCACGCCTACTTGTAGCTAAGGCCTCAGAATATATAATATAATTATTTAATCTCTTAATTACTGATTTTACTATGAAAATTCAATTGTCCAGATTTAGGTATCACTTTTGGACTGTCCAGACTTAGGACACTTCACCTTATTGGAAATGGATGTTGATAAATGCACACTGGTGCTTTTCAAATATAACAAAATTTTATAAAAAAAAATTAAACCGACTTCGATAAAACGCACTAAAAAGTATGAAATAATTTCCATTTAATTTATGTGAATACACACGAACATAAATACAAAACAATCTTTTCGGCGCAAAATTAAAAATTTTCGACACAGGAAATTACGAAGATCCTTAAATTCTTCTACATGCTTTGACATATTAATGTATCTTCTCTTCCCACATACTGATTTCCAAGTCCACCATATTCCAATGGAATTATAATCAGCAACATCTGTCATTTGCAAAATTTTCAATTGTGCGCCGCCTCCGATAAATTAAATGGAAATTGTTTCATACTTTTTAGTGGATTTTTTTAGTGCGTTTTTCTGAAGTCTTCTTAATTTTTTTTATAAAATTTTTTTATCTCACACTTTTTAGTGTAACGAGCATAATTGTGTTATTGATTATTTGCAATAAAAACCGCAAAGAATGAAAAAAGGCAAAATTTGTTTTCAAGGGACCAATCTGGAGACATGCCCTACAAAATGCAGAAGGTTTCGTCCTGATTGGTCCATCCATTTAGGAGTAATCGGTGAAATAATTTATTTTTCGCAAATAAAATCGTAAGGAATAAAAAAATGCAAAAATCTTTTTTCATGGGACCACCCCGGAGACATACTCTACAGGATGCAAAAGGTTTCGTTCCGAGTGGTCCATCCATCTCAGCGTAATCGGTGAACATACGTAGAAAAAAAGGCACATACAGATCGAATTGAGTAACCTCCTCCTGTTTCGAAGTCGGTTAAAAACTGTTCTTTATCTCGCGGCGCAGAGAAAGCTCTTTACTTGACGAAATCTTAACTTCTGAGTTCTCAACTCTTGAAACGAAGTATCAAATGGAACACTTCGAAATCTCTGTTCAGAAATGATTCTGAAATCGTTTCATCGGTACTTCGTAATTTCTATTCATTAATTCGATTCTGAGGTCGTTGATTCATTTTTGACAACGAACAATAAGTTCATTGTGCTGGTAACTTATTGATAATCCAACAAGAAATGTATCAAACATTTATTCCGTATTCTGTAATTGCACCGGATTGCACTGTTTGATCAGCTGAAATAAGTGTTGAAATTACTCACAAATTAATTGGTGATTGTCAAAGACAATTTTGATCTTGCATTGAATATTTGTTTCAGATCTGATGCGGTTTATACATAGAACATACGACGTTATCCTGCGGCGGAGTGTACCATGAATGCTAGATAAGTTTTCGTGGCAGCCGCGTGTATACGACAGAGTATTAGACGGCCTAGGAAGAGTTCTGAAGGATGATGGTAGTTGGGTTGGAGGAGGGTGAGACGACGAGAAAAAAGAAATGTTTATCAGGCCGCCGCGTTGAATACGGGGCAACTGCCGACTGGCTCGTAGGAAACCCTCGAGCATTGTGCGCAGAATTTCTACGGGGTTGGGGACAGGAGGGAGAATTCATGGGGTAATTCCGTGTTCGATACACCGTGCGCGCTTAAGGCTGCGATGTTACCGGCGTCACATAAGCGTAATACCGGATAAGCCGCAATAATGCAGACCCGCTGTGCGTGCATGCGAAAGTGGAATGGATCCTGCTGCTGCTGCTAGCTGCTGCTAGGAGCTTCAAGAGCCAAACGTCCGTGGAGCATAATCATTGTACCGAAACGCGGGGCTACTTTGCCTTTGCCCGGAGACAAATCCGCGAAAGTTTTTCCAAACGGAAACGAACAGAGGAAATATAATAAGCTACGCGTTCCCAGCCGTTGTCTTCGACGGAATATTACCATTACCCACGAGAAATGCCGGAATTCTCGTCAATGATTACGAATTATTCCCAAGAAATGCGGAATTCGTAGATTTATCACAAAAATAGCTAACTGCAAGTTGAAGGAGTAGACATATTAAATTTGTCTCGTTAACAGTAGCAAAAGGAACAAACAAATTTTTATTTGATTCCAGTACCTTGCAATTGATGAAGAAAATTTTAGTCAATGATTTATTTAATGTTTTAAACCAAGTTTTTAGGAAATCTTTTTTACGATTTCTAACGTCCCACAATAAATTTGGAGGTTTCTGTGTAGTGTTAGTAGCATTCTGATGAATGAAGAATCTGTTTATGAATGGTGAATAAATATTTCCAGGTGCATTCTCGAATGTTGGAATCAGCGACGCAACGAGGATCGCGCGGCCGCCGCGCCGCAGCGTAGAACGATGAGGACAATGAAAGAATGAAATCCCTCTGCGGGATAATTAGCGTGAGAGGCATTAAGGAGACACCGAGCAATTTCGAGCGGCCATTTTTCACGGTAATCTGCGTCGCCCGCGCGAAGACCCTCCGAGATCGGTGTCTTCATTCCGTTTCGGTGCAATCATGGAAGGTGAGGAAGATAAAACTCGCTTGAAATATCGTTCAAGATGATTTAGGATGCCTAACAATTAAGTAGAACAGCGAGGGACGCAGCCGGCGGCGCTCTAAAGTGTTTGGTAAAAGTATTAAATTTTCGGGAAGCAAGGATTTATCAGAAAATTGACGATGTCGCTCAATTGAACGCGCCGACGTGTCGGATATCGATGTTATTATTTACATTGACCGGTCGAAATGATTGCCAAGGTACTCGCGATTATTACATCAACGTTGAATGATCTCGATGGATATTGCAGGGGACAATAAAATAGGAGCGAATCAGATTAATTAAATTAAACGAATGTTCGCCGGCGCCTCATCGATACGCGAATATTATATTAACCCCGAATTTACCTTCCGGTTCGAGCGAATATTCGGAAATGCGAAATCGACCGAATCTCTTCGCTAATTACACGTGTTTTATAATGGTGAGATTGTGGATCTTTCTGCAAAATATATTTTTCCAACGCTGACCGCAAGCAACAGTTCCCAAACTAAATCTGTTGCTTCAAACATTTGGAGAACTTGTCGAAACTTTTTAGATTTTGATGAAATTGAAATAAGATTTACTCATGCAGAAAAAATTAAATGTTGCATTAAATCGCATCGAATAAATTCCATCAGAAAATCCGTGATCCAATTCATTATTTTGTACTGCCTTCGGCTAAGAAGGGGAACAGCAATGGCGTCGCGTTCGATGTCGGAACTTCCGGTTTCGTCAATTGTTCCCCGAGCACTGTCAAGGCAGATGAGCAGAGAGAAACTGCTCGCATAAATTTCGTCTGAACGGCATCAGCCCCGGGAACGATCTTCAGCATTATTCGCACAGCCGAAGGATGATCCGGATTTGTGCAATCGGCCCTCAGCTGCAACGGTTCGGCAACCGGATGTGCAAACCGGCTCGGATAATAACTAGCTGCTTATCGGACACTTAAGACGATTCCGAAACGCTGCGATCCATCCCTCCGTTGCGCCTGTAGAAATCGGGAATGATCCACCCCTTCTCGTCTCCTGGATCGTCAATTCGATTTGCTGGGACGTTCGTTAACAGTCTATCCCTCTTCATTCTGTTTCGCGAATGTATCGCCATTTTAATCTGTGCTCCCCAACGTCTCGGACGCGTTCATTCATTTATCTTGTTAGTCCAGTCAATAAATGCTTGTAAGGGGGGCGTAGATGGAAATGGAAGGAACACAATTTTTAACTTTGGGACTTTGGTTAGACTAGTTAAGAGGTAAACATACTAAAAGTCTCCACTCCTACAAGGTGAGCGGGCTACAGGGGGGCACGTAGAAGTTACCTTTTTCGGTTTTCCACTTATATCTCGGAAACCATGTATCCTAGCGATAATACCATTCCATACAAAATTAAAGCTGACAAAATGTGCTATAAGATTGATTGCAATCAGTTTTTTGCTATCTCGCATAGTTTCCGAGATATCCGAGCTCAAAGTTTACCAATTGTGAAAAATAAATTTTTGCCTCATGTTTTTGCTTACTTTGAGCGCGGATATCTCGGTAATTATGCGAGATAGCGAAAAACTGAATCGAATCAATCCTGTGGTACATTTTGTCAGCTTTAATTTTGTATGGAATTGTCTTATCGGTAAGACGCATAGTTTCCGAGATATAAGCGAAAAACCGAAAAGGGGGACCTTCTACGTGCCCCCCTGCACCCCGCTCACCTTGTAGGAGTGGGACTTTTAGTATGTTTACCTCCTAACTAGTCCAAACAAAGACCCAAAGTTAAAAATTGCGTTCCTTCCATTTCCCTCTACAACTTTTGACTTGACTATGTTCGTCTCTTACTGTTTGCTAAGCGATTTTATATTTTATGCTTCTGCAATGCTTTCGACAATTGTTATTTTAGTTATTAGAGATTTCGTTTCAAATAATTCGATAAGGGTTATTCTCGTACTACATTATTTACAGTCAGTGAACGACACAGCTAAACGCGAAGAGTGTTCGCGATAAATACACAGGCGGCGCGTTTTCATCGGGGAAGCACGAAACATTGAACAAATTAATTTGAACAGGGTTCGGCGAATGCGAAATATACTATTACGCGCAACGACGGCGCCGTGGCGACACAAAGCTAGCGCGCAGAAAAATCTATTCCGCGCAAACAGTTGGCCAGAGGTTCACCGTTATATATAGATTAATTATTCGAGCCTGATGAATTACAAGGGCTTATGTAGAACGGCTCAATATCCGACTTGCCTTTGATACGATTTTCGAATGAAATTTGTAAAGCTTTATCCGCGGTTGTTCACCTGTTCGCGGGACAGAGAGGCGCGCCATTGTACTACAATGTGTCTCATGAACTCTGAAATATCTTTGTTGTTTCATGCAGCGCAAATTTTGAAGCGAAAATGTTCTCTATGCTTCGCGATTAATCGAAGCTGTTTTCATTATTGATTTCAGAGCTGCCGCCGCTTCCACCGGATTAGACAAAATTTTCTTCAGGACTAAAACTAACTAGGATTTAAAGATTGAAGTCTCCACTTTACAACGACACGTTAAGATTCGATATACGACATTTCGTTCGAGCGGTATTGTGCTATCTTGACTTCGGGACCGCGGCAAATCGAATCTCTTCTTCGCAGATTGCAACTCGAGGAACAGTCGCGAGGAACAATCGGTTTGTCGAGAGGAAAATCTCCGCGACGAATAAAAAATTCCCGGTGACAAAGGAGCGAAAAGACCGATTTTCGCGTTTTCACCTCGCGCGAATATTTCATCGTTTCTCGCGAGGTAGTTTTGTTCTCCCGTTTGCCAGCCGCGTCGTATCGGTGCTTCTTTTCCTGGTTCGAGGCGAAGGGAGGTTTCGAAAGTAGTTAGAGAGAAGCCGGAAAGGCAGTTTTCGCCGGGAAGAAACCGGAAAACGGCAGTTGACAGGCCGATTTATAGCAACCGACAGGCTGAGTGGCGTGCACCTGCATTTTCCCAGCCGCTGACCGTAATTTACATTTGAAATTGCATCGCGGGGCGCGTTTTAAAATTTTAACAATACTCGCGCGGGCTCGCCCCTCGCACGCTCGCGCTCTCTCGCCTTCATCAATGAATTTCACCGTTAAATTTAAAACCCCTGCTCGTTCCGTTAATTACGCATGCTAACGACTGTTGCCGCCCCTCGCCGCGCCGCCGCCGCCTGCGAAATACACTGTGTCCCGCGGACTCGAAATATCTTTGTTATTTCAAACAATACGCGAAAATGTCACCCATGATAATTGCTGAATTTAACACTACGAGCGACGCGTCTCCCGGATTTAAGAGCGAATTTTTCGACTAATCCATTTAAAGCCTAACGAGAATTATCACAGGACTTAAAAATACATTTTATGTATTGATGTGGAAAACAGAGTTTCATCAGCCACAGAACTTGTTCTGTTTAGCCGGATTTAGCAATTAACGTTTCGGCTGATATCGAGACTCTCAAACGGGAATTTGATTAGAATCTGATTATTTAAGAATTGAATTGTTTCACGATTTATCTTGCTCGCAGAACAAGAAGCGGTCGCTTTAATCGCCCGGGGGACTGAATAAAATTTTATTCAAGCTTCCCCGAAAGGAAAACGTTTTCTCTCCCGGAGGGGGCTAAAAACATTCTCGAGAAGCTTACGCAGCGATCATCATTCTCGAAGCGGGGGATTTATCGTGGGCCAAAGGAAAGGCTTCCGGAAGGATTCGCAGCTAACGATACAAGTCCTGGAGGAAGCTCAGAGGGTGCAATTAATCGCCGGGAGGGTTGCGAAAGTGGGGGTGGCACGCTCGATTTCCTCGGGGCCGCTGGGAAAGAGTGGAAGGAAACAATTCGCGTTCTCACGGGCTCCGTTTAATTAATTAGAGGGGCGGGCATAATCGCGCGCGCACGGTCCGCGGCGACGCGTGTCTTTGCTCGATTAAGATCCTTTGCCTTGTTAACTGTCTGAGGGAAACGTGATTTTTCAGCCATTTTTACCCAGCGAATTAATACACCTCTTTTAAACGTGTACCTCGTTTAAGCATTGTTCACTGACAGAATTCGGGAAAATTCAGATGAATGAATTTAAGAAAATCGCGTTTGTAAATTCGTTTTGTTTCCAGATGGTTCCTTCAGCAAAACAGCTTTTGGATTAGAGACTGTCGCTCGGGCGCTTTTCAAGATTTCTTAATAAAAAAATTACTACAAGTGGTCCAACATATACACACTCAGATAAGCCACTCGCTGAAAGGATCGATCGATGAATTTTTTCGGAAAAAATTCCGAAAGATGACGTTTGCAGCCAACATGCTTTTTAATTAGTATTTCGACGGTGGTTCGATCTGGGATTGAGTTGCGTTCGACTGACATCAAAGCCGGAAATTTACCCTATTAGAGGCAGACCTCGAATTCATTAGTCGAAAGTACTATGCGAACGGGCAAACGTATTCGAGCCGACTGCTCTCGCGACTCTGACGAGCGATCGCGGAATGATCGCGAATTCTGACGAGCGATTGCGAACTCTGACCAATTGCGATCAACGTTTGCCCGTTGCCCGCTCGTTGCCGAATTGCTCGGGCCTTTTTTTTTGTATTCGACGCCTCTTTGTCGGCGCTGTTTGGCCCAGACCCGTCGAGGGTCTCTTTGTGGCGCGTACCGTGATGGACTTGCCGAGCTCTGCCGACTGCGACACAATGCTTTACAGTATTATATAATAAATAGAGGCTGGCCCGTGATCGCTGCTACAATTCAGAGTGATGTCTAGACTAGCCTTTGTGCGTTTGTGGCGGAAATATTTCGAATACACGGGAATTTCGATGTCGGTCCTCAGAATATGGACGGTTTGGATTGTAACGATCGGGCGAACGATTTAGCAGACGATGCACAAAAGTTCTCCTTAACTGGAATTGGCAAATATAATTACCACGCTAGAAGTTGCATACTCCGCGACAAAACTATAAAACTTGTGCGAAATTCGATGAAAATTCTATGTAAGTCTTGAGTTTTGTCTTCCTTCATTGATAGTGTTATTGTTTAAATTATACAGAGGTATATTCTACAGTTCTACGAAATATCGAAGGCTACAATTCCAAGAATTTGGGAAATGTATGTAAACATGCCATTCTCGTCGCGACAAAACTATAAGACAGTAGCTTTTCGTCAGTCGATCTTATATTCTGATCGCAGTCACAGTGTTGGAAGTAATTGTGTACTTAAAATTAAACATTTGTAATTTTGTCCTTACATAATATAACTACAATGCCGCGTGGGAAATAGCAGATAGACAGTGAAATAAGAGTGATCGTAAATTTAAAAGAAAAAAATACTTCTATTTCGGAAATTTCAAGAGTGGTTGGGCAAAGTCGATGTGCTGTGCACAATTATTTAAAAAGTAGAGAGAATTATGGAAAAAAACATCCTGGTGGACGTCAAAAGCGACAACCGAGCGACAACGACGAGCCGTTCTGAGGGTAGCGTCAAATTCTAATTTGACAGCACGGCAAATTGCAGCGCAAGCTGGCATTCACACCAATATTCGTAATGTGCAACGGATAATTAAACGGGCCAAGCATTTAAAAAGACGAAAATTGCAGAAAAAACCGCCACTTACGAATCGACACAAAGCAGCCAGCGAAGATTTTGCGGAGAGATATCTCCAGTGGAGAAAAAGTGGAGAAAAGTTTTTTTTTCAGATGAACTTTTACGAAAAAAATAGTATTAATAAAATATTAGCTAAAATCGCAGGTGTCTTATATTTCTGTCGCGGAGTGTAGCTTGATGTTGGGAACTAACTTGTGGAGCATGGTTTAATTGCGTTTGTCGGCTCCATCGACGTTATTTTTAAACGAGCACTGTATAATATTCAAACAGTAATAGACAGTTTTAATATTATTAGTGTAACGAATCCATCCGGATGGTCTTTCATATTATTTTCATGATTTGCGGAAGGAAGAATTGCATTTGTCAAGGAGGCAAACGGGCGGAGGCGGCATCACGGTATGGGCCGCAATAGGGTACCACGGGAGAACCCATGTAAAATTTATTAACACCACCATGAATGCAATTAAATATATAAAAATATTAGAAGAAAAATTAACAACTATCGCATGTGAAAATTATATTTTTCAACACTATAATGCCGCTGTGCGTACAGCGAAACGTGTAAAAAAATATTTTGGAGACCGTAATATACAAATTTTACCATGGCCTGCGAGTCCCCAGATTTAAATATAATAAAAAAAACATCAGAGGGATTTTAGCACGTGCAGTGCTGTAATGGAAATTGGAAACTGTTTTTGTTGGTGAAAGAGTTGAAAGCTCGTATTGAAGAAAATTGGCCAGATTAAGTCAAGATCAAATAAAAAATTTATATAAATCGATACCACGACGATTAATTGAAACTACAAAAAATAAACGTGGCACAACACATTACTACTAAATAGAAAAAAATACTTTTCATTAACTTCCACCGACTTTTTCTTACGTAAAATATATACTTTGTCTTATAGTTTTGTCGTACCTTATTTTATCAAAAATTAGAAATTTTAATGAAACTTTTTCAATCTAATTCAACAACATTGCCTCTATGGAAATGTATGTACTTTAGTTGATTCTTTGGATTAATAACAAAAATTTTTACGAAAATTAGTATTAATAAAATATTAAAAATTTTAATGAAACGTTTTTCAATCTAATTCAACAACATTGCCTCTATGGAAATGTATGTACTTTAGTTGATTCTTTGGATCAGGGGTCGGCAACCTACGGCCCGCGGGCCAAATCCGGCCCGCCGCTTATTTTTCATCCTGCCCGCGGGATGATACTGTTTTTTACACGAAAATTAAATCAAATTATGCGCTATTATGCAACGGCCGATAGTTGATATTTTCAAAATTCATTTGACTGTATAATTGAGGAGCTTCCATCACACCTTCAACTGGAAGTGATCGATTTGCAAAATGATGATAGGTTAAAAATGATGTTCAAAGAAAAGGATCTAACCCAATTTTATAAATATCTTTCGGAAGATAAATACGCCCAATTAAAATCATATGCACGGGGATTTATATCCGTATTTGGGAGTACTTACCAATGTGAAAAGACATTTTCGAAAATGAAGTATGTAAAATCGCAATTCAGATCATTATTAACAAATGACCATTTGCAAACAACTTTAATGATAGGAAGTACTAATTTTGAACTCCAGTATGATGACATATTATCTCAGAAAAAACAATTACAATCTTCGCATTAGAACATTTAATCTATTTAAAAATAACGTTTTCAATATGTAAATGTAAATCTTTTATTCGTATTTTTGTAAGTGTTAGTAAAACTTGTATAAACATTATGTAAAAGTATATAAAAAATAAACGTTTTTTTGCTCTATGAGAAAATCACCCATTCATATCTTCATGTTCGCTACTTGACCCGCCGAGCCTAAAATTTTTACAATCTGGCCCTTTCTAAAAAAGTTTGCCGACCCCTGCTTTAGATTAATAACGAAAATTTTTACGAAAACTAGTACTAATAAAATATTAAAAATTTTAATGAAACGTTTTTCAATCTAATTCAACAACATTGCCTCTATGGAAATGTATGTACTTTAGTTGATTCTTTGGATTAATAACAAAAATTTTTACGAAAATTAGTATTAATAAAATATTAAAAATTTTAATGAAACGTTTTTCAATCTAATTCAACAACATTGCCTCTATGGAAATGTATGTACTTTAGTTGATTCTTTGGATTAATAACAAAAATTTTTACGAAAACTAGTATTAATAAAATATTAGCAAAAATCGCAGATGTCTTATAACTTTGTCGCGAGTGTACAAAAAAATTAGTCTTCCAAGTACAGAGTAAGTAGTATTAATCTGCACTGGCCAGACGCGGTTGCTTTATCTATTCAGAACGATAAGTTAGATATGATCTAGAGGCTGATAGAGTATACATCTCACTACTTAACACGACGGCGTACTGTTACATACAAAATTCCCCTTACAGTCACCAACAAAGTAATGTTTACGAATTATTGCAGCAAAGCCTCCAAATCTAATTTTAATTGTTATTAACCATTTGCACTCGAATGATCGTATGAGAAAACGGATACAATTTCATATTTCCAAAAATCCATTGTCGCAGAGAAGGCAGCAGTCTCAGGAACCTCTCCTCTCCCCAACACACCCCCTGCATGCCTTAAAAGATTCAGCACCGTTGTAAGCAGTTCGCCTCGAACGTAAAAAATATCCGCGCCACATAGAATCCCTGCAGGAACAAGGGCTTTGGTAGGGCGGAAACGGCTATTTATTATACGCGGTCGTAACACCGAATCCGTTGAATGGCGAATTCATTCGGCCAGCCATTTTACGCGGGGATAAAGCTTCGGGAAAAGGCGTAATGCTCGCGCGAGGGCATATAAAGCCTCTGCACACGGGGTCACGAGCCTCGTATCTCGTATTCACCCTGGCTCGCAGCGGTATAAAAAAACGAAGAAGAGCCGCGAGAGACAGAGAACAGACAGAGACACACGCACACACAAGAGAGAAAGAGGGAGAAAGAGGGGGCGGAGATGAGGTAGAAGAGGGGTGGAAAAAGAAAAACGAAAGCATTTTCCCAGTGACCCGCTTATCTCGCAAGAATGCCAACAAAAACGGTCGCCCCGTCCCGGAAACGTGGTACACAGCCTGGAGAAGAGCGTTTCGGACGGCTTTCGGGGCCAGGGGGGTGGGAACGTGTGTCGAGGGGGTGGCTGGAAGGGTTGTCGCGTGTATTCGGGACCGTGCTCTCTCAAAATATAAAAAGAGATTGCATGGCTGATTTATGTAAATACCTTTGGCCCGCGGATAAACGAGTTCTTGCCGAAGACTCGGCGAGCAACCAGGGGTGGATAGGGGGGTTGAAGCAGCCGGAGCCAGAAGATGCTAAAGGCTTAGGAACGCCCGACGGCCATTCGAGGAGTAAATATTTTTCGACTCGTCGTCACTCGCGGCGGATTCGCGACAGAGTTTATCGTATTTCGCGCCCAGCTGCCTCGCCTGTCGGGAATCAGCCAGTCCGACTCCCCGACAGGGGGAACGAGGTGGTGAAAATGTACACCCTCTGCTCTCCTCGCTCTCTCTCTCTCTATCTCTCTCTGGTACACACTCATCCGAACAACCGTATTTCACCAGCCGAGTCAGGACTTAGTCAATTTGCGAGTCGACTTCCCGACCCACAACTCCCTACAAAGAGCACACCCCCGAAACCGTGACACTTCGAGAAGTTTAAATAATCTTGACGACGACGGCGCCGCGAAATATTCTTTAGAGCAACGTTCCGAACGGATTTTCGGGATTTTTCCGGCAGGCTTGCTTCTCTGGGACACTGTTTGCCGGGTCTACAGGGTGGCCTGGAAATTTGGGACTGTGCAATGTCCTCGTAAAATGATTACAAATGGGAAGTTCTATATTGTTGTATGAATTCAATGTTTTAAAATTGTTCAATTCATTGATTACTGACGTTTGTGTCTCCACAGCATGTAGAACAATTTCCAGCAGCCTTTTCGTCGACTAGTCGCGTTCTCGAAAACTACTCAATTTGTAGATTGTTCGAAGCAGGGGCAGTTTGGCACGCGTTTCAGAGTGTCCGTTTGTTCGAGAAGATTCTATTACCGTCCAGTGCAACGCTCGATTTATCTGTTGCAGTGGCGGCGGACAATTTCGATGTTTATTATCAGGTACAGAACCTGCACTCAGTTTTAATCTGATCCCCTCGGTTTGACCATATTTTCTCAGAGTTCTCGAAAATTTCATACATCATAAACGAACCGGTATACTCCTCTCGTCCCGCCTTGGTATTAACCGGGAGGCAGAATGGAAATAATAACGAAAATGGCAACTGCTCCATTTCATAAAACGGATACGAACGGTGGCGATCTTTAGGGGGAACGCAATAACGCATGTAAAGAATAAAGCTCCGGCTGATATACAAACTGGTAAATCGAGCTCGCGAATTAAAATGGATTGACCAGCCGCCATTTTTCATGATAATCGGGCTATGAAAATTTGCCGGCCGGGACACAGAGAGAGAGAGATACAGGTGGATCGCGTTCGAGCCGCTCGAACAGCGGATATTTGAAGCAACAGCACGCAAACATTTTCATTGTTTGCGATACACGTCAGGAATTATATGTGTCCCGGAAACACAATATTGTTGATCTAGCTTCATATTAAAAGCTTCGGGCACCGGGAGTAGCATCCATAAAGATTAAAGCACCCCGGTTGCATAAAAGTTTCAGCGATCGTCAATAAAATCTGTATTTTCTATCGCGATCTACTAAATATAATTCGTCGTTGCAGTAAACAATAGTTACTGTACAAGCATTGGTTATCAATTCGATTCGAAGAAAGGATACTCGCGAACGAATACATCAAACTGTCGTCCCCATTTCAAAGTAATCAGTTTATTTTCTGAATGGAGCATTGTAGCTACAGTAGTTCTACGAATTAGTGGAGCTATGATTCCAAAGTATTGCCAATCGTCGCTCGATTCCTCTTTGACTCGTTCAAGGCGGATCCGCTCAGACACCGTGGCCGAGAGACGACGAGCGGCAAGCAGCCGTCGCTGTCGTCGCGACGCTGAGTAATTACGGTTCATACCGGAGACGAAACGTCGCGACGTCGGTGTCGGCGTCGGCGTCGGTCCGTTCCCGCGGCGCCGATTGGAGCTTGACTCTGTGTAAACGCGCGAGCGAAACGAGCCAGCCTGTGCGTTACGCGTGTGTGCGTTAACATAATGCATCGAGCAGACGTTGCTTTGATGTCAAGTATGAATTCCGAAGCTGCGAGCAGCTGCGGATGCGAGCAAACATCCTCGGTGCCGGGTCGCGCGGGTACGAGCTGAATTCCAGCGAGTGTGTCGCGACGCCGAGCGCCGTTTCAACGCTCTGGGAACCGAGGAATTGCGACGGGGGCCTGTTCACGCGTGAACCTACCCCTTTCCCATCCCCTAAGCCCCAAGGGCTGTCAGGGAGTCTTAAATTCTCCAATTTTATATTTAGACTGCGGAGCTCTCTCAATTTATTAGATCTACTAATTAATTCGTCCCGCACTCTTGGAGAACCAACCACTTTTTCACCCCTTAAGATTCCAGGGTTAGAATCACATCAGCCCCTATGGAAAATAGACTTACATTCCTCAATTTTGTATCTAGACTGTGGAGCTCTGTGAATTGAACAGATCTACTAATTAATTCGTCACGCACTCTTGAGTGTTCCCTTAAGATTCCAGGGTTAGAATCACATCAGCTCCTATGGAAAATAGACTTACATTCCTCAATTTTGTATCTAGACTGTGGAGCTCTGTGAATTGAATAGATCTGCAAATTAATTCGTCACGCACTCTTGGAGAACCAACTAATTTTTCACTCCTTAACGCGTGAACCTACCCCTTTCCTATCCCCTAAGCCCCAAGGGCTGTCAGACAGACTTAAATTCTTCAAATTTATATTTAGACTGTGGAGCTCTCTGAATTTATTAGATGTACTAATTAATGCGTCACGCACTCTTGGAGAACCAAACACTTTTTCACGCCTTAAGATTCCAGGGCTAGAATCACATCAGCTCCTATGGAAAATAGACTTACATTCCTCAATTTTGTATCTAGACTGTGGAGCTCTGTGAATTGAATAGATCTGCAAATTAATTCGTCACGCACTCTTGGAGAACCAACTAATTTTTCACTCCTTAACGCGTGAACCTACCCCTTTCCTATCCCCTAAGCCCCAAGGGCTGTCAGACAGACTTAAATTCTTCAAATTTATATTTAGACTGTGGAGCTCTCTGAATTTATTAGATGTACTAATTAATGCGTCACGCACTCTTGGAGAACCAACTAATTTTTCACTCCTTAACGCGTGAACCCACCCCTTTCCCATCCCCTAAGCCCGAAGGGCTGTCAGGGAGTCTTAAATTCTTCAATTTTATATTTAGACTGTGGAGCTCTCTGAATTTATTAGATGTACTAATTAATGCGTCACGCACTCTTGGAGAACCAAACACTTTTTCACGCCTTAAGATTCCAGGGCTAGAATCACATCAACTCCTATGGAAAATAGACTTAAATTCCTCAATTTTGTATCTAGACTGTGGAGCTCTATACATTGAATAGATCTGCAAATTAATTCGTCACACACTCTTGGAGAACCAACTAATTTTTCACTCCTTAACGCGTGAACCTACCCCTTTCCTATCCCCTAAGCCCCAAGGGCTGTCAGACAGACTTAAATTCTTCAAATTTATATTTAGACTGTGGAGCTCTCTGAATTTATTAGATGTACTAATTAATGCGTCACGCACTCTTGGAGAACCAAACACTTTTTCACCCCTTAAGATTCCAGGGTTAGAATCACATCAGATCCTATGGAAAATAGACTTACATTCCTCAATTTTGTATCTAGACTGTGGAGCTCTGTGAATTGAATAGATCTGCAAATTAATTCGTCACGCACTCTTGGAGAACCAACTAATTTTTCACTCCTTAACGCGTGAACCTACCCCTTTCCTATCCCCTAAGCCCCAAGGGCTGTCAGACAGACTTAAATTCTTCAAATTTATATTTAGACTGTGGAGCTCTCTGAATTTATTAGATGTACTAATTAATGCGTCACGCACTCTTGGAGAACCAACTAATTTTTCACTCCTTAACGCGTGAACCCACCCCTTTCCCATCCCCTAAGCCCGAAGGGCTGTCAGGGAGTCTTAAATTCTTCAATTTTATATTTAGACTGTGGAGCTCTCTGAATTTATTAGATGTACTAATTAATGCGTCACGCACTCTTGGAGAACCAAACACTTTTTCACGCCTTAAGATTCCAGGGCTAGAATCACATCAACTCCTATGGAAAATAGACTTAAATTCCTCAATTTTGTATCTAGACTGTGGAGCTCTATACATTGAATAGATCTGCAAATTAATTCGTCACACACTCTTGGAGAACCAACTAATTTTTCACTCCTTAACGCGTGAACCTACCCCTTTCCTATCCCCTAAGCCCCAAGGGCTGTCAGACAGACTTAAATTCTTCAAATTTATATTTAGACTGTGGAGCTCTCTGAATTTATTAGATGTACTAATTAATGCGTCACGCACTCTTGGAGAACCAAACACTTTTTCACCCCTTAAGATTCCAGGGTTAGAATCACATCAGATCCTATGGAAAATAGACTTACATTCCTCAATTTTGTATCTAGACTGTGGAGCTCTGTGAATTGAATAGATCTGCAAATTAATTCGTCACGCACTCTTGGAGAACCAACTAATTTTTCACTCCTTAACGCGTGAACCTACCCCTTTCCCATCCCCTAAGCCCCAAGGGCTGTCGGGGAGTCTCAAATTCTTAAATTTTATATTTAGACTGTGGTGCTCTCTCAATTTATTAGATCTACTAATTAATTCGTCACGCATTCTTGGAGGACCAACTACTCTTTCACTCTTTAAGATTCCAGGGTTAAAATTACACCAGTTCTGGTGGAAAATATCCTTAAATTCTTCAATTTTATATCTAGACTGTGGAACTCTGTGAATTTATTAGATCTGTAAATTAATTCGTCACTCTCTCTCTCTCTTGGAGAACCAACCACTTATTCACCCGTTAAGCTCCTAGAGTAGAAACTACATCTGGTTATAACTAGACTGTGAATCAATGATATACTTACATACAGACTTGCAGTTTAAATAAATTGCGGTCGTAAGGAGATGCGGTAGGCAGACAAAAGTGGCTGACGATTTTTATTAATATTCTAACATCACACTAAACACAAATTACGAAATTCTGTGAACTTCCCAACTCGTCGGTTCTCAGAAGAAATACTTATAGTAGAAATACCATTCCAGGAACGTGATCATAATAATAATAGTATTATTAATAATAAGATCAGCAATATAACCTTTATGTATTCTGAACCGAAAATATCGATTGCTATAATCGTGGCCGGTGCTGTTGAATAAACATCGTTTATCTTCAGATATAAGACCATCGTCCAACAAAAATCGTTTCTTAATCATTTGTCAAGGTTCACTTCATGCAGTTGTATCATAAACTTTGTCAAAATTCAGAATAACAGTTTGATTCGTAGTTGCAAATTCAAGGATCAAGTTCAAGGCTCGTTGAAGCTACGTGATAGCTACGTGAACAGGAGTAATAGAGCACGTTTGAGGAATCTGCGATTCCAGTGGTACACTTGTCAGTTTCACAGGTGCTGTCTGAGCCTCCATAATCGATGTTCTCCACGACTGAAACGTTCACACAAAAAGATTTACTTGAACCGTTTACGGATTGACCTGAGTCGAACCACGCGTTACAAACGAATGATGTCGACAAGAGGCGTGTGCTTCATATCTTCGAAAAGTGAGCGATTTGCAGGTGAATCATGTTTTATCGTCATTGACTGTAGATTATCAGAAAGAACGATAGCAGTGAAATTTCTTAAAAATTTAGTCAGTTTCGGTCCGTTGTTCGTGTACCTTTATTTTGTACCATCGATGGCAAGCATTGTGCATTGAAGCAAGTGTCGTATTAAAACATGGGGACTACAAGGATATAAAAAAAACAAGTGTTGCATCATTAAAATATTTGTTGCATCATTAAATTTGTATTCAATAAATCAGTAAACGTATTTAATATTTTACTAAACCACTAAAAGTGTTGTATGAGTATTGTATATATAAAATAGAAATATTTCAGGTCGGAAGAAACATTCGTTTTTCGAATTAGAATAGCTGCGAGTGGAAAGGGTGCAAGTCGTCACTGACAAGAGCTTTAATATAAACGTTTCCTACTGTGTGCGAATGCTCGAGGATCTGCAGTGCAGTCGCTGCAGTTCGTTTCACGGTGAGAAGTACAGGATTACCTATTTATCCGTGACCAATTCAGCGCGACGTCGATCCACGTTTTCCGGTGAACCGGGAAAGGCTGGCTGTGTAGAGTGCAGGGCGCCTGGTCTCTTATTCAAGATTTACTTTGAAACTGGAGACACATGAAACGTCCTCAAAGGGGAGCGTCGATTGCGCATTAAACAGCGTCGCGGAGGTGCCGGCGTGGGCGTTTCTCGTTCAAAGTGCGCCGAGCTAATCGAATTACTCTCTCCGCGAGCATTTACCTGCGGCGCGGCGTGGTGCTCTCTTTCCGCGACAATACGCCTTCTTCCCGCGTCGAACACAACGAAAACATAAAAAAGGCCGAAAAAAGAATCGAAAATCCGACGGGAATCTCAACGAAAATATTTTTATTTAGTTGTATGACATCATCGTGGATCGTTGCGACGTGTTGGTCAGCCATTATCGCGCTATGCAGCCGCTCCCTTTCAGCATACTGATTCCATTTCACTCGCCGTAATTACATCAGTCTCTCCAGGTCTCGGACGAGTGGCAAAGATGGCGGTGAGGCCGTGTCAGAGCCGGATATGACGACACGGCCCTCGGACTGCCATGGAGGACACCGGAGGCCGCAGAATAATCATATTCCTATGCATCATGCCAGGGTCCTCCTTTTTCACCTTCGTCATTTTCCATTAACTAATTACCTGGTGGCGGTGCGAGGCCACTATCGAGTAAGTACAGACGAATTCCGCTTTCGAGATGGTTTATTTGTTGATCAAAATTGTATCATTCTGAGCTCTATTAGAAGAAGCTCTATTGTGAAATTAGTAACCAAATTTCGCTACCCATTTGAACAAGCGTCCAAGCATTCAGAACACAATACGAAAAACAATGGTATGTAAATGCAAGGAACGGCGTAATTTGCAAGGAAGACACTTAAGAACGATTAGATGTCGCGATGTATTTGTTAAATTCGAGATGAGGGCGTTATCAGCGGCAGACGCGGCAAACGCCGCGAATAAGCGTCGCCCCTGTCGCTTATCGGCGGCAAATACAAATAAGGGCCGTTGAACTTCGGCAATTGAATTTGTAAGTCGCGTCCCCCGTGAAACACAGTCTCGTTTACGGTAACAGTCGAGATAGGTGAAGGAAATCGCGCGATGCAGGAAACGTTAGCGCCAGTTCCCCGCGTCAGTTTCCAACCCCCCGCACCGAAATATCGCGGTGGAATTTCAAGTTCCATCGTTCCGATCCTAATCAGCTGTACCACGACGGGGTACCACGATTTTCATCTGGATTGCTCGTTCTTCCGCATTGTTTCGAGCTTCTCGAATGGCCCCGAGTCACTAGCAATTCCCTAGAAATGCCCCGTTGCCGTTTATCCATGGAGATCTCGAAGAAATCCTAAACAGAAGCGGAAACGTTGCGTCTTTGCACGAGAATGCTTCCATAAAAGTATTTCATCCTTGTTGCATTACGTGAAATGGCGCATACATTTCCTCTGTAGTAAATAGTTTATCATCTGGAGTCGTGTGCCTTGGGAAAATCCGGACATGAAATTTGTTCTTGGAATTCATGGATTTCGCCCCTACGAATTTACAAAATTTACCTGTACAATTTCAAAAAGTTGAGAAGAATGTTTTTCGATCCGGACTGATGTACAGGATGTTTTCGATGCTGTACTCGGAGTCACGCGGAGAGATCACGGTCGAAGTACGACGACAGCGTAGCGACGACGTAAAAAGAATCGATCGTATCGAAATGACGCTGAACTATTCCGTGTACACGCGGTACCCCTGTATCACGGAGAACGCTGTGTTTGCACGGATTAACTTTGATCTAACCGTGCAGTGGCCCCGCGCCACTGTAATGTCACACCCCAGTGGTTTTCCTCGAGTTCGCGAAGAGAAACACAGAGGGTTAACTTCGGTTTGAATTAATAAACGAGGCTTTGCTTCTAATACCGGGCTTAACTCAGTTTAGTTTGTCGATCGGCCTGTGTAGCACCAAACTGTAATCCGATTTCGCAGATTGTGCCCAATACGATACACCGTCGCTAGTTTGTCGCGGCATATTTCCCTGCTCTCTGTCCTTCTCTCTTCTTCTCTCCCCCTCTCTCAATTTCTCTCTATCTATGCGCGAATCAATCAGCGACCTCTCCCATCGCTGCCATCATTTCTCATCCTCGAATTGTCAACGTTAATCGGCAACCATCATTTCCGGACAAATCCGGGTCGCATATTTTAATTGTAAAGCTTGCAAAATTTTCCACGGAGAGAAGTCTATTCTTGCAGGTAACTGGGGTTGTCAGATCTTCTATATTTGATATGAGTCTTCTATATCTGAACTTGATCTTTACGTACCTATAGGAATTTTCAAAAATCTTTCTTAGAATAAAAAAGTTTAAAATGTGCTGCGTACCTCTTTTACTTGAACTCGTATATTTTGAGGATATCTCATGTATACATAATCCCAACAAAAACATTCTGTAAACAGGAGCCAAGTTCTTATGGCCGTAAAAAGTTGTGAGATCAAACAAAATACGGCCAAGTTCGTTAGCTTAGACATACCTCTTGCAATACTGAAAAAAGCGTTTGTAAAAATTAGTTTAAAAGAACGTATTTAATTTTTAAAGAGATGCACGAAGGGCTAAATTATTCAAACTTGGCCGCTACCTAACACCTTTTATGGCCATTAGTTTAGAAAGTAATGCATGTTCGTTTTACTGCCTATTTATACCTTGTGACGTTGCAACTTTTGCAACGGAGCTTGGCTCCTTAATATTATAATAACTTTGTCTCGATTAATGTTTATGGTGTTTTTTTTTCTTTGTTAGTTGATTATTTTTTCTAATTGCAGGAGGTTTTCTTTTTCTTTGTATTCTTGGTTTTGGAATTTTAGGGTCCGGTATTTGTACTTCTTCGATGTGTGGCCGTTACTTTTTAAACTAATGGCCATAAAAGGTGTTAGGTAGCGGCCAAGTTTGAATAATTTAGCCCTTCGTGCATCTCTTTAAAAATTAAATACGTTCTTTTAAACTAATTTTTACAAACGCTTTTTTCAGTATTGCAAGAGGTATTTCTAAGCTAACGAACATGGCCGTATTTTGTTTGATCTCACAACTTTTTACGGCCATAAGAACTTGGCTCCTGTTTACAGAATGTTTTTGTTGGGATTTCTTCACTTTTTGTTGAAATTTCATGAATTATCAAGTAGGTATTACTCTTATTCCTGATTCATTAAATCCTAAACATTTTTTATCTTTAAGGTGGACATTAAGTAAATTAATAAATGCATGTTCGTTTTACTACCTATTTATACTTACTTGAAACTTTGTCCCGAAAAATCTAAACAACGCAGCGTCGATCAAAGGAAAAAAATTCTTTTCTAATCTGCAAGACAAAATCCAAATTCAATGTATCGAAGAGTAACACCCTGCCGGCGACGCTCGGATCCATTTGCCCCCCGCCGCTATAGACGATGCTCGGTGCAGTTTCTTTTGTTTACGTTAGAGCGATTGTTTTTTTCATCAGTATTTGTTGCGACTTCGAAGGTAATAAAACGTATACTTATGTAGGTACTATGGGATTATCCCGTGGACCTCTCAAGAATTGGTTAGGGATAGGTGGCGGGGGGCGGAGAGGCCCGGCCGGCCCGCCCACGCATACGAAAATACAGTTTGGAGGAAATGGTCGAAGGAATAATCCCAAAGTACCCTTATGTATATGTTATGCTGCTATGTTCTATCCTACGTACCTATTTCGTAATGTTTTTTTTTTCAACCCTTTAATGTGTAAAATTTCAAACTTTGATCATTATTCCTTTGAGTGTTTGTCATGGTGGACCTATGTACCAAATTTCAAGCTTGTAGGTCAATGGGAAGTACCCTAAAGGTTTTGATGATCGTCAGTCAGTCAGTCAGTCAGTGACAAATTTAGCGATTTTTGAGGTCCTATATCTTGGAACCTACTAATGTTGGAAGATTAATGTTTTGTCAATATTGAGACATGATAGCATTTAACAAGTGTACGAAATTACATCTCTCCATCTGCCTCCAGTGCCGAGTAATAAGCCTCTAAAAAACGCCTAAGTTGTTTCGTGTAAAAGGAGGTAGTGCCAGAACTTGGCTGGTGCACTACCGTGCACCTAGATTGCAATTTTCACTAGTTCTTCTATATTTGGATAAAACATTTCTGGCAACGCTACAGGTAACCCTTGAAATTAGTAGCCCTTAGAAGTGGCCCAGTCATGAATTAAACAATAAATAAAAGAAATTATTAGAAACGTAGAACGTATTATTAGAACGTAGCGGAAAGAGATAGGGTCGGGTTGAAGCGGGTTAATTTTCGAGGAATACCCGCAGATTCGCCAGCCATCCCACGGCGGTCCTCGGCGGCGGTATCGAACCGTAGAAGAATTCAGAAGCCAGCAATTATTCACGTTTTCCAGACGATCCCCGTTCCCTTTCCCCGGACGTTCATAAAATCAAATCTGTCTGCCGCAGCGGAGCGGCAGAACCACGTGAAAGTCCGTAAGAAGTGGCGGGGGGTGTGGGTGGATGGCAAGGGGTGCAGAAGAGGAGAGAGAGAGAGAGAGCCAACCACCCCCGTTCTTAAACCTGGTCCTCGGCAGGTTGCGCAAGATGCGAAAGTTTCTTCCGCGAGGAAAGTTTTGAATATTCAATACTCGGCCGTGGCACGAGCGCAACGCGTCTCGACGTCGACGTCGACGCCGGGGGGTGGATTGAAGGGGGTAGCAGACGGTTGGTTGCGGGTACCGGAGCAATTTCATTTTTCCTATTTTGTTCGCGGCCGGATTCGGCGATGCTAGGCGAAGGCGCACAGCCTACCAAGAATCGGGAGAGGGAGAGAGGAGAGACAGGACCAGGGGGTATTTTCTATTCACGATGCGTCTGGGATCCCACCCCTTCTCTCCCCTCTCTCCCTCTCTCTCGTCTCTTTCTCCAACCCCGGCGAGATCCTCTGGCGAGACACGTCGACCAGGTCTCCGGGAGGGTTAGATGTTTTCGATGAATCGATTCGAGGGTACTTCCGCTATGCAAACTCTCTTTCCGCCTGCGAGTGCTCCGGCCGATGCACGCCACCCCTCGGACAGCCTAGCTGCACCATCCTAACTCCTGGAGAGCACACTGAACCCGGCGACGAATCAACGGAGTTAAGCCTGCACCCCTGCGACCGTCCTCAACTTTCAGTAACGAGGTTCCTCTCAAACTGCTACCGGCTAGTCCCACGACGCACGGTGTTTCGCGTTCCTGGAAAATAGCCGCAGTTATAATCCAAATTAAAAAAAGAAATTAATCGTTTATCATGAGATTATTAGTATAGAACCAAAAACGAATCCTCGTCCTCGGTGGAAATTCTAATTGGCGCGGTTTCCACCGGCTGTGACCTATAGAAGGATGAATTCCCTGTTTTCGAGGGGAAACTTCGCAGAGGGCGCGAAGTCGGAAGCGACGCGGTGGACGATGGAACTGTAGAAGGGAAGACTAAACGGGTAGGAAGCAGTTCGACGAGGTCGTTTCCGGGCAAGTCTGATGCGCCTTGACTCGGATCCCAGCGTTATCACGACAATTGAATGGCTCGAGTCCTCCATGCTTTCCCGCTCTTGCTGCGCGGCCACGATAAGCTTCAGAAACAGCCCTTAATGGTTTCCCTCGCGATTACTGCTACCTGTACCCTCCGGTCGACCTTCCTTTCCCTTTCTACCCTCTCCTGTTTGTCCCCTCGCGACTAATCCTGTCATTCATTCACATCTCAACCAAAAGAAACGTTTCTAACCATTCCTACTTTATTACTTATGAAGTTGAAACGTGTCCACTTCTGACATCCACGTTGGGATGAAACGGACTGCAGGACTACGTCCGTATCATGGAGCATGATCGATTCTAGTTTTGGCCCAATAACTCTGGCTCGATTTTCACCGTAACCAACTTCCGGTGACAGAAAGGACAGGGGACCAGGATAGGTCGGGTCGTGGCGGCTCACCCTCTGTCCAGAGGACTATGGTTCGTCATGTGTCCGTGACAATGGCATCGCGGCCGGTTCATGCATAAATGCGACGTAACAATAAACAGAGCCCCGGTCCCGGGGATTGAACCAGAGGAGGGGGTGAAAAGGGGGCAGAGCAGGGGGTGGCAAGGAGAGCCGCTTCAAAGGCCGTCATAGCCGGAGGATCAGAAACCGATATGAGATTTGGCTATGTATGAATGATGTATCCCGCGACCGGCGCGGCGCTACTTGCAATCTCTGCCCTCTCTCCCTCCCTCTCCCCCCTCTCTCTCTCCCTCTCTCTTCGCGCCTGCTTTCGTCAGGGTGAAAGGGCCGCAGGGAGAGAGAGCCAGCTAGCCGGAAATGCGTTCCTTGTTTGTTCACGGATATGTGTACCAGGCTATATTGCGTATACAGGGTGATTCTGGGAACTGGGACAAGTTACTGCTCTTTTTTTAAGTAAAAGTAGAAAAAATGACAGAGGAAAAAATCATGTGTCATATACAGTAAGGAGCATAATTGATTCCACACACTTTAAATCAGAACAACTTTTTTATGAATGGATCAAACGAATTCAATTTCTCTGGAGGGCTAGAAGATTTAGTTTAGTAAATGATGTGTAAAAAATATGTTGAAAAATGCATTTGGACGGAATTGTGAAAAACAATAGTAAAAATTGATTTTTAACTGGTATAAATTATATACGCTCCGAAAATTTCATTGAAATTAGTTAATTGGTTTGCGTATTATAAACGATCAAAAGTGGTAAAAATTGCCATTTTTCAAGATTTTCGGCCTTTCTACCACATTCGATCGTTATAATTCGTAAATCAATTAATGTATATACAGTGGGTGTACAAAGTATTCATGCACTTTTTAAAAACTAATAGCTTTTTCATAATTGTACCAAACGACCTGACTTTTTATAATCAAGTAGAAGTATTGTTTTACGAAATGATATGAGAAAAAGATTTTCCAAAAATTACAATTTACAAAGTTACATGCAAAAATAAAAAAGGCATTTCTTAAAACTTTTTTATTTGGGCCCTCAAAAAAATTTTAAATATAAGTTTTGTAGATCTATGTTAATTATACACATATTGCAATTTTAATCGAGATCGGTTGACGCATGAAAAAACAAGAAGCATTGAAAGCTGTACGATTCTGTGGATTTAAAGCAGAAACTGATCAAAAGTTGTGTAAAACTAGGATTTTCACAATTTTTAACCACTTGTAGCTCGTGTGTATGTTAATCGATTTCAATGAAATTTTCAGCATGTGTATAACTAACAAATATCTGCTAAACGTATATTTTAAATTTTCATTAAGGACCCAAATAAAAATGTTTTAAAAAATTCCTTTTTTATTTTTGCATGTAACCTTGTAAATTATAATTTTTGGAAAATCTTTGTTGCATATCATTTCGTAAACCATTGCTTCTAATTGATTATACAAAATCAGGTCGTTTGGTACAATTATAAAAAAGTTATTAGTTTTTAAAAAGTGTACGAATACTTTGTACACTCACTGTAATTTATACCAGTTGACAAAACACATTTTTTAAATTTTCGTTATTGGGCCAGCTAAAAAAATTGTAAAAATCAATTTTTAGTATTGTTTTGCACAATTCCGATCAAATGCATTTTTCCAACTTATTTATTAGACGTCATTTACTGAACTAATCCTTCTAGCCTTACAGAGTAATTGAAGTCGTTTGGTCCATTCATATAAAAGTTATTCAGATTTAAAGTGTGTGGAATCAGTTATGCTCTTTACTGTACGTCCGCACTTCCTATGACCTTATTTTTTACGTGGATCCACCGATGTACTCACCAGGTGCATTTGCACTTTATTCTTTAATGCGTCCGAATTTATCTGTTAGCTGGAAACTTGAGTTCCTCGTCCACTCGGATGACCTTGAAGTGTGCTGACAATGCCATTGTTTTAATTTGTTCTGCAATAACTCTGAATTGTGCTGTCAAGTTCATTGTTATTGGCAAGGGCCCCAAACATTAACTAAAATATGTTGGTCCTCGAAGATCCTTAAAGGCTACTCGTTGCTGTTCGTAACTTATTTTTTGAAATTGAAATAACAAGAATGGCAATACGTACAAGGTGTTAGTTACTCACGTGAACCAAACATGTTGGACAGCAGAATCCTGAAAAGCAATCATTGTGGACCTCGGCAGACGGACGGCAATTTGAAAATATACAGGTTAATTAAACCGCAACAGAGGGCCGTTTCAACGGGACATTTTACCGAGAAACAAAGAGACAAAGATACGTCAGCGCCATCAGAAGTCAGGCGACCGGTAGGGTGGGGGGACGGTAGGGTCAGAAAACCGTCGGCCACAAATTAAAAGAAAATTCCATTAAACGGAATTCCCTTTTTTCCCGGGCAGTTCGCCGACCGTATTACTTCTTCTTCGTCTTCAATTTCTAGCGGTTACGCTACTTTCGAGTGCGGTCCCCTCGAATTAAACTTTAAATTGCTCACAGTCAGCGGGAACAAGGGTCTACCTGAAAAATAAATACAAGAACCAGGTGGAGGAGAGAGAGGGAGAGAGAGGGAGAGAGAGGGTGGTGGCTGCCTTAAGAAAACCGAGGGTTGTGGCCGAGAGCTCGAGGGGTGGTCGATGCACATGAGGGGGTTAGACCACCAGGTCCCGGCGGTTAATTATCAGACATGAAAGGAACCGTCGCGTCGCCTGCTTTCACCACTACCACCTCTCTCTTCCTCTCGCCCCTCTCTCTCTTTTTCTATTTCGCTCTTTCTGTCCCCTACTCTCTCTCTCTCTCTCTCTTTCTTTTGGTTTCTGGCAACCCCCATGCCATCAAGCTCTTGTTCACCTCGCCCAGCGACCTTGAGTGCCTTCTCACACCCGAAACTCCGTCATCGTCACCTGTGAACCTCCACAGTACCCTAATCCGATGAAAAGGTGACGTTCAAGCCTCCTGAACAGCCGACGCATGAATGGAACCGGCCGACACGCGGAAATCTCTGGACGAAATGCCGCAATTTATATTAATTTAGTGTATTACATCAGGGTGGCCCTTTTATACAAGACCTCCCGGTGGGAATTGGCTTTGTAATTGACTTTGAATCAATCTCGCTTTATTTCCTTGGACTTCTGTGCTGAAAAGATTTGGTTTCCTTGATTAATTTCTTCTATAATTAATTCTATTTTCGCTGCCAACACTTTTTTACTATGTTTTTATTAGCTTGCTTTCTTGCCTGTCTGTTCGGTAAAAATGTTGCAATTGATTTTAAACTAACTTCCCGATGAGCCAGAGACTTGAAATTTTAAACATAGCTCAGAACTGGGTGACAAAGCAATATTAAAAAAAAATACTTTAAAAAGCCTATGTGGTTAGGAGATATAAACTATTAAAAATTTAACCGTTACACTCGGTAGTGTAACTTGGAAAAATCGGCACAATGGCCTGCACACTGGGCCATTTATTTTGGAGAAATTGGAGAAATATTGTTTTGGAAAAATTAAATTCTATTGAAATTGTATCGCGAGGGTACAGTGGCCCCCGCTAATATTCGGACGCTCTTAGAAAGACTTTTTTTAATATTTAATTATACGATTCGAACTTTTTTGAGCAAAAGTTGGAATAATTGGTTCGCTACACGAGATGGAAACATTTTTGAAAATTATTTAAATAGAAATAAATTTTTAGAAAATATCACGTTTTTAAAACGGACTAAAAAGTATAAAATAAATTTGTTAAAAATACCACGTTTTTAAAACGGACTAAAAGTATAAAATAATTTTTCCTAGCCCCATAGAGATTCCTAACCCAGTACAGATAGTTCTGAAAATTTGTGATTGTGAATTTTTAATAGCTACGAAAATACTTGTAAGATTTAAAACGAAAAACGTGGGGCGCATGCAATAGATAATTGATACATGAATAGTTCACCTAAATCTAATAAATGATATGAACTGTTGTGCGAGTTTTCTCAACGGCAGCTACTCTCTACACTCCTTACTATGTATTATCTTGCGCCCCACGTTTTTCGTTTTAAATCTTACAAGTATTTTCATAGCTATTAAAAATTCACAATCATACATTTTTAGAACTATCTGTACGGGGTTAGGAAAAATTATTTTATACTTTTCAGTCCGTTTTAAAAACGTGGTATTTTTAAAAGATTTATTTTTATTTACATTTTAAATTTAAATTTTAACTTCAAAATGGTATTATTTTATCAGCCACAACGCGAACACATCTCAGCCGACCGGAAATAATTTTACTGCAGCGTATTAATTCCGACCGCTGCTGAAAATCCAAATAAAAACGTACGAGTGCAAACATCGAACCAAAACGCATAAACACAGTAGCGTTCTCTAAACAAGCTAATCATTAATATTTAAATAAAAATAAATTTTTTAAAAATACCACGTTTTTAAAACGCACTAAAAAGTATAAAATAAAATTTTTAAATACGCCACGTTTAAAAAACGAACTAAAAAGTATAAAATAATTTTTTCTAGCCCCATACAGATTCCTAACCCCTTAAAATTTGTGATTGTGAATTTTTAATAGCTAAGAAAATACTTGTAAGATTTAAAACGAAAAACGCGGGGCGCATGCAATAGATAATTGATGCATGAACACTAAATCACTAACAACTTTATTGAACTGCAAATGTTATGAAGTGTTGTACGAGATTTCTCAGCGGCAGCTACTCTCTACACTCCTTACTATGTATTATCTTGCGCCCCACGTTTTTCGTTTTAAATCTTACAAGTATTTTCTTAGCTATTAAAAATTCACAATCACAAATTTTAAGGGGTTAGGAATCTGTATGGGGCTAGAAAAAATTATTTTATACTTTTTAGTTCGTTTTTTAAACGTGGCGTATTTAAAAATTTTATTTTATACTTTTTAGTGCGTTTTAAAAACGTGGTATTTTTAAAAAATTTATTTTTATTTAAATAATTATTTTCTGCTTTTTAGTCTTGCATGTGTGAAATTTTATAATCGATTTTGAACATTTTGATGAGATTATAACAGAGACATGTAGTAAATTTCAGACGGTATTGCGACGCGTCATATCGAAAACGAACGCCGTGGTAAAATGTCAAAGATAAAGGTTCGAAGGAGAATTTCGGTGTAACTGTTCTTTCGCTTGGTAAACAAACATTATAGTATACTAATACGTAGTAACTTTGTAAACACCGCACGGAGCTCGAACGCACACTGAGCTGCTTCGGTGCGAAGCAGGTCAGTGGAGTGGGAACCGAGTGGGCACTACCGGTCGTCGCGCGGGGACGTGTAACGATTAAATTTTTAATAATTTATATCTCCTAAACGCGTAGGCTGTTGTAAATTTAAAAAATTTTTTGTTTAATATTGCATTGTCATATAGTACTGAGCTATGTTTAAAATTTCAAGTCTCTCGCTCATCGAGAAGTTAGTTTAAAATCAGTTGTATAATTTGTACCGAACAGACAAACAGACATATAAGAAAGCGACCTAATAAAAACGTGGTAAAATATTTAATGGCATACCTGGTGATTTGGCGACTTCTCTGTGAAAATCATCATTAACGAACTGCTCCTTTTTTGTAGACATTATTTTGAGATTATAACAGAGACATGTAGTAAATTTCAGACGGTATTGGGACCGCATCATATCGAAACGCCGTGGTAATATGTCAAAGATAAAGGTTCGACCGATAATCTCGGTGTAACTGTCCCTTCGATTGGTAAACAAACATTGTAGTATAATAATACGTAGTGACTTTGTAAACACCGCACGGGACTCAAACGCACACTGACGCACACTGAGCTCCTTCGGTGCGAATCGGGTCAGTGGAGTGGGGATGAGTGAGAGAGGGAACGGGTAGTGGAGTAGGGAGCGCTGTCGCGCGGCGTGGCGACCGTTGAACGCGATGACGTAGGTTTCGCGGGGGGGGTGAAAAGGTAAATATTTAATTGTTATATCTCCGAAACGGATAGACTTTTTAACAATTTTTTTTTTGAATAATGCATTGTCATCCAGTTCTGAGCCATGTAACCGATTTCAAGTCTCTAGCTCATCAGGAAGTTAGTTTAAAATCAATTGCAAAATTTGCCACCGAACAAACAAACAAGAAAGCGAGCTAATAAAAACGTGGTAAAAATGAGGCAGTGAGTATTCATCGAGAGTATTCCACAGAATAATAGGAGAGCTCGATCGGTCTGCGGCTGGTCGGTTTCAACGATTTGTTAATTTTCCACTGATCGTGGATGTTTCTCCCGTTACAACACGATGTTTAGCCCGTCACGCGGTAACTGTTTTTATTACGGCGCGACGGCCATGGAAGTGGATTGGCCAACGCGGATATACTCTATCGATTTCGATGTTTCATTAACTCTCAGTACGTAACGAACAAATTGATTCGCGTTCTCGTAGTATGTCAACCGAAATATCAGTTTCGGAAAGCCTCGGGGCGAGGCAGAACGAGCCGGGACGAGCCCGGTACGAGGCAGCTATTGGATTTTTTCTTCCGGTTCCACGGGCCGGCTTCCGTGCCGCGTAAAAAACCAAAGAACGAGTGTCATACGTCCTGGAAATGGCACGAAAAACAGCGGACCCGTTCTTCGGGTGATTTATCGGCGAAGTTGTTCGAAGCGAAACATGAATCCCCGATTGTGCAACAATGATTCATGGCAATATAAAGCGGGCGCAATAAAATCCTGCAGAACTTCTGCGCCGCGGTTGCGAGGGGATGGAAAAAGGCACACCGGGGCCAAAAGGCAGTACCATGGAACTATCGCGTCGTTATGCGACTAGAGCTGCGATCGATGCACTCACTGTATCTTCATCCTTTTTTTTTGCCACGGAAGAAATTAATAACAACTTCCTTTGGCGGATACAGTGGGTGTATAAAGTATTCGATCACCTTTTAATTTAAAATTGGCTTCAGCTTTTTTTAGACGTTAGAATGTTTAGTTTACTAGCTAATGCGTAAATAATTTTTTTAAATTGTTGGTGGTCGCAATTCCGAAGGAAATAGCAAAGGTCACGATTTTTAAGTTTTTCATCTGTGCCTCTAATGAAAATTTCAAACATGTATTTTGTAAATCTAAGTAAATTATATTCATGTACAAAGTTTCATTGAAATCGGTTGACGTACTGGGTGATGAATCAGAGTGGGAACGCGTAGTGGAGTAGGGAGCGCTGTGGCGCGGAGTAGGGATCGTTGAACGCGACACGTAAATACTACCGAGCGTCGCGCAGGGAGGTGTAACGGTTAAATTTACTAGTTTATATCTCCTAAATGCATAGGCTTCTCAAAATTTTTTTTCTTAAATATTGCATCGTCATTCAGTTCTGAGCTATGTTTAAAATTTCAAGTCTCTAGCTCATCGGGAAGTTAGTTTAAAATCAATTGCAAAATTTGTACCGAACAAGCAAACAAACAAACAGTCAGACAGACCGACACGAAAGCAAGTTAATAAAAACGTGATAAAAATCCTTGAATTTAGAGCTTGCTAGTTCCAATCGATTATATTTCATAACATCCTTGATCGATTTCGATGAAACTTTGTACATGCAAGACGAGTTACCTACTTCTTTTGCATAATGTTGGTGCAAGCTACAAATTGCACCTCGGTTTGTTCGGTCGAATGGTTTTTGCGACGCAGTGAAAAGGTTTCGTTTTCCCAATGATCTCGTTAGAGAAATGGCAGTGTACGAAGGGTGCATCAACTGCAACAGGACGGTCATCCACAATGCAGTTACAGCGATAATATTTTCCGTTGCAGTGTCCAGGCCTCGGTTGGTTCTGCTCGTGAAACGATGAAGACTCCGGAGGGTGCTTAGCGCGAATCAACAATTTTGCAGCGCATTTGTTTAGGGGGATGCTGGCCCGCTCGTAATATCGGGCTCCGCGGCGGACGTCAAGTAAAAGCTTGCTCCATTAATTATTTCGCCGGCTAATTTCCCCGGTGGCGCATTGCTTGGATCCTCGCCTGAGGGACAACCGGTGTGTTTGGTCAACGGCGTCGGCCGCCGACTTTATCAGAGTTAAGCTCCGTAATGTGGAGATCGAATTCAACAATTACCGTTCCGGTAGTATTTTGAAGTACAGGTGGATAGAGGTGATGGATCGAATGAATGGACGTGCGTCGATTGCGAAGACTGACAAAAGGTTTATTAAACAAAACCGTGGCCTCTCTGCCCGTTCGCTTTTTAACTTTCTTTTTCGAAACATTCGTGTCGGATTCCTGATGGAATTCGAATGGAATCAACTACATGAAAAATTTTAATCGTTTCATGATTGTAATGCAGAAACAATGTATACTCCACTCGAGGAAAAACGACAATTATAAAATCATTTCCCTGCAGTGACGCTATGTTCTGCGTCCGCGCGTACGCCCGCGTAATTCGACACGGAATACTCGATTCGGCTAAATAGATTTTTGGATATGGCGGTACAAATGAATTGCACGATTCTGCGGCACGGAAAAATGTTTCAATATTTGATAAATGTGTTGGGCGAAACAGCGAAATGATCCTGGGAACGGTTTTTATTTAATTGAATCTCCTCGATACCCATCGGGCGCTGATTGCGCTTTTAAAGTAGAATTACTCTTGCCGTGGTCGGATCTACAGGGTTGCCGAGACTGTTGCGATAGATTTTTAATCTGGGTTGAGTGTGTGTGTGTGTGTGTGTGTGAGTGTGTGTGCTGCTGTAGAAATTTTTTAGGAACTAAATTGCAAGATAAATGGTGGAGGTTTCATTTGTCTGACCAGGACCGACCTATTCTACTGATTACCGCTTCTTGCCATTTTTCTTTCTGCTTGCAGCGGTTGCCATTTTATTCTCGTTAGTAGATTGCTATTTCTATGCAAAATGAGCATTGTCCGCGTTGATTGCAAGATGCAGGAGATGTGTCTTAACAATTTCAACTTTTTTTAATTCTTTCGAACTTTAATTTTGCATAAAAATTCATCGCTTGTCTTTACAGGATTTAACTTTGTTGTTTCATCGGAGTTTTGCATACGTAAGGTTGCTTAACAACAGAGGTGGGCATTATTCGGCGGAAAAAATATTTGAAATACTATTTAATATTTTAGATTTTATTTTGCTTAAAGAAAATGGTATTTTATTTGAACAATCTGAATCTCGAAATAAAATATGTCTATTTGAACAATCTGAACCTCGAAATAAAATACTTCTATTTGAACAATCTGAACCTCAATATAAAATATTTCTATTTCAACAGTTTCATCCACAAAATATAATATTTTTATTTTAATAATCTGAAACACAAAGTAAAATATTTCTATTTTAATCATCTGAAACACAAAATAGAATATTTTTGCTTCGTTACACCTAACACTTTCAGAAATCGCATTGCTCATTTCATATTTCTTGTTTTAGCAATAATTTAAAGAAGAAATGGTACTTAATATAAGAAACTATATCATTTGCCACATTTTCGTTTTATTTTTTTGTTTGATTCCTGCTTTTACTACGTATATCCACTTCAGTTCACAGCTTGTGCCTACTGAGGTTTGTTGATAAACATACAGTGTATCTTATCACCAGGAAACTATTTATACTCGGAAATGTATTGAATGCGAGCCATTATTTTGAGCAATAATATTTAAAATTGAAATTGAAAATAAAGACAAAGTCCAAATATTTTCAATACATTTAAAATAAAATACCATTTTCAAAAATTACTGCAACAAATAAAATATTTTTGCTCCTTCGAGGACATAGAATCAGTCCAGCAAAGCTAAAAAGTCTCTCAACTGGAGCAGAGGATGGAATAGCTGTGTTGTATTTTAAAAATAATGTTTTCATGTATTTGTACTTTGCAATACTTTCAATTCGTGCATCACTATCGTTCAAATATTGAAATAACTCTAATTCTGCAATGTTTGTATTACTGATATCATTTGTTTCTTTTTACATAAAGGAAAAAAGTCATCTACTTCTTTGTTTTGTGAAAGTAATTGAGGTCGTGACTCTGAATCTGGATTTGCTATCTGTTTCAAAGCATTTAATACGGTTCCTTTGATAAAAGCACGTTTTTCTTCATTTAAGTCTTTCGGAGTCTATCGTAATTTCCATTTTGGATGGCTAACAGTAGCAATTATATAGTCGTTTGTGTGTTTAGAAAAATCGAATAAATCACGAAATCGAGATTTTAAACTCGATAGTAAATGAAGTTTCAAAGGTTCGCAATATCTACTGAATGCGAATCATTATTTTGAGCAATAATATTTGAAATTGAAATTGAAAATAACGACAAAGTCCAAATATTTTCAATGTTCTTAAAATAAAATACTATTTCCAAATACTATTTTCTGAAATTTGAATTATTTGAAAAATATTTTATTTTCAAAGTTGTACAGATACTATAAAACAAATGGGATTGACTTGACTTGACAATCGCATAAAATATTAGCGGACTGTGAACGTCGCCAGCAATAAATTATTCCGAGTAAAAAAGATAGCAGACACATCGATTATCATAATACGGTAGCAGGCAATTAAAGAGACACGTCTGTACAATCATCGAATATGGCGGTAGCTTTCCATTAAAAAGCAATCAGTAAAATGGTCACCTACCTCGCAGACAGCTACGTACCGTTTGTCTGGTATTCTCGCTGTTTACATCGAAAGTGTACGAGTCAAAATGCAACGAGTTATGCACGCGGTCGATTATTAACGACATTCGAATTGGAAATGAGACAATTAGACTCTCTAATCACGCCTCCCCGAGACTAAATCGAATTTAAAATGAAGAAGGTATTATCTCCTTGGAAAATACCTAGCTGCTTCTAAGGCGTTAATTAATCGATGCCGCATACATAGTAGTTACGGAAATCGTATAGAGCATTTATGCAATAGACTGGATTTATAGATCTACTAAATCAAATTTTTTTAGTTTAAGAATTTTTCCTGCTTTAACCATATAGACTACAGAAATGATTTTAATGCACAACGATTCTACAGACTGTTCCAAATGTTTTGAACATATTTAAACAGTTCTTAAAAGAAATGGTACCTCAAAACTTGTTGGACAGTGTAGCATGGAAAGAAATTGATTTGAAGAAAACGATTGTCTGACGTTAGTCCAGACGATAATTCGTTATCACAGAAATTTTTAAGTATAGCGACACAGTTTTCTATAGCACTCGGACCGCTGACCACAGTCGAATGTCAACACGCAAACGTTTGCTCATCCAACCCAGCCATCGGCGCTTTCCGCGAGCCGTAATATTGGATCAACAAAAATATTTAATCTCCGCGTCCTCGCGCGGCGATGGCGATTCGTCGTGTAACACTTCTCATTTGCGGCAAGGCGATATTTCCGTCACGAATATCCGCGAAAAACATTCGGAAAATCGAGGTCCCATCGTGCAACGGCAAGTCGCTCGAAATGGAATATTTACAAACAATTCTCAACAAAACTCTGGCTGCGTGTAATCTATCTGCTGGAACGGTGACGGTAAAAAACGGGATCACAAAAACACATTATGGAGTCTGAGATTCAATACGGATACCGAGATATGTATCGACTTGCGACGTAACTGGAGATCGATCTCCTTCACCTTGCTGATTCACGTAATGATAATTAATATTTCAACGTATCCGGGGATTGAATAACTATGTATACGTGGCGTCACGGAATTCGAACGCTCTTCATGTCAATATGTTCATGAATTTTTTTATTGTTCAGGTATTTATATTTAACGTATATATATTTGAATAAACGAGAAGGTACAGAGAGCAGTATAAAACATGGCCGCCACGCGTGCTTTCTTTTATAATAATAATGGCTTCTAAGCAAGAAGACCATAGACTCTTCAGTATGAAGAATACGGATGAATACCGATGAACACAACGACCAATCCCAGGCTGCAACGTCATCACTAGATGTGAACTCTCCGTATATCTAGTTTCCCATAGACGCCATCTATGTCAGGATGCGCCATCTATGTCAGGATGCGCCCGCACGCCATGAACAGAGCGCACACTTCAACATTTATACGGTTCTTTTTCATTGTTGTGATCACAAATTTGTGGAAACTGTACAAATTTGTGTAAGCATGACGTTAAATTTCTCGTACCGAAGCAAATGTTAGCTTTCGGCTCAAATGAAGCAGTGCATGCAAATTAAATTTTGAAACATCGACAGAACGGGGCACACGATAAATGGAAGCACAAAATTCTGTTAAAACAGCATATTCTCTATTTCTTACACACAAGTTACAAAATACCGAATACAAGTAGAAAAATACGCACTATACAAGTAACATGTACGGATTACGAGCTAAACCGTGATATTCACGTGATATACAATATACATAGATCTCTCGACGGAACAGGACTTTCGCAGATACATACGTACATGTAATATTGCACTTACGAGTTACAGGATTGCACGGTCGCGAGCATTCTGTTTCGAAGCGAGACAAAAGGCGAGAGCAATCGAGCTCTAATTACACTTGCAATTGCGTTGACGCGGAGGGAATTACACCGTGATAACGCTTACTCTAGATTCAGTCCGGATCGGGAATGGAGGAAAGCGTTTCTGCACGTCTCGTAAAGGACATCGACGCGTCCATGGCGTTTTCCTAGCCTCTCCATAGGCTTTTTTCCATGACGAATCTCACCAGCAGCGACAGCGCCATGAGGAAGATGATCACCACTGCTGCGACAAGTATGGCGCCGTATTCTGTTGACAAACATTCCCATTCGATCCATTTTTATTTGCTTCGTAATCTGTGCGAATCGTTTCATTCGAGTTATTAGTATTGTTATGAGCAAATGTTTCATGAAAAAAATTGCTGGTAACTTTATTTCTTAAAAAAAGGCTGCAATTTGTTATCGATTTAACACTAGATATATTGACCAGTCAAAATGACTGGTTCCAGAGTTTTTCTTTTGGAAATATTTATACTATAGATATATTTTTCTGAGACATTTTTTTAGTGAACTTCTTTACTGAAGCTCATATTTAAACAATACTCGAACGAGATCGAACTAAATGCAATTTTGTCATTAATATAAGGCAATGTATGCCAATTGCGTTATACGAACGATAACGTGTTTCTACCAAAATGATTGATGGCTCGTTAAACGTTTATTAAGCTATGTGGAAATGATTTTTTGCAGTCGCATACTATAACATAAGGTTAATTTATGTAAATAGATTGCAGCTCCCACAGTATGTATATAAATATTCAAAAGCTTGAATATATACAAAGTAATTGTCTGTGTATTGCATTTTTAAGACCTTTTATCAGTTGGACACTCTCAGCACGGGATAAGCAATATTGCCATTTGTCAAGTAATATTAAAAGGTTACTAGAGCTCATTGGAGGTCACCGAAGGTCACAAGTGGTAAAATTAACTATCTTTTATTAGTATCATCTTCTATGAATTACTCAATTACTAAGACATTAATTATTATCAGCTATTCCTACATTTTATCGTAGATAACCTCTAATGACACGCGCAGTTTAATAACACACAGTGAAACACACGCTAAATCTTTTTTAAATAAAATTATACACATAGTAATGGAGTAATCGCACGATTCAAGGATGACAAAACGACAGCTTCTAAGGGGCCATAAAATTTGATTAAGCGAGCGATATTTTATCAAATAAAGCACGAGCTAAAGTAACCGATGTAACAATGGTGGATTCGAATCGTGAAAAAAGAAGCGATTTCGCACAGTTAGCATTTTTCACAGCGAGATCTTCCGCCGTGTACTTTTCATTTGTAAATGAAACAAAACGGTATTTAAACCGGCGCCCGGAGTTTTTAATTTCGAGTCGTTCCGAACACGGAAGAAATAACGTTTGTTCGCGGCGAGCCGTTTAGGTAACGAATTTAATTTCACATATTGAAACGAGGAGATAATGGTCTCGCACGATGAAAAAGTGAGCACCGGAAGAAAAACGGGGGGCAAAAAAGCGCGAAACGGAGAACCGATGTATTCAACGGTGTAATGTTTGTTGACTGTGCTGAAACATTTATTACAATGAATTTTCAGCGAGTCGAATTACTGTCTCTGTGAAAACCGAGAGTTGGAGATCCCGTTACTCGAACGCGTACGGAGTTTTTGTAATTTCACCGCGAAATTAATAATGTAAAAACATCCTCGAGAAAAATAACAATGTTGTATCGTGAAAATAGAACCTTTAAAATCACCAAACAAAATCATACAACACATTATCTCATCCTGAACCTCAAACCACCATCCCAAGCAAAACTCCATCCAAAGCTAAACCCTTCCAAAAACAAAGAACTTCCAACTTTCTCAAACATCCTCATACCAACACACAATCACCAGCATTCTCCCAACCACACAAAATCATACACCAACTTACCCAAATCATCCACATCAACATCCCCACCACACCGTTCCTCCAAACCTCCCCAAACCAAGCAAAACTCCACCAAATCCCAATTGCTCTAAAAACAACGATCCTCCAATTTTCTCAAACACCCTCCTACAAACACACAATCACCAGCATTCTCCGCACCATACAAAATCATACAACACATTATCTCATCCTGAACCTCAAACCACCATCCCAAGCAAAACTTCATCCAAAGCTAAACCCTACCAAAAACAAAGAACTTCCAACTTTCTCAAACATCCTCATACCAACACACAATCACTAGCATTCTCCGCACCATACAAAATCATACACCAACTTGCCCAAATCATTCACATCAACATCCCCACCACACCGTTCCTCCAAACCTCCCCAAACCAAGCAAAACTCCACCAAATCCCAATTGCTCTAAAAACAACGATTCTCCATCTTTCTGAAACATCCTCCTAGAAACACACAATCGCCAGCATTCTCCGCACCATACAAAATCATACAACACATTATCTCATCCTGAACCTCAAACCACCATCCCAAGCAAAACTCCATCCAAAGCTAAACCCTACCAAAAACAAAGAACTTCCAACTTTCTCAAACATCCTCATACCAACACACAATCACTAGCATTCTCCGCACCATACAAAATCATACACCAACTTGCCCAAATCATTCACATCAACATCCCCACCATACCGTTCCTCCAAACCTCCCCAAACCAAGCAAAACTCCACCAAATCCCAATTGCTCTAAAAACAACGATTCTCCATCTTTCTGGAACATCCTCCTACAAACACACAATCACCAGCATTCTCCCCACCATACAAAATCATACACCAACTTACCCAAATCATCCACTTCAACATCCCCTCCACACCGTTCCTCCAAACTTCCCCAAACCAAGCAAAACTCCACCAAATTCCAATTGCTCTAAAAACAATGATCTTCCAACTTTCTCAAACAACCTCCGACAAACACACAATCACTAGCATTCTCCGCGCCATACAAAACCATACACCAATTTACCCAAATCATCCACATCAACATCCCCACCACACCGTTCCTCCAAACTTCCCCAAACCAAGCAAAACTCCACCAAATTCCAAATGCTCCAAAAACAACGTGCGTGCAACTTTCTCAAACATCCCCTCTCTCCACCTACTCAAGCTCCTTCCAATCTCAATCGAACAGCCATTGAACACTCTGAACCAGGTGATTGGAAGGCCGTTAGCATCTCGTGGGCGTTGAATAAGTAATGAATACTGTAAACTACTTACTGCGCGTCCTCCCGTTGCTGTCCTTGCTGACGGAGATGTTATCCTGAAACGGGAGGCCCCTGTGTCCGAACAGAGATCTATGGGAACCGAACTTGAAGAGCCGGTAGGACATTAAAGGCATGGGGATTGACGTATGCTGACCGTCTGGACCCTCGGGACGGAAAGCCGAGCCCGGCGTCGACGTGGATGTCGGCGTCGGGGCTAACGGTTGGAACGGCGCCAAGGATGCTCTGCAGGATGTCGTGCTGCACAAGGAATACGGAATCCCGGAAAAGTCGTACGGCCAGCCGACGTGATTCGGAGGCGCGATTGCAGTGTAAGGTGGAGGATCGTCGTCGTTGCCTTCGACATCTTCCACCACGATCGACGGAACAGTCAGTCCAACGCTTGCTGGATCTCTAGCAGCCGTGTTAGCTTCTGGAGATCCTGATGGATCCTCGTGCAACAGTCTCGATGAGGGCAACATGTTGCCTTGATCGGTTGACGGTGGTATGGAGTGGAATTAAAAACAGGAACAGCTTCGGCAGTTCATTCTTAGAGGGCTGGTGGTCTTGAAGACTCCTGCTGATGATCTAGGACACCTGTAATTAGTTAGTGAAGAACAGTTAATGAAGAATACCATTACACAATATTTCAACACATTATCAAAAAGCAAACACACGTTTTCATATGACTTCTGCTCCTCCCGATCGTACAACTAATGGAACAGCAAACAAAATAAGATTTCTACTTTACAATCATCCCGTCGAACCTCGAAGACAAGAACCGCATGTCCGTTTCCACAAATGAGCATTGCGAAATCGATATTTGCAGAGAAGCATCCGCAATAACGAAGATTCAATAACAAGCAGAGGAATTCCAATTGTCAATACGATATTGTCAATACGTGGACTTACGTAAGAAGAAAAATCAAAGTTAAACGTTGCTTCGTAGTTGGAGTAGAATTATTGGCGTTTAAAGGTTTCGCGGAGGCTTTATCCTTTTTCCTGACAGGACAAGGTCACGCGTTCCGAATTTGACACTGTGAAAGTTGACAGACCTCGAGTGTGAACTGGAACATAGTCATCGCGAGTCTAACGTTGCCATTTTATGCCAATCATTGGCCAAATGTGACTAACACAATGTCGATTAGTGGAACAACATTCTCGATTCAAGGCTTTCGTATTCAATTCACATTTTGGATATTGCGGTCGAGGTTAATGACTAATTTAGGACCCACACAAAGATGGAGGACCTAGCAACACAGGATTAAAATTGGGAAAATGTAGTCGGGACTTTTTAAAAATACCTAATTTCTCATTCATATACATTATGCACGAACAGCGAGGAAAATTGCAATATTAAAATCAAACGTCTGCTTTTTAATTAAATTGACTCCAACAGAGCAGAAGAATTAAATTAAAAAAGAATATCGTTGACATTAAACATATATTAAAAACAGTAGAAGTCTTTCATACGAATAAATTGAAAATTAAAAATTGTTTCAATGAAAGCAGCATCGTTACAGATCAAAGTCAAGCGAAAAATCGTTCGAAAAAATAATCGATTCCGTGATACATTTCGAATCTCGGTAGCATTCTCAACTTTTCATCTGGTCTCCACGAGAGCAAAGGAACGAGAATTATGACAATTCACAGTCGTTCGAGAAAAAAAGTCAAGAAAAACAGCAAGGAATTTCCAGCCGGTCGACGTCAGGTCGTTCGGCTCGAACAAAGAAAGATTCTCGGCGCAGCAGAAATTTCGCGAACGTTGCCATTTTGGTAAGTCGGCACCGGGAACGCATAACAACAAGGTCGCTGTCGGTTCCTGCATTGCGATGCGAACCGTAGCTCGAGAATAACGCATCGGTGCACTTATAATAACAGTCGATCGTTTCTTTAATTGTACTGTATTTGCAAGTGAAATCGCGCGAGGATTCGATAACGACACTCTCTATTCGATTTGCTCGAGGTTTGCTGTTCGATCTGAACGCGACTCAAACGATCTCGTTAGGTTTGTTCGACGCCATTTGCAATACGAAAAATAAATGCTGCATTACGTATATTTTTTTGTGTAGAATCTCATTCGTTGTTTTATAGCTTGAATGTTTTAATAATTATCTAGGTGCACGGTAATGCACCAGCCAAGTTCTCGCACTACCTCCTTTTACACGAAACAACTTAGCCGTTTTTTAGAGGCTTATAACTCGACACTGGAGGCAGATGGAGAAATGTTATTTCGTACACTTGTTAAACGCTATCATGTCTCAATATTGACAAAACATTAATCTTCCAGCATTAGTAGGTTCCGAGATATAGGAACTCAAAAATCGCTAAATTTGTCACTGATTGACTGACAGATCATCAAAACCTTTTGGGTACTTCACATTGACCTACAAGCTTGAAATTTGGTACATACAGTGGGTGTACAAAGTATTCGTACACCTTTTAAAAACTAATAACTTTTTTATAATTGTACTAAACGACCTGATTTTTTATAATCAATTAGAAGCATTAGTTTACAAACTGATATGCAAAAACGATTTTCCAAAAATTAAAATTTACAAGGTTGCAGGCAAAAATAAAAAAGGCATTTTTTAAAACTTCTTTATTTGGGCCCTCAATGAAAATTTAAAACATATGTTTTCTAGATCCATGTTCTTTATACACATGTTGGAAATTTCATCGAAATCGATTGACGCAGGAAAAAACAAGAAGCATTGAAAGCTGTACGATTCTGTGGATTTTAAGCAGAAACTGATCAAAAGTCGTGGAAAACTACGATTTTCACCATTTTTAACCGCTTGTAGCTCGTGTGTATGTTAATCGATATCAGTGAAATTTTCAACATGTGTATGACTAACATAGATCTACAAAACATACATTTTAAATTTTCATTAAGGACCCAAATAAAAAAGTTTTAAAAAATGCATTTTCTATTTTTGCATTTAATCTTGTAAGTTATAATGTTTGGAAAATCTTTTTTGTATATTATTTCGTAAACCAATGCTTCTAATTGATTATAAAAAATCAGGTTATTTGGTGCAATTATAAAAATGTTATTAGTTTTTAAAAAATGTATGAGTACTTTGTACACCCACTGTAGGACCACCATAACAAACACTCAAAGGAATAATTATCAAAGTTTGAAATTTTACACCTTAAAAGGGTTGTATTGATAAAAAACTTTACGAAATAAGTACGTAGGATAGAACATAGCAGCATAACATACATAAGTATACGTTTTATTAGCTTCGAAGTCGCAACAAATACTGATGAAAAAAACAATCGCTCTAACGTAAATAAAAGAATATAGCGGCGGGGGGCAAACGGATCCGAGCCTCGCCGGCAGAGTGTTAATCTTCGATACATTGAATTTGAATTTTGTCTTGCAGATTATAAAAGGATTTTTTTTCTTTGATACCTACTTGATAATTGATGAAATTCCAACAAAAATTGATGAAATCCCAACAAAAACATCCTGTAAACAGGAGCCAAGTTCCTATGGCCGTAAAAAGTTGTGAGATCAAACAAAATACGGCCAAGTTCGTTAGCTTAGAAATACCTCTTGCAATATTGAAAAAAGCGTTTGTAAAAATTAGTTTAAAAGAACGCTATTTAATTTTCAAAGAGTTACATGGAAGGCTAAATTATTCAGACTTGACCGTTACTTTTTTAACCAATGGCCATAAAAGGTGTTAGGTAGCGGCCAAGTTTAAATAATTTAGCCTTCCATGTAACTCTTTGAAAATTAAATAGCGTTCTTTCAAACTAATTTTTACAAACGCTTTTTTCAGTATTGAAAGAGGTATTTCTAAGCTAACGAACTTGGCTGTATTTTGTTTGATCTCCAACTTTTTACGGCCATAGGAACTTGGCTCCTGTTTACAGGATATTTTTCTTGGGATATTATTTATGTAAGTACCACTCACTCCTTTTTATGAATAAAAAGGCCATTATTCTTCTGGATCGGTTCCATTCGAAAACTAGAGGGCTATTGTTGCTCGCTCGCTTCGCTCGCTCGCGAGTAGGACTGCTCTTGCGGGAGGATTAGTGATACGCATGGCTAGTAGGGCCTACTGCTATTAATGTTTTTTATTTGGTGTGTGACTCTCCAAGAGTCGCACAAAGAACTTCCCGATTCGTTACTCCTTCGCCAACATCGCTCCCATCGTTTTTTTTTTGTACTTTCATCGATATTCTCCCAAAATGTATTCTTGGGAATAGAGATGATAAATTCACTCTTGCATTGGAATAACTTTCGATTATTCCAAGCGGTAACATTAGCATCAGTTAAAAAAAAAAATTTTTTTAAATCTAAAAAAAAAAATTAAGAAAAAAATTTTTTATGTAATTGCGTTTGGTTCTTTGGTGGAAAATTTTCGTCCTCCCTTATACATTGCATTGTAGAATCAACTCTTTTCGAAAAAAAAGTAAAAATCTAAAAAACTACTTGACCAATATGGACCAAACTCTAATCAGCTCTAAGTTACGACGGGGCACATCGATTGCATCATTCATCATCCTGATCGCGTTGTTACTTTCTCTGAAAACGTTAACGAAAAATTTGATTACATAGAAACGGCCATACGCACACACACACACACACACACACACACACACACACACACGAACATTTTGATAAAAATAGTCTAAAATGACTCCAATGACCATGAAAGGTGAAGATCTGCTAAAAAATCGATTTTCGATTTTCGGGGTAATTACAATAACTTCCCTATAAAATCGGGAAGTTAATAAACTTGTATGTAAATATAAAATCATTAAAAATGACCTTCTTTCTTTTAGAGGATAATTTACAATCGCGTGGCGACAATTGGCGTTCAGGTCAAAGTGACATTTGCGATGACGCGCGAGCGAAACGTAGTGGGACACCTACTCGCATTGTCGTTCGGAACTGACTCACGAAAAGATTCACGGTCACTGGAAGAGACAGGTATGTGTTTCGAGGCACAACGAGACCTGTATCCCGAAGACTAGGTAGGTGGCCTAGCCAGAAGATTTCATCTTTCTCCGAAGCTTACATAATTATGTTCTATGGCTGGCACGATGTTCAATGTCAAGGCCGGTTGTATATATCCGAAAGCGCCGGTACGCACACGGTGGGCAATGGTGAAGGCAATCACTTTCATCTCCGAAGGACAGGCTCTCGTTTTTTCGTTTTCCTACGTCGAGACTGTTCGTCGCATCGCTGAGATATCGCTCGTAAAATATGAAAAACCGCTCCGATGACGGAGGTAATTTTAAATTGAAATGTAACGACCGCGATCGTTCGCTCATCCCGTTCAATGGCCGACGAACGGTTTTTCGACACGCGAACGTCCGCTTTTCACGGAAATGTTACTGATTAGTAGACTGCGGGTCTCTGTGCGTTTACAGCAAAATTGAGTAAATGAAATTCAAAATCGTCGGAAAATTTAAAAAATGAAGAAGTCAATATATCTACTCATTTGTACGTACTCAATTTTATTGAAATGTTCGTGATGTTGTGCTTTGATTGTTGTTCCGAAATTGTTTAATTTGTTGGAACAGTTGGACAGGTCCTCCCGATGAATTCCGCAAGTTTTTGGAGTTTGTTTCATGAACGTGTAAAGTTAGATTGAATTCAATTACAGTACACCGTTGATTGTTTCAATACAGGATTCGATGTGTGTTACAAAAGCGGCATGCTTTTTTTAAATTTAATTGAATGTAGGCACAGATACAATGACGGCATACCATTGATTGATTCCATATAGATTTTCAATATTTTTTTCTAGTAACGAAGGGTATTTATATTTAATTTTCTGAACTCGTTCTGAAGAAACTGGCTCTTTGAGTATTTATAGATACATAGATACTATTTAAACAATTTAAATTAATTCGTATAATCGACGCAGTAGATTTATTCCAGTCAACGCTATAATTATTCAGGATCGATCGGTCAGCTGTTTTTGCTGAAAGCCACTGGAGGAAGAATTGTATCGAGAAAAAGATTATAAATACATTTCAAGCAACATTTATCGACAGCAATGAAATGTTTCGAACGACTTAAATCCACTGACGGAAACGACACGTTGAGTTACGAGCTGCGACCTGCTAGAAAACAATTAATCGAAGCGGAGAGGCGTTTTTCAACGGAGTGTTTTATGTGTGTCGAAGAGGCGGATGTAGAAAATAGTGTCCCCCGAGCATTTAGCCGAGCGTTTAAAGCAAGTGAAACGCATTATCGTGTCAGGCTTTTCATTTCGGTCACGTCCGATGCGTGCTGCCATTGTGGATTTCAACGCGTTCCCCAGGTCCCCCACCTAGCTTGTCAATTGGTCAATAGTCAACGGCGGCGGCGGCGGCGGTGTGACAGTGGATATCAGATTCCAAGCGAAAGAATTTCTCCGTCAATTACGAAAGTGGCGTTCGACCCACCAGCCGACGTGGAAAACGTGCCGTCCGAAATTAACCTGATCCATGCAACATCCGATTCGGTGGACGAGAATCGCCCGAATAACAGGAAATTCGATTAGACTAACAGGAAAAAACCGACCGGTGAACTGTGATTTCCGTTGATATTCGAACGCTCTTTCAAGCGCGCCAATTGTTTAAACAAACAAGTGCCCTCGAGACTTTAGCAAGATTAGCTGAGCCGTGTAAAAATAATTTGGAAAGCTTGCAACTTGTGGAAAATAATCATGTATCCTCGTACAACACTATTTAATGACAGTATTGAATGTATAATATTAAAGATTAAAAATGTAAAACTGCTATAACCTTGTGAAAAATGATCGTAGGAAAATAAACTTGATCTCATTTGAAAACTCGAAGCCTCTACTTTCAGACGCAATAATTCTTTTTTGCCTAAAATATTTCGATAACATATCACGATAGCATATACATAAAAATATCACGATACTATAGATAAAATGCTGAGAGGCCACGTTCAGTCTCAGAACACCCTATAAACTCAAATGTCTCTACAGACATTAAAATTGTTTTTATTTCTAGTTGCAGCGTTCTTGTAGTGTCGTTTACACGTCATCTAATAAACTAGTATTCCAAATGACTAAGTTTCTGAATCTTTAGGTACTGCGAAAAACTGGTTCGGTCAACCCGATTGGTCCAGCAGTAAAAAAGCAGATTTCTTATACACAGTCTCCAAATGTTAATGAACTCTCTGTATATTCTATATCAAACAAGACCAGCACACTCATCGAACGAGGCGCATGAAAAACGTTCGCCGATAGTGCTCGGTCGTCCATGAAAAATTAACAAAAAAAGGTAAGCGACGCAAATCATCCTGTTACGCGCGTCAGATCGTTTACTCCGATATTCGGATTAAATTGCATGAATCCCGGATATATCAAAATACCTAGGTAAAAAGTTCTAATTAACCAGTGGATTTTTCATGAAATTTCCACGGGCGCACGGATCATCAAATATACAGGTTTATTGGAAGATTAAATTGTTTCCATTATCGATATCGCACGGTAACGAAGTTTATTAACTGAGTGAGAAATAAAATTCCGTTCAACCCAATATTTTTATAAAATCACTCGTTCTAACTTTCCATAAAAATTCGCACTGCAACTGCAAGAAATTAAAACTTTTCAGCGATCATACAGAGTCCACAAATCGAGCTACACCATAAATTAAAGCCGGTACATACCTATTCGTTCTCGAGTCGATCCAAAACTCTCAAAATCCTCTGCCTCCTCTCTTCACTTCGCAAGACGAAGATTACATCAGCTCGTCCACAAAACAGAAAAAGAAGATGGGTAGCACAAACTCACGAGGCAGCCACAAAATCACAACAAATTCTGCGTTCCCCACTCTTCGTGTTCGCCGGTCGAGAATATTTGCACGATTCACTCACAGAAATCTCGAACACACCTCGGTCGGTGTGACGTGCCACGCAGAGACGTGTTCGTCTTCACTTTCCCTGAGGATGCAGAGTTCTATCCCAGAGTTTTGTGTGGTTGCCGAGGAGACGCCCGAGCGAACCGTTCGACGTGTCCGAGTCAGAGCCAGTGAACAGGTAGTTCCCGTAACGGAGGTTGCATTTCGCAACGAGCTCCGGCGACCGGTAACAGGTTGCGAGGATCGAGAGCGCGCGCCAAAGAGGTTCTCGAGTGCGCGCGACCGAGGGATCGAGGCAACGCGGCGACGACGACGACGACGACGTTGCTCTCTTAATCACGAGCTGGTGACTAGCTGCGAGTCAGAAACGAGAGAACGGTGCGAGCACCTTTCCCGGCGTGCGGCACGGCTCGTCCCACGCATTTCTCGACGAGAGCCGATAATCCACGTTCGTGACCCGAGTCGCCAACGCTAACTATGACGATATACCGAGACACACGCACCGCACTGGTTAAACGTAGACGATCCCGTCGTGACGCTGCCAAGACTCGCCGTTGACAGTCCGGCCAGCTGCCCGAGAAGTTAGCCTGGCGATCGCGCGCTGTGAACCTCGACCAATCGGCCACCACCTCGCCACCACCGAGCGAGAATGTCGAGGACATAAGAGACCAAGGTCGGCGGCACGTTGCCTCCGAAGAGATCCTACGCCTGCATCCTTTTGGCACACTTTTCGGGCCGGAGTGCCAGCTCGGCTTTGTTTCACGGTGTTAGAAGTGCTCATTTCGTGTTCTGGTGAATTCTCTTGGGATAGGGCTCGTGATTGTTGAGCTCTTTTGTGGCGGATCCTGTGAGCTGTTTGATTTTGTGGAGCTAGGTTCCGTTTGGTGGCGTTTGAAGTGTTTGTACGTTTGGTGAATCCTCTTGGGATGGGACTTGGGATTGGGTTCCCTCGTGCTGCACCTTGTGACTAAACTCCGCGACAAAACTATAACACATGTGCGAAATTCGATGAAAATTCTATGTATGGCTCGAGTATTATCTTCCTTCATCATAGTGTCATTGTTTATGTTATACAGAAGTATTATATTCTATAGTTCTACGAAATATCGAAGGCTACAATTCCAAGAATTTGGGAAATGTATGTAAACATGCTATTCTCCTCGCGACAAAACTATAAGACAGTAGCTTTTCGTCAGTCGATCTTATACTCTGATCGCAGTCACAGTGTTGGAAGTAATTGTGTACTTAAAATTAAACATTTGTAATTTTGTTCTTACATACATGGTTTGGATTGTAACGATCAGGCAACGATTTAGCAAACGATGCACAAAAGTTCTCCTTAACTGGGATTGGTAAATATAATTTCCACGCTAGAAGTTGCCCACTCCGCGACAAAACTATAAAACTTGTGCGAAATTCGATGAAAATTCTATGTATGTCTCGAGTTTTGTCTTCCTTCATTGATAGTGTTATTGTTTACATTATACAGAAGTATATTCTACAGTTCTACGAAATATCGAAGGCTACAATTCCAAGAATTTGGGAAATGTATGTAAACATACTATTCTCGTCGCGACAAAACTATAACACAGTAAGCTTTTCGTCAGTCGATCTTCTACTCTGATCGCAGTCACAGTGTTGGAAGTAATTGTGTACTTAAAATTAAACATTTGTAATTTTGTTCTTACATAATATAACTACAATGCGTGGGTAAAAGCAGATAGACAGTGAAATAAGAGTGATCGTAAATTTAAAAGAAAAGAATACTTTTATTTCAGAAATTTCATGAGTGGCTGGGCGAAGTGGATGTGCCGTGCTCAATTATTTAAAAAGTAGAGAGAATTGTGGAAAAAAACATCCTGGTGGACGTCCAAAAGCGACAACCGAGCGACAACGACGAGCCTTTCTGAGGGTAGCGTCGAATTCTAGCTTGACAGCACGGCAATTGCAGCGCAAGCTGGCGTTCACACCAATATTCGTAATGTGCAACGGATAATTAAACGGGCCAAGCATTTAAAAACACGAGAATTGCAGAAAAAACCGCCACTTACGAATCGACACAAAAACAGCCAGGGAAGATTTTACGGAGAAACATCTCCAGTGGAAAAAAGTGGAGAAAAGTTATTTTTTCAGATGAACTTTTACGAAAACAGTATTAATAAAATATTAGCTAAAATCGCAGATGCCTTATATTTTTGTCGCGGAGTGTAGTTTGATGTTGGGAACTAACTTGTAGAGCATGGTTTAATTGCGTTTGTCGGCTCCATCGACGTTATTTTTAAACGAGCACTGTATAATATTCAAAGAGTAATAGACAGTTTTAATATTATTAGTGTAACGAATCCATCCGAACCGCATCGATTCAAATTACCCAGCAGAAACATTGAACTGAACCTATGTACCTAGCATAATTAAATTATCGATCACCGCTATTGGTGGAACGTGGAACAAGGCTATATCCTCGCGATAGTAATAAAAGATGTACACACGTCTGACCTATTAAATCCTATTGCTAAATTAAGAGTATCAGTTCGAGGCTTGAGCAATTCATATGGTCGCGGTAACAATTATTAACATCATTTTCATTGGCAACAACATTTCTTAGTACCGTTCCCCCCTCGTTCTAGTTATAATCTCCCGCATAATTGCGATTCAATAACACTTGATATAAATCCGTTAACCCATTCACACGCAGACACTTAATATCAAATCATAAACACAATGTATACTCTAATGATAGCGATAATGACGCACGTCGCGTCGTACGATCTGAAGTCTACAATTTCGCAAGATCCTGTCTACTAAATCCACTGCGCTAAATACTTAATCTTTCCTCTCGACGTTCAGCATATTTGCAACGATCGTGTTCGATAACTATCGCGCACCGTTTATCGAAGTAGCTCGAATATTTTCATCGACGAAAAAACAGTTGGCAAAACATTTCCGTTATCGCCGAGCAATTTGTTTATTAATCCGAAATTATGCTCGCTGTCTCGCACGGTGCGCACGTTTCAAACATTTCTTCGCTAAGATAACAACATGCATTCTGATCTGTTTTGCCGCTCCTGCAGTCGACAGTTGCCGAATTGAATGTTTAAATGTGTCAGCGCGATTGACCACGCCGCGTGCGATTCAGCAGAAACGTGGAATTAAATTATCGATCACGGCCAAACGATTCGAAGAGATTGTTTGACAAACGTTGAGAAGCGCTCGCGATGTAATTCGAGAACGATTTCGAGCGAGGCGGAACGCTGGAAAAATTCGATGTTTCCGCGAGGAGATAGAGAGAAAGAGATGTTTATGAAATAATGTACATATTGTTGCTGAGCCAGCGGAGCGAGCCGAGTTCGCAGAGATAAACGGCGCGTGGATTGTTTATAGAACGTTCTCGAAAAACGCGGCCGTAGACTAAACTAATAAATGACCTATGCGAACTCGGTCTCCTTTCCCCGAGATCTAGGAAAATAGTGGTCGAGCTGGGAAATCGGCTCTTAAGAAATCAATTAGCTATCACTGTCCGGTTTTATTTCGGGAGAATGGAAACTGGTTTTATTGGGCCGTAAAATCTGCTATGTAGATTATTCAATCTTTTCCGAAACTTTTACACCGGTTTGAATGTGCGCAGCGTTTCAATGAAGAAAAATAAGTTTTTGTTCGAAATCTTACGGACTAGTAAAACGACCTAGAAAACATAGTCATTAGTTTTAGCTTCGAGCACTTTCAAAGAAAAATTGTTTTCCATATGACATTGATGTTGGAAAATTTTGTCAGATGTAAATCAATCGAGCATTCATAATTTTGTTGGAGTACTTTTTAAAGTCCAACTTCGGACATTTTTCCCAAAGCCAATAGCATCGGGTACAATAATAATAACAATATAAAACCTGTGGTAGTATTGTTCTCCTTCAACAGCGATAATAATTCCAATGGTAATTAATAATTACAGTCGCCACAATGACCTCGCAAAGTTGCAATTTATACCGTGTCTCGGCTGACATCTGACAAAGCATAAAAACTGATTCAAACGACATTGACGCAATTCCGTTGATGTGACACATTAACAGACACGGTGCTTAATGTGGAACGCAATTAAACGTGAATTAAACGTGTTTACGTGCACACGCCGAGCTGATTATCATTCGCGATGGGCGCCGCTTGAGAGACAGCAGAGATACACGTCTCGCACGACCCGCTTTAATTTCCGCGAGGTCCGTGAGAGAACTCGCATTTTTCCGCGGACTCGATCATGCATATCGTGTTCCGTGTACGTACACCAACGATTACGTGTTCGGCATGCCCTCGGCGATGGGACCTGGTTCCGTGTAAGCGAAACTCCTGCTCATCCGTGACTACGCGAAACAAAACACATTTTACGGCGATGTAAATTTACCAACAAGAGTTAGCGAAAACAGTCCTTGAACTGTATAAAGGAGCCCTCCGAATTTTTGCTTCGTTCATTCTGATCCTGCTCGGGCGCACGCCTTACATAAATTGCTTTTCTCCTTTCAGGTCGACGGGAGTAAGGTGAAGTGCCCTAAGTCTGGACAGTCCAAAAGTGATACCTAAATCTGGACAATTGAATTTTCATAGTAAAATCAATAATTAAGAGATTAAACAATTATATTATATATTCTGAGGCCTTAGCTACAAGTAGGTGTGAATATTATTTCATTAAGACATCAATTGAAATTTAAAAATGAATTCAATGTTCATCTGAAAACAGTATACAAAATAATCTATTTACATGCGAATCATGTGCGTTTATAGTTCGAACTTTTGTTAGAAAAAAAGATATAATTTAAGCCCTCAGACAAAAAATAATTATCACGCATAATAATATTGATATTTTAAAATAAATTGGCAATCAAACTTAACGTAAATAATAATTATTAATCCAAATATTAGATATCCAAGATTAGGACTGTTTTCAAATATAAATACTCCACACTGGGACGCGATGACAGTAGCTGTCCCACTCTAAGCTTATACGCAATGAGCTTACTCCTGAAGCCGGACACGTGTTTATGAATAAAATCAACGCATTGTTTGCAAATTATTTAACTACATGTACGTATAATTAGCCTTCTATTAGCTTGAATAACGTATGTATAAAATGTATTCCGGTTGTGACGTTAATAATACTTTATATTTACATCTTAAATCTATCAGTATTACTACCTAACCTTAAAAGTTGTATTATGACAAGTTTTATTAAAACAGTAAATGAAAATAAATATATATTTGGTTAAATATTACAATACTATAATCTATGATAAGAATACTACATATTACGCAAAGCATCTTCTATTCGTCATGCGCAACAGCGCCACCAACCTACGTTTTAGGTTATGTTCGCTCGATCAACTCGTAAATTGGATTTGTCCCGATATAGGCTTTACTTCTGTCCAGGTACTAGCTTAGATTGGAATTAATATGTCCAACTATAGGTTTGAATTATTCTTGTTAATACAATTAAGGTATTACCCTAAACAATGATTTTTTTATGTTAAATTACTTTACAAACTCTGAACTGTATGTTAAAACTCTTAAGAAATTGTTTTTTTTTTTATTTAAAGTGATAAAATTTAAAATAGAAAAACATGCTGTCCAGGCATAGGGCACTTCACCTTATTTATTACAGATTTTTACACTATCATCGAACGGTGCAATTATTTTTGGATGTTTTCCCGTGAAAATGGAATGCGGATGTTCGTTATCGTTATCCGAAATAACCGAGAGTTCTGCTACAGAATGTCCCCAAATTCTTCGATTCACTTTGCCTCTTGCATCCAGTCGAGCTTGCCTCGCCAAAGTCCTCGCGGTGCTTCTTGCGCAGCAGTTCGCGAATTGTTTGGCCAAACTTTGGCCGTCGGTGTTGCTTAACATACTGATAAGAACGTGTACAAACACGAGCCGCGACTACGGCTCCTTTGTGCTTCGTTCCGATGCAGGAAAACCTTTTCGAAGGACGCTTGATCAATGTTCAAACAATGACTCTCGATGTTTGCGTAAATTTATGAACATCTGCGAACATTTTCATTTGGGCCTGTGAAGAGTTTGCAGTTGAATGGAATGTTATTTCCTCGTATTTAATTTTTCGAAAACAATAGCGGAAAGGTTGAAGTTTCAGCAATATATAAATTTCATTTCCCGGAATGGTTGTTTCGACGTTTGAAAAAATAACATCGGAGAGGATGAGGTTTTATAAATATTTTAGTTGTACTCGCTTTTTACAAACCTTTTTACAAACCGTATTTTTATTAGAGAAAGTCGCCGTATATTCCTACAGTTATTAAAACCCCGGATATTCGTACATTTATAAGAGATACAAATGTGGGACATGTAATAGAATATAAAATACAAATAAATCGATCGTTGCTTTTATCTCAATATTGACGAACTTCTGTTGCACTTCGTTAATCATACGCGAGGGGGGAAAAATGTTATCTCGTACAGAGTTCGGGAATTTAATAATTACAAAATCCAATTAAATCTCCTGTATTTTTAACCTTTGTCGAGAGTTGTACTTGTGTCGAACCCCGGAAATTGATCCTGAATATTCTTTCCTAGAGTTGATTTTATAGTATAAAATGAAACCGAGGAATCATGTCAGTTTATCCTGCGAACTTCAATAGCTTTGAGCCATTTACTTTAGAAAAACATCGTTCCATTAAACTTCAATATTTTTCTATAAAATAATTCCCATCCTCTCCGAACTTCTCTCCTATCTCTCTCCACCGTATTGAAATGATCAAAAGGAGAAACAATGAATTCGGAGAATCTTTATTTTGCACAAGGATCCACGCACAGTCTATTGATCATATTAAACACAACTATTTAATTAATTTATGGATTGAACGACACCATAACCTACAGAAACAACTCAACCTGGATTAAGAAAACAATGCTCGCGCAACAAGGCATTGGCTCCGCAATTTCCACGTGACCTCTCTCACTTTTACCTGTACACCAATGCGTTACCTGTCGAAGTTGGAGAGAGAGATGCAGCAGTGAGATCTCGTCGCTCATAAAGGTGGGTTACTACTGGATCCACTGTTCAAAGCTTCCGCGTAAAACCACTCTCACGCTTCCTGTGTGTATCTCCACTTTCGATTCGGAATTTTTTACCTTCATTTACACTTTTTCTCTTCCTCCCGTGACCGGGATCCCAGCCGCGTGGAACCGACAACGCTGACATAACTGATTTACTTATTTTCCTGCCGATATTAAAACGAAATGAAGTATATAACGCGTAATATTATATAAGATCTTTCTCCTGATTACACAATAAATGCTCGGAACGTGCTGCAGGTGCGTTAGATGTAAAATCTCTTTGAGTTATGCATTTGTGCAATTATCGGAGTTGTTGTCCATTATGAATTGTAGTTGTAGGAATGAAATATTTTCTGTTTGAAATTGTCTGATCTTTCTTTGGAACAATTGTGCCAATTATGGAAGTGGTCTAAGTTATATGTTTCTTGTTTCGAAATATTTCAAGGAAAAGGGGATATTAATTTTAAATGAATTCTCCATATAATGTTGACGTAACAAGCACTATTTTCTTTTAACCAGTTTCATAATTATGAGCACAACTAACCAGGTGAAGATTGTGTTTTCCTTGCCCGGAAAATTCGCAATGTTCGGGAAACAGTATCGGGTCAGTACGAGGAGATCAAGCGCGCCTTGTATCGTTGCTGCGACTCGTGATTTATATTCGCGGAAGTCGGACGAGCGCGTTCGCGGTCTGGTGAACGTTCCGCGATACGCGAAAGGTCAAAGTTGAACGGTTGTTGCGATGATAATTTCGCAGCGTACTCCCGGCAGTTGTTACGCGGGGACAATGCGGAAACGCTGTGCCGACTCGTCTTCCCGGTGGCTGCGAATTTCCTCCCGACACGGGGATGCACCGTTCCTGTCGGCGGAGAAAAAATTGCACGGTTGCATCCTTCAGCGGCCTCGCGCTCCGAAACGTTCGTCGGTACAAATGATCCTGGGAAGATATTTTTAAAAAATTGCAGCTTGTCGGAATTTGCAGGAAACATTGTAATCTTTTAAGTTAAAATAGCTAGTTTTAAAACATCGTTTTGGCATAATGTAGAAGACAGATTCTACTAATCTTGCAGAAAAACCGGCGTGTTTTAAAAGATATGATTACAAAATTACAGCTTGTCGGAATTCGCTGGAAACATTGCAA